>HG992287.1:5000000-5625000 GCA_905220595.1 Spilosoma lubricipeda | reverse complement strand
AAACTCGTATCAAGATTTATCATAATTCAGTTCTTTAATTTTCTAACCCTTGCTGACAAAAATATCCCTAAAACACGGACTATTTATAAATGTCTGACTCATAAATTAAAAGATGAGTGAGTACCAAATAAAAGTATACGTCCTCATGCACGGACAGTTGCGTGTCGATTGAAGTTAGTAACTAAATGCGATTATACCTTCCTAAATGCGTT
The DNA here is from genome assembly GCA_905220595.1 of Spilosoma lubricipeda. Lineage (NCBI taxonomy): Eukaryota > Metazoa > Arthropoda > Insecta > Lepidoptera > Erebidae > Spilosoma > Spilosoma lubricipeda. The sequence goes on along the minus strand of HG992287.1, from coordinate 5,624,788 downwards.
TCTAATTAGGTTGCAGTCAGTCAAACACTATCCTTGCTTCTAAATTCAGACGCTAGTTTGCTAACTGCAGATTACATTTGACTAAATTCATTGAAAACTGAACTGAACTAACTGAAATAAGATGACTAAATTCAGGCAAAGCGCTAAAGGCAGAGAAAATATAGAATTTAGGATTTAACAATCGTAAAGAAGGTGAAAGAGTCACAACTTTGTACGCTTTCATTTTTCAACCTAAAAAATATAAAAATTGAAAGCCTAGTAATTAAGTCTATTATTTCTTATTTAAATGTACTTACTACCTGTTTCTTTTTGTGAAAAAAGTTTAATGTGTGCTAAAATTTAAAACGAGAACATAATAATATGTCTGAGAAAAAAATGTCGGTTCCTCGGGGCCCCCTTGAGAATGGAGGCCCTGGGCCCGTGCCCCGAGTGCCCTTATGGTAAAGACGGCACTGAGTATGACATAATTTAAATAACAGCTTATAATAAAAATCTAAAATTAACTATAAACACTAAAAGTTGTTTTCAAATATTTGAAGGAGTCTTTTGATTTCGGCTATTCTTGCAGCCTGTGCTTGTACAGGGATCATAGCTTGGGAAACCTCTTCACCTTTCGCCAATATTGTGTACATACTCTTAATATTATTATCCATTGCATCACATGTTTTACCTACAGCATCCTTATAAACCTCCATGTTCTCAGCCGTCAAGGATGAATTTGAATGTAAAATACTTGACAAGTTTTCTATTAAATTATCAACAGACTGAGCAATCCTTTGAGCTTCATATTCCAGGTCATGTAACACTGTAATATCTATTTGTCCAATCTGTGGTGCAAGTATTTGTCTGTAAAGCTTACCAGAAGGCGTACTCGATCTTGATGCACTGGAACTACCAAAAACAGGTGTTTCACCTCTTTTAGCAACAGGACTAGACAATTTAATTTTAAATTCAAGGTCATCAGCAACATAATGAGTCATGTCTCCCTCATACCTAACATGTCCATCCATGTCCAAAGGAAGCTTCTCTTGTTTGCGGTTCTCTGATGGCAAGTCGTAAGGTCTCGAAGGTCCAGCCCCTCGGTCGGATCCCTCTGCTTGTCCTTGGTCAGAATGGAAAGATATCTCGCTATAAGACGCTGTCATCCTGGCTGATATTTCTTCATCACCATCAATATCATTTTGTTTTGACACATCGCTCAGGACATCTTTTTGTCCTCTCAAAGGAGAGCTTTGTTGCATATTTTTAGCCATTAATAATTACGTGGCGACGTTTATAATTGCATTGCTTTTTGTATGCTGTGTAATAACTCAATGTAATAATACTCTAGGTAATTCTTTAGATTATTGTAATTTATCACAATCTGTCAAAATAATAACAATTAAAATATAATCTCACTCATTGTAATTAACACTTGAAGGAATGAATGAACGAACAAATGAAGATACGTGCAACGAAAACAATCAGTCAGTCAATCAATAATGTATTGTGAATGTGATGTGATTTATGGATGTGGATGTAATAGGTAAGGTCCAACTCAACCAAATATGGCTGTGATTACAATATTATACGACTTGATTTTGATAATGTATCATATTTTTTAAAAATGCAATGTTCAATGGTACAACTCAAATATGTCACGAAATCAAAATCCATAGTTATGCTTTGTTCGATTCCATTTTAATTTTAAGCATTGTGGAAGATGTCTAAGTACGTCAACATTCATAACATTTATGAGGTTTATTGACTTTGTACTTTAAACTTCGAAACCCGTAATATATTTTTATGAAAATTGAATGTGCATGAGAGCATATATATACATTTGGAAGGGCCGCCGAACGGGTGAAAAGCTTGATTGGAGTAGAGAGAGAGAGAGAGAGAGAGACTGCGCTTATGTGGTGTCTGCCTCTCTTACGTAAGTTTCTGATTGGTGGACGCACATATCAATTTGCATGACTAATTTGGCGGGAAATACACCAACCAATCAGATTCTTGCGTGAGAGAGACATACACTATCCAAACTCAGTCTCACTTCCCGCCCGTTCGGCTGCCACTTCAGTTATATTTGCTATAAATAAGGAATGTGCAACCCTCAAATTTTCTAAAGAAATTGTCTCTGGACTTCAGTGTTAGTTTTAGAAATGTCCAAGTTAAAAAATCTGCATTGTTGAGCATTAGCTTCAATAAATTACGTAAGGTATTTCCTCACGCGTTTAAAGAGTACCTCTAAACATTAGAATGCTATCTGCGGTGGATAGCTTAGACATTTAAAAAAATGACAAATTTGCGGGAATTTTTGACAGTTGTCAATAAAAACATCGTGAGTTGTGGATTTCGTGTGTATCATATAAATTCATCGATTTTTCGAGGATTTCTTTAATGAAATAGAGTATAATTTTTTCAAATAGTGTATTTGAGAAAACGGTGCGTGCGATCGGTGAGTTACTTAAGATAAAAGTTTCTGTGAACTGAGTTACATTGTTCGTTCGGTTTAACATGGCGCTGTGTAACGACATGTGCGAGCGATAACGCTCTTCCTTTGTCGTGTTAGTTTCTATTTTGAGTGTAAAACAGTTGTGTTTGTTATTGATTTACGACTTGAGTGTGTTTGTATCATTGTATGTTTGTTATATAACGATTTTTCGGCTTGTATGTAAAGTTACGACACATCTACTGCAATGGTGAAAACCCGTCGCAGTAATGGAGAAAACGGGGAGGTTGAGGATGGGAATTATGGTTTGAACGACGCGGGCAGCGTATCTGACGAGAAAACAGAAAAGGTGACATTGTATGAGCCTTACATATGTTGTGCGATTGTTTGGTAGGAAGCCTTGTTGTAAAACTTAGTACACAACTTCCTGTCCCTGTTTCCTTGTAGGTACCTACATAAGTGTGCTATTGCACGTCAATGCATGTGCTTTTAGTGCTTTTTAGAATGTTTTTCGTATAATTTTTAAGATTTGGGGTGTATTTAACACATAGGAGCCTTTCAATTTACACATTACAAGTTTAGCTTGAGGCAGTTTGTATTTCAGTATGTAGGTATAGTAATGATGTCAGCTGTCTATGTTATGAATAATATATTGTATATAGTGGTATGAATGGCATAATATCTATTGAATATTGACATAATTTATGTCAATAGTGATGTAATGTATATTTAGTACTAATGAACATAAGTTATGTCACATGTGAAATAAAATTATTGGGATATTAAAGTTATTTTTAGGAATAGTAGAAAATTAATAGGTCTTCATAAGATTTATAAAACAAAGCTGTAAAAAGAAAACCAGAAGATAATAAACATATAATATCTAAATAATAATCCTTGCAGCTGAAGGATGTCAGCTTCTGGACATAGCCGATAATTTTAAAAAGACTTAAAATTTAAATATTTAACCATTGTATTATATTGAAGCCGAAGATTGAACCAAGTAACGCGCAATTGGAGAGGCCTATGTCCAGCAGTGGACTACGCTAGGCTGATGATGATGATGATGATGATTATTTGTCACTGTAAACTGCCTCAGTGGCATAGTGGTTGCGTATGCGACTGCTATGCTTGAGGTCTCGGGTCCATTCCCGGGTCAGACCAAATGTTTGTATGATCTGCAAATATTTGTTTCGGAGTTTAAGTATTTTCTTGTTATTATATTTTCTTATATGTATGTATTTACAAAAAAAAAATATATGTATTTATATCAGTTGTCTAGTACCCATAACACAAGCTCTGCTTAGCTTGGGATTAGATGGCGTTGTGTGTTTGATGTCTGAAATATTTATTTATTATTGTGAACTATTTTTACCAAAAATTATGTCAATGATTACTGTGCTATGTTTTGTCACAGTATGTGTATCATTATACCTCAAGAATGACTGATGCAGTTTTTATTTATTTTGTGTTTGTGTATTAGGATAAAAAGTATTAAAATATTCATCAAAAGAAATCATTAAGAATACATAACCTGCTCTTTCATTGACTGTTAGGTTTAAGGAAGCGGGGGAGCTACTTCTGTTTAATTATGTACACTATATTGTATATAAGTTCTATAAGACCTTCGTCACTTTGATAGAGACCCGTGCCCAGGAGTGGGACATTATGGGTTGTTGATTAACCTTTTTCACTCTCAGGTCCACTTTCAATATACAACAAAATGGTTGATGAATTTCTTAGCAACCATTTTTCAAAATGAATTATATTAAAGTATATTTTAAAGTACATAGTAGAAACAGATTTTTAAGTTATTTTAAATTTTTCACCGTTTAAACCTGCCCTGAACTATGATCAGCTAAATTGACCTCGCCACTCTCGAGTTTTAGCGAGACAAATGAACAGTAATTGATTTTTATATATAAGCAGATATAATTAACCATCTAACTTGCTTATGTCCCGCAGTGGACTGTGTCAGAATGATAAACCATCTAAGGAACTTTCATTGGAATTAATCTTAAGTATCTTGTGACAACTTCTGGAATAATTTGTTATTTATTGACATAAATTTAGTAGAAATGTATAATATGCATTCTCTGGCCTCTGACCTAGCGTAAACTGTGTTTGAATTTGGAAGAAAAGAAGTAACACTATCAAACAGTTTGATACTTGCAGGGTAGACATCTTTACAGATGGTATAAAATGAAGTCACTTCTGCTGTCTGTTAGTTTAGATCTTTTAAACTATGCATTGAATTTTGACGTAGTTTTCAACAATAGATAGTGATTTAAGACTAAGGTTTATGTGTAAGACATGAATACTTGTTTGTTTTACTGGGCCATTTCCGTACTTAGCCTCTTGATTGGGCAGTTGTATGTGGGTTTTTCATCTTCCTAGTCCAACAATCCTAGATCATCTTAGAAGCTCAGCAGCCTTTTTAGGCCCGTCCCTACATGCTTCTGGGAGTGATTTTGATTGGAGTATGTCCACACTTTGATCTGACACTTCTACATTCTGTAAGAATGTGTTGCGCCGTTTCTTCTGCCTCCATGCATCCCCTGCACAGAGGGCTGTTTGTTGCGCCTATAGTGAATGGGTATGGCACTGACCTCTAGACAGTGTCCTGTCAGGATACCTGTGACCTTCCTGAGATCGTCCCTTTTTAGTCTAATCAGGTTGCGGGCTAGTCTTTTTGATGCTACCGGAACTGCACTTTTTGTTTGCCTGCATCCTTCATTGACATGCATATTATAGTAGGGCCAAATCCAAGAATTGTAGTTCTTTGGAATGCATTAATAAATATTTGTTTTGAATTATTTATTTGGTGATCGCATGTGGTGGATGTGGTTAATTACCTGATAAAGAGATTTTTTATATGTGTGCATACAGTTTTCTGGTTCATTTGTTTTGTGTTGATATGTTCATAGATAATTAAAAATCACCTATGAGTCTTAGGATAATTTTTGGAACATTTGGCAGAAGATTTCCTCTTGTTTAATAGATCTAATTAATAGACTAAATTATGTATCAAAATGTTAATTACAATTTTTTGATCGTAATACCCAATAAGTCCTGATTGTTTCGATTGTGTGTGTCTGTGTATTTACCTTGTATATTGATGTTCATAGGCATCTAACTGGACACCAAGGGAGTTAAGAAGTAGCCAGTATAAAGTTACAAGAAAGATACAACGCTGGCCTACTAAATGTGAGTATGAAAAAACATTTATTCTAACATAGAACATACAGTTTCACTTTAAATTTTTACTAGCTGAACCCCGCGGTGTTACGCGCCTTTATTGCCGTACCGCGGGTAATGCCGCGGTGCAAAGCTAGACTAAAAAAATAGCCTAAGTTACTCCTTATCATCTAACTATCAGTGAAAGTTCCGTCAAAATCGGTCCAGCCGTTCCAGAGATTATCAGGAACAAACAGACAGACAGACGTTCAGACAAAAATATTTTGGTATATGTATGTACCTATTGTGTATAAATACATATGCCTTTAGTAAAAAGCCGTTTTTTTAGTATTACAGACACTTCAGTTTTATTTATTTGCATAGATATCCTAAATCTAAGTTTTCTATGTATAAAATAGAATAGAATAGAATACATTTATTAGTCACACATTCACTAGTCGCCTCCTCGCCGTTCGCCCAACGCCCACAGGTCTCTATCCCTTATTTTTCTTTCCCAAGCCTTACCACCTTAAATTCCTCTCCTGCCTTGCTTGTTACCATGAAATCCGTGCCCCCTCCAGACTGCATGCCCCAATCTAATGGAATACTTTCCATAATCTCTTGTGTTAAAATCTCGATAGAGATTGAAATGATTGATTTTAATATCAAAAATACCGCTGCTAAATCAACAGACTTATTTTATAAATCCTACATTCTATAATTTTTACAGATAACCGCCGTCTTCGAACGATAAAGATGCCTCGAATAATGTTTCCTGAAAGTGACACCGAACCTGAAAAATATTCTAGACGGTAACATTATATACTATCAATAAATTTACTAATGCCTGCTATGAAATTATACTAAAGTTAAGGTAAATTCTGGAGATACCAGATTAAACGATTAGTTGGTATATTAGATTGGTCTGCTTAAAAATTCGTCACATACTAATTCTATTAGTAACTAGCTGAACCCCGCGGTGTTTTCCGCGGTTATTGTTGTACCGCGAGTAACGCCGCGGGACAAAGTTAGTCTAAAAAAAGTAGCCTAAGTTACTCCCCGGATCATCAGCTACCTGCCAGTGAAAGTCCCGTCAAAATCCATCCAGCCGTTCCAGAGATTACCCGGAACAAACAGACAGACAGACAGACAAAAAAATTTTAACTACATTTTTGGTATATGTATCGTGTGCATATGCATTAAGTAAAAAGCGGTTATTTTAATATTACAAACAGACACTCCAATTTTATTTATTTGTATAGATGTACTAGCTCAGTACACACAAATAATACTAAATTTTAATGTTGTGAACTTCGGGATGCACCCACGGTCGGGACTATTTTCGGACCAGACGTTCCATTTTTCCAAAGGGTGCAGCTGGGTTTCAGACGTCACATGATACCGTCTCGGCAGTACGCCTCGCATCACCAACATAATACCGCGTAACTTGACACTACGGAACAAGTCGACCATCAAATATGAACATGAAAGTAAAAAATTTTAAACCTTAAATTACACATCTTACTCAGTTAATAAACTTCCCTAAGAATCAAAGTATGTCCATGCTTAACTTCATTTAAATCTACTAACTTTTAAACTTTCGCGTTCCATGATATATTTACAATTATTTTTACGGGAATTAACGCGATCACTTGCGATGCTGTGACCACGGCCAGTGCAACCTGGTCGAAACGTCAGGCAAATCAGAGGTATGTAATACCTTTTAATAAGTGATCGCGTTAATTCCCGTAAAACTAATTGTTAATACTCATTTAAATCTGTGCTGCGGTCTAGCCGTGAAAACTTTATAGATTGACAGAGTGACTTTCGAATTTATAATATCAAGTATAATTTCAATAGTTTTTAAACAAGATAAATAATAAAGGCTATGTACAACGCAGCTAAGCTAAGTTTGCACCTCGCGTCACGATACGAACAATATTTAAATAGCTATTATTGTAGAGAATATAGGTAGTAGAGCCACGCTGATTTCAGCACGAATGGGCCGGCTCGACCGGGGCAGTACTGCCCTCGCATAGAAATGACAGTGTTCGTGCTGTCGTATTTCGTGGGTGAGTTCGAGACCGGAGGCTCAATGATGCAGAAGCATCAATAGCCCGCCGTGGTGTGGGTCACCATGCTGAATTGTTGCATTGTCTGCATCTGCAATAAGTATGGTGACCACCACTCTTGGATTCTGCTAATGGTTTCCATCAGGCAGAGTAGAGTCATTTTAGCAGGCCATACATAAAAAAAGAGTACATCATTCAAATTACTGTATGTATGTATTTACAAAAAAAAAAGTATTTAAGTATTCATATCAGTTGCCTAGTACCCATAATACAAGCTCTGCTGAGTTTGGGACTAGATGGCGCTGTGTGTTAGATGTCCGAAATATTTATTTATTTATTATTACTACAGACACTTATTTATTATTAACTGAGATGACATTTTGTAACAAACAAGTTCTTAATTTTATTAAATCAAATTTTAATTGCGAATTCCTTTTTTGCATACCTTACCTAAGCGTAAGTGTGACGTAATTGACGCGAGGTGCAAACTTAGTTTGGCTGCGTTTGTACCTAACATATGGCTGCGACGATTAAGTTTGGAAAGTAACCACAAATGTATTATTTTTATATTGTTAATTATCAAACGTGTCATGTTCTAGTTCAAGGCAAGTACGCGTATTCTTCGCTGATGACAATGATTCTACGAACAGAAGCATGAGAATACGGCGTAGTCGAGGTCCCAGGAAGAACTACGAGGAAAGTGAAGATAAACCTATACAAGAAAGTGAGTGGAAACTATTGATATTTGAATGTAGAATATCCTATTTTGTACACCGGTACCAAATTACAACAAAAATTGAAACCTTTAAACAGAAATCTTAAGAGAAACATTTCGTGTGGTCAAAGACTCCTGTGTGGTGATGGATTAAGAGTACAGAATGTCACCATTCATAATCAGCCCATGGGGGTCGTAAGAGTTGACTCAGGGAACATACTACGCAACCGGAGGCGCGCTCACCTGCGTCTCATGCCGCCCTGAGTGTGGCCGCGGATGGTCGGGACGGGTTTTCCCTTTCATCCGCTATTGTGGCCACCCACGAGGAGGCGACGTTACGTGTGTGCCGTATGTCGCCTAAACGGAGAGGTTGAGGAGGAGGGTGCCCGATTCAGTGCGGGCTGGCGCCGGGAGGGGTCCGGACACAGCAGTTCCCGGATCTCTCCCTTCTCAGGCGCAGAGTGGCACACCGTGTGGTTTTAGTCGGTTCAATTCCGACACACCGCCCGCCGCAAACCCCGGCGGGGTGACGGCCCGAGGGGGTTTCCACACTATGCAAGGCAATATGCTACTGCAAAAAGAAGAAAAAAATTGAAAGTAACTCTATACTAACCTCCTTTCTAATGAGAGGCCTATGTCCAGCGATGGACTGTTCAAGCTTATATAGGTTTATTTTTAAAAAGTAGCCTATGATACTCGCAGTTTATCATAATAAAACTTTCCATCGGGAAATAATTTTTTAATTGATTTTGTGGTTTGGACGAGAAACTATCCTAAGTTTATTAATTTCATATTCTGTTGTAGATGTACGCCGCAGTTGTCGCAAACGCAAGCTTCTCCATCATAACTTCAACGAGTCCTGGATCACCAACGAGCTTAAAGTCAAAGGCTACCCAGACTTATACGGATTTCCCGGCTCCAGTTCTTCGGACGAATTTTCTTCGGCCGACGAAGCTAGAGTTAGGTCTAATAGTAAGAAATTGGTAAGTAATTATATGAGTGCAAATATTTCGATTATAAACTTGTTTAAACTTGAGCTGATGTTAGGTATAAGTTTCCTTTCAGTGTGAGGAGCTTACCATAAGGTCCTAGTCATATATTACTTAGAGGATTATTATAGTAGTTGTTTATTTTAAATGAAGACTAGTCGGGCTGAGTGTAAAACATATAGAATATAGATAGCTTTCCCTTTTTTGAAATGACTGGTTTATCTATTGAAGATGTTATTATAATTAAATTATTTTACTGGTTTATATTGTGAAAAATTCATTGAAATAGTCATCCAAAACTTGTCCTTAACATATTTTTAACCGACTGAAAAGGAGGAGGCTTCTCAATTCGACCGTATATATATACTTTTTTTTTCTTTTTTTTTATGTGTGTTCGCGGATAACTTCGTCGTTTATGAACCGATTTTGATGATTCTTTTTTTCTTAAATTGTTTCTCAAACTGTATTGAATAGGCATGGTGGTCTTGTTGTTTAATTTATTCTGCTTTTTATGTTGAAATTTATTTTTCATTGAGGTTTTCTACTTGTTGCGTAGACCCGTCCACATGCCCCGGCGAACACGGATGAGGACACCCAACTGTCCCGCCAGAGACGGACTTCAGCTAGATTTAATAAGTCAAAAATTATTGTAAGTACTGTTATCTCTTTTTTAACCGACTTCAAAAAAAGGAGGAGGTTTCTCAATTCGACCGTATTTATATATTTTTTTATGTGTGTTCGCGGATAACTTCGTCGTTTATGAACTGATTTTGACGATTCTTTTTTTAATGGAAAGGAGATGTCCCAACGGTGGTACCATGATAAGGACATCATTATCTGATGATGGCATCCAAGAGAAATCGAGTCAAACCATGAAGTCGGTTTTTTGTTTATTTTGCATTTGACATACAAGAACACAAAAAAGGCATCACCAGAATATACATATACTGAGTAATATTTGGGAGAAATGCACGAACGTACCAAACAACGTATGTATGGAGGTACATATCTCCAAAGAATATAAATGTAAACGAGATAATAACAATGCCCATTTGGCCAAAGAAAAATAATAAAACTTATTTCAATCATGTCCTGAATCCTTTTTATCGAAAAACCCAAATTATTTTCATTTTCCATTGTGCTTCAAGGATCAATCGGAGTCCGATTCAGATGACGAGAACAACCAAACCGTCATCGAGAAGAAGCTGGTGGATAATAAGAAGGAAGAAGAGAAGATGGAAACAGAAGAGGCAACCAAAGGTGATGAAAAAGAAGTCAAGGTAGAAAGAGAACAGCCTGTACAAGGACAGGATAGTGAAAGGTCAGTTAATTTTGTTGTGTTACTGTTTTTACACTTTTGCGACTTTTGCATAAATGCATATAGTTTGTTTTTGTATAACTTGGGCCCCTTAAAGAGACTACTCTGCCTGATGGAAAGCATGAGCAGAAGCTAAGAGTAGAAGACCAAAGTCATTGCGAATGCAGACAGTACAATAATGCAGTATGGTGAGCTACACTATGGAGGCCTAATCTGAACCTTTTGCATCATTGGGCCTCCTGTCTTACACTACACCAACGTCTTCTGCGAGAGTGTGACAGTTTTTGTTGTATAACGGGACTTATTCTGCCTATTAACTGCCTCATTGGACTAGTTGTTAGCGTAAGCGACTGCTGATCAAGAGGTCTCGGGTTCGGTTCCCGGGTCGGTCTTCTGTTGGATTTTTTTTAAAAGAAAATCTTAGTAGCAACCCAGAGTATGGAAGATGGCGGTGTTGCCCGCCCGTGCCTCGGAGAGCACGTTAAGTCGTCGGTCCCGGTTGTCATGAACATCTATCGCAATCGTTATTGAGAAGTCAGTGCCCTCAAATATACTGACAACTAGTTCAACTTTCGAATTCAGTTCACCCTCAGGGTTGCGGAGGTCCGATGCCAGTCGCTCCGTGTAAAAACTGATATTCAGGTGAAATCGGTTGAACTAGGATTAATAAAGGTTAGGAAGATGGAACGGGACTTATTCGGTGTAAAATTACTGAAAAGGTTCCGAAACCTACTATTTCCCGACATTTCGAACAGGCGATACGTTCGCTCGTGGTCATGGGCAGACTGGTGAGAGCTTATTAACACCTTTGTGATGTTGATGTATATTTATTGTACACAAGCTGTGCCCCGCGGTGTTACCCGCGGTTAATGTTGTACCGCGAGTAACGCCGCGGGACAAAGTTAGTCTAAAAAAGTAACCTAAGTTACTCCCGGGATCATCAGCTACCTGCCAGTGAAAGTCCCGTCAAAATCCGTCAAGCCGTTCCAGAGATTACCCGGAACAGACAGACAGACAAAATTTTTTTTAACTACATTTTTGGTATATGTATCGTGTATACATACATATGCATTAAGTAAAAAGCGGTTATTTTAATATTACAAACAGACACTCCAATTTTATTTATTTGTATAGATGTGGGTATGTACATACCCTGTTTTACCTATATTGTCTCAGTAATAACCTAGTACTGAACGTGAGACGTGTTTCATTATCTAGACTATATATATATATATATATAATGAAACACGTCTCACGTACATATGTATATATATAAGCGCGTATATATCAGATGTGCAAGGTGTGACTATCCAAACTTGGTCGCGTTGATCTTTTTCTTCTGTCGGTACTCCTACACACTACTCTAACAACATCTGCTTTGTTTTTTGTTTTATCTCTATGGTTGTGTTATTGCTTTCTGTTTAACTCTGTAAATTGTTGACCTCATCTTGCTCTATAAAATGCTTGTATGGACGAATGGATGTCATGCGCATGCCCCTCCAACAAAAATTGAGGATCCTCCGATCAAGGTAGGTGATCAATTGATCATGCTTGATGTTGGAAAATAGAAAATATGCTGATCGTGCGTGAATTTTACATATCGCGATTCAGGATTAGCGGGTACTCCATAGTTTGTGCGTATCTTCATGATGGCACTGTAGTATGTTTTTGTTTCACTGTGTGTTGAAGTCGCCACACTATCTTATTTAAACATATACTTATGTATTATATATAAATATATATTAGTTATTAATTTCTTAAGCCTAAGTGTTACTATCCTTATTTACAGTAATCAAGCCCCTGTAAAAACCAGACAGACTAGAAGATGTAGACAGACCAAGAAGGACAGTCAGCAGGAATCAGGTAAATGGATTTAATTCTGTATTGTCCTTTCTTTAATGATAAGTGCATGGTGAATGAACGTACTTCAGAGGTTGGTTACGCTCCTGTTTTGTTTTGAAAAAAATAATAATAAAAAAATTGTTCCCCTCTAAAGATCTAATCTAAAAAGAGTCCGCGACAATATAAGTCTTTTTGGGTTGACCTTTTTTATGGTGAACAGATTAGCGCTTTTATAATATTACACTACGGGCAATAGGAGATGCAGACAAGATAGCATGGGTACGCTATAAAACGTTAAATCTAGAATTATTTAGTACAACAGTGTATGTTTGAACATCTCAGAGTCTTCATCTTCGGAGTCTGGCAGTGAGTTGTCGTTGCGTCGTTCTAAGCGCACGCGCAAGCCAAAGCCCGCTTTCGTGCAGATTGAACCTGGCGAGACACGATCTAGAGGCAGGGGTAATATGCTCCACATTATATTCATTCTATCTATAGGCTTCAGCAACTGGCAATATTTTCACCTATTTAATTATCCAGTGGATTTGTCATTTGAAATTGCAACACCAAGCCTACAAGATATTTTATTTCTTTAAAAGAAACGATTTTCCAATAAAAAAAAGTAGCTTCCGCATTAGACAAAAATTCTGTGTCATGAAAGACTTTACAATCACACATGAAACGGACACAAAAAACACCAAGACTCTGAACAATAGTATGGGAATTACACAAAGTCTTGTTCAGTGACGGGCTCGAACCGTAGAAACCGGCGTGGTGTCTGCTAAACCACTGTGCTCTCCGTGCAGTCACTGGTTGATTAGTTAAATATAAAACTTCCAACAGTGACGAATTCAAGCATAAATTAATGCCTTTCCACATTTTTATTAAATAATTTCTTTATCGTTTGAAGTTCATACACAGAAACGCACTTGAAAAATAATACCAAAGAACACCACACATATTCACAGCATCTGTGTTGTTTCGAAATGGAAATTGTAACAGGCCTATAAATGGTTCAACACATAAAAAAAAAATGTCCTCTCACATCTTACACATGGTTGTCGGTCCCAAACCAGGCAAAGCCATGGTAAATTAAGTAAGGTAAACCAAACTACTGATAAATATACATAAATAGTACATACATATTATAGATCAGTTATTCCTATGTATGACACATAATAAAATGGTCGTGTTTTGTCCTAGGTGTGAATCGAACCGACAACTTCTGGTTTATCATCTTACTAGTCTTTATTATTCCCAATATCATTTGACTATTTTGTAAACCGCTCCATGGAAAAATTATTATTTAGGTGAAACCGGTTGAACTAGTAGCTGATCAAATAATCTTGGGAACAATAAAAGCTATGATGATGATCGATATAAACATCATTTTATATGTTTAAATTATACTATATTTATACTTTTTCGTTTCAGCCAAAACATTTACAATTCGAAAGAAGCCATATAGCTTAAGAGAGCGAAAACCAAAAATATTACGTAGGAAAACTATCAGATGTAAGTATACTGAGCTGGTGTGAATCCTGGAGTCCTGAAATACAGGTCTTGACCTAGTTTAGGCTCCAGTCCACCCCAACCTACAAATTTTGTCTCTGTACTAATTTATTGATATTGTAAAATGTGTTCTTTGTGGTGGAAATAAACATATTATTATTATATACCATGATTTCCTAACTAAAAAAAACAATGTATTGCTAAAATAGTGCCTACCTTAGTTTCGAATTGCGATCTTCTTGCTTTTGTTGTTGAGTTCATTTTACTTTGATTACTAAGTTATTTTATCTTTACAGCGCAATCGCCGTCCAGTACTACTAGTACCTCTAGCACTTCTAGTTCAGACACGGAAGAGGATCTTAATGTTTCAATGAAAAATAAAACTAAAGGCAGGTGAGTAAGTTACTTTTTACTTTGTTTTAGTTTAAACATTGCAAGCTGGTATTACAGAATAATGTAGCTTGAACCTTTTTTACCTATTTTAATATTTTTTTGTTTCAGACAAAAGTCGAAGTCTACAGATGAGAAGAAAACAGACAGAGCCTTAAGAGATATACAACCTGTAGAAGTTGATGGTAGTGTCAGATTTACCTCTGTAAGTATTATTAATCTGTGCTGCAACGGAGTATCAGCACTCTTATGCTTTCATTTATGTAAATGAGTGGATTGATGATGATTTTATATATAGTCTACTATGCCTGACGAACAAATGAGCAGAATCGAAGAGTTGTAATCACCATACTCATTGCGAATGCAGACTGCAAAAATGGAGCACGGTGAAAAAAATATGGCGGCCTATTGAGGTGTTTCTGTATCATTCCCATAGATGTCGTAAGAGCCGACTAATTATATAAACCAAACTACGCAGAGAAACGTAGAGAAACAATTCCAGATAAAACTTGAAACAAGCTATCTATCTGTTATGATAGCATGGTATAGTAGATATGAAATACCAAATCTTCTTTCTAAGGAGATACCTATTACCAGCATAACTCTACTAAAGGCTGTTGATGTTATATTTTTAAAGTTAATATTTTTTTATATAATTTATACTGATGGAACTTGTTGTGATACATTCTAGAAATAAACTCGCTTGTATTTATTCCACTATTTTAATTAAATTTACACCTGACCGGTTTCGCCTTATGGAATTCTCAAAGAAAAGGCCTTTGAGAATGAGAGGCAAACGGTTTTAATTGTACAAACTGTTAACTTTACTATTTCTTCTAGGTGGGAGGTCTTGAAGAACATATAAAATGTCTGCGTGAGATGGTCCTCTTTCCCCTCATGTATCCGGATCTATTCAAAAAGTTCAAAACTCGGCCGGCTAAAGGTGTACTATTCTACGGACCACCTGGCACTGGGAAAACTTTGTTAGCCAGAGCTTTAGCCAACGAATGTACCTTAGTAGGAGGAAGGAAAGTGGCTTTCTTCATGAGGAAGGGAGCAGATTGCTTAAAGAAATGGGTTGGAGAGAGCGAGAGGCATTTGAAATTGCTCTTTCAGCAGGTAAGATTAATTACTGATTCATATATATTACTAGCTAAGCCCGGCTTTACCTGCGTTTATTGTTGTTTGTCTGGTAAAGTTTGTCTAAAAAAACTCTAGTTACTCCTTAGATCATGCTACCTGCCAATGAAAGTCCAGTCAAAATCCGTCCAGCCGTTCCAGAGATTACCCGGAACAAACAGACAGACCGATAGGCAGACAGACAAAAGTTGAAAAAAATTATATTTTGGTGCATGTACTGTGTAAACATACATATGCATTTATTAAAAAGTGGTTATTTTAATATTACAATCAGACACACCAATTTTTTTTTTGTATAGATTATATTTATATTAATATGTAAGGCAAAAACGTTTTACGCCTTTTTACGATAATTATGGGAAAGGAGTATAGAATTTAGCACAGTTAAAGTTTATGTGGAGGTGGAGTGCAGAAAGCTAAAAATATAATATTAATGAATTCTTGTCCAATTTTTAGCACTGGGCGACCAATAGTGTACTTTATTATAACTAAAGATTTAGGTGTAAAGATTCTTATTTCCGTTCTTTAAAGGAAAAAAAAATGTTAAATGAGAATTTGAGAAGTCTCCACAAAAAAATTATAATATTCATGTATGATGTATAATCTCAAAATACTTTTTATGCCTTCATGTACGAGATATGTCATTTATGATTATTTAATATGTGATTTATTTTATGTTATAGGCTAACAAAATGAAGCCTTCGATTATTTTCTTCGACGAGATAGACGCATTGGCTCCAGTGCGTAGTGTGAGGCAGGAACAAGTGCACACAAGTGTTGTGGGTACCTTGCTTGCTGAAATGGACGGCCTATGTGACAGGTATTTTTTTTAAAATACCTAACTAGTTTTCGCCCACGGCTCCTCCCGCGTGTATGAGAGCTATCGCGCTAAAAAGTAGTCTGTGCCCTTCCTCAAACATCAAAGTATCTTAATTTTAAATTTCATTGAAATTAATGCAGCGGTTCAGCGGTAATAGCTTGACAGACAGACAGAGTTAGTTTCTAATTTTCTTAAATCAATTAACACTCGATTTCCCTCCTACCTGTTACACAATTCCGTTCTTTTTTTACGAAATTATTCCACCTCTTTACATGTCAAAAAACTGTAACCTTAATAAGTACATGTTTGTTCCATAAGGTTCCATAGTATCGAATATATTATACTAATACCAGTACTGTAGTCACTCTGGCTATAGCAATATGCTGAGATAGGCGCCTCTTCTGGCATTGCACAGGGCATTATAATTGCTTGTATTCTGTTAAATTATGTCTGTTTAAAACCACGTATTGTCATCTGTATGTCAGAATAAATTATTTTTATTTTTATCTTTCTAAATGTTATTTGACAATCAACAGAGGCGAGGTAGTAATAATAGGGGCGACGAACCGTCTGGACGCGGTGGACCCGGCGCTACGCCGCGCGGGCCGCTTCGACCGCGAGCTGCACTTCGCCCCACCACACGCGCTCGCGCGGAGGGACATACTCCACATCTACACCAAGGACTGGGAGCCCCGGCCCACTGGACACACCTTGGACCACATCGCTGACATCACGGGCGGCTATGGAGGTAAAACACTTTAACATTCATTATGAAATATCGTACAGATATTAATATGGTTTTTGTTATAACTGCGCGTAGTGAAACTAGTCTATAAAAGCAGCCTAAGATACTCCTTATATCATCAGCTATCTGCTAGTGAAAGTCCCATCAAAATCAGCAATGCCGTTCCAGAGATAAGCCGGAACAACCAGACTAAATTTTAATAATTGTTTTTTGAAGTATGTACCATATATACTTTTATGCGCATTTAGTGAAAACTTAGCTGTTAATTTGAAACAAACAGACACTTCAAATTTATTTATCTGCACAGATAATGAAATAACAACTCACGGATTAAGAATAAAGTTTCTCTATCCCTGTTCAGCCCATGCGTGTTGTAGGAGCCGACTAAGGAAGCAAACTCTGTAGCACAAAATAACTGCAAAGAGAAGGCAATCTTGAAATAAACTATACCAATCTGTCCAGAGCATTAGGCCGAAACCTCTTTTCTTTGGACAGGCCTATATCCTGCTGTGGACATTTAAAAACTTTTGATGATGGTGTTATTGTGATATTAAACTTTATTTTATGGCTGTAACTAGTTGTTGGCTCCGTCCGCTTGTATGTCGGTTATCGCGTCAAATAGTAGCCTATGTATTATTCTGATGTATAAGCTATATTTTACTGTAAAGTTTCATCCAAATCCGTTCAATAGTTTTTGCGAGAAGAAGTAACAAACATACACACTCACAAACTTTCGCCTTTACAAACATTAATATAGTGTGATGTGATGTTTATCAACAATAATCTTTTCAGGTTCGGATCTTAAAGCGCTATGCTCAGAAGCAGTATTAAAAGCATTAAGAAGAGTTTACCCTCAAGTTTATGAAAGCGAGCAAGCACTGGTTATTGATACTAAAAATGTAAGTATACACGCATTTTAAGAATCACTACATATTATTTTTCATGATCCACTCGATCACTAAGATGATTGTATCACTAGTATAAAGAGTATGTAATCGATCTCGCATTGCGCGTGCGACTGATTACTAATGATAAATGAAATAAAATATGTTTTGTGAATAATAATTATATACGCTCATAACCTACTTGCACTCGATGATTAGAAACAATCACCGAGGATAAGTAATGACGGAGTGGTCAGTATCTGGATGGGTGACCGCTAGAGGCGTGATACCATGAACGTCTCCGTGATTCGGAGGTCTTGTTAAGCTGACGGTCCCGGCTGTTATCGTAGGATAACAGTCGTGAAGCTTAGTTGGAGGCCCTTGGGCGGCTTGATAATATCCAACGGCAAGATTACTTAGCTACAACGTTGTCTTGCCAGTCCCCAACTTGCCCCAGCGTTGGGGCGTATGACCTTAAACCCTCTGAGAGGAGACCCGAGCCCAGCCTTGGGACATTATGGGTTGTTGATGAATAATGTATTTGTTTCAGGTGGAAGTAACAAAAAAGGATCTTCTAGAAGCCATGCATTCCTTAGTGGCTGCGGGGGCTAGAACCAGCCCGTTAGCAGCCACTCGTCTTCCACCACACTGTGTACCGCTGTTACAAACACAAGTGCAGAGTGCCGCCGCCGTCTTACAGAATGTCTTTCCACTTTGCTCTGATACCGAAAAGAGGTGAGATTATTTTTACTATTTAAAAATTTTATTATTTTGCTGTAAAATCGATGATATGAAATAATAATCTAAGGATGGCTTTGTCAATACACTGTGTATAATATGTATTTACAATAAAAAGTATATTTATTTATATCAGTCGTCTAAAACCCACTAAACTAAGAAGAGTTTGTACTATACAAACTCTTCTTAGTTTGGGACTAGATGGCATTTTGTATCAGATTTCAGATAAAATATATTATTACTCTAAAAATTTTGTAGAATGATAATGTATATACTCAGGCCTGACGTAGGAATATTTGACATATAACCACCATAAATTAATATTGATTTGATTTCTTTTGTGGAACATTGCTTCACAATATAATCATCAACAATAAATTATGAAGGTTAAAGACAGGAAATTTGTATATACTCAAAGGGTAATGCAATACCTTGTAACAGTAAGATTAATTTTCTATTTGTAGATTTGGAGACCCATCTTTATCACAAAGCACATTGTTAATAACGGGTGAGTGTGCTGATACACACATCGCTCCGGCATTGTTGGCTCAACTGGAGCATTGTACTGTGAAGGAACTGAGCATGTCAACTCTGCACTCTGCACAGACTTTCACTCAAGAACAGGCATTGATATCGGTGAGTGCATATATCACATACTTATTATACAACTAAAAAAGATAAAATAAATATCAAACGTGCACACACGGCGTGTACGCACGAACAGATGCACGTACGTGTGGGTGCGTGCATACGTGTATACGTATGAAAGTGAATGTATTGATCGTCGACATCTACGGGATGAATGGAGGATGTGATACTTCGTACTCTTAATCTGTATTGATAGACGGAATTTCACTCAAAGCTACTTTATTCATTTTTTCTTACACGGAATCATATTTTTGCATCTATGATATTATTTGAGTATGGTCTTTACTAAAAACTGTGTTCACTTATTTGATGGCGGAAAGTTGACTCCACGTCTGCGTCTTCTATGATGGTTGGTTGGATCACTATAAACTATGGTGATCCAACCTTAAACGATAGACGCATTCTCTCGCGGACTTTTTTAGATTTTTTTTAGAGTGGTGACATCGAGGGTACAAAAGCTATAGCCCAGTTATCAAAGAAGCTTATAATATATTGTATATATTATATATATTATATAATATATATAATATATTATAATGTAGCCTAGGCTATAGCCTAGGCTACATTATAACCTACGGCTTGTGTAACACGTTTTTTTTTCAAATCGGAGCAATACTTGATGAGATGACCTGAGAAACAAAAAGTAAAGAAACGCTTAAGCTTCACAATATTAGTATAGATTAGTAGGCCACAGTGTATAGATTACAGAGTAGCACGTGAGAGCGTGTGTGGTACGTTGCACATGGCAATTGTGTTCCTTTAGTGCGTGTGTGCGCAGGTGTTCTCGGAGTGTCGCCGTGCGGTGCGCGGGTGCGTGCTGTTCGTGCGCGACGTGTGCGCGCTGTGGGCGGCGCTGGGCGCGGGGGGCGCGGGGGGCGCGGGTGGCGCGGCGGGCGCGGGGGGCGCGCTGCTGAGGCAGCTGTGCCGCTCGCGGGCGCACGGGCCCAACACGCTGCTGCTCGCCACTGCGCCCTGCCACCATGATCGACTGCCTACTGAAGTAAGTCACCTACTTTGCATTGCTTTTGATTATAAAAATATTTGATATGTAACATCTGACTTCACTGTATGATGGTCAACTATAATGGCTTGCAGGTTCTATGATGAAAATAAATAGTGTGCGCTTCCGCACCTTTCTGTTACACATTTTCGTCCCCTTCGTACGGAACCATTGCACAGATATAAAAAAAAAGGGAGAAGTTATAGTTTCACACATCCTCAAGGTGAGTGTGTGTGAAACTATAAACAAAACTTTTGTCGTTATTTCAGTTACAAGAACTATTCCCAATATACAAAGATTGCGTGTACCGCGTCCGTGAGCCGAATGCCAGTGAAGTGATCAATTTCCTAAAGCCCGTCATCGCCGAGGCGCTGCTCGACCCACCGCCCATTGAGAACAACGAACCGCCACCTCCTTTACCTATTGGTATGTATAAAATAATATTTTATAACTCTCATAACAAACATCCACTATTATATTTTAGTTATCATGTTTGAAATCTCAATAATTGATACAGACTTTATGGATGAAATAGGTTGACAATTCAAGAAGAAAATTAACCAAATCAGCCATATAACGGAAGAGAAGAAATCTAACAGCCACCTAGACAAGTTGACATTCTACAAACGTGAATGTTAATAGACAACTAACAAATGTAGTCAACTCTATGCTAGTCACGTGCTCAAAACAAAATATTAGCCAATACAAGTAAAATTTCATCAAAAATAAATCCGACTTCAAGGTTCGACTCGATTTCTCTAGGATGCCATTGCCAGATCTTAGCTTCCTTATCATGGTATCACCGTTGGGATATCTCCTTTCCATTAAAAAAATAATCATCAAAATCGGTCCATAAATGCCGAAGTTATCTGCGAACACATAAAAAAAAAATGTACGGTCGAATTGCGAACCTCCTCCTTTTTTTTTGAAGTCGGTTAAAATATAAGAAGAGAATAGAAGCGTTACCAATTGTAAGCAGGTTCTAAGGGGGTCAGGTTTGACTGCATGTCATTATTGATGTTACAATTATGAGAATAATAAAAAACGTACGAGATTTACAACAGTCGCAGATGTCTCATATTTGACATAATCTCTCATCTGCAATTTATGGAAAACTTTATTCTCGCGCGTTCTCATTGGCCAAATTAAATAGCTTGACCTTTCTCGGTCTCCATCCCTTACACAAAGTCACTTTCTCAGATTGTAATAACGTAGGAATAAAGATGAAGTGTCAACGATTTAGTTCTATTTGCCTCGTTGGTCTCGCGGTTGGCGTGTGTGACTTCTGATCGTGAGGTCTCGGGTCCGATTTCCGGGTCGGACCAAATGTTTGTATCATCTACAAATATTTGTTTCGGAGTTTGCGTGCTTTCTATGTATAAAATGTATGTATTTACAAAAAAAAAAGTATATAAGTATTTGTATCAGTTGTCTAGTACCCATAACACAAGCTCTGCTTAGCTCGGAACTAGATGACGTTGTGTGTATTTATTTCTTTAAAATATTGCATGCATATATCTCAAAAGGGGTTCTTAAATTAATTATTTTTTGTTGCGTATGTTCATTGTTATTTTGTGCTGAACCATTAAAAAAATATCATTGGACCAATGATAATCTCGTATATAACTTGTTACAGCGCCACCCCCACCTCCTCCTCGCGAAACGGCCGAGGAAGTAACCCGTCGCAAGCGCAAGGAAGACTACAAGCTGCGTGAACTGCGGATATTCCTTCGGGACATCTGTCGGAAGTTAGCTTCTAACAGACGGTTCTATAAGTTCACCAAGCCTGTAGACTTGGAGGAGGTATGTGGTTAAAAATGTTTTGACAAGTTATTGAAAGCACTATATGTACAAACATGTTACATTCATGGTAAATTCGAACTTAGAACAGGTCACTTCTTCTGATTCTCATATTCTGTAGTTAACCTGTTCTGTAACTAGTTATTAAATAGTTTGGAATATTTTTTAGTAAATAAATTTTGTAATTCAACATCGCATGAGAACAAAATTAATTGTATGTTCCGTTTTGTCCGAATATTAAAAAAGTAAATATGCTTAAAAAGAATCGAATAATTCGATCAAGGGCAAAATATTGGCACGCAATAAGGCTTTGGAACATAACGATCGGACGGAACGAACGGAGCTTGATCGTTGCGTCACTATTTTCATAACACGAACGCGGTCATGGACAATGGGTCTTAATGTATTAAGAATGGTAACACATCTATGGACTGACCTGCCGTTGGGCTTTATCTTGAAACTCTATTTACTACTAATAAATTTAAATTCCAGGTGACGGACTACCTACATATAGTGAAGCAGCCAATGGACCTGGAGACAATGATGACCAAGGTCGACATGCATAAGTATAACTGCGCTAAGGAGTTCCTCGACGACATTGATCTCATATGCGCAAACGCACTCGAATACAATCCTGATAGGTAAGTCCAAGGCCACTACCACTATTATATTATATTTAAATAAATATATTGTATAAATATATTAAAATATTGTCGGCCTTATTCATAAACGTTATTTGACTTAAAGCAACGGTTATGTGTTATTTTCAACTTTAAACTTGCAGACTCCACTGTTGGCGCAGTGGTTGTAGAGGTCGCCACGCTGCTAATTACTACTTTGAGTGTCGGTTCAAACCACACACGGGATAACACTTGATGTGATCCAAAAAAATTTATTCTGAGTCTGGGTGTTCTATGTGTCCGTTTCATGTATGTTTGTAAATTCCCCCTCGACACAGGATATTTCTAATGCAGGAGTTATATTTAAAAAAAATAAGAAAGGGGCCTGTTAGTTCATAATAACACAAAACTGCTTCAGCTAAATAACGTTTATGAATAAGACCTTAAATTAGTCAATTTATATTGTTTTGACAGCACATTAACTGTGATGGAATAATGTATTTCGTCTCGGATTCTGCGGGTTCGAATACCGTTTGTAACCGTCTGAATATTGTGTTATTTCTAAAGGAAAAGCATTTGTTATTTCTTTTTACTTCACTGAAAATTCTAATGCACTAAATGTGTCTATGTTTAAGAGGTATATAATGAAATCTATGTTAGGTCTTAGATAGGTGTCATCAATATGTTTAAAATACAAGATGGCTTATTTGTCCAGAACATGAGTATACATACACAGAGCATGCAGGATGTTAAAATAAATAGTGGAACAATCAAATTTGAATCAAATTTCCAGAAGCATCA
Organism: Spilosoma lubricipeda; assembly: GCA_905220595.1. Taxonomy (NCBI): domain Eukaryota; kingdom Metazoa; phylum Arthropoda; class Insecta; order Lepidoptera; family Erebidae; genus Spilosoma; species Spilosoma lubricipeda. The sequence continues at coordinate 5,601,149 of HG992287.1, read as the reverse complement.
CTAGCCCGCCATGGTGTTGGTCACCATGCTGCATTTTTACATTGTCTGCATTCGCAGTATGGTGACCACCACTCTTGGATTCTGCTTATGCTTTCCATCAGGCAGAGTAGAGTCATTTTGGGAGGGCCAAATATAAAAAAAAAAAAAAATGCCTTTTCAGGATACAAATGTTACACAGTCATAGCATATTCATTTAGTAAAGTAACTATGTTAATGTAATGTAAGTTATTATCATTATAGTCTTTATTTACAATATATCAGTCTATTATTGTGTACAATATAAATAAAATATATATGTGCAAAATTTTTACTTTTTTACATGTTCATATTTAGAATTTATCGATTAAAAATTCATTAATTCTGTAATAGACTTTCTCTAATAATATACTTTTTAATTTATTTCTCAGTCTTAGGCATGTGTATTCCCGTCTATATTTTGGTAATTTGTTAAATATAGTTAACGCCATGCAAAATATGCTCTTTTGTAACAGTGCAGTCTTGGAATCATGTAAATAACTTATACTATCGTCACGTCTGTTTCGAATTACTCTGTCATACAACCGGGGAAATAGATTGGGAATTAATGTAACAAACATTACAGTTTCTAAAATTACTATAGGGAATCATATAATATTGAATATATGTTTTTTTATATCATAATCTGATCATTTACGTCTCTTTAACATAGAATAAATCTAAATAGGATTGAAAATAGTCAAACTATTTTTCAAAGTGAAATTAAAACACTGACTAAATTTGAGCTATTCAAACGTCGCCATTTTGCGCGCGCTTTTGACATGGACAATGTCGTATTTGTCATTTCGTGTTTTTTTACTATTCAGTGTTTCAGTTACATTATACATATTAACAGTTTAAATTGCTATATAACACTGAAATAATTTTTCAAATCGGATCAGTGGTTTCTGAGATTAGCGCGTTCAAACAAACAAACTCTTCAGCTTATAATATTAGTATAGATTTTCTGGATCCTTCGGCGCTGACCCATCATCGCCATTAACCCATTTAATGTTTTTTTTTATCTACTTTGTTAATTATTTTAATGTTTTCTTTTCCTTCCCTTGTGCGAATCAAAGGGCTAGAGGGCTGTGTAGGTATGGGTGATCTTAATTCTAATAATGTTACAACATGATATGTCCAATATTAATGATTATTATTATAAATTTACATCCTCTAACCTCTTGTCCGCTTGTATTTCGGATTATTTGCATGGAGTTCTGAATAACATTTAGGAGCTGCTTAAATATAAATAATCTAATATTAATAGAGCATATTTAAGTAAAGTTAGTAGGTTAAGTACTATTGGCAAATTTGAATCATGACCCACTATAAGTTTACTTTCTTACAGACATTTAAATACAATTAGGTCGATATTTCCATGGTAACAAAATTCTTATCTCTCATTTCATTACACAGAGAATGCTTTCTTGTAGTATCTAAAAAAGCATTTATTTTTGTATTGCAATACTGCAGCTGACCCACGCAACCTCGTTTGCGTCTCCTGTCCTGATAATTTTCCCCCGTTTTTAAAACATTCTTCATTGGTGCTCCGCTCCTATTGGTCTTAGCGTGATGATAGCTTTCCTCGATAAAAGTACTATCCAACACTGAAAGAATTTTTTAACTCGGACCAGCGGTTCCTGAGATTAGCGCGTTCAAACAAACAAACTACAATCTACAACAAACAAACTAATATCTACTGCAATGATGATAAAGGTTACAATTGAACATATCTCCGACCAGTATTGACATATCTTGCTTATTGTTATACCGTTAACCATGGCCCTCTGAATATACGACTCGACGGTGCTGTCCTGAAGCAGGTGGACAAATTCAAATACCTGGGTAGTACCTTGACATGTAAGGGTGACCTCGACGCAGAAATCAACAGCAGGATTGGCGCTGCTTCGGCAGTATTTGGCAGACTCCGTGAGAAGTATTTCCGCTCACATGACTTAAAATTACAAACGAAGATCAATGTGTACATGGCCATCGTCTTACCGAACATTCTATACTCTTCAGAGACGTGGTATGTGAACAGGAGACATATACGTACATTAGATCGTTTCCATCTCAGGTGTCTCCGCAATATTCTGAACATTAAGTGGTCCGACCGTGTTAGGAACACGGATGTTCTGCGGAGAGCTAATGTTTGCGGCATTGAGGCTTACCTTATGCGCCGTCAACTGCCGTGGTCTGGGCACGTTGTAAGAATGTCTGACGACAGGGTCGCAAAGCGCATCTTTTACTCTGAACTCAGGGACGGAAAGCGGAAACGCGGCGGCCAGTTCCTCAGATACAAGGATGTTCAGAAGAGACACATGAAGAGATGCAATGTGGATATCTCTCGTTGGGAGGATTTGGCTAGGGATAGACCTGGTTGGAGGCGGATGGTTCACCAGAGTGTTTATAACTTTGAGGAGAAAAGGAGATAGATATGGTCTCGATTTGAAACATCTCAAAAACAAACCACCCGCCGAAATAAAGTACAATAACCTAAATGGGGTGCTTACTTGCCCGCACTGTGCGCGTTCCTTCAGTGCCAAGATAGGGTACGTAAGCTACACCAGAGCGCACGCCCGAAACTAGGATGCTCAGACTTAATCACCATAGCCGAAATCGGCAAGGAAATTACAATATTGTTATAAATGTTCTAAGTGCGGCATACAGTATGAAGAAGGGAAATCTTTGTTGTTTTGACGATTTCAAACGATTTATCGGCAAAGTGGGTCATGATTCAAAGTTGTCGATAGTACATTGTGTCCCTACAAGCATGTATTTATGAATTAATACCTTTGAAGTGAATCTATTCTGTATATACATAGTAATATTTTTTGTGATACCAAGAAAAAAGAAATTCTCAGTATATTTGTAGCATTTCTTTTATAATTCGATCTTAAATTTCTCATTTAGAACGTCATCAGACAAGCAAATACGTCACGAGGCGTGTTCGCTACGGGATCATGCGCACGCCCTGATCGATGTGGAGATGGACAGTGACTTCGAGCTCGAGTGCCAGGAGATCGCCAACCGAAGACGCGAGGAAGGAAACGCTGATAACGATCTACCCGACTTTATTTATACTGCTTCTAATTTACGTAAGTCATAAATCCAGTACCTTTACACCTTACTAGCTTTTACACGCGGCTTCGCTCACGCAGAATTTCATCCCCTGATTTAGGGGTGGAATTTCCCAAATTACTTACTTAGTGCTCACTTACGTTAAATGAAGAACCTACATGCAAAATTTCAGGATTCTAGGTTCAGCGGATTGGACTATGCGTTGATCTCTGGGTATGTCAGTCAGTCAGTCACCTTCCTCTTATGTATATATATATTTATATCTTCACTCCTAATGTATTTAATACCCCACTTGAGAGACAAGAGATTACGAGTTGCAAAATTGGAACATCTTAGGGAATAGAGAGCGAGAGAGAGAAGAGAAAACCAGTTTGTTAATATATTAGGTTCTTGTTACTATCGGTTATAATGGTATATAGTAGCCTATGTTCTTCCTCAAAAGGATCAAAGTACCTCCTTGCCAAATTTGATTGTTTGAATTTAAGTTTTTAAAGTCTTATTTTTGTATTCAGATCACTCAATGATCGACGGGGTATCAGGCGAGAAATCACCACGAACTCCACAAAATGGGGACAAGAGCGACTCACATTCGGCGAAACGGAAGCGTCGGAGGATGAACGCGTGGTCGAAAGGTTTAGTGGCCAAACGACCTAAAACATCTCGGGTAAGGACATTTATAATATTATTTTTTATTGTTATTTATAATGTTTTTGCTTGTTTACGTCATAAACTGTGTGTAATAAAAACTTATTGAATACGATTAAAAGTAATTTACAATATTATTTAAGGTTTCTCTAGCATGATTAATTAGGTAACTCAGGTGAACAGGTAAAATATTTGATTTGTGCGGCACTATTTTCTTAACGCGAATGGACTATAGAAAAATACTTGTAAAACCTCTGGTGTATTATATTATTAAATATGTGCTTCACTAATATTATTTTTACTCCGCTCATGGTCAATTAATAACAGGGTGGAAGCAGCATTACGCTGAAATTGTTTTAGTGTCGATACTAATAGTAGTATCAAAGGAATCCTCTAGTTATTAGTAATTAGACGATTCCAACTCGAAAATGAAATTCGCTAATTTGTGTTCAAGTGTTTCATTTAAGTTTGTGTTTAATTAAACGTTTAAAGATTTAACCCTATTTAAAGATCTGCCTAAAAACTTAGTAAAATACTTCGAGAATTATATATATATAATAACTGCCTGAAGTTCCTTCCATAAGAACTAATAATCAAACTTTCCTTGCACAGAACTACAAAGATTCAAGTATGCCAATCACGGACGAAGAATCGAAAGAGAACAAGCCTATAACGTCTACGCCCCTGCCCAACGGGGACGTGACGTCATCATCAGGTTCAGACGACGACGCTCCCCTGCGCCGGCCGCAGGACTCCGCTGATGCCTCCGTCTTCAACATCACCGCGCAGAGCCTCGCATTCAACCATGTTCTAGAAAGGTAACTTGTTTATGTATTACTAGCTGAACCCCGCGGAATCACCCGCGGTTACGTCGTACCGCCGGTCTAGCCGTTCCGAAGATTAGCCGGAACAAACACAGACAAAATTTGTAAAAAATGATATTTTGGTATATGTACCGTGGATACATACATATGCATTTTTATGGAATAGACGGCAAACGAGCAGACTTATCGCCTGATGGTAAGCGATTAACGCCGCCAATGGATACCTGCAAACACCCGAGGCGTCACAAGTGCGTTGCCGACTTTTGGAAGATGGGAAAGGGGTTGGGGTATAGGCCTCCGGTATCCTCACTCACTCGGTGAAACACAGCGGAAGCGCTGTTTCACACCGGTCTTCTGTGAGTAAAAAGCGGTTATTTCAATATTACAAACATACACTCCAATTTATTTATTTGTATAGATATAGTTGGCATTGGTTGATCATGTATGTTTCATATTTTGAATAAACTGCCGTCCTTTGCCATTTTAAATTATATGACATTTATTAAAAGAGACTTACAAACAAGCCTCTCGAGTAAAAAGTAATATAAGTATGTATAAAATCGTCTACTTAATTATAGTCTTTTTTGCTTCCCTTCCTCAAAAGAAAAAAGTAATCACTTTAGTACCACTTCGGTTTTTAATTCGACATAACTTTTTATACAATTTGAACTATTTTCATTAACATTTAAAACAAAGTGTTCCAATACGCGTGGCAAGAAAATTTTAAAAACAATTGTAATTCGGTATGTTTGAAAAGGTTTATCGGTAGACATTTGACGATTTGCAACATTTCGGCAAGATAGCCAATCCAATCTCTTGTGCGGTAATATCTTTTTTAATATTTAGTTATAAAATACTTTAATATTGGTTACAGTCCGACGAAATCAACTGAGAAGTCGCCTGCAAAGACATCACCAAAGAAGAGGAATTCAGGCCATGATGCAAGTGGAGGTCAGTACAACTGTCTTACAACTGTCGATCGCATGCATTTTATTGCACGCGCACGTTCAGAGTTCTGTGACTGCCTCGGTCCCGCAGTTGTAACGTAAGCGACTGCTGTGCTTGAGGTCTCGGGTTCGATTCCAAGGTTATATCACATGTTTTTATGATCTGCTAATATTTGTTGCAAAATTTGGATGTTTTCTGTGGCGACTTCCACATACAGCGGCAACAAAAACATATGACAGCGCCATCTACCGAAGATACACTGAACTATGAAGTAACGCACAACACGGAGTAACTAACAATCCTAAATCACGCAATAAGAGTTCTCGCGCCGATTAACATATATTGTAAAATCCCAACGTCAAACGTTGGGCAGTGGCCCACCAGGCATGATCACCTCGCCTGGTCGGAGGATCCTCCCTTTGTGTTAGAGACACATGACACTCGTTCCTCTACATTTTCTATGTATAATTTGTTTTTATATACAAAAAAGGTATAATATATTTATATCAGTTGTCTAGTACCCATAATACAAGCTCTGCTTAGTCTGGGACTAAATGGTGTTGTGTGTGTCCTAAATAGTAAGTTCATCAAGTGAGTGATGCTACTGGAGGTCCAGAAAACAAAACCACTTTTTAATTGGCGCAGTGGTAGCGTACGCGACTGCTGTTCTTGAGGTCTCGGGTTCGATTCCCGGGTCGGACCAAATGTTTGTATGATCTGCAAATATTTGTTTCGGAGTTTGGGTGTTTCTATGTATAATATATATGTATTTACAAAAAAAAAAGTATATAAGTATTCATATCAGTTGTCTAGTACCCATAATACAAGCTCTGCTTAGTTTGGGACTAGATGGCGTTGTGTGTTAGATGTCCCAAATATTTATTTATTTTATTTTATTTAAGTAACCAACACACCGAGAAAATTACATTTAATTACCTGAATTATATTTATAAGTCTGATTATTCAAACACGAAGAGTATAAGGGCACTTCTACACTTATATTATTAAACTAATGAGTTATTTATATACTTTTTACAGAAGCTGAAAAAGTAGTGATCAACAAGACTGAGTTAGATAACATTGTATATAAGAATGCGAAGGCGCTGCGGGCGCTCGGGCTGGAGGCCCTGCTGGAGCTGCGCGCGCAGCTCTCGCGCGTCACCCAAGCCTACTCCGCCAAGTACGACCGCACCAAACTGCCGCAAGAGCTTCACGCTATCGTCACCAGGTACTTGCAGCATAAGAAATGAGACGAGGTACACTTGCACAGACAAGTGGTCGTGAAATTAATCCGTTTGAACGTTTAATGTACAAAGTTACGTGTTGTTTTTGGTTACATTTGATTCTTCGAAAAGAAGCATGTTGTTAGTGAATGTACGTGAGTGATTCTTCTGTTAAGGACTGAGATGGTTTAAGATTTTTTATATACTCTTAGTATTTGGTGTCGACTATGTCGGAATGTATACGGTGAAATGTGTTATAAAGAGTTGAATGTTAAAATGAATTGACTCCATTGTGGGTGAAATACCTAATGACTTGAATTTTTGGTATGCCTAGAACAAATTGTCATGATATGAACTAATTTTTGTTTATTTTTATGAAGGATCTCATGAGATTTTAAATTGCATTGATCGCAAATGATACAATTTTAATTTGACTTGATGTGTGTAATCCTTTATAGTACACTGTTTTTTAAACATTACACACAGAGGCACTATCCAAGTTAACATTCTACAAACGTAAACGTTATTAGAAATTAAATGTATGGGAGTGATGTCATCTTACAGTTAAGTGATGTGATCAAAACTAAAGAATACAGACAACGAATGTAGAAAGAGATTCGACGTCACACACTTGTATTGGCTAGGTCAGTTCAAATACGATCATTTTTAACCGACTTCAAAAAAGGAGGTTCTCAATTATTGTATTTCAAGTAAGACTTTTCACAGTTGACTCCATTCTAAAAGTGAATTGGTCTAACTTTCTGAGGGCTTTTTAAGTAATTGTTTTGCCTTTAACATTTAATCATTGCCATTGTTTTAATAAAAAGCTGCATAGAATAAAATTGTTTGCTTGTGGTAGTATGTAAATTAATATGTCACAGTGCAAACATTAGTTATGATTATTTTAACTGTGTCAGTATGACAACAACTGATGTTTTTGTAAATTTACTCTATGCAACACTCCTATGATCCCGGGTCCTTTAAGCGGGGCATGAAAAAGCATCTCACTAGGTCACCATAGTGCGGATCACTATGTACTTATTTCAAATTAATTTGTTTACTTGAAATTTAATTATAAGGATTGTCGCACAATGAGTCAACTTTAAAGTTTTATTTAATAAATGAATTTGTATGTATCTAATGTGTTTATAACGGTTATTGGTGTAGAACAAATAAAGTATCATATTCCACCCAATCATATCTAACTTAGTCATATATAACGTTATGTCAGTTACGTAACGTTTCGTTACGATGCTTTACGTTTTGTTGTCATGCGTTACGTTTCGTTACGATGCGTCAGGTACGTTAGTTATAAATTACAAGAGTGTTGTGTGTTCCGTACGGTGGGACAAAAATCGATCACTGCCTAACAGGTTAGCGATAAGTTTACCGAATATTACAGGTTAGTACATTATTGTATTTTGTACGCTGGATAGTGTGGAACCAAATTAACCGTTAACCATTCCTAATTAGCCAAATTGTAAGTGATATTACCGATATTTTATGTTTGGTGGTAATGTTACTTGTGTGTTATAGCCCGGTTATGTTAAAATAGGTATCAAAAACGGCTAAACGGATTTGGAAGAAATCTAGTAAAGAAATATATTTAGATAAAGACAGAATAAGCAAATAGACTGCTTCATAAGAAAAACTATTGACAAAATCTACATTAAAGAGAAGCTTATTATATATTAAGGCAAGTCCGGTGTTAGTATAGAAATATTAGAAATATTATTTGGTGCACAAACGTGGAAAGTACACTAGCGGGAATAGCTTAACTGTTATGAAAATACTCTTATTTAACATGTGCCTGTGGCTTAGTATTATTTGTTTAAAGTATTCAATAATTTATATATATAATTAAAAAATTGATTAACATTTTCATATATCTTTTGACATTTGTATGCTTTGAAATGAAACAGATACTGAAAAAATAAATAAACATTAGTATTGAGTACTGACCTCAATATAGAATTTGAATTACTAACTTTAAATATAAAAAAATCAATATCAGTTTAATTTTTTTATTTATTTATTCAAACTTCCTGCAAACATATTGCACAAGGCGGACTTAATGCCACAGGCATTTTCTTCCAGTCAAACCTATATATTAATACATCTTCAATAAACAGGGTAATTAGAAGAAAAAAGAAAAAAAAACAGACTGGCAGACACAAACATTGTAACTTTTTAATTTTAGTACATTAATATAAAACAGATTAAAAATCTTAACAGCCAGTGACATTACAACCACACGACTAGGTTAGGTTATAAAGTAAAGATTAAAAAATAAAAAAAAGCCGCGCCGTGGTCTGTGATATGTAGAACTTTTATAACAAATTTGTAAATAGATAATTGACTTCGAACACGCGTCTGTATTCAATTAATTCCAAATATGATTTAATAAGAAATTCTTAGAGGCATTGGTGAATGTTTTGTTATGCCTATAAAATCGAAAAAAGATATTTATTTTGTTTTAAAAAAAATATAGTTTTGATTGAATATAGACGCGTATGCCTTCCCCTAAAACACTTTATCGAGAGTATAGTTCAATTTATTATCTCCAAAAAAAACAATTTGGCTTTTTAGGCGGGAAATTTAGGTTTCAGTTGCGTTTAAAAACTTACCAAATAAGCTGAACTAATATTGCTTACGTAGAATAAGGTTGTACTAACAAAAATATTTAGAAAATGTTTTTTTTATTGTTCTATTTAAATTATTATTAAAGTGGTCATTGAAAATTACTACTTTTGATGTGAGTTATATGCGGTAGTTATAGGAAATCTTGTGACGTTTATAGGTGACGGTTGTAACAAACGTCTATCTAACGCCCGATACTCTTTTTTCATTAGTATAAAACTTTCAATACAGGAACTTATTTGCTTTATTTATATGTTAAATTTTACTAATGAGTGATAATTAACTAAACAAAAAGACATTTTTAAGGAATTCAATGTATATAGGCGACATTCGTTTGATGTGTACACTCGTTTACAATTCATTGTAAGTATTATAAATCAACGATTCCGTTCAATTAATATAATTATAATGACATAATTAATTATAATAAAATATATTATTGAAATTTAGAAATGGACTTACTAGTTTTGTTTCGAATTTGACAATTGAAATGTCGTTGAAATGCTTTACTTGACAGTTGAAATGTAAAACTTGACTATTGATAAGGCAAAGTTGACAGTTCAAATATCTAACCGGTATCTATCTACACTTTTGATTTCGGAATGTAGTAATGTTAAGTTCTATATCTCCAGATTTTTTTTTGTAAAAGGAGAAATAACTACAACTGAAATTATAAAAGCTTCTGCAACGTTCTCAAGATGTTTACTTTTCTAGTATACTTATAAAAATAGTAATGAACGAACAACTAAACACGTCATCGAGGTTTAAAGGTGAAAAGTACATATACGTAAATACGATATTATTATACAGTAAGTGAACATTGTACACTTCAAAGCTGTCGTATTCAGGAATAGACTATGGTCCATTCACAATCAGAAAATAGCGTTTCAGAGATAATCGGGTTCCAAGTTTTCGTGGATGAGAATTTCTTGGGACCGGGTTGGTCGAAAGCGTCACTATTTTTTTTTACAGTGAATGGACTATAGTTCCAATCACATTATTTAATACATTGAATTGCTACCTACATATCCCTATCAAATGATTGTTAACACCTTCTTAATTATATTTACTAAAACAACCGTATAATTACGTTATGATTATTTTTCTGTTCAATTTTTTTTGTTAATATCAACAGTTAAAATAAGTTTTTTTATTTCGTTCTTGCCTGTCTTTACTTACTAAAAATTAAAGAATATGATTATTTAAAATTGGAATTATTTTGTTTTTTTTTTTCAAGCTTTTTTTTCAGATATTTTCGTTGCTAAAGTTAACTCTTCTACAAGTAAGAAGGGAGTATTTATGTTCGTTTATATAAGTACATAATATAATTCATATAATTTTCTAGTAAATTTCAATGTAACGTGTATCTAAATGAATAGTTATCGAATTTCGAATATAATTGACATAAAACCGTGTGATATTAAAAGAATAAACGCAACATACACATTTATCTGATAATATGAATATTTAGTTACCTAAAAATGGATACACTCTGAATAGAATTTAGTATTAAACTGTAACAATTTTGTTAGACTATGAGTAAACTTAGTTATTTTACATAAAACGAACAGGTAGTTAACACTTTAGTTAAATTTGTTACTTTTTATCATGTAATAACTTCATCAAAACGATAACTTTGTATGAAAAATGTACTAAATACAAACTTGTGACGTCACTGTTTTAGGCCAATCAATTGAGCGACATATTTCAATGTTTATCTGATTAAATTTTGTAATAGAAATGAACAGCTGTAATAATTATATTTTCCGAGATGTTTTGTAATATTCGTTTTAATGAAGGAGACGTCGGTATTTATTTACGAAAAAGTCATCTACCCTATTAAAAATACCTAATGTGATAAAATAATAACAAGGACATCTGAATTTAAATGATTGAAATATAGAAGCTCGCTTTAGCTGAAGCCAACAAGTGAGGGCCTGTAACAGATGACCGCGTTTGGCGTTCGCATTGAAATCTGAACCAATCACGAAACTGAGCGGATCGCGGTCATCGTAATGATGAAATTGATGCTAAATAAACTCACCCTAGGCACTAAGAGCACTGCACTCATTATAGTAACTAGTGGATTTTCATTTGTTCTTGCTTTTGAAATAATCTTAGCGAGACATAAGCTTTAAAATTCTTGTAACGGTTAATTAGTTAAATTTTCTTAATGAAAAGAAAAAACACGTTATTTTTTGTTAATGTATTTTTTATGAAATAAATAAAAATGCAATAAATAAGGAAGAAAATTATTATTTTACTAAATAAGTTAACAACACATTCGATTTATAATAAGATATTGTACTTTGATTATTTACTATATAATGTAGACATTATGGAGCATCACGGATGGACAAAAATGAACCAAATTGACCAGAATAGAATAATACGTACTTAATTGAACAGATATTTAAAGTAACATTTAAAATATTGTTGGATAATTCCTCCCCACCAAAAATCAACAAATATGATACAAATAAGTGTTTTTCCACATTTACAGTAAAATTATTTACCTACTTAAAACATTCAAGACACATTTCTTTACTCCAAATCTCCAAAATTCAGTTTTAATTAAGTAAATCTAAAGACAGTATCAGGACATGCATATGTAAAATCTTTAGATAATTGAAATGTCTAGATAGACTGTCAAATATGTGAAAACGTAGAAAAAATAGCGTCTAACTGTTGGCCACTAATTTCTTTGACGCTGTCAGTCGTTGTCGCCATCATAGTGCTCCATTTTCACGCACATAATGTAATATAGCTGGCCTATTTGTTCATTCTATCTAGACACAATGATCTAATCAATTGTAAATACGACTATATATCGGAATACAACACAATTTTGTTAGACTTATGTGCTGGCTTCCTAAGTCCTTGATGAAATTGTGACCAACATACCTAACTTTTTTAGTCGGTACTGTTGGAAAAAAAGTTTTTATTTGTTCTCTTGATATATTTGAATGACATAAAAGTGACATATCTCAAAGTTCTTTTTTAATTTGTTCTTTAATAGTACTCAAGATTTTATAAACTCTGTTCAGTGACCATAGTAAATTGATAGTATCAGGCCAAAATCACTCCTGTCTGATTTGGTCTATTAACTTTTTTTTGTCAGGCTGCATTTTAAATGGCCTTCAATAATCCTAAAATATAACCCGTAAGGTGAACTGTTACTTACTCGAATTGGTGATAAAAAAAACTCGAATAAATAAATGTAGGTACTTGAAGAAAGATAGACAAAACAGTCAATAGATAGAATTATATGAAATTATAGCTGAACATTTGAAAAGAAATGTAAATATTACTGTGCAACTATAGACAGGGAACTAAGGAGTGATAAAATATAGAACTCCCGCCAATAGTTGTATTGTAGTGTTTAAAACAATGCTTGCACTTGCTCAATGTGGAATTTTTACGATAATTGTAAGCTTACAGTATCCACCGTTCGACTAGTGTATAATTTTGTATTTATAAAATCATATTTAAAGTGAAAATAAAAGGGTATGATTTAATGTGATATCGAATATGTTTGTTTTATTTATACTCCTTGTATTTTCTATTCATATACCGACTCCAAATCTTGGGAATAATAAAGGCTAGGAAGGAATTTTCTATTTCTATACATAAAAGCTACAAGTTCTTTTATTAAGAAATACAATTCTCGCACTAGGAATATATCCTGTATCGCGGGGTACTTGTAAATAATAATAATAATAAAGTTTTATTTTTACATTATGTTACAATGAAATTCTTTTGACTGATAATGTACATTTTTGTGGAAGTGTGGAAGTTAAACTAGGGTAAACCGTGTGCTATGGATTCCTAACTCGCCCTCACGGAATTATATAATTTTCCTTTTAAGTCTCTATTTAGCTGTTTATGTAAGAAAAGAAAATAATTACAATAATGAAAAATTTTATATAAGTATTGTGTGTGCTTATAATAATATGTGTGTGCGTGCTTGTTTAAGTGTTTGATTGTATAGTGTTTGGTTATGCTTGTTTTAATCGTCAGCAAAGGGCATGGCAAGTTAAGAAAATAATTTAAGGAAGGCTTCTGTATCATAGTCAAGCGTGAAAAGCCATTCTGTATGTAGACGTACATGAAATGGATACATAGAACAACCAGACTCATAACAATAATTTATGGATCAAGCAGTGTTTTCCCCTTGTGGGATTTGAACACACAAAACTTGGCGAAGTAGGAAGCGACGCAGAATGCGACCGCATGTGTGTCGTCCATGTTCATCAGATTTCTTTAAATTTAAACTTTAGCGTTATAAAATCCAATCTAGATTTATTTAAAACTTTTTTCACTAAAATAGAGAAATTTTCATATTTTTTGTTAAAAATATAAGTGTAATAAAAAAAGATGTGGTTCTCAATTCAGATGTTAAGTATTTATTCTAAAAATGGTCTCATTTAAATTTTATATACCTGGATCTAATGATTTTCAGAGATATTTAACGAAACTGGTGTGGCGGTGGTAATCGCTTACGTAAGCTCGTTTGCCCACTATACCATAAAAAAATGACAACAAATCAGCTTCTATCTCAATAAATATCTATGCATTTTTTACGCAATCACATAGTATTATTTGAAGTGGGTACATTTTTTTTTAAAAAAGGATTTTGTCATTACAATACAGAATATCCTAAAGTGATCTGATCAGAGGAGATAGAATTCTCAGTTCTATCAGTTAAGCATGTATGGGCGGGCTCGACCGGAGACATCAAAGCCATTATGAAAGTTTTGTTTTGATTCTTTTACCTTATACGTTTAAAGTTTAAAGGACCTCAAACCTCAAAAAACCTTAAATTGTGTCGTGGGCACACAAAGGGCAGTAACGTAATAAAATTGTGTCTTTAGATGCAGAGCTTGCAGGTGTCCAACTTCGCCAAAGGTCACCTATTTACAGTCAGTTGACAACTGTCTTGTTTGTCTCATACACCCACCTATTTTTACTGTCGATAACGATTTGATTTGCAGATAAACTTAATGTATTAATGTAAGTATGTTGACTGCCTCGGTGGCATAGTGGTAGCGTATGCGACTGCTATGCTTGAAGGACGTGGATTCGATGCTCGGGTTGAACCAAACGTTTGTATGATCTTCAAATTTGTTTCGCAATTTGGATGTTTTGTATGTAAGTATAATAGGTTACTTATAGTTATATATAAACATGTAATATATACTTAGGTATGTATTTGCAATAAAATGTAAATGTATTTACACATAGGTAAGGTATATATCGTAGTACCTACTGACAGTGCTTAGTTGAGGACTCGATGGCGTTGGGTCAAGTGTCCGAAATATTATTATTTATTAGATAACACAGAAACAGAAACACAACAGAAACTTTCCATTAATGTAGCTTATCTACCTCGATATGTGCAGGAGAAACCACAGGCTTAAGCTAGTATTCAAATGAATTTTACCAGACTGAAAAAATGCGGTATGATTTTTACTAATTTGTATGCACAGTTTAGAAAGTTGGCGCTGACTTAATCTTTCAGTTCGTTGCAAATAGACTTTGTGTTATATAAATGATGCATAATGCAAGGAAATGAAACGGCAAATTGGTATTTCACATTTTTATTTTACAATTTACGTCGGTGACCGTAAACGAATTTTACTACATCGCTCCATCTTTTCAATTACAAGTTAGAATGATACTAGAACATAAATATTTTTTCGTATTTTATTTAAGATCAAATAGATAATCTTTTTTACATCCTAAAGTAACGATATCATTTAATTTAATTTGTCATTATATTAAGAAAAATACAACAAATTAAATTACAAAAAAAAACTTATCATTTATTTTAACTCTTTATCAGAGAGAACAATTATCTAAGAGCTAAAAATCATTTGAATTACAATATATATAAATATTCATAACAAAAGTTAAAGGAACTAAACATTTAGAATTTTACTAAAACCAAAATAATCACATTATTTTATTAACTAAAGGCAAGTACTCAATATCGTACAATATATATTATCTATTAATTCTTTACGTAATTACATTTGGCTCCTCATGTCACCTATGCTTAATGAGAACTGTGCTGAAAAGCTGAACGTAGATAATTTATATGAATGTGTCTAGACAGTAGAAAGAACAAATTAATGTAAAGAGGTAATTACAGAACAAGATAATTCATAGAACCCAAGAAATTTGAAACATACAAAACATAAGCCCACTGAACTTTGTAAAACACTCATCATAACCATTTCGTCAATAATAGGACTTACACATTAACAAATAACAAAACTTAATTACAAAAAAACCTCAGTTAAAACTTTAACAAAAATCACTCTAATACTGCTGAATTTGTACGAATTATTGACATAATCTATGGTCACAAGTCACAACACAAACCCTGAGAGGTTATTGGAAACAATAAAAAAACCGAACTTTCAACGTGAAAATATTTATAATCTTTATAATTTTTGGCACATGTATTTACGTTTTATACAGATAATTGTTTATTTATCGAATACATGACCTTATTTATTACCTACACGTGATCCGTTACATTATTACAAAAAGTGCGCGGGTATTGCACGTTCTAATGTTGCCAGTCTAAACAGAATGAGAAAGAAGAAAGCAATATAAAATCTGTTAAAACTATTACAATATTATAATCATATTTAATATATAAAATCCCTGTAATGATAATATTGTTATTATGAAGTGACACTATGTGTTACTACTGTATGTAGTTATGAGAATTTAATTGCAGCTGTACTGTATGTGTAATGTACAATATTTTTTATAAAATAGAATCGTAAATAGTGTTCAGTCTTCTGTTGAGAGATTTTCATGTTTCGACGACTATAGTTACATAATTTGGATCAATACTTTGTCCTGATTCATTGTTTTTCTTTAGAAATGAAACTGCCATAGAACGTAAACACAGTTAGTATAGGTAAGTATAACATATACAGAAAACGTTACATTCAACAGATAAAGTTCATTATAATACAAATGATATTTACAACAGGTAAAATGTATTCAACAAACACACGGAATCTCTAGTGATCACTGTATACATTTATCTAAAGCCAGATAGTATGAACCTTTTATACTAACTTTCATTATTTACTAAAATCTTGAAAGCTCCTTTTTATTTGAACATTGAGTGCAGATACATTATTTGTCTAATCGTAGCGCGCACTGTCATTTAATAACATATAATTTCATATTATTTTTAAAGTTTTAATTAGGTATCCAACTGACAAATTATTTTGTAAAGTTAACGTTTATGGTTTATGGAGACTTTCGTCTTCCTTAAAACCGTTTTTGTAAATTTCATAGACAAGTAACAAATAATTGCGCCAGTGCTGCTATTTGTTGTACCTGTATTTTGTGACGTTTCTGTGTGTTTATGTGGTGTATGGGCGTGTCTGTGTGTGTGACTAGTGCGTCGCGGACCTTCTGTGGCGTGCTGCGTCCCCTCACTCGGGCCAGCTCACTGATTCACATCACTATCACTACAACAATTACATATACACTACTATTTACCATTTCGGACACATATAATGTCCTATTATTTACTGTTTAATTCAAAAATGTATATCCCATTAAATTTTATCAATAACTATTTACATTTAAAAATTGTTTATTATCGAATTATAAACTATTATTACGAATTATTTTACAAACTTTGGTGAAATGCAGAAGTGAATTCGCACGTATAACGTATTTTATCTACATAAGGTTCGTTATGAATCGACGATCAATATCAATTTGTTCAATAAAAATCGTAAGAAATTATATAGTAGGTACATTTATTAGAAATAAGGAATGTAAAGGAATGTCAACAATAATGCAATTCGGAACGTCTTAACGATAACAATCACAACACCTTTCATACTTATTGCACTCCTTCAAAATAAATTATCGCCTATCACTTACGCGACATTCATATACATTTGTAATATTAACACATCTTTTAATATAAATTTAACTAATTTTAATGTGGACGTCGCCGGTAGCGAACCCCGGATAATTCACAAATACATCCTATACATGTTATTTTACCTCAAAACTGAAACTTTTCTAGTGTATTCATTGTAAGTTCCAATAATAATTAAAGTATTGCACAATTGAAACAATAGCGCTCTTAGCTACCGTTCAAGTTATTTAAGCGAGTTTTAAGTTCCAATCGAAATATTACATTAAATACGTCGCCTCTCGCCAGATCTTCAGTTCGCCTCGCGAGTGATACCTACATACATATACAAAGTAACAAGTAATTAATAGTCTACATCACAGAAATACAAACAAAATTATTCTACGTATGTAGTTGGCGCTGAATTATATTTCATATTTCTGCGATCAACACTAAAGTTATAACAAATCACCGTTTGTCCCCGGTGTGTCAACATTCAGCTGTTTAAGTATCAGATAAGTACCACTAAACATATCGACTTGAAGTTCTGCTAGTATTCGACCGTAAGATATAAAATTAATTCCTAAAGCACGTAATTAAAACTCTTCATGACTTATTAATACACTAACTAAATTCCAGTTTTAGTTCGTCAACAGATATACATAATAAACAAACTCATGAGATGATGTTAGGCTGCCTCTCGACAACTTCACAAGTTGATCTTGAATACACATAATGTTTGTTTAACAATAGAAGGTATAGTGCATATCGAAGACGTGTGATGATTAGGAGCCTACTCCTGTCCGTTGTGATGCAGGAGCGTACGATTGTCCGCTGGATGCGCTACGTGTGAGGGCGCGCGATATGTCTCTCCCTCTTCGTCAGCTGAGTTTTCCTTTGACCTATCACTCTTACAATCTTCTTCTTTTGTTGTTCCTGACAGTGAGTCCAGAGCCATAGGTATCGACTGGTATAGTTCCCTCGTTTTTTCACTAGGCGGGAGGAGATGCAACATGTTAATCGGCATCGGGAACCCTGGAGGGAATTCTGGATAGAACCCTTGTTGGAATGGATTAAACATTGGATTTGAGGCGATGTCTGGCTCGGAACTCGCGGGTCTTTGGCTCGTATTATGATGATCGTCTTTTTCGTGATGTTTGCTTGAAGGTTGGTTATTATTATTATGGCCGGAGTTGAGATTCAGCACGTCTAGCGGACCGCCGATACAATCTTTCCTCAGCTGCTCTAACTTTAGGCTCTTTCCGTATTTACCGCGTACGTACATCAGCAAGGAATTATACGGGATACCGAAGATTCGGGACGCTTGGCTTGTTGTCATTTTCTTATTCCAAACGTGTTGTAGTGCTTCTGTAAGCTCGGCGTTGGTCCAAGACCTAGGGGGGCCGCCACGCGGAGCGCTGTGTTGGCCCTTTGGTCTCCCTGCGGAAGAAAAATAAAGATGATGAGGTGATTCAATGTTTCTAAATAGGATTACTATAAATACTGATAGAAATATTATTAGTTTCTTAGGTAAACAATTAGACATGAAAAGAACACCAGCTCGGAGTTTTGTGATTTACGATTGGGTATGTGCGGGTAAATCAGCACGACATGTGCCGTGTGCCGCGCACCACCGCGACGGCATTACCCGAATGCACCATTATCTAATAACTATGTTTTGGCTGAGCAATAACTGTACCGAGCGGTATTCTAAGCAAAATGAGCGGGTTACGGCGACATTTTGTTGGCGGCGATTTGTCATTAATTCGATGCGAGCACGCGACTATTACGGTGGTTTGTCAAAAAGAAACGCGGACATGCATACGCCGGCGACGTCGCCCCTAAGTTTATAGTTTTATAATTTGGACGGAGCACGTTAACTCGATTCCGATCAGATAATTCAAGGAACATTTTGGAACGTCGGTGGAATGACATTTTATTATGGAAATTAGTTTTTCTTTTAATAGTCATTGGGGATCACGCGAGCGCCTTTGGAAATTAAAAAGGATGTTTTCCATTTGTAGCTCGTTAGCGAGCAAAGAGCTGCAGCGGTGACAGAGTTACGTACATATGTCTGTCTAGAACGATGGGCTCTAATCGATCGGGACTATTGTGTGCGGTCGGGAACAGAGTCGGGAATGTACCGCCCGCGTCGTCCTCAACTGGGAGCGTATTCAAAGCATACGTTAGACTAGCCGTCTGTTCCCCTATGAGATATGATATCAGATCGTCTTAATAAACATTTGCTGGGAAACAATGGGCGTTTAACATTTGCGCTGTGCGATTGCGAGAGCACTCGATGTGTGATGGGGATGCGAACATGCAGTCTGTGCATTATTGCGTCGCTATGCATTGTTACCAGAGGCGTACTCCTACTGTTTCTGATACGGGTAAAGTAGCGCGTGCTGCATTGTTTGAGATAACTTGAATATGTGAGGAATACAACTGACTGCTTATAGATAAGTATCTGTTGGTTTTACTTTCGTCGGAATAGTTTTCCATTCTTATCTGAATTAGTTACTTTTTGTTTTGTTTTAGATTATTTTGATGGTTAAAGACATGTTTGACAAAACAAAGTGATAACACTATTGTGGAGGTAGTTGCAAGAAGATGGAAACCAGTATCATACTGACGGTATGCTTTTAAACAAACTCAGTTTTCTAGAGAAAATATATTGACTCTAGTAATCTTTGACTAGTATTTAAATAAGGGTAACTTACATTTCTTTTTAACGTTTGTGTAAAGTTGTGCATCTAGTGGTGGCGGGCGATGCTCCACATCCATCATTGGGTACATCTTGTGCTCCATGCCAGGGGGAAACAGACCCAGAGGCGAGTCCATCCCAAACACTGTGGACAAGATGAAAATACAGTATTATTAAATGGCATTACATAGATTATTTCGGTTTAATACTCAAAATACTCAGCTTTGTCAATATCAGAAGAGAAAAAGAATAATAAAAATTTTTTTTTGGACCTCCGGTACAGAATGGCATATAGTCTTAAACCAAGCAGAGCTTATGATATGAAAGTTAGATTGATTGATCGAATAATTTTCTTCTTATACAGATTCATAGAAAACATCCAAATCCAAAACAAATATTCGCAAAGCATACAAAGATTTGGTCCGACTCGGGAATCGAACCTAACACCTCAACACAGCAGTCGTAAACGCACTGGTTCACTGAGGCAGTTATCACTATTACAAAAGATTTAAAGTAATGTATGACTCGAAAGCCAGATCATTTAACGGTTCTTTATTAAAAGTCAATTAATCACGTTAGACAAATGAACCACGTTTCGTCAAGTTTTATATATTCCATTTGACTACAGGGCAAGTCACGTTGGGTACATACCTGTCACGTTACGTTATTGTTAAAATTCTGTCTAATCAATTAAATTTCAAATAAAATACAAGACAGGTAGTTGAAAGGTGCGGCTTCTAGAAAATGCAATACTAAGATTGATGACGACTCCGTTAAACCCTTTTAGTGTTAAAGATAGCTCTTAAAATCTAAATATTTTCATCAAATTCAAGAGTTAAAACTACTGGGTGGGTTACTCAATCAACAAATGCTTTACATTTGCTATAAACCCTTTCATTTAGGTACACGTATTAATGTTACGACAATACTGTCAGAAACGAGTTACTTGAAAATTGTAACAACTCGATGCATACTATTGATTGAATGACATAAATATTGAATACCTATGTAAAGTTATGAATAATTTATGCAACGGTTAGCGTAAAAGTAACGCGCGTTGAAGGCTGTGCAAAAATGTTGTTACCACCGTGTGATGTTTCTACTCACTACTAGATGGCGCTACTGGTGGGAAAGTTGAATTGTTAACAACATTCATTTCATGATATTAATGTATTTTTACGACAGTTAATTTAGGAAACAAAATAAAGCCCTTTTGCTATCATTATCATAGTTAATTTCTTAGTTGTTGCAATAACTTTTGAGTTTTGATGACGTATTTTTTACAGAAACCTAAAAATTATTAAGTTATGACTTGCATAATTAACTAAACGAACTCGTTAAATATAATATATTCTAACGTTATGTAACTAGCTCAGGAATGTTTGTGCGCTTCGTCTATTTACTTAAAAGAAGAAAGGTTCAGCGACGCTGAAGTGGACTCCAGAGTTCCAGACGCTTACAACTGCAGAAGAATGTAATACGAGTACCATCTCGTTCTAGGTGTCAACGACCGGTAATCGGATACGACAAATCAATACTTTCTTTATTGCGAATAGGACAAAAACCCTGCAGCTTTTGTATTTAACCATCAAGTTTCAACTATCAAGAAAGTTCTTGAACAAACAATGTACTAAAAGAAATAGTTTTAAGAATATACGATTGATGACTGATATGATCTGTAGACGAAGGGCCCTCAAAAATAGCCGGATATTCGACTAGTTTTTGACACGATACTATTAAAACATACTTACAAGCGAGTAAAATCTAAGTTTTAGTAATAAACAGTCCACTATTTACATCTTTGAATTCTGTTTGTCTGTAATTTAATAATAGGATCATTAATTTAATGCCATATTATGACGGTTTGGGTATTTCTTAATTGTCACTGACGTCATAGTGTCGCGTCATTTTGGCGCGAAATATATTTTTTTTTTTTTTGTGTCGATATCATTGATAATGCACAAGGGTCTAAGCAAGTGTTTATCGCTAATCACAAATTGTCGACATTTCGTGTGATTATTTAGCATTTCTTTACTTAAAATGATTTCCATGTAATAGAATTTTAACTGCTATCCATAGATCTGTCGCACGCAACTAACATCATGTACATGTAACTAACTAAATACCTTCATATATTACAAAATATATCTTTGAGGTATATAAGCTAACTATAAACAAAACATTGTAGCTCCTTGTATTCGATTTAAGATTCGATTTTATGACTAAGTATACGTTTTCATGTCAATATATTTATCATCAGTATCGATAAAACAGATTCAATCGAAAACATTAATGGCTTTGAATAACATTTATGTATAATCTCCATGAACATCGGCACTGGTCATTCACTCATATGAAAATTTAATTAGGTTGAGCTTTTGCACATGAAAGCAACTTTCTTCACCGTTACTTTAAACTGTTCATTTAAGTAGCCGATGCTCTGTTTCTCTCGTTCTACACCCACTGCGACGTATTTTTAGAAAATCCTACTTAGAGTAGTAAAGAATAAGACGAATTAAAATATACAAGAAACAGTGTAAAAAATTTTGATAACATTAATATACCTACCCTATGTCAATCAAGCTATTATTATGAATCTATGGACACCTCATTTGATAAAATAGGATCATTCGTTTAGGTGAACATACAAACATAATTTATATAGATGGCCATAACTTATAACCGTTCCTTTCGGTTTCGTCAGAATCTGGTAAAAATGTTTGTTTTATTAAATTAAACAGTAGGATCTTTGTTTATATATTTCTAACTTTGTAAATTATGTATTGATTTCGAAACAACATCATATGATAAGAATATTATCTATATATATAAAAATGAATCGCTACTTGCCTTGGTCACTACATCACGCGTGAACGGCTGAACCGATTTTGCTAATTCTTTTTCTGTTGCATAGCCCATTTAGCGAGGAAAGTTTTAGATTATATAACATCACGCTACGACCAACAGGAGTCGGGTATCGACCGAAAATGTTGGGGAAATGGGAAAACAATGTTTTTTTTGGAGAGATGCAGACGAAGTTGCGCGGGTCAGCTAGTATGTAATAAATTGAATTGAATTCATATTGTATAGGCAAGTATTATTGCTCCAAGTACTCAGAAGTATAATAATATAAAACATTAATACGCTTATTTTTTGAACACAAGTATTACCTACAAGCATTGTCGATGTTGCAAATATCACAAGGACGTCTTAGCAATAAGTGGCAAAAAATATATAAAAACATGAAAAAGGAAACTAAACTACTTTTAAAATTTATTAAGAAATGTTTATTTTACATTTAATTCTTACATTCTTGGTTATTTGCTGAACCATGTTAGTAATAAGTTTCGATTACATATGTTTATACTCTTTAATTAGGCCTTTAAAAAGTGGCCAGAGCTTTATGGTACGAAGGCACATGACACAATAGATGTTGCCAGTGTCAAAATTCACCATTTGACACCTGTTATCGAAAAAAATAAGACTGTCATTTTTGAAAATTAAAATAAAAAAATAATGTTTAATGGCAGTCACCGCCTTAAGCCATAATCCCATGTTATCTCCAGCATTACTACATAAACAACTATGCGTCTAATTAGGCATACTATACATGCATATATTACTACGATATGTGCGTTCGCTAGATGACCATCGTTTTATTGGCAGTATTTTATGTACGGTCAGCATAAAACATTCTAAAGGTACAATCAGCAACATCATTAGATTTTTCTTTGTATAGTTTGTGAATAATAAAGTTTTCTGTATTACTTCTTTAATTCTGGGTATAGCTATAACTAGAATAAAATTGAATGTCCGGTTTATTGGCGCCATTTTATCTTTTTAGTTTATAGAATTTCTTTGTATTTAATAATTAGCTTATTATAATTGAATTATCCCGGTCACAATTGGATTAATTAGCGCTCTGTCCCTATTGAGTAAGTATATGGGGTGCCAAGTTGACCATGACTGACAAAGGGTGAAACGATGATAATCTCTGTAGCGCGGCAATAGTTTATTCGACTGCCAATTAATAGGTTCAATTCCCGCTCAGAGCAAAAAGTTATACCTACGCATGATGTGTATTTTCATTATTCTTGTTTTTCGTATAATATACCTACTCTTGTAGGTACATTTAACTTCATTTCTAATGAAATAAAGGTTTATCATGACATGTTACGTTGCCTAACAAATAAAATTAAATCACCTAGATATAGGTTTATTACAGTTAACTTTTAATTGAGTATCGAAATATTTGCTACAAAATTGCTTTCGCGATAAATTAATTAAGATTTCCGCACGCAGTGTCTTTGTAACGTCGGGTACTTTTACTACTGACGGTACTAACGAACCGTTAATACACGTCACTAGTTAGAGCACTACGATCCAGTCTGCGACTCGTTATTTTGCATAATTACCGACAATCAATAAGCCCACATTCGTATCGGATGGAAACTTAAAAATAAATGTATTATGTTGATATAGAAAGTTGGTTCCGTACGTTTTATGGCTTTGTTGAGTTGTTTATTAGCGTATAAACGAATACACTGATATTTCATTAATTACTGCTTAACCATAAATAATAAGTTTAAATTAAGATATTACTCACGACTTCACGGTTAAAAATGATGATATTCCTACGTTTGCTATCTGTTTAAGAACTTATTCATTGTGGATTTTGTTTAGACTGTCTTATTTAAGAAACACACAACTTTTATGTATATTTAGTTAATTTTTACTAATTTGTAAAAAGATGAAAGTCTAAGTTTTTAATCAGGACGTTCTTAATCTGTTGGAAAAATTCTGTCGGATTGGTTTATCTTTGTATTCGATTATTTTAATAACATATTATCGTGCATAATAAATGCAATAATAACTTCCGCTTATAACATAAAGTGCCAGGCTATACATTAGGTACTAAAGACAACTGCACTTAATACAATTGCCAACAAATTTCTAAACATTATTATTAGAACCAATAAAGCCTAGTACTTAAATGTTTTTATTAATCAATTATGGAACTCTAAACATAAACATGTTTAGATGAAGATATCAGTGGATATTTTTAATTGGTTGCTTTTTATAGAGTGAAATATAAAATAAGTACCTATTGGAATTAAAGCTCATCGACTTTATTTATTATTTCAACCATCTTAAATTTTATTATTGTTTTTATATAGGTTTAAGACTACCGTGCAAGGTTAGTACTTATGAAAAAATTGCGTATGAAGGGCCCAGAGTTTCGTGAAAAGGGTTCTTATATAATATAAAATTGGTAACGATCTTGTATTGATAGTGATTGCAGCCTCTTTCAAAGTTACCAAATGTTAATCATATTTTATGATTTTGCTTTCAATAACATAAGTTTAATTTTACGGCTGCATCTCATTTCAAAACATAATCCAAAATCGATTCAATCGATCAAATCAAGCGAAATATCGATTTCTAAATAAGAACAACTTAATGCGAAAGTTGGGAAATTTTACATCTAATTTAACGTCAAGTTTGGAATAGAAATTTGGTAAAAATACATTAACTACCACCATTGTGAAATAATTATTAGGCGGTCTAGAAACTTAATTTTTGTGTTTATCTATAACAGCTAACTCTATTTTTAGTATTATTATATTACATCACAATTTCTAGCAGAATAGCGTAAACCTTGCGGTCAATTAGTCGTAGCGAAGTCGGCTCACTTGACGCTTTCTAATTCCGGTCTATCAGACCCCTTCAGAGAGCTATTCGACCATAAACAATGATTTACGAAACTCACCCGCGCTAACTAGCCTCCCGCAATACGTTAGCACCACGATTCGATCCGTCATTTTTGCAGACAGATTTTCACATTTCATCACATTATTTTTAACAGATTTTCGCAACATACTGATGCTGTGAACAAAGTTTTCACAATACTGCTAATCTGATTAAATTTCAGACAAAGTTAGCCGTCAATGAAGTTTAACATCGATCCTTGTTCGCCCCATATGCAACACGCGTCGAAATCGAAAGTGCTCACAAAGTTAGTTTGCAACTCGGCTCAACCCTTTCGCGGGCATGTGTACACAACTTGTCTAACTTCACCCCGTTCATTCAGACAAAAGTTGAGGCACCCTCTCGCTCGCGCGTACCCCACGCACATGTGTTGTTTCGTTTCACATGCGTGCGTTTTCCTGTTACACGGCGGGCTGAAGAAGCTACGGTTGTAGGTCGAACGGTACTGAGAGAGGATGTCAGCCGCCGGGGTCGGGTTATAGCCACGTGATGTTTACGGCCGGGAAGGGTTCCATTCACGTCGTTTCCGAGGGCTCACACGTGCGGGGGAAGGAACGGTGACGTATCGTGGTGTGTGGGAGACACCGCGTGTTGTCTACGGTCAGGCAGGCGCGCGTGCTCGCCGTTTATTTTGCAACGAGATTTACAACTATAACTGTAAATTAACTTTATCGAGCGGGCCCGAATCTAGGTCGTATGGAATCAGCATTAATTATCGTTTTAATCTAATACCGATGTCGAGTGTAGGTACAATAGATCACATGATAGATAGCCGCTCACGCCAAGGATACGAAAGCAATAATAACGCGGGACGAGAATCGCCATAACTACCTACTTATAGAACATGCCGCAACTGGGTTAATCTATTGTTTCAGTGAAATATACGGTGTAATCGATGTGAGGAATAATTAAAGTGGAAAGAAGTCTAGGTCGACAGTGATGGGCGCCTATCCTTGCATTGTTCGAGAAGATCGCGTGTACAGTATAAGTCCCCAATACATAAATATTATGGGGTGTAAATACCGACGATTGCCCATAAAACTAACGTAATATTTATAGGACCTTGTATACCGTTCGATTATCACAGTCAATACAATATTTGATTACATGTAATGTTATTATTACAAAACGGAACTGGTGCATAGTTTGTACACGTACAAGAGTTCTCTAACATTAGTACATGTGTGAATCGTAATTAAGTTAGTTTCACAATGACAGAACGGTTTCCAAATTGCGCGCAATAGGTGCTATAACAAGAACACATTAGTAGAATCACACACGCTCACACGACCAGACGCCTGGGAGAGTTCATACAAAATACAAATGAATTACGGTCACTAACGCGATAATTTCGTAAGCTCACTCATCCAATTTTGCTTTTAGCTATTGAAATGTATTTTCGTTAACTTTCCACTGGTTGCGCGTCCCGTGTGAAGTTGTAGGAGGCCCCGCTTTCTATTGTTTCTGAACGAGCTTCCAAAATGAGTCGCTCATTGTCTATGCGCGCGGAGTACCGACCATAGATGAGGCTTTAATACCAGACATCTCATTTTTGTATGCTCGATTTGTGAACCACGCCATATTCACACTTTAATATGTATTGTCCATTGTTGTTTTTGACTTGAGACCAGACCTGATTAGATATGAGTTATTGATTTCGAAGGGAACACATTTAATTTTATTGTACCTAAGCTTGTTTATGATTTATCTTGACGGAGTTTTTGATTAACTAGTCTTGTTTACTTTATCAAAAAAGTGTGGTATTTTAGCACTGTATAATTGAAAATATCTGTTTGAATGCAAGAATGCCAACCAATGTTTAAGGGATTTGGTAGAAAATGTAATTGTCACTGATAGTCAAAATATGTATTAACAACAATAAGCTAATATTTGAATCCGTCCTTATATTACAATTGAATAGTTTACACCTTAGACCTTGTATACCTTAGTAGAAGATCAGATGGCTCAATAACACACTGAAGTTTTGACACTTAAAATAATTTATTCATGATGTTTTTTGCGCTTTATGGGCTAGCGCACGTAAACGCTTTGCGGTGAAGCACAGTCAAAGGTGGCGTCAATACTTGTTGACAACAACCTATTTCCATGAATACTCGTATTCTCTATTATAAAAAAACATTTGTCATGTTTGACAGATGAATAGTTTTTTTCCAGCAAAAGGAGGTTTAGTACCGCAGAGCGCTCCGCAATGCAACTCAGTTTTAAACGTCTTTATGTGCATGAACTCAGAGAAGTGCCTTCTGCAGGTAAAAGGACCGATTTGAAGCATTAGTCATCTCTACTCTATACAAATAAATAATAGCCTGTTTGTACCGTCATAATAATAACATTTTATGAGATGTGTGTCTGTGTGTTTGTTCCGGATAATGTTCGGAACGGGTGAATCGATTTTGACGGGTGACAAATATTTTAAGAAGTAATTTAGGTTGCATTTATTTTGAATATATAACAAATATATTTTCAGCGTCGAGTTATAGGGTTCTCGTTTAAACAAGTTAACGGGCGAAGCCGCGGCGACTAAAGTACAATGTTACATAAAAACATTCAATTGTTTGTTGGAAAGCGTTACTTTTAATCAGATTTTATTACAGTATGAATCAAATGTGTTCATTATTAAAATACTGTTTATCTCATTCAATTATTGTTCGAATGCGAAAACTTATTATTATCCGACTAAAGATTTATGAGGTGAAAGATAAAACGTCTCACAATTTACTTAAAGTTTCTTTTTAAAAGAGTTGTAAAATGCACTTGTTTAAAGTGCAATTTAGGTTTACTGCGAGTCATGAATAAATAATGTGGTTAACAGCTAAATCTTAAAATACTTTCACTGCACGTTATGTTTACTACACTATAACTTTCAGTCCTTTCAAGTTCCCTATTATAACTAGACTTTATAACCCACTAGATATTCTATTCTGTTTATATCTCTTACTTGACGGGATTTGTGAGGGACCGTTAAATAAATTTATAGATATATCTGTGTTTAAATGACTGTTTATAGAGCTGACTGACGGGTCATCTAATAGTTGCTGCAGGCACCCATCGCACATAGAGAAACACGCGTTTTGCCGCTCTTTTAGCTACAACTTCCAAAGTCACGGGCAAGGGGGTAACGGTAACTATACTCACTTGGATAAGTCTTTTCCCTACCCAAAGGGTAAACGGGACTATTACTAAAATTTCACTGTCCGTCTGTCACCAGGCTTTATCTCATGAACCGTGATAGTTAGACAGTTTAAATTTTCAGAGATGATGTATTTCTGTAGCCGCTATAACAACAAAAACTAAAAAACAGAATCATACAAAACCTTAGCCTTCATTTGGGTTTGTAAAAATCAAATTACGCTATATTGACTTTCTTGAAATGATCTTCAATATATTAGCTTACATCACTAGTAGTGTTTTATAACTTTATTGTAATTACATTATAATTGCAAGAATGACTTTGATCTACTATAATGAAATACTAAAGTGTGTAGGTACTCATATAATAAACCTACGGTAGACTTTTAACAGATATCATTCGATCACCACAAACAGTATTATATCGGTAGGTACGTATACCTACCTTGCGATGTAATTATTCAAATGTTTGCCAGCAAATGGAAGTCAATTTTTATTCAATATATTCTGCGGTCAGCACTCGCTTCCGTTGCGTATGTAATCTATCATATATCCAAAACGATTGCGGCTCTCGAATCGATTCCGAGTTTCAAATGATATGAGTAAATTAAAAAATCGATACATTCTTTGTAATCGAGTGTTAGCGCCTTTCTCCGTGAAGTTAACAAAAAGTGCATTGTAATTTATATATGAAATTAGTTTGTTGCGTAACGTAAAAATAAGATTTATAGAACGTACGAACGTTTGTATTTAGTTTTTTAAAGAAAAAATATTACAGAATTTGTTTTTGTAGATCGTATATCGCAATCGAGTTATTTTGTGGGGCAATGTCTATAGATACAAAAGAAGCCGATAGATTGTTTCTGGATCTGTTATTGTTATTGGGAATCTGAATTATTTAACCTAGAAATAATTGAGGTTAACATGTTCATGTATGTTTCTGCTCTTTTTTAGTTTTTTATTCCAGATTTTGATACATATTCTGATGAACTATGATGAATTCTCTGATTAATTGTATTGCGAAATGTCAAATGCGTCAACTGTCGTGTCATTTATACAAGAAATTCCCCTGTTCCATAATATGTTGTAAATGCAACATGTAACATGTTATAACTAGTTATATAAACTTCTAAAAACTCACAAAATAGATATAAACAAATATTTTCAATTTGCTGTTTAATAAAAGTGGATTGTTTGACTCGACAGGTGAGTAGTCTATTGAGATCTAGGTATATATATATTCATTTGTTACTATTTGCTACTGAGTTTTTGATACTGATATAAGGTATTATCAAAGATTTTGAGACCTAATCGAGTAAGCATTTAAGGTTGTTTGAATGGTTTAGGTGGTGGCATGTTAGAATATCAGGGATTTGCTTTCTTGGGTAAATCTGGTTTATCAGCTACTGGTAGGAACCCACGACGACTTACGACCGTTTTTAGTCGCGGTGCGCAGTCGAAAGTTAGTAATAAAGTTGAAGAGTGATTTAGTTGAACGCGCTTATCTTAAGAACTACTGGTTTAAATAGAAAAATTCTTACAGTGTTGAATAGCCCATTTATCGAGGAAGGATTATATATTGTTCAAATAACGTGATGCTACGACCCATAGGAACTGAGCTACAATGAAACATGTCACAAAAACGGTGAAAATAAATTTGAAGTTCGACGTCAGTTGGTCAGTATTGGAGATAAAAATACACACACACACACCATCAGTTTTAACATTGTTGTGTTCAGTACCGGCGCCTCACACGTCCAATCACGATAACATACAATCTCTTATCTATTTGCATGTAATTTTCATTATAATATAAGTGCTAAATTAATTCTTTACAATGTAAACGTTATATAAATTATGTTAGCGCAATGGAAAGTGAAGTGCAATTATAAATTAAAGTACCTTTTGTTGAGTTAATAACGGCTTGAATCATTTTTGTATCAAAGAGTGATTGTGGTCGCCATATTGGATAAGTTGTCAAATGACGAAAGTGTCGAGGAAAATTGTTTTGTTTATTGATTTGCGCGTAAATTGTGGTACTTTCGACGTCACATTTTTCAATGAAGTGACGTTTTGTTTTCAAAGGTCTAACATTGATGTTGTCACTTGCGCAAGTTTATATTCAAGGAAAATTTATGTTATGTATTACTACCACACATGGTTTATTTTAAAAAGCATTTTGCAAATAACAACTGTGTTTCAAATCAAATAAGGTTCAATATTGATTGTTGACCAAAATTCGGTAGTTTAGGTATACCTTCATTTTGAAGGTTTAAATCCCATTTGTTCAAGATATTTTTCCAAGCATGTAAAAAATGAAAGTTTATTGATATAAGACTGATAGAAAAAGTTTTGATTGCTTTTAAAATTGCTATAGGTATACAAATGCGGTTGACCGCGCAAATGATTGGCTGCTAGTCTGGGTTCCTACATGAGGATACTTACTTACCCCGTTTACTGTTTCATAATTACCATTAAGGACCTATTAAATTGTTTTAAACACCAACATAGAATTTACAAAGACACGCAAGTAATAGCGCTTAAACCAATACTAAAAATTGAAATTCCTTGCAAAAGTATTAGTGCACAGGTTTATGGTTTTGAGACACTAAATTATTAAAGAACTTGAATCTTTATTGTATCTAATAACTTTTTTGATAATTTAGTCAATAATTTCAATGACTAAGTTAAGAAGAAACATAGAAGTAAAATCGTAACAGCCGTCTTCGAATATCTTATTTTGAATTGTTAAGTGCTTATCCACTTATAACCTACACGCAATTCCTTTTCAGTACATTTAGCATTCTATAACCAACAAACTAATCTGTAGATGTCCTCTAAAATGGGCAAATATTCTTATGTGGCAACACCGGTAATCGGCGCTTTGTCCACCATCATTACTCACATGCGTGACTCACTCGTGCGCAGATAAATAAACCTCTATATAATTTGTAATTAAATTCCCGAGAATATTGCAGTAACATTAAATTCCCGGTAAAGTTTTTACTTAATATTGTAATTGAATAAATTATGTTATTGTGACGCAAAATTAATTTCTTGAATGAAACATATGTTTTCATGTTTTCATTAATGAATTTGTACTACCTATAGTAAATAATGTTTTGATCGTGATTCATCGGAAACAAGTTGTGATTAGCTTGTAATTAAGACGTGGCCATTAAGTTACTATTGATTAGATGGCGCCACAGGCTCTATTACTAATTATGGTGCCAAATAGGTCTAACGATATCACATACTTGCCAAAAAAATGCTCAACTTCGATGATTATAATGAACTCATTCGCGAATATTTCATTTTAGGGCATGAACCAAACATATGTTTAGGAGATTAGGGAAACTTATGAACCCAAAACAAGAAGGAAATGGTTTCTTGATAGCGTTTTTGTTGCTCGGAAATCACGTCCGAAATAACACGTACCTACGTTCGGTAACGTATCTACATAATGCATGATCGTGTGGTCGCCACAACAAAATTGTGGTCACATTCCCTTTGTGAGCAGCCGAAACTTTTGTAACTTTGTAATCGCAGGATCCGTAATCTGATTTCGATTTCATACCGACCTTTTTGTGGCAATAAAAAAGTAAAGTCGACTTTCGGCCTCTAAGTAGTTCCCCTTTGTATCTCTTCTGTAAAATGTACAGAAAGTTTTTAGAGTTGTTTGCGAAGGTATTTTCCTTGATTTAGGTCCAAATAAAACTTGTGGCGCCAAGGTAAAAATCGTTTAAAGATTAATAAAACTTGAGGTTATTTAAAGCAATAACCAATTTGTGCGGAGTAAAGAAGACGAGATCTTCTTTGATTTGCTTTTTCCTGTCTACTTTATGTCTCGTTACCGGCGTTCGTTGTTCACTTTTTTGTCAAAATCATTGATTCGGCGAAGTATTGTCGGACAGGGAGGGTCGTGCATCGCAGCGGTCTATCGCGCAGGAATATTCTGAGACATTCGTGCACAAAGCGGACGTGTTCGCCGATTTCATGTATCAATCGCACTTTTTGGTTGCGTTGATTTTCGTGGGCACTGATTTTAATTGCTTTCTAAAGTCCATTCGTCGCTCGATTCCCATGACGGTCGCTGTGAAATTGACTCGCACACGTAGATGCATGACATGTAGTTTTTTCGTTACGTTTTTTATGTTTATCGAGAGAGAGATCTGGCTGTATGCGCCGCGGTCATTGTGCTGCTCAGTGAGAGGTTCGGCGAGACTCGCCAGCGTTTCCGAACGCACTCCGTGCACTCGTGATCTTATTTCGGTTCTCATTCAGCGAACATTCATTCAAATAACGAATTTTACGGGCGGAATCAATTACTGTTGTGTGACGATTACATATTGCTACCGGTGGCGGGTGTGCGGCGGCCCGGCCGGCCGTCGGAGGGCTCGGAGAAAGGAGCCGGCGCGGAGGGATGAATGGATTATGAAATATTAATTATTGCCCCGGCCGCTCACAGCGGGTAGTTACGATCATGTACACGCATCAATCTTACTCCCAATTGTACGTCGGCACCTCTTTATCGGTAACAAAAAATCGAGCACTACTTTTTTCTCATGGTCACGAAGCACACAATGGGTCTGGCTCACATCTCACTTGTTATTAAATTCGTATAAAATTAAATGTAATGTGTGATTTCAGTTCCGGTTTTGCGATGGGAACCCAAGTAACAGTTCTCAATGAGATTCTCTTACGTTCTAAAAAACAAATCTGTGTTTAAAAAATAGCAATTTTTGTTCTCCCGTATTTAGAAGATATGTATCTACATTTCTTTTATTTTCATTAAACTTGCCTTTGTATGTTATTATGCTTAATATAATGGTTGTTTTACTAAGAATGATTACCTATGTAAGGAGATGATTATTTTCAATGTGTGTTATTTTCCGTGTATGTGTTGTTTTCTCTACAACGCGCTGTGTTAGCCGGCGTAGTTTGAGCGAGCAAAACAATACTTAGGTACGTCATATCGTATCTACGGATGACGCAGCACGTTATGCATAGGCAGTCGTGTTTTAGTCGAAGATCCCTGTTATTGCGTTAGTCATTACGTGGCCAGACGACCGGAAACTGGGAAAAATATTCAACAGTTTCGCTTTACCAATTTGTTTTTTTTTTTTATATTTGACCACAAATAACGTCAGTCTTAATAGCATATTGAGAGGATGTTTATATGCTATAGTGAATAAATTGTAAATCCATATCCAATTCATAAACCCGGTGAGTCCCGGTGTCATAAGAATGTGAACGTATGGCGTCTTCCAGCCTAAGAGTCGATCATATTCTCATGAAGATCAAAATCGATTTGATACGAAAACGATTTGATGTTTATATAAATTTTAAAGTAGATGCTCCAATTTATGGTCCATTTACCATAGGTACACAAAATCAATTCCTGGCTTCCTAGTTTGACCAAGGAAGTTAGAAATTGATTTTATCTGTTCTTAGCCCATTCATAAACTAGATATATAAAACGGATATGCGATAACTGAGCCTATCAAAAGCGCACATATAAAGCAGGACAGCTTTCAATACAACGGTTATTGATAACAGTGGTGCGTCGTAAAGCGCGTTATTTACAGCGCGGACAGCGCGCACGGCTCGCTGATACTATGCGCCCGCGCATGCGTATTTTCATCCAATTAACTGTGAGTATTTGTCAATGCGCGTGAGTAACGACCCGCTATTGACTACAGGCGCCTGCGTACATCCCAGTCGGGCTAATCAACGGGGATTCTCAAAGTTTTACGTCGACTAACGCGAGGGCTATCAATTCTACAAAAGACTTTGGACGCTGTTTTGACGTAAAACTGACTACCGACGCAAATTACTGTTTTTTTTTATATTCGACATTTTTATACCTGGCAAAAGGTTTCAAATGGTTTTTAGTATGATATAATATCGAATGTACCTAATGACTGTCATTAGAATGAGTTAGAGATTTAGTGCGTTCATCCTATCCGTTCTTGGTAACTGTTTAATAAGCCATCTTAGCGGATGCAAGTTATAAATAGTTGGCAATAATTAGTGATAGTACATGCTATTAATAAATTACATTTATTGCAGAATAAAATAGATTAATTAACTTTAAATTTAACTACAATCATATTTTGACACGTACCTACGTCATATTTTGGTTAGAAACGTCTTTGTTGTTGTGAAGTCAAAACTATTACGTACCACAACTAACGAAAAAAAAAAACAAAATGGTATCCCAGAAGTGGAATATGACAAAGAAGACAAAAGTCAAAACTGGCAATACGGTCTTCTAAATATCCTTAAATTGAGATATGGGTTTTGACAGGTGAATATTGTCTTTTATTTGCACATGGAGGAAATTATTGTATTGTATACAGTAGGTACCTTCTCAAAAAAAAAAGTTAAACAATATGCCGTTTTAGTGTCGATTTCTTAAACAAGTACAAGTAAAACAGTGTGTTACATGTAAACGTGCCGATCTTATATTCAAGTGGTCGGTGTACGTATTGCGACAACTCTCACCTTTCACGACGCCGGCACGGTCACCTGCTGAATAAATTGTCTCTGATAGATATGTACAAAGTAAATTATTTGAAACACTAAATTTTAGTTTGCTGCTGGCAACACGACCATAAAGTTGTTATACTTTTTTTTTGACACCAAAAAAAGTTGAAGGTAGTTGTCAAAGCTTTTTTTATAACGTTATAAGGCAAAGGTGACCATAGATAATACACTACAGTAGACATAGATGCGCCACTAAGGATTTCGATTGATTTAAATGGGAGTACCCAAGCACAGAGATGGCGCTGCGTGTATCACATCTAGCCCGATAGATGGAGCTAATGATTTTTATACTTGTTTTTGGATTAAGGACAAATTTATTAAATAAAACACAAGTTTAGATCTCTTAAGTTCGCCGTTTATTATGCGATTTATAATAATTTAACGCTTGTATTTTCGTAGCATTATTATTACACAAAGTTGTTTTGCCTTTAAGTAATCTGTTGACATTTGTACACCAGCTGTTTAAAATAATATTTAGCTATCCATTACAAAATTTACTACTTCTGTTTTGTGTTTTACACAAGAGAACTGCGAAAAATTACAAAAGATCACTTAAAAGCTGACTTTCTCGGCATTTTGAAAGTGTCGTCGAATCCAAATCACAAAAGCAAGCAAGGTTCAGTATTCACAGTGTAGGGTCAATAGTTTACGTATCGTATCACAGAATCCAAGGAAAAAGCACAAAATAGATACTAAGTATCTATTTTGTGCTTTTTGGTGTGTTCACCAGAACACAACGAAACCAGAAACAGAAAAGTTTTGAAAGTTAACCTCTCCGATGTTGAACGCCACGTAATGGTCGCTGTCAATTTCTTCCAGTCTGTTGAATGCCACGTCGTGGTGTTTTTTTCCCGGTCTATTTTAACTATGAATTTAGCTGCTTTATATTGTTTGCAGCTTTGTCGCATTTAATTATATTAAAGAGAATAAAACAGAGATGCCCAGAGGCGCCATTTCCTTACGTCAGTTGACAATGTAAATCGTTTTCATTCGGCGGGAATTTTTGTGACGTACGGTTGCTAGTCGAGTAAACTTTGAAATTGAATTTATATATTAATTCGGATGTGAATTAAAAAAAAAAATCATCATCAATTATACATCATTTGATAGTATATTTAATGACCATTCTCAACATACCAATATCTTATATAGCCCCAATACATTTTTTATTGAATATCGACGTTTTAATCAGAGGCGAAAATGTACCGGGAGTGCTGTCAAAATCGCCCCACAGTTGTGTCAATTCGGACCAATATGGCGCCACTGACGAGTGGATAACGTTTACCGTTTACGTTTCTGTCAGTTCCAATTTACGTTTCATTTCACCAAAATAACATTTTCAAACTGAAAAATTGAAATAATAGTGTTTTGACAGAAAAAAATGCTTTACTTATTAAATAAATTACTAAATTAAATTAATTAAAAGTTAGTATATTTAAGTAAGTACTTAATTTTTTTCAAGTTTTTATGTCAACTAGCTCCACCTATCAGTACGGATGTACATTATGGTCAAAGTTTGAGTACCTCTTTAGAGGGGTGACACCACCTTCTATGTAATTTTTTTGTTAAGACAGATGTATGGAAGTTTCATAGCCCTGAAGGTGACAAACAAATGCGGCTTGCCTGTTTAATTCCAACGGTTTACATAACCTTTGCCTGCAGAACTTAAAAAAAAAATTATATGACATGTTAGTTACTTTGTTAGGTGGTCATCAGTCCCGACAATAACATCAAATCTTATCAAAGCTTTCTGATGAGTAACCATAAGAGTGACATAGATTTAGTGCCAGGGATGGCTAGGTTTCTTTTTCCTGTAAACTCTGTTCTTCATGACGCCAATTGAAGCGCTTAGCTGGTCCATAGCCATATCTAA
Organism: Spilosoma lubricipeda; assembly: GCA_905220595.1. Classification (NCBI taxonomy): domain Eukaryota; kingdom Metazoa; phylum Arthropoda; class Insecta; order Lepidoptera; family Erebidae; genus Spilosoma; species Spilosoma lubricipeda. Next base: position 5,563,825 of record HG992287.1, on the reverse strand, counting down.
ACGTTTTCCAGTCAGTCAGTAAATTTGTGATAGTCTATCACAAATTTCTTACTGACAGATGTGATTCTAACACTCGCATCGGGGGTCGGAAGTACAGTTTGTTTGTCTGTATGATAGATATTCATCCATCTTGGGAATTGATCCTCTATTTTTAATATTTTTGTCTAAGCGAGCGTTATTAGTGGCAATATATTTTATACACAACTTTAACATTGTTGGCAATTGTAAAGCATAATGATTATTTTGATGTTTTAAGAAAATAATACTGAGAAAAATTGTGGTCTTTAAAGTTAATTTGTAGGGTAGAACAAAACATTTAGAAGCTGCTCATTCTCTTACTTTCATAATATATAAAATATTAAATATCGATTAAAACTAGTTCAAACAATAACAGAGAGATAACTACTTCAAGTGTCTTATAAAGTTGGTTTACGAGGTAAAGACGAACAATCGTACCTTGAAGAGATCCTCATATCCAAGGGAAAATGTAGGTATTGCGACCAACAATAGCTTGGTACATATAATTATAGATTAATTATAGCACACGTGTATTAACACGATGCACTAGAACTTGTGAGAGGCGTCGCAAAAAATACAACCTACCCACACTTGTTTAGTGTTCCATAGGAAAGGTAAAAAAACGTCACATTTATAATATGCTTAACACTCACTCATTATATAAAAACACATGAGATACGACATACATATCAACCATTGTAACTAATAGTACAGTACAGTGTAAATCTGTAAACAAATAGCGACACTCGGCCTGACATAATAAAGTGCAATTTAGTTACTATGTCAGTTACACTAATCACTTACAGTTTTTTCATTAACTTAGACCTTTATGGCTGACTGTTACATTTAAGCTACTTGTTCTTTTAAGAGATGGAAACTATCCTAATAATATCAGCTTTTTTGCCAGTGTCAAGTCTTATCGTCACGTCGTTGTGGTGAAGTTATTAATGATTAAAAATGTGGATGAAATTAATTCGGATACCTATCTCGAATAAAATAATGTTCTGCATTCATTCATATTATTAATTCGTAAAATTACTTGAAAATTTTAAATTTGAACAGTCACTTACAAGTAACCAAGTCAAAATCTCCGACGAATACCGTCTTATAACCATAAATCAGTTCAGGTGCGAAACAGTCTTGTAGCTCGCGCTTGCTCGTTTTTACACCGGCTCATAACACAATGCTTGATTAGAATGTTAATTACGACTGAGACACGAAGATATGTTACGTACTTCATAATTGACGGATTAGTAGTGTGTGCCTGTTTTATTACCCCTTTTTATGGTCACAATAATTGGCCGCCGCAAGCAAACGTTTATGAGAAAATTGTCGACGAAGAAATTATTTTCAACGGACCATTACAATCGGTTTGTTTTTTAAAGCTCTGTGTTATTAAATTCTTTTTGGTTATTTTTTTAGGATTTGCGGTTCCTTATAATTTACAAAAAATATTATTTATCACATCTACCTACATGACATATATAAATACATACCAACAGCGGAAGAAAGACAAAAAACAATCATGAGATTTGCGCGGCTGATAATATAATTAAGAAATTTTATTTTGTTTTTGATATAATTTGCTGTGACTAAGTTATATTTGAAATTGAACCAATAAATTATTTAAAAAATATAAAAAGTCGATGTATCAAAATAAAACCGGTTCGAAGTTCAGGGTTATTTAATTGTGGTAGGTCAATGTTAGTACCGGTTTAGCAGACATGGCCAGATGTTGGTTTTTACCAAACAAAATTGAATATTACAGTGTCTGGAGCATGTAAGGGTCTTTCTTATTCTATTGTCGGTGGCTATCTTTATAAGAGGCCTAGGTATATGTAAGCATCATGTATGCGATTGATGTCTCCGGTTCGATAACCGGGTCGGTTAAAAAGTTTGAATAATCTACTAATGTGTACTAAAATGTGTAATATATATGTATTTACAAAAAAATATAACTATTTATTTAAATCTTTATACACCTTATCCTTACTTTCTTATCAGCGGAATTAATGCCTTGGGCATTCTCTTATAGTCAACCTTATATATCTCAGTTGTCTAGTACCCATAGTACAAGCTCTGCTTAATATGGACCTAGATGGCGTTGTTAAAGATGTCCAAAATATTATAATCATTATACCTGAATAATGTACCTAACGTGCCGCTGATTCTTTTTATGACAAAAACAATATTTTACAAACAAAACGAGGTTATACTGAAACGAGGAGAGTACAAGTGGGTCACCGGGCATACGGTGTCAATTCAATGTAAATGCGCAAGCGCATCTACGATCTCATCCTTTGTAGGGTGACCATCTTAGTTGACACTGTACCGGACATTTATTCATCTTTATTTTCGCGAAACTACCAGTCTACTATAGTAATTTTACTTAGGTATAGATGCATATACTATATGATAATGATAATTAATTATATCACATTATATTATCATATGATATATGATAATTAATTGTATATAAAAAATATTTATCGTTTTCATAAATTAACAAATTTTTTTGGCAGATGATTCCGATTTTCAATGTGTATAAATAAAAAAAACGTTTTAAGTAGGTAAACGATTTACCTGGCCACCGAATTTGAGTGCATCGAATGTTCTACAAACCGGCTAACAAAACTTGAAAAACCAAAGTTCAAAATTAAGAAAACATTTAAAGAAGAAAACCAGTACAAATTATTATATGCCTGTTCAGTATTGATAGGTCTGTACGTATATTAAAATCTTCATCTATAAAAAAATGACTAAATATTCTGCTTGGGTTTGAACTTTAACCACACAATAACAGGTAGTTTAGTATACTAATATATTAGGTATATGCGTTTACAATATTTATGTATTTAAATTCATACTAACAAATGTTTGTAATTTGGACCCCAATGACAAAATATGTGACAATAACACTGACATATCTTTGAATAAATGTTGTGAACAATTATTATCCTGGAATTTTAGTAGTAATTAATTGGAATAGGCATGACTAATTACACACAGAATGTAATTCCTATACACGACTGAGTAATGCTTATTGGTACGTGAGTACCAAGGAGGTTGTATCGCAGTTTTCTGAATGAAATTGACGTGATGTATGTTGAAGTATGAAGTGACGTTACGAGTGTGTGGTCATTTAGATAGCTTACTTAAAGATATTATACAAATGTAATGTAAGGTAATAGTAATTTAAAGGTAATTCTTATTTAATAAGACTGATTAAATTATAACTATTTGGTATAAATTTCATTTGTAAATCAAAAGGTGGGAAATTCTCATGGATGACATGCATATATGAGAATTCCCCAAACCTATTAGGTACAATGTTTAACTAGACATTACCGCATTTGATATGACAAATTCAATGACGGAGGGAGAAAATATTTACAAAAACAACAAAACATTTTTTTTAGAAGTAGATAGGTTAAAAACTGACATTTCCTTTGTTACTGTTTACGATGTCCCGAGACCAACATTTAGCCTTTTATTAAAACTCAATTCTTTACTTTATTTTTTCATTTGATATGAAATTCCGAACATTTAGTGGTCAATTACAAAGGTTTTCCTTGCGTAATAATTAACAAGAAACTGAGTTGTCCTACATATTTATGACGCATAGTGTACCTAGCCGCCCTTGCGTGCGCGCACAGTATCTAGCACTCCGTGCCAATGTCGTCGCTTGCACAGTTTTTTCTTATTTTTTGTCACCCTTGAAGGTCGTGTACCTAATGTAAAGCCTCGCGTGTCGGCTGATAAATTAATGTAAACAAATGACGCCATTTAAAATGTGGTTATTTGCTGTTGCGATGAACATTATTCGTTTAAAAAAATATAGTTTCTATTGCGTTCGCTTTTCAAAGTTTGCGTTATTTTATCAGTCAAATGTTATGTATGATATTATAAATTACCGCTTTTGACAGTGTGTAGTATTTTGCTTGACTTATTTAGTAGAGACATGTTTTATTTATTTTTTATACCTTAATTACGTTTAAAAATGACTGAATGATTACATAAAAAATGACATAGGTACATTTTTAAGAAATATTTGAATAAACGAGAAATCGTGTGAAATATTTTACTGTATATCGAATACATATGATAGATATTTGTGTTACACAAACGGACAGTTGTATACAACCTCACCTCAGACAGTTTATGGTAATTAAAATCAGATGTCTATTCCATTTAAGCCGATGTAGATCAATAACTTGCAAATATAAAACAGAGAAAATAATAGTCTCTTTTCAAATACACATAAATATGTAGTAGCTCGATGACTAGGTTTCCAATTTGCATTTAAATAACCATTTACGATTTAATAATACAAATAGTAATGAAGGAGTAAGCGAGAAAATTTGGATTTGCTCGACTCCAATCAGGAAAGCTCGCCGACGCTGTGTGATTGCAAGTCCACGGCAACCCTTCATTATATTTACACGCCATCATTAACTGTAATCAAGTTCATCACATACGGAGATGAACACACAAAATGCACACTTATAACACTAAAGTAAACCGCCACAGTAACAAAGCCCGCCGAAAGGTTCCACAGGAACTTTGTATTACGACCAACAAAAAAAAAAACTAAAAGGGAATAGATATGTATTGTCTAGGTATAGATAATTATAAACTATGAATAGAATTGCCGTATTCAAAAATGTAAACACGGATAACATTTAGCGTTATGGCAATTTAAAATTTGAATTTGGAATTAGAATGACAAGTGCGGAAACATTTGAACTCCCCTCGTGATTAGTATCCCCATGCACGTCGGTGCGGGCGAGACTCGAGCGAGTGTTGTGCGTGCAACCCTTCATTACAACCTACGTCTATTATGGCGCAATCAAGCTCTCGACACATACGCGAAACTGAGGAAACAATAAAACAAAATTGACGTATAAAACCACTCCTTGGACTAATTCCAACCTGAGCCACTAAAGGTCTGTTGTGTAAAATATATTGGACTATAATTTATGAGCACGTTCTCGAATGCGCTGGGTGCCGAGCTGTAATTGACGAAATTGATGTGTCCCTTTACTTAAATAAAACGATTATTAGGTGTATTCAAACACGTTCAGCCATTCCTCGTCTAATCATCACCGGCGTGTTCAATTTACCTCCTTCTTGTTTAGTTAGAGCTCTTAACTTTATTTTATGCAATATGTAATAAAATTTATGGCACACAATAAAGTTTTGAACAATTCTAGATTATTATAATATAACTAAATTAGATTATGACAATCAAAGAATTTCCACCATAAACATGTTTAGAAATCGAAAAGTGCTCGTAAAACAGAGATGAATGCTTGAATTGCTTCCTCTTTCATACACGATGGAGACTCACAAGCAATAATTATTATAAAATTTACACTGACACACCTTTATGGGGCCCATAGTATATATCGCACAGTAGTATGATACACCAGTGGCTATTTACAACGATAGTTTACGACCCATGTTTGCGACATGCTCGCTTAATGGACTTTATAAAGTTAAAACCTTTCACGCGATCGCCTTGATAATGCACCCGACGTATGAATAGGTGATCTTAATTTATCTGTGAAGCGTTCCGGCTAACACTCGGTATCGGCCGCTAATCGAGTCACCGGTAACCTGCATGCGATTTATGAAATCGATAACGATACATCGATAACGGATCCTTTGATGATATGACTTTAATTAGATTTTTTTTTTTATTCAGAGCAACTTCCGTTGCGATTTAGATCACATCTCATTACATTCGTCTTGGCAAAAATTGCTTTTAAATGTACCTACGTGAATTTAGCATAATATTAGGAACGGAACGGAATTTAGGTCATTTTAATTGTAATTAGGTAAATTTAGGTAATTTATCGATTGTAATGAGTCGAATGTAAAAATACTTCAATAAAAACCTTTTGACACTTGATTTTAAGATATTGACAATGGTTGGTTGAGGTCACTTTTTATCATTAATTTTATTTGTTTTGTTCAACCGTGGCGGCAATGATAACACCGACCTTTGTTTTTTGACATTTATGTTTTACGTTTACCGACTAAAAGGTAAATAGGTACCTACCTACTGTAGGTGGTTTAAACTGTTTCGTGAGATTGATTTCATTGCAATAACATGTTGCTCTGTGGTACTTTCACGCGTTTAATATATGAGTCACAAACCAAAATGTAAAGTTACCAACAGGTTAAGATTAGGTTTATTTTTTAATATCTAGTGAAATAACTTAAAAAAGTAGGTACTTACTGTGAGGTGGCGTCAGGGATAACGCGGCGACAGCCGGAGGTACCGGCGGAAACATATCTTGATGTGGCTGGAACATTCGCGGAGGCGGTGGGACCTCCGCCTCTGGTTCTTCTTGCTCCTGTTTAGGAGGTGAGCGCGGTCTCGACAATCGCACCGACTTTAACCCTCCACTCGGGGAACGTCTCATAGACAAGTTCTCTGGAGTATCAGACTCTCCTGAGCGACGTCGTGGACGTGCTTGTTTTCGCCTCGGTTGTGGACTCGCCGGGCTGACCGGTGGCGAAGCTACCGGCGGTGTCGCCTGGGCTGGGCTCCTCGCCACCGGCGTCGGTGGTGGAGACCTCACGTGCTCTTCACGGTCCTGGTCTGCCAGACCGCGCACTTGCAGAGACTCTCCAGCTCGTATCACCGTTCCGAGCTGCTCTTGCGCGACTGACACCTCGCCACGATACATAAAGTCCACCACTGCCTGCACTTCCCATCCTTGGAAGTCCTTTAATACGATCACAGGGTGCTTGCATGGGTTCTCGCTAAATATCCTGCGAAACAGAGGGCTGCAAGCACCGAGCAGCACCTTGTGAGCCCGTACGCGGCGCTCGGCGCACACCAGCGTCACGTCCACTAGGTTCTCGGCGTGCAGCAGAGCCTCGAACGAGCGCAGCAGGTGCGCCTGGTGATTGTTCCAACGCAGGCTGTAGTGCTCCTCACCGCCGGCGGCGGCGCCCGGCTTGTCGTCCATCGCGCGCGCCGGTATCAACGCGTGTGTCGGAGCCGCGGTGCGGTCCAGCAGCGGGCGCGTGCGCGGCTTCGCGCCGCCCTCCGCCCGCTTCGCACCCCGCTCTCCCCAACCCTTTCGTCGCTCAAAGAGTAGTCTTCCCGCCGGACAATCTTCGCATTGCACTATTCCGTTTGAGTTCACACAGTTTTTTTTAAAACAACAGTCGTGCACTGAGTCACTTCAAAGTTAGGAAGCACTGCACGGGTACGATTCGCGTCGCTGCCGATAATCGTGTCGAGGGTGTAACAGGAGCGATGACGGCGCGTACGTGTGTCGCGGGAGGCTCACGAGCGCAGAGTGAGTTACCGAGACGAGCGCGCGGGACGGCGGTGGCGCGCGAATGCCGAATATCGGCTCGGAGTGCGGTCGGCGGGCACTGGCCGCCCGCGCCGGTGTGGGGCCCGCCCCCGGGCCCCGCCCCGGCCACACACACACACGTACGGCACAGCCCGCGCCTCCACACCTACCCGTGCGCCACCCCCCCGCGCCCCGCACGACACACATGTGTCACATTACTCGAATACCTACACACATGTGACGCCTACTTCACAATATATACTTTTCGAATACCTACGCTCTATTTATCTCGCGGCTGTGAAGGCTTATCCACAGAGAAAACTGTATGACAAGTGTATTAGTCGCCCTGTTTATTTGTATATGACATATATATTTGTATTTGTGACTGGGCTCTGGAGAGTTGAGGTGGCGGCTTTTGAACTTCTATATTTAAATGAAGAGATTCACAACTTCTTTTTTAGGAAATGCGATATTGGCGCGCATCTACAGTAAACTGGAGGTCGGACGAAAATTAGGCCAGGTCCAAGATAATGTGTGTAGGTACCTAGTTATTATACTTTTTACTTTTTAACTCACTTCGTTAATGATTTACGTTAGGTGACATGCGTCTCAGATTAATTTAAGTAAAACAAAAATGAATATAGACCATTTCATTTTCTTCGAGGACCTATGTAAAGTAATCGAATATATATTAAGGTACATCTGACAAGATTATTGTCTACCCAGCCTATAGGATCTCTAAGAACACAGTCCCAAACCTTCCCCCCCGGATAAAACTTTGCAGTTGGTGCAGTTGGTGGTTTTGGTGGCAATGTCGGACTCGAACCGCACAACGTCTCGAGTACCTATTAGAGGCCGGGGAACCAGGTGCACCCTAGATAGGAAAACCCTGGAAACCCACCCCTAAACCTAAAACACAGACATATACCTATCTATACGTAGACCCTAGGTTGATAGCGTATTAAACATATTAAAATTATGATAATAAGGTAAGATAGAGTGTGATTTACTATGGTAACCAGATATGCTAATAAACATACTTATTTAGGTATTTAGATATTTCTAAAAACATTTCTACAACTTACACTCAGGTACAACAACAAAAGATCATTCTCATCATACAAAAATATATTCTAGTTTTAATTGCTGGGAATCGAACCCATGACCAACTTAGTAAATAGGAACATTAACCACTATACCATTAGATCCTGTCATTATCTTGCATTTCTTCCGATCATTGTATATACGGATGTCACCTCACTCGCTCGCACTGCGTCGTTGTTGGGGGTTCAAACCCCAACCATTTTTTGTGATCCACAAATCGTTGTTCTGAGTTTGGGTGTTTATTGGGGCCGATTCATGTATGTTTGTAGAGCCTTTCGTGATACAGGAATAAGTATTCCCCTATTGTGGGAGTTGTCCTTTTATAATAAAGCTAGCCTACCCACGCAACCTCGTTAGCGTCTCCTATTGCCCGTAGCGTGATAATTTTCCCCCGTTTTTCAAACCTTCAAGAAACGAGCGTACTCCATTTTAAAAGGCCGGCAACGCACCTGTGACGCCTATTTCAATAAAAAAAAATATCTTCATTGGTGCTCCACTCCTATTAGTCTTAGCGTGATGATATATATAGCCTCGATAAATTTACTATCCAACACTGAAAGAAATTTTTCAAATCGGACCAGCGGTTCCTAAGATTAGCGCGCGTTCAAACAAACAAACTAACTCTTCAGCTTTATAGTGTTAGTGTAGATTCAAAAAAATAAATGTAGTGTTGTAAAGGTACATAAACAATCGCGGGTAACACCGCGGGGCGCAACTAGTTTTACATAAAACCTACGTCTTGAATCACTCTATCTATTGCTGGAAACTGCATTATAATTCGTTGAGTAGTTTACAAGATCAAGTGAACATACAGCGGAAGCGATTTTTCTTTAAATTAACAACTATTCAACAATAATACTACAATAGTTATTGTCATCTTTTTTTTTGTGGAATAGACCGGCAAACGAGCAGACGTATCGCCTAATGGTAAGCGATTACCGCCGCCCATGTACACCCGCAACACCAGAGGCGGCACAAGTGCGTTATCGGCCTTTGGGGGTTTGGGGGGTAGGAGATAGGGGTTGGGGTGTGGGCCTCCGGTATCCTCACTCACTCGGTTAAACTCAACGTAAGCACTATTTCACATCGGTTTTCTGTGAGGTATCACTCCGGTCATGCCTAAGCGTGGCTCTCCCACGCTTAGGCATGACCGTATTTTACTAGACCGCCATGGTGTGGGTCACCATGCTGCTCTGTCCTTATTCGCATTGTGTATGGTGACTACCACTCTTGGATTCTGCTTATGCTTTCCATCAGGCAGAGATTTGGCAGCTAAAACATAAAAATCTTCAAATTATGTGAAGATACCGACCGAATTTCACTTATTTTTTGGATGAAGTTAAATGCTTTAAAATAAATTAGATTTTAATTACATATCAAACTAGCTGAACCCCGCGATGTTACCCGCGGTCATTATTGTACCGCGAGTAACGCCGCGGGACAAAATTAGTCTAAAAAAAGTAGCCTAAGTTACTCCCTGGATCATCAGCTACCTGCCAGTGAAAGTCCCGTCAAAATCCATCCAGCCGTTCCAGAGATTACCCGGAACAAACAGACAGACAGACAGACAGACAAAAAAAAAATTAACTACATTTTTGGTATGTGTATCGTGTATACATACATATGCATTGATTAAAAAGCTGTTATTTTAATATTACAAACAGACACTCCAATTTTATTTATTTGTATAGATGTCGAATAACTGTTGCTTTGTATGATATGCATAGTTAGGTATAGGTAACTTTACATGAAGTAGAAAGTTTTTTTACAAACTCGTATCATTAAAATCCTAATGTTTACTTATGATAATTAGGTACTTTATTAATTACCTGTCTTTTGTTTACTGCTTTGCTCGCTTTACAGTTATTTTTCTATCGCTTTATTATCTATTTGACGGGCTTGTTGTAGCTTGCAAATTATTAGCTGATGGCCCCTTAGGTCCCGTGGATAAGGACTGGCTAAGACTGAGGTAGTAGGTTCGACTCCTATCCAGGACAAATACTGTATGATGATCATTTGTTCTGTGTCCGGGTGTTATATAATAATAATCGTTTTGTTGTACACCATTTTAATTACAAAGGTGACTTGAAGTAAGGAGGTACCTACAAGTGGCGGCCTTATCGCCCTAAGGCAATCGCTTCTAAGCAATCATGGTATATTTACCTACCTAGGTATATTATGTATATATTTAGATATATTTATATATACCAATATTATATACGCGAAAGTTTTTAAGTGTATGGATGGATGGATGTATGTTTGTTACTCTTTCACGCAAAAACTACTGAACGGATTTGGATGAAATTTTACAGTAATGTAGCTTATACATCACAATAACAGATAGGCTACTATTTGCCGCGATAACCGACATACACGCGGGCGGAGCCGCGGGCAACAACTAGTATAAGTATATATTATCATTAAACCTTCTTTCGCAGGAGCGAAATGTCCAGCAGTGGACTATGAAAGCTGTTGTTGATCAGTGTGGTGACTTCTACAAACGCAACAAAACATACTAGAGCGTCATATAGCGAAGACGCAATGAACCATGTAGTAGCTGCTAGTTCTGTTTCGCGATATAAATAAGGGTCCGTTCACATACACTGGCTCAGACAACACCGGTTGGCGCTCTTCTTTTCACACTGACCGGTGCGAATTGTACGTTTGTGCTAGCCTGAGTCGCGGAACCGGACGGATGATGGTAGGTATTCCAGCGTTCTACAAGGGCGGTATAACTCCAGTTCCGCGTAGTCCAAGATTCTTTTTCGATGTGTTATAAGGAGTTATGGATGTAAATATAATAGCATGCAAGTTTATTTGAAACAGAACAAACAAAAGTAAACTCTCAAATTTTGACACGAGTAATATTAATTTTTCATCATGCATGTTTCCTAAAAGAACACACGTATAAGCGGGTAACGGAGCGAGAGAACAATCGGAGCTGGTCAGCCGCGATGGTGGAAGAGTAACTACGTCATCAGAGGCAGCCAGTTAGCTCCTGTTATTATTACATACATACGTGACATGTAAAAATAAACCTTATTTAAATGACTCAAAACTCTGTTTTAAACGTGATAAAAAATCTGCTTCTCTCCGAGCCAGTCTGTGTGCACGGACCCTAATTCTTGGGCTGATTTACCGTATACCTAGGTATACATTTTCCCAACATCAACCGTAGGCCAGCCAAGCATGATCACTTCTCCTGGTCATTTTCATCGCATGGCATTATTGTGAACTTTTGTGTTCCTTATGAAAAAGAAAATGAAAAACAACTCATGTTAAAATGCATGTCCAAATATTATAAAGCTTCATATCAATTTGATTATACGAATAGTATAAAATCCATTTATTATTTATGTTTGTTATGTCTTAATATTTGAATCCTTAAAAAATGCGGTGGAGCCGCGAGAAGGTAGTGTTAATCCTATTTATTTAATCTAAGTTCAAAAATTCACAAATTAATCATAAAGATACTATGGGTAGCTCTTGTATTTTCAAACAGTCAGGATCGCCAGCCACTTGAGTTACAGGCTCTGTAAAAAACAAAAGCAGAAACCTACCTGTACTTATATATATTGTAAAATATGTTTTATTCCAAAACAATAAGTTTTATTATCGTCTGAGTCCGAGTGCACCACATGCCATTGATAGTGTTGAGTCGTATTCACGTTAAAAAAGAAAATCACCACGAGTGAAACCACGCTGGCTATTTCTCCTAGTGTACACTAGGCAGTGACGTGACTAGAGATGGCATGGCGGCCTGATCACATCGTGTTTGATATAGGAAGTGATTTCCCTCGGGTTAGGACCTGATTAGACCTATTTTAAAAGTTTTAGAATAAATTTGAAATAGAAATGGTTCAAGAACCTTGTTGCGTCTGTGGCTACGGTGCGCACAGGTACACTTTAAAACAATGAGTTTCTGATCCATTGTTCAGAATTATTACTACTATTATGTTACGCACTTACCTGAATATTGAAACTCTATGCTATCTACTATTGTTGAAATATTATAAAATAAATGTTAGACTACATGAATAACACGTGCTAGAGTAAGGTAACCCTTAGCTAGATGAATATATGGATGAGTGGCCTCAGAGTACTACACAGTTCAAAAACAGGCTTTCTACAAAACTTCGATATAACCTGGGCCATATCTACATATATATATACCTACTTGGGTTGTAAAGTTCTGATGTACCTGCTAAGGTAGTTAATCAATCATGCTGCTGATAAACAACCTTATTCATAAACGTTCTTTAAGTTTAACAAAGATTCTGTGTTATTTTGAACTTTAAATTTCCAGTCTTAAAGTTCAAAATTAATCATAAAATTGTATCTCTCTATCTCTTGTATTCTCTGACACAGTCAGGATCGCCAGCCACTTGAGTTACAGGCTCTATAAAAATCAAAAGTAGATACCTGTTTATATTTTGTAAAATATGTTTTATTCTAAAACAATAAGTTTTATTATGGGGAGGACCTAAAATCACACGGTTCGGTAAGCCCGGTCATCGTAGTGCAAGATATGCAAAGGTATCTTAGGCCAGGCCTAGGCTAGACTTCTTCGTTTTCACGCCACATGGTTCGATCTATTGCTTCTCTCATCCTGGTCTTGTGATAAGCACTATCGGCTATCTGCTAGCCATAGTGTTTTGTGTCTACGTACTATCTTTTGTCTGCAGCTCCACCCGTACATCAGTTATCGCGGTATATAGTATTCCATGTACCTACTTCCTCAAGAATCAAAGTATTTTCATTAGAAATTTCATCAATTGTTAACCAGTTTTGCCGTGAAAGCGTAACAGATAGACAGACAGAATTACTTTCGATTTTATGTATGGGCCTGCCAAAGTGACTCTACTCTGCCTAGTGGAAAGCATAAGCAGAATCCCAGAGAAGTGGTCACCATTGCGAATGCAGTCAATGCAACAATGTAGCATGGTGACCCACACCATGCCGACCTAGTGGTGCTTCTGCATCATTGGGCCTCCGGTCTCGCATTCACCAACGAAATACGACAGCACTAATTTTACGTTGATCTTCTGTGCGAGAGTAGTACCTCCCCGGTCGAGCCGGCCCGAGCTGAAATCAGCGTGGTTATACTACCTTTTGGATGTCTATCAACAGTCTGTTAACCACGACTTGTTGTTGTTTGCTTGTTTGTTTGTCTAATTTGAGATCACATTGCATAATCGTAGCAGGCGTCATAGAAATATGCCATAAGGAGATTTGTACCTTTGATAACGGTTCAGTAATTGTTGCTTTCGCGAATCGGCTTAATGATATGTAATTCTGATACTTTAGGAATTATAGCATCACCTAGTAATGAGAAATCATTAGCATTAGGTTATCTATTTTATAATAAACTCATTCTTCATATTTATGCATACATAAAAAATATCATATAGGTAATTTAACATTAACTTGATTTACTAAATGTTGATAACATATTTTTCTTTTAAGTAATGACTCATTAGCAAATAATTAGACATATTACTCCCATGTCCATTATTATTAAACGTTAAGTACTTTCCGAGAACTTATGTCTATAGAAGGCAATTAAGGAAATATTTCCTTGTCACACGTTACGTGTGTGTAAGGAACCGAGGGCCTATTCTTTTGCAGTTCTATTGTCGTTCATTCCTAGAATTTGTTCCTCTAATTGTTTGAATGTTATCTGTACAATATGACACATGTTATTATCTCTATAATTCTTTTACCTGCTCGCTTTGCCATCGGTACTTTGCATGTCATAAAGTCTCTTCAAAAGATTATTTGTACGGTGCAACCGTAGGTACACCACAATTACTGAGCTCTTATCAAATTTGTATAATTACATTTCAACCATTTTTATTGTAAACTAGCTGAACCCCGCGGTGTTACCCGCGGCTATTGTTGTACCGCGAGTAACGCCGCGGGACAAAGTTAGTCTAAAAAAAGTAGCCTAAGTTACTCCCTGGATCATCAGCTACCTGCCAGTGAAAGTCCCGTCAAAATCCGTCCAGCCGTTCCAGAGATTACCCGGAACAAACAGACAGACAGACAGACAGACAGACAGACAAAAAATTTTTTAACTACATTTTTGGTATATGTATCGTGTATACATATATATGCATTGATTAAAAAGCTGTTATTTTAATCTATACAAATAAATAAAATTGGAGTGTCTGTTTGTAATATTAAAATAACAGCTTTTTAATCAATGCATATATGTCTGTTTGTTCCGGGTAATCTCTGGAACGGCTGGACGGATTTTGACGGGACTTTCACTGACAGGTAGCTGATGACCCGGGGAGTAACTTAGGCTACTTTTTTAGACTAACTTTGTCGCGCGGCGTTACTCGCGGTACAAAAGTAACCGCGGGTAACACCGCGGGGTTCAGCTAGTATTATAAACAGACACTCCAATTTTATTTATTTGTATAGACTAGCTGACCCAACTCCTCACTCTCAACTTCGTTTGCGTCTCTCCATATTTTTTCCCATTTCCCCAACGTTTTCGGTCGATACCCGGCTCCTATTGGTCGTAGACTGATGTTACGTAGCCTAAAACTTTCCTCGCAAAATGGGCTATCCAAAAAAAAAAGAATTATCCAAATTGGTTAAGCCGTTCACACGTGACGTCGTCACCAAGGCAAATAGGGATTAATTTATATAAATATAGATAGTAAATGCACAAGTCGCGTTTATACAACGTACCTACATGTCACTCACCTAATTAATCATTTACCTGTCAATAAATCGCAGTGATTTATATCAGTGTCTATAAATATTATCAAAGTATCAATCATTCCCAAAGCAGACTATACATTTTTATATTATGTCTTACATTAATTATATATATATGTATATTAATCTTTAACTTAATTATTGTTTCTGTTAAGTTTGGTCAGAGTTTCGTTCCCTCCTTGCGTTACAATAAATAATTTAATAAACATATTAATTTACATCCACATTGCTACACGGGGCTATAAACTACAACAAGAAATATCCAATCGTTGTTTTCTAGATGTTATCGTGGAACAAATCGTAACATAACAAGCCACTTATGTTGAACTAAATGTTTATTTCATTGGAACAACGCCACGCGATCCATTTATTAGCGCTCTAAATCTATATATATTAATAGATGTATAAGTAATTTCATATTTACGTATACGTTATACAAATAAAGAAATTTGAAGTGTCTATTTGTAATTTCAAATTAACACCAAATGCATACCTGCGAAGCCAGAGAAAAAAATAAAATAAATGTATGTGTACCTACCTATGGAAGTATATACGGTAGATACTAACATCAAACAATATTTTTTCAAATTTTAAATGTCTGTCTGTTTGTTCCGGCTAATCTTTGGAACGGCTATACCGAATTTGAAGATACTTAGGTACACTGGCAAACAGCTGATGTTATAACGAGTAACTTAGGAAACTTTTGTTTTAGAAAAAAATATTTTAATAAAAATTTAAACTAATGAACAATATCCGATTCAAAAGCAACATGACGGAGCTAATAGAGACATAAATTGACAACTTTATAAAAGATGATAGCTGTTTGGTTTTAAAAAGTTAAATAAATTATAATTACACTATCACACTAATATATAAAGGCGAAAGTTTGTGCGTGTGTATGCTTGTAACTTCTTCACGCAAAAACTACTGTACGGATTTGTATGAAACTTTACAGTAACATAGGTTATACATCAGAATAACACATAGGCTACTATTTACCGCGATTACCGACATACACGCAGGCAAAGCCGCCGACAACAACTAGTAATAATATAAGTTATTTCATCTAAGTGGGCTCGTGGGTACCCCAAAATAGTAATTATTATCAGTAATGATAACTTAGTTAATTAATAGCTACCTATACCTATTCTATTTGAAATCTACACTTAATGAATTTCACTTACCGATCTGTTTATAAAGTTTAGTGTACCTAATATAAAAGTTTCATATTCTTAAAAATACTATTAATTGGTAATGACATTTCATGGGAAGGCCAATGTTTAGGGAAAAAACCGTAGTTGGCACCGAAATATACTGTACCTATAGTTTATTGGTTTACAAAATATTTGGCTTAGGTTTAGTGTTAAGTTTAAAGTCTTTTAAAATACCTAAACCGTGATATAATCCATCCATACCTATGTTATAAATGCGAGAGTAACTCTGTCTGTCTGTCTGTTCTGCTTTCACAGCCATTTCAAATGAAATGTCATTTCATTTCATTTCATTGCTACTCATTGTTGCGATAATCGACAAACAAGCGGGCGGAGCCGCGTGCAAAAGCTACTATTTAAAATTATAAATTTGAAAGGAACTCTGCCTGTC
Source organism: Spilosoma lubricipeda (assembly GCA_905220595.1). NCBI lineage: Eukaryota > Metazoa > Arthropoda > Insecta > Lepidoptera > Erebidae > Spilosoma > Spilosoma lubricipeda. Next base: position 5,547,050 of record HG992287.1, on the reverse strand, counting down.
TGTTACGCTGTCACGGTTTAACCGCTGCATCGATTTCAATGAAATTTGGCATGAAGATACTTTGGTTCTTGAGGAAGGACATAAGTTCTTCTTCTAGGACTCTTTACCGCGATAACCGACATACACGGGCGGAGTCGCGAGCAAAAGTTAGTTAATAGATTTAAAGTTAGTTAGTTAGAATTCTCTTGATATCTATTTGTATTGTAAGAAAGTTGAGATAAAATTTTTATCAGCCAACATGGAATTTCACGTTTCATTAATAAATTGTCGGGTGTACTAGCAACAGATTGACAAATTTAGTAACTAAATAGAACAAAGATCGTGGGATAAAAATATCTATGAAACAGTATATAAAAAAGTTTCATTCAAGAAATATACAGCGTGAAAATAGCCGTCACTTTCTCGGACATCGAACCCGAGTGTTGACCGGAAAAAAAGTATTTTTTGAATGGGATCCCATCGGTATGAGAAACTAATCTTAAGATTTAATAATAATAGTAATATTATTAAACGATCTTGTTTAGTTTCATTCAAAATGTTTTGTAACGTACTTTTGTGTAAAGAAATTAACAAGACTTTAATTTATAAATAAATATTTCGGACATCTAACACACAATATCACCTAGTCCCAAGCTAAGCAAAGTTTGTGTTACGGGTACTAGACAATTGATATAAATAGGTATAAACTTTTTTATAAATACATACATATTGTACATAGAAAACACCCAAATTCCGAAACAAATATTTGTAGATCATACAAAACAACACACCGAGGCCATTTTTTCTTATGCACAATATTGCAAATGCTTCAATTGTTTGTATGCACAAATTTTAAAATCGAAACACAAATTAGCGGCAGTAACTCAATGATCTTCAATGAAAATAGTAACATCTATACAAATAAATAAAATTGGAGTGTCTGTTTGTGATATTAAAATAACCGCTTTTTACTAAATGCATATGTATGTATACACAGTACATATACCAAAAATGTAGTTAAAAAAAATTTGTCTGTCGGTCAGTCTGTCTGTCTGTTTGTTTGTTCCGGGTAATCCCTGGAACGGCCGGACCGATTTTTACGGGAGAGTGTTTCACTGGCAGGTAGCTGACGATCCAGGGTGTAACTTAGGCTACTTTTTTTAGACTAACTTTGTTCCGCGGCGTTACTCGCGATACAACAATAACCGCGGATAACACCGCGGGGTTCAGCTATATTATATATATTCCATAATTCACGATTTTAGTCAGTCATTTGATGGACATGAGGTATATTCTTACAAAGATAGCTTCGATCTACTATACCTACTAATTTGTAATAGAAAACAGACTCTATTCTTTCAAGCACAGAGTCTATTTTAAATTTTCCTTCTGTGTACAGTGATGATGTCCTGCATAGCTTACTTCCTTAACCTCTTACGACACCCATAAGATGCATAGCGGTGGTAAAATGTGATGTTTAAGTTTCTCCTTACGTTGCAATTTTAATTTCTTTAAATTTGACTGCCTCGGTGGCGCAGTGGTAGCGTACGCAACTGCTGTTCTTGAGGTCTTGGGTTGGATTCCCGGGTCGGATCAAATGTTTGTATGATTTGCAAATATTTGTTTCGGAGTTTGGGTGTTTTCTACCTATAATATGTATGTATTTACAAAAAGAAAAAGTTTATAAGTATTTATATCAGTTGTCTAGTACCCATAATACAAGCTCTGCTTAGTTTGGGACTAGATGGCGTTGTGTGTAAGATGTCCGAAAATATTTATTTATAAATAAATATTTATTTATTTATTTAGATTACGTACGTATATTTTTATTTTAAACTAGCTTTTGACCGCGGCTCCGCCCACGTGTATATCGGTTATCGCGGCAAATAGTAGCCTATGTGTTATTCTGATGTATAAGCTTTATTACTGTGAAGTTTCATCCAAATCCGTTCAGTAGTTTTTGCGTTACGAAGTAACAAACATGCACACTCACAAACTTCAGCCTTTATTTATTAGTGTGAAGTGTGATAATATATTTAACAATCAAGCATGTCATTAAGAAACTAATATTTTGTACATGCATGGAATAAAAGGCTCTTAGAAAGAATGAACAAATACTACAAATAGGCAATCGTTGAACAAAGAAAGCTTCTAAGAAGCGATGAAACGCCATAACGCGGCCCAAAGTCACATGTCAAACATCCCACCCGTCACCTCACGTTCGCAATAAAAAAGTTCAAGTTTGCCAAGTGAACGGCAGGGGTTGCAGTGCAAGTTGGAAACTAATCTAAGTGGCAGTACAAGTTGGCGGACAGCCGTGAGACGTTTTTTTAGGAGCCTTCAACGAACTGCTCCACCGAGTGATATGAGCATCGCATGCATGAAAGGTTCACCACAGAGTAGCTGTCCACATAGAGAAATATCAATTAACTAGTTTTACCTGCGACTACACTCGTGCATATGTCGGTTATCGCGGTAAACAGTACCTTATGTATTATTGTGATTTTTAGGCTATATTATTGTGAATTTTCATCCTAATACGTTTAGTAGCTTTTGCGTGAAAGAGTAACAAACTTCCATTCATCCATGCTCAAACTTACGTAATTCTAATATTCACTAATATTATCATCAGTAAAAAAAGATGATGAAATTTTGTATATAATAATAATATTTTCGGACATCTAACACACAATGCCATCTAGTCCCTAGTCTAGTCATACAAGTGAAGTAGTTAAGTATTTACAATTACGAAACGATTTATGGCAATTTTCGGGTAAAATTAAAGATATATGGCTACATATATTCTACTAAATTTCTACATGTAAATGACTGCTTCTACGGTCTAGTAGTTAGCGTATGACACATCTGGGCGCGGCATCCCGGGTTCAATTGCTGGGTCGCGCAAAAACAAAAAAAAAAATAACAAAACTCCCCCGTACTAGTTCGTATTATTGTGATAGGTAAATACCGAACCTTACCTTGGTATAATAGGACTTGAGAAGTTATTATCTATTTATCTACAATATGATAAGCCGTAGGCGATTTTTTAAGCAGAAATTTTTGGAAGTCAGAAAAATGAATCACTGAAGTATTATCATTGCATTTGTTTTATAGTAATCTTCTAATCAAATATGTTTGTTTTGGCGTATGTTTTTACGTTTTTTATTTGCAAAAGAATAATTATACCTATGTACTTATGAATATCCAACTTCTCATTACTCTATATAAAGCTTTGCACGAAGACGCAGGGTGTTCGGTGCCAAAATATTCATTTCTTCCGGACCGGCAGCGGGCGCATCGTACCGAACTGAGCTTGCTCGCTTTCCTCTACCTGATTTATATATCTTAGTGCATTCGGATTGTACGTCCTTTTAACATTGTAATCTTAGAATGACCTTTTGTGGTGAAATTCTGATATTGATGTTTACAAAAAGTGTATTTCAATTTTATTGTTCTTGAGGTCTCGGGTTCGATTCGTATGATCTGCAAATATTTGTTTCGGCGTTTGGGTGTTTTCTATGTATAATATGTATGTATTTAAAAAAAAAAGTATATAAGTATTCGTATCAGTTGTCTAGTACCCATAATACAAGCTCTGCTTAGTTTGGGACTAGATGGCGTTGTGTGTTAGATGTCCGAAATATTTATTTTATATTTATTATTATTATTATTGGTTAGTACACACACGGCTTGCAGGTGAGGGACCACCGTTTTGGGATGTGGATGTTTCTTTTGTGTATCCGAAAGGGCACATATAGGTATGTATGGAGGACGGAGATCGTTCTGTGGTCTCTGGCGCCTGACACGTCTTCAGTAGCTGACCCGTTACCGAGCCTAAAGGACCGGGAGAGTTTTAAACCTTTCCCGGTTCCACCACTGTCCATTTGATAATATCCGTCAATAGATTGATATTACTATTTATTACGATAATAAATATTTCGAACATCTAACACAGAACACCATTCAGACCCAAGCTAAGCAGAGCTTGTGTTCTGGGTATTAGACAACTGATATTAATACATATGATACATATTATATATAGAAAACACACGGACTCCGAAACAAATATTTTTAGATCATACAAACATTTAGTCCGATCCGGGAATCGAACCCGAGACTTGAAGCACAGTAGTCGCTTACACTATTACTTGTGCTACCGAGGCACTCTGAATAATCGCGTATCTTAATCAGCAACAACTTTTAACATTCCACGGCTGGAAATATTCCATTCCTTATTATTAAGAAAATAATAAATAGCATAATATTGAAGAAAAAGAGAAAGAGCACAATGACATTAACACGTGGTAGGTAACTGATGACGTCATCCTTTTTTACTATTTTTATTTGCGTTAAAAAAAGGGTAGCTTCTCTATTCAAGTGTATTTTTTCATTTATTACCTTAGAACTCCATACCGTACTACTATCATGAACCCACTTGATAGTTTTATTATATTAACAAGTAAACGTATACCTGTCGTTTCAAAAAATGTACTGAATTAAGGACTGAAGAATACATTTTCTTATAACTCAACCCAATGTAAGACAATAAAAGCCAATTTTATTAGTAAGACTAGCTGAATCGCGTTACTTCGCTGAGGGACAAAGTTAGTCTAAAAAAAGTAGCCTAAGTTACTCCCCGGACCATCAGCTACCTGCCAGTGGAAGTCCCGTCAGAATCCGTCCAGCCGTTCCAGAGATTACCCGGAACAAACAGACAGACAGACAGACAAAATTTTTTTAACTACTTTTTTGGTATATGTATCGTGTATACATACATATGCATTAAGTAAAAAGCGGTTATTTTAATATTACAAACAGACACTCCAATTTTATTTATTTTGTATAGATTTAAAAGTAAATAACTATTTGAATTGGGCACTTAATTAATATAGTACAGGCATCGATAGATAATTCGGAGAAAATCCATGTAAAGATGCAGATGTGATAGATACTTATTTATGTAGCAACTTATTAATTCTTAATAAAGAACATAATGTTATCTAAAAAGGTAATTACAAAAAACTATTGCATAGACTGTGTAGTGGTTTTAAGCGGTTGCCTTGCCGCTTCCTTCTTCATTTCTTTTTTTATGGTATAGGTGGCAAACGAGCAGACGTATCGCCTGCTGGTAAGGGATACCGTCGTCCACGGACACCCGGAACACCAGAGGCGTCACAAATGCGTTACCGACCTTTGAGGGACGGGGAAAGGGATGTGGGGAGGGGCTGGGGTATGGGCTTACAGTACCCTCAATCAATCGGATGAAACACAGCGCAAGCGCTATTTCACATCGGTTTTCTGTGAGGCCGTGGTATCACTCCGGTCGAGCGGGCCCATTCGCCGAAGCGTGGCTCTCCCACCTATAATTTAGTGTAGCCCAATTACCTACCTAAAGCGTTACCAAGTCTCTAAACCTAACACGTACTATAAGTTGTAGAACATGTTTATAAAATAGAATAGAATACATTTATTAGTCACACATAACATACATGTAAAAGAGAAAGATAAGACATTTAACTTAGAGTAAATAACAACAAACAATATACAAAACAAACAAAATAAAAGCAGTGAAATGTCTAGCTGTGTGACCAAAAGGCACTTTAAAATAATTAGACATTTTTATCTAGACAAATATTTGTACTGAGCGGAAATCAAAACCGCGACCTTAGATGTTGCAGTCGAATGCACAACCGCGGTGTCACACAAAGGTCGTCAATTAGACTTGCTTTACTTGTCAAATGAATTTGTAGCGGTGTAAACTGCTAAATTTTAATCTGTTTCTTTAGATATATTCTGATATTCAGTGCACCACAGGATGATTCACAAATTGTTATTCTAAGTTCTTTCTGTAGTAATATACATATGTGAAGGCTCCAGGATGTAGACGTTGTCTTTAAAAAAGAAATCAGTAAAGAAGATTCTCACGCTCGCTTCGCTCGCTTCTTGAGTTTTAAAACCACTGAACATACCAATGGGTCACATATCCTGTTGCCAAAGTTAGCGTCCTTATCAATCAATCATAATTATATTCTTATCAATATCAATGATCAACATGGTATGTGGTTCTAAATGATCATTTCCGTACTTTCACATATCTGTGCCATAGACGTATACCCGGTGTCTCATCAAGTTCGCCATAGACAGTTCTATAACAAAGCAGAGATAAAAATCTTATTATTCTTTTATCTGTTACTCATATCCTCAGATCTCCTTATCTGAGCTCATATCAGTCATATCTGACGACAGATTAAAAAGGGCTTGACTATTTTTTGTCATATGTAAATTAAGAGAATAGGGATATTTTCAAATAAAACAGTTTACAAGAAACACGGAATAGTTTTTACTTTTGTAAAATATTTTCTTTAGGTACTTGTGATCAATTTCAATGCTACGATTATTCAAGATCGCAACGTAAGATGTGGTTGCGAAGGTAAATAGGTCGGTGGAAATAAATTTAAGATCTCGGTTCAATGTTTTGCTTTGTATTAGGGAAATTTACATTTTCATTTACATTTCTAGCTGAAAAGGTCGAAAAAGCAGGTTGAATAGCTAAGTTTAAATCAAAAGTAACAATAAGGTTTTCTGTTACTTGTAAGTACCTACTTTTTCGACAACTTAATCATAGATATTTTTCCTACACTAGCATAGATAAAGAATTTTAATTCAGGTGCAATTTTGATTTTATGTTTATTAGTATTAATTTACGCGGTGTTATCCGCGGTCATGATCGTACCGCGGGTATCGCCACGGGGTGAAGCTAGTCTAAAAAAAAGTAGCTTAAGTTACTCCTTATACCATCAGCTACCTATCAGTAATATTAACAACCTTTGACAGTTCGCTGCTGGCCATAGCCTCTCCTTACGAAGAAGTTTTTGACTTACAATAGCACGCTGTTCAGACGGTTTTTATATAGACTGTGTCAAGTTTTCCTTCTGTTTGCAGTGCTGTTGTTGTTGCTCGTGAGAGCCTTTTAATCTGCCGATAGTTTAGTTTGAAGACAGTTGTCAGCGGATACCGAATGGTTATAATGTGTGCACTCCCATATATCTTCATACTGATTAAGAAACTAACCAAACTATCAGTCGATCGAAAGTCTGCAGTATGCAGGGGCTCTTAGTCGCATTTTACGAAACTTATGGGTTCATCGTGGGAGAGCCACGCTTCGGCATGAATAGGCCGGCTCGACCGGAGTGATACCACGGCCTTACAGAAAATCGGCGTGAATAGTGCTTGCGCTTTGTTTCACCGAGTGAGTGAGGATACCGGAGGCCCATAACCCAAACCCCCTTCCCCCTGTCTCCCCTCCCTTCCCCCAAAGGCCGGCAAGTTGTCCATGGGCGGCGTTAATCGCTTACCATATACGATACGTCAGCTCGTTTGCCCGTCTATTCCATAAAAAAAAAATACTAGGGCTGTTGATTGATACTCTGTATTCTTAATCTGTTTCAAGAGTAATTCTAGAACACTATTAACAGATAGCTCTATAGACCTGGAACAATATGTTATTCCAACCAGGTAATTCTAGACACAAAATTCGCAAGTGAATCGTTGGGCCAACATGATCGTGTGCAGGTTAACGTTACCTCGTTTATAGACAAGGGATCGGCGCTGTAATGAATCAGATCTGTATCTGGACGTGTGAGAACATACGGCCGAAATAACAGCCGTAAATACTGGCTCGCGTGCGCTTTATACAGGCCTAAGAATATTATAGACGTGGCCAGATAGTTTTAAATTCAAACATGTATTTAATTAATTACTTGTTTGTGTTTGTAGGCATATTCACAGGGTGTTCTAAAAAAGACGGTGCTAATCTGGGTATTGGGATTTCGTTTATAGGTTACGACCTGATCTGATGTCGGCTAAGTTTATTCACGAGTGGTATGTCACTTTGATATCTATTTATTGATTTAGTCTTGATTGTGCTTATCATTCTACTTTACCGTCATTCACGTTGATACAAAAACTTGGTAGAATATCATCACCGCCCAGTTCCACTATTTTAAATAAGGTTATGAGAAGTTTGGGTCCTACTGACATAATACCATTTGAACCAAAATTAAATTGACGTCACATTTATATTTTTTTTTGGTTGAATTAAATTTCAATGCATTTAAACAGGGAGTGCTATGTTAAACGTGAATACATTGTTTAAGACTAAAAATGTATTCTCATCAGGCCGCTTTAAATATAAAAAAATAAAAAGTCTTCTCTGTGAGATTAGTAGGTCTGCATACAATTCGTGCACACACGGCTCGACGTCCGCCCTGGGGCGCCAAAAATAAAAGTTAGAAGTTGAGCTGATAAGAGCCGAAATTTTCAATGTTTTCCTACAGTTTTAACGGGTTAGCCTTCCGTAGGCACCGACTTGTACAAGCACACGTGCTTATAAGCAACAAGGGGAACAATTTTAATGGATAAGGTAATAAGTTATGAACATGTAGCGACATTAATTTACGTATGATGTATGGCGATTAAAGGGAGTTATGTTACAAGGGCTACTTAATAAATAAATTAAGCACTTTAACGGTTAATTTAACGAGATTGCCGAACTGTAGTAGTGCTTTCAACCTTGAAAAATATAATTGAAGACTGAGTTTTTGCGTTATATTGCTGAGTTGGTTTACAAGTGTTGCCGATTTTTGTCAACAACATTGGGTTAAAGTACATTTATATCGATGGTAAATGTTTAAGAAATTTTACAAATGACAAAAATGTAAGGTAATTTGCCTATCTATACAAATAAATAAAATTGAAGAATCTATTTGTAAGCAGCTAATATTGTAAATAGTTTTTACTAAATGCATGTGAAACTATAAACAATACTTACATCAAAATATTAATTTTTAAATTGATTGTCTGTATGTCCGTCTATCTATGTCTGTGCGAGTAATATGATTACTGAAAAATTAAATATTCGCCAAAATTTCTCTTCGGAGCTTAGTAGCTTCACGTTCCGCGAACACAGGCAAAGCTCACTCGAAGCTGTATGAGTTTTTGTTTATTTTTCGCCATTACGCCTGTTATGTTAGTTAGGTAAGTGTCTGCTTCGTTTTATGTTCTACCAACCAGTTATTAGCTATACTACGGTGTATTTGAAGAATGAAGATGGGGAACGGTGCGATAACATTTAGGTTTATAACTTTTATAATGTAAGTTAAAAGGTATTTTTATTTTTATAGTTATCAACTGCCTCGGTGGCGCAGTGGTAGCGTACGCAACTGCTGTTCTTGAGGTCTCGGGTTCGATTCCCGGGTTGGTACAAATGTATGTATGATCTGCAAATATTGGTTTCGGAGTTTGGGTGTTTTCTATGTATAATATGTATGTAATTACAAAAAAAAAGTATATAAGTATTCATATCAGTTGTCTAGTACCCATAATACAAGCTCTGCTTAGTTTGGGACTAGATGGCGTTGTGTGTTAGATGTCCGAAATATTTATTATTTATTTATTATTTAACGAATTTAGACTTTCTGTTATAAATTTTATGGAATATTTTAATAAAACGACGTTGTCGCACTGAAATATACTTTTAGTTTTCAATAAAGATGTCTCGTATGCACCATTAACAGTCCTCCCTTGATTGCTTTTAATATCTTCTCATTTGCTCGTTTGGGTACTAGGTAGGTAGGTATATGATGAACAAGAACAAGTTAGAAAATCAATAACCGGACCACATAAAACCTTGTAATAAAGTTTGTATAGCGTATGTCTCAGGAACATTATTACGAATCTATGGACAAATCATTCATTAAAATCGGGTTAGTAGTTTAGGCGCTACGGTGGTATATACAAACATACATGTACGAGTATGTATGTATTTCTATGTCTAGTCCATGTCTATGTTTAAAACTTTTGGCACCACTGTAGAGGACTAAGAATAATAGGCAATACTAGCTGAACCCCGCGGTGTTACCCGCGGTTATTGTTGTACCGCGAGTAACGCCGCGGGACAAAGTTAGTCTAAAAAAGGTAGCCTAAGTTACTCCCCGGGTCATCAGCTACCTGCCAGTGAAAGTCCCGTCAAAATCCGTTCAGCCGTTCCAGAGATTACCCGGAACAAACAGACAGACAGACAGACAAAATTTTTCTTAACTTAATTTTTAGATGAAATCTGTTGTTATTATCTATACAAATAAATAAAATTGGAGTGTCTGTTTGTAATATTAAAATAACCGCTTTTTACTTAATGCATATGTATGTATGCACGATACATATACCAAAAATGTAGTTAAAATTTTTTTTGTCTGTCTGTCTGTCTGTCTGTCCGTCTGTCTGTCTGTTTGTTCCGGGTAATCTCTGGAACGGCTGGACGGATTTTGACGGGACTTTCACTGGCAGGTAGCTGATGATCCGGGGAGTAACTTAGGCTACTTTTTTTAGACTAACCTTGTCCCGCGGCGTTACTCGCGGTACAACAATAACCGCGGGTAAAACCGCGGGGTTCAGCTAGTTGAAAATATACTTGACAAGAAAGTTCTTTATTTTTGGCTTCATACAGTTATTCTTTCAGCACATCATCATTAACAACGTTGGTAGTCGACGATTGGACATAGGCTCCTTCTCAGAAAAGAGGTTTTGACCACTACACTTTGCTGACCAGACGAATAGGGTTTTTGACGATGAAAAGCATGAGTAGCATCTACTTATGACTAGTGGCTACCATACTCATTGCAAGTGCAACAATTTAGCATGGTGAGCCACACATTATAGCAGTCTTTTGAGACGATGACTTTTTTTTATGGAATAGACGGGCAAACGAGCAGATGTATTTAAATTTAAATATTTAAATATTTCGGACATCTAACACACAACGCCATCTAGTCCCAAGCTAAGCAGAGCTTGTGTTATGGGTACTAGACAACTGATATAGATACATATTATACTTTTTTTTTTGTAAATACATACATATTATACATAGAAAACACCCAAACTCCGAAACAAATATTTGGAGATCATACAAACATTTGGTCCGACCCGGGAATCGAACCCGAGACCTCATGATCAGCAGTCGCACACGCCAACCGCGAGACCAACGAGGCAGTCATTTCGTATCGCCTGATGGTAAGCGCTTACCGCCGCCCGTGGACACCTGCAAACACCAGAGGTGTCACAAGTACGTTGCCGGCCTTTGGAGGATAGGGGGAGGTGGTTTGGGTTATTGGCCTCCGGTATCCTCACTCACTCGGTGAAACACAGCGCAAGCACTATTTCACACCGGTTTTCTGTGAGGCCGTGGATCACTCCAGTGGAGCCGGCCCATTCATGCCGAAGCGTGGCTCTCCCACGGTAGAGTTCGCACTCACCAACAAAACACGACATCATGAATGCTGTCATTTAAGTTTGGTCTTCTATAAGAGGGTAGTACCGTGTCGATCGAACCGACCGGCGCATTCGTGCTAAAATCAGCTTGGCTCTACTACCTTGTAAACATTTTACTTCTCTTTGTAGTAACAGCCCTCCTACGCAAGTTGCAAGCAATACTTTGTCTAAAATTAGCCAATGACACACGAGAATTTAGGCGTTAATGATTGCAGAAACAAGAACTCTTGCAACTTGGCTAGGAGGGCAGTACTGGAAAGAGAACTCCTGTGTATCTTGATCTATTAGTCAATTCCGTGATCGGCTTTTACGATACCGGAATATCGCCACGTGTAATACATCGGTTATTAATGAGTGTACAATTATAAGGTACGGACCGATGGGTATGTATATGGTTGTAAAAGTTTGTATAAAAAAATGTTTTTTGTTATCCATACCGATATTAACACAAATGACTTTTACTGAGATGAACAATAGATTTAAATAGACACCAGTTTCACATACAATTAATACTCTTACCTGACATGCGCACACACGTATTACAAAGAACTTATTGTGTCCGAATCATTTGGGATAGGCGACTAACCTTTTTTTGTTTCTCGGAACTCTTAAAAGGCAAAACGGAACTTTTATTGGTGTGGAACATGTCTTCGTTGTCGTTTGAGCGTGTACTCCTAAAGTAACACAAGGATAAGGTAAATATGAGTCGCTGAGTCTTCATAGCAATAGGGGTAAAAGTGATTCTCGCCTCTCACGGATATTTGTAACTCAAGATGATCTAAGTGAATGGAACGGTCACCCTTCTATAGGTTAACCGGGTAAGATTACTTAGTGCTAATAACCTTGCAATATGCTAACAGACTCGATGGATGTGGAGGTTGAGGTAAAAAATCGAAGGTCAACCTTGTCGATGTAGACTGAAAACCAACTCCATACTAGCATGAGAAAGGCGCTGAGAATAATCTTATTTGAGGTTTCAAACACGTTAACACATGTAAAACATCGATAGGTATAATATTCATTAAATAAAAGAAGAACTACCCAACTATAACTATAGTTAAAACCAAAACAGGTATAAACATGTCCCTGTGTCGTAAACACATTTGTGTACATGTTGTTTTATGGCTTTATTGTACTGGTACTATTATTGTAGATATCGAGTTTTTTTTTTAGTTTTGGTAGTTAAATATTAGAAGAGAATTCTATTATTATTATTCTACTTGTTATGAACCAAAAATGGACATAAGCTTTTTTTTTATCCGTGGAATCGACCCTCTAGGCCGTCAACCCATCGGGGCTCGGTCCGACTTAAACCACACGGTGAGGTAATGTGTGCCTGAAATAGGAGGGATCCGGGAACTGCTGCCACCGGCATCCAACGGCTTCCCGCGACCTTCACTAGTCAGGAGTTCAGTCCTCGTTCGGTATTGCTTTTCACTTTTAAGTACTAAAGCTGAAGTAGGTACCATTATGTACCTATTCTCTAATAAAGAGGTTTTATGCCAAAATAATGTCCTAAATAAAGTAACCAAGTAAAATACGTGTATACTTTAAAATACAAGGACAAACAAAAAATAAACGCTATAAAACAACAACTATCGTAATACCAAAATAAGGGCAAAGTTTACCCTCAAAAGTAAAAGATCCTATTTGTCGAACAAAGTTGCTTTGTCATGTCTTGAGCTAATAACGCTCTCGCGACCACACATTTTCTTCGTATAAAGAATTTCGAATTCGGAAGTCCAGATAAGGACATTAATGGATTGGCTGACATAAATGTGACGTCACTACACATATTTCAAACGTCGCATGTTGGACACGATCCGCCTAATCTGAGCCCTCATACTCAAACAAATAGCCCGTAAATGTTTTTTCTTTCAGAAAGTGGGGAGGTCTGCTTATATTGGTCTCAATCAAAGGTGGGTTATCAGATAGCTCAAGGGTTACACTTAGTCGTGTATGCGTGGTCCGGTGCACGCGTTAAGGCTACGATTAGGATCAGGAGCATTAGCATTTTTCTGTAGCATGTTGGTAGTATGTCTTTGAGGTCATGTGTTAATGTTGGTAGCACTCACGCGAGCTTTACTGCCAGGATTTAGGGTTATTATCCGCCATATGTAAAATAAATGGTTTTCGGTGCTAGGATTTTGGGTCACAAAACGAAAAGAAATAAGGGAATATACGTATTATTTAATGTTTCTGTTTTTTTTTTAGTAAAATAAAAAAAAAAAACAAATGTGGCCAGGGAATACATTTCTACTCTTCTCTACATTTTGTATGAATGATTTCTAAGCATAAACTAAGCATAATCAATAACATTTGCGGCTCTTTTTTCAGTTTTATTTGGGGTCCACATAATGTGTAACAATACAAAGGTTTATTGCCTGATTACTGTTACGGCCGGTGGTCTGTCTGACGCCAACATCAGTCAGTCAGTTAGTTTTAGACAAACAACTTTCTATCATATTACTTTGTTATTTAAAAAAAAACATATCTCACACAAGGCGGTTCGATTCCAAACTAAGCAGATCCTGTACCTACTATATAAACCTGCTGTTAAACATACTAATATATTTCTATTTCTAAATACATATATCTATACAAAAAAATAAAATCGGAGTTTCTGTTTGTAATATTAAAATAATAGCTTTTTACTAAATGAATCTGTGTGTATACACGGTTCATATGTCAAAATAAACTTTTACAATTTTTGCTTGTCTGTCTGTCTGTTTGTGTCGGCTAATCTCTAGAACGGGTGGACTGATTTTGACAGGACTTATACTGGCAGATAGCTGATAATATAAGGAGTAACTTAGGCTACTTTTTTAAATTGGCTACGACCCGCGGCTTTACCTGTGGGTGATGTTATACCGCGGGTAGCACCCCGGGGCTCAGTTAGTTATAGATAAATTACACCCAGACACATAACAAATGATCGTGTTAATCATATTCAGCTTTGTTCTAGGTAGGAATTGAACACACTACCTCTGGTTTAACTGTAAGGTTTGTAACAACTAGACCAATAGGGAATTGACATACATTGCTCTTTACTACTAGTACCTTTCTTTTTGACAGGGTGGAAAATCCCTTCCTCGGGGACTAAAAACAACCGATGGCCGGTCTCATTTGCCCTGTACTGTGGAGGACCCGGATAATGTTATTTCAGTCCCCCCGCAGGAAGAACGCCGCGTCTCGTCCAGTCTGTATCTATTAATACGAGTACCTAGTAACCAATATCCCTTAAAAAGCCTGTGGTCATTACTCCACCGCAAACATCTTCAGATACGGCTATCTATCAACAAAATTAATCGTCTACCCATTTCTACTCAACTATCATAAACACAACAAGAGTTACAATGGCACCGATTAAACTATCGTTCGAACTGTGGGTAACTATAGTTAATTCCCACTAATGTTTGTAATTGGGGCAGGGTGATTAATCGTTAGTGGTGATAAAGAAATTGTTAGGTAACCATCGGTTAGTGTTGTACTTGCAATATATTTATATAAGTAAGAACTTCTTTAGGCACGTTAAGCACTGTTTAGACAGACAAAAATCATGGACCTCGTCATTGTCACCGCACGCTTCCCATGAGCTACGAGTACCTATATGTATACTGTGTATATATCTTTGCTTAATATTAAGACACCTCATAGATTGTTTGAACGCGCTAATCTCAGGAAATACTTTTGGATTTGAAAAATTCTTTCAGTGTTAGATATCCCATTTATCGAGGAAGGCGATAGGATATATATCATCACGCTAAGACCTACAGGAGCGGAGCATCAATGAAGAATGTTACAAAAACGGGGAAAAATTATCGCGCTACGGGCAATAGATATACCTAAGTGCGTTACTAATTTTTCACTTCTTTAGGAAATCCCCAAACACTGTTTTTATTTAAACAAATTCTTACACTTATATTCATTTGTAAGTAGAGACCTGTATCTAGCAGCAGACTTTTAAGCGATGATAATGATAAGCACTCATGTATATCGGCAAACTTAATGTCAGGGCATTCTCTGCCAGTCAACCATTGTTTGGTGTAAATTTTTTGTGAGCACTGAAGTTACGGTTGCCATGTTATGGCCAATAGGTACTATTTTGTTCATCAATAAATATATAGGACTGACATGAACTTACGTATGCAATTACACACACATATGTATGTACAAATCTTAATAAAAAATCCTACTAATATTATAAATGCGAAAGTTTGTAAGGATGGATGGATGTTTGGATGGATGTTTGTTACTCTTTCACGCAAAAACTACTGAACGGATTTGGATGAAACTTTACAGTAATATAGCTTATACATCAGAATAACACATAGGTTATTATTTGCCGCGATAACCGACATATACGCGGGCAACAACTAGTATATAATAATTCATCTGTACTTACGTGTGTTGGTCATCTAATATCCTAAATGGCTGGACCGATTTGGATGAAATTTGGTTTCTAGATAGTTAAAAAACACGATTGCACCCGGTAGGTCCACCACCACGGCTGTCATTAAAAGGCTGTACAAAGTTCAGCTACTACACGTATCAACTGTTGGTGGGTATCGTTGTCTATTTAGGGATTTTTGATTACTTGCGTGTCTGTGTAAAGGAACTGTGATATAGAATAAAATGTGATAACTGGACGTGATGATGGTTTATTGGCGACTGGTTTTTCATTCACACATATCGTGTAGATTCAACCTAAGTATATCACAAAGAAGCAGGTATATTGTGTGTCCCTACACGTATAAATAATTTTGGGAGTCTTGCTTTGGCACATGTGAATCGGCTCGACTGAAGTAGTACCACGGATATATAAACCCAATGTTAACCAATCCTTTTGTTGGTTTTCTAAGAGTGAATGAGGTTACCGGTTATTAGGTGTCAAATAATAATTATGTGATCCACAAATTGTTGTCCTGAATCTGGGTGTTCTTTATGTCCGTTTCATATATGTTTGTGAAGTCCCCCAAGACACAGAATGTAAATTCCTAATACGGGAGTCATCTTTAGAAAAAATAATCCCTAAGAAAAACGTAAATATATTTAACATCTAAGCTCAAGACGGATTTAGATCGTATTTAAACAGCAAAAGTTTTTTCAAGACTGCCTACTCGATTCAACTCAACACCTTAAGAATTTAACCCTATAATAAAAACGAGTGACGTAATTCAAATCCTTATCGTTCATACTTCAAAGGCTATCAAATCATTTAAAAATTAAAACAACGTCAACTCAAAGCCACACAATAATTACTTATAAAATTGCCCGAAATAACCTCCTCCGTCACGACAGTGGGCGTACAGTCGGTCTAAAAAAACATGTTCATTTTATATTAACAAGGGATTTGTGGTCGCCCTCAGTAATTAACTTGAATAACTACTCTATTGAGTTGTTTATTATGTGTTTATTTATGTTACACTTCCAAAGAATTTTCAAAGAAATAATATCCGGTATTTAGTTTGGTCAGTCAGAAGTTAGTGTGGTCGGCATGTCAGATTTTGTTTCGAGTGTAGTTGATAAAATGTTGTGAGCTAGCCAGCTAGGTTGTGTTGTTACACGATATGCTATGATAACTATTTTTCATGTGGAAACTCTTTCCCTCTATGACTCCGGAGCTTAGAGTGCTGTAGTATCGAATCGTATCGAAATCGATCCAAATAAAGTCAAATCCGAAGTTCCCGAGAAGCAAGATATACTAATTTTGAGAGGCAAGCAAAAGGAGGTAACCTAGTACAATCGTTAATACTGTTGGCTGTATCATAGAAAAAAAAATGGTTTAGTAACTACATATTACTTAAAATGTTTATTATCTTATTGACCGCTCAAATCACTAAACATTGCCATCACCTGGCCTCGTTGAGTGTTGTGTGTTCAAACCCTATATTTCTCTGCATTCGAAATGAGGATGGTGACCACAACTCTTGGATTCTACTCATGCTTTCCATCAGGCAAAGTGAAGTCATGTTTATTTATTTGGACAACCAGTTGTTGTTACATTGAATCTTATGTATATAAAAACAATAAATTAACTAAGAACTTGTTTAAATGCACAACATTTCAAGGTGTCACAGCATGCACCAATAGAAACAAGTGAAAAATATAAAACAGATAAAAATCTAATAAAAACAACTAAAAGAAACTAAAAAATAGAAAAAAAAAGTTTCTAGGCTAATATAAAAAAATGAATTCGCCGTGGAACAATTCGAGGATCACATAATTTGGGCAAACACTTTACAAATTGTTGAGTTATATGTGTATTAGCACTGATGGAACATTGTCATTGGTATTAGGTACGTAATAAAACAGTTACATTATGTAGATCAGTTTAGGTGGTATATACTAATATGTTAAAACTCGAAAAACTATAGCTTTATTGCAAAAAAATATACTTCTTTAAATCACAAAAGTGTTGAAGATACAACCCGTCTGCCTTCTCTACCTTAGTCATAAATATAATCTATCTATACTAATATATAAAGCTGAAGAGTTTGTTTGTTTGTTTGTTTGTTTGTTTGTTTGTTTGTTTGTTTGTTTGTTTGAACACGTTAATCTCAAGAACCACTGGTCCGATTTGAAAAATTCTTTCGGTGTTGGATAGTCCATTTATCGAGGAAGGCTATAGGGTATATATCATCACGCTACTACTAATAGAAGCTGAGCAACAATGAAGAATGTTTCAAAAACGGGGGAAATTTTCACGCTACGGGCAATATAAGGCGCAAACTAAGTTGCGTGGGTCAGCTAGTAGTAATATATAAAGCTGAAGAGTTTGTTTGTTTGAACACGCTAATCTCAGGAACTACTGGTCCGATTTGAAAAATTCTTTCAGTGTTAGATAGCCCAATTATCGAGGAAAGCTATGGGCTATATATCATCACGCTAAGACCTACAGGAGCGGAGCAACAATGAAGAATGTTACAAAAACAAGGGAAAATTATCACACTACGGGCAATAGGAGACGCAAACGAGGTTGCGTGGGTCGGCTAGTCTATAATAATATGGGTATTTTTATATCACATTCTATGTTAAGTACTGGTACAATTGTCTTTTTATTCAAAAAGGACAATAACCTTATAGACAGTCAAAGAAAATTTTCTTATCAAATGGGTTAAAATAATTAAGATGACAACAAAAATATAAAGTTACAATTCATTTTTCTTTTATTGTCCTAATTTAATATTTTTTTGTTCTTACATACATACGTACATTTAAAATTTCTATTATCGGCCGAGCCGTAATATTAGTAATGTTTATGGCAGACGGTACCTGTGCAATGCTTTTCAAAATGTTTTGGTTCAAAGCGAGTTCCGACAGTTATATTACATGTGATTTTATAACAAAAAGGTAAGTTTCTCACTGACCAGGCATCTGTGTTCAAATGTGTGTAACGTTTTTCGAGTCCATGTTACAAAACTAATATCGAAAAAAGTATATTTTTGTGTTCTCAGTACGTGGGTTTTCAATGGTAATATAAGATTTTTTTAAGTGGTATAACGAGTCGTTTATAATGTCCAGCGGACCCGGCGACAGTTTGTCAACAGGAGGGCTTATGCAAAAAGGCACTGTATTGTTATCATTTATATGTGTTGTCTTGGCGAGAGATGCCCGTCACAAGGGACATGCTTCATGTTTTTTTTTTAATTCACTTTGTTATGAGTCTAGAGACTAGAGTCACTTAGGTAGGCTCATACATAAAAAACCAATGCTTTCCTTATCTATATACTATATTACAAGTAAATAAAAATTGAAGTGTCTGTGTGTAATATTAAAATAACCGCTTTATACCATATGCGTACATATACCAAACCAATATACCAAAATAGCATTTTTTTCAATTTTTGTCTGTCTGTCTGTTTGTTCCGGATAATCTCTGGAACCGCTGGACGGATTTCGACGGGACTTTCACTGGCAGATAGCTGATGATATTTATTAAGACTAGCTTCACTCTGCAGCGTTGCTCGCGGTGACAACAAAAAGCGCGGGTAACACCGCGAGGCTCAGCTAGTTATTTGTAAAGTCGAATGCAAAATGAAACATTATCCTATATTAGTAAATCAAAGGTCGTAATATCAACCTCATTTTGCAAATACGACGTTTTACGAGCGATCACATCTACATACTTCCATATTACGGTTAAAAACAGTCGCTTTACGTAGAAAAGTGCCGTATATCACAGGAATATGGTCAGGTATCACCGTATCAGCTGCAACTAGGGTTGCCGCATTTTCTATAAATACTGACAAAATTATGAAGAATTTTGAGCTAAAATAAACAAGATCAAATCATATCAAATCTTGTAAAACTTTAAGAAATCGAAGTGTCCTTAATTCACTTTATAAAATACCTGGAAAAAATCTTATACGATATACGATAAATGGGGAATTGTATTGGTATAGGGAGCAGTTTAAGTCGAATCTATTTTAAATGTACATTTAAATAGCACATAAATACATTCATATCTTTAAATAAATGGTAAAGCAGAAAATAGAAAGAGTTATAAAAACCTGTCCAATCCATCCTTATAAATGATTTTAATGTCGCTTCTTACAGCAAGTAAAGATAAGTAAGAAGAGTTACTAAGAAGTTCCACCCTTCTGAGATAAAGTTTGTTATTTGTATATATGTATTTAAGCTTATCCGATTTAATTTTAAACTAATTGCGCCCCGCGACTTTACTCGCGGTTATTGTTGTAAAAAGTACAATAACAATTATTATCTGCCAGTGAAAGTTCCGTTAAAATCTGTCAAGCCGTTCCAGAGATTAACCGGGACAAACAGAGAGCCAAAAAAAAAAATGTTTTTGTGATGTAACCGTTTATACTTTCATATGCATTTAGCTAAAAGCTGTTAATTTCAAAGACACTTCAGTTTAATTTATAGAAATATTTGTATATATATCTCCATTCAGTGTAAGTACTTCAGATAGTT
This sequence comes from Spilosoma lubricipeda, assembly GCA_905220595.1. Lineage (NCBI taxonomy): Eukaryota > Metazoa > Arthropoda > Insecta > Lepidoptera > Erebidae > Spilosoma > Spilosoma lubricipeda. The sequence goes on along the minus strand of HG992287.1, from coordinate 5,526,809 downwards.
TGACAGCCCTAGAATAAAGGTAATTCACGATATCGATCACACAGTTCCTATTAATGAGTACAGTTACCCAACTGTTTTGGGGGTTGTGATTCATTAATGGCGATACATCGTTGGCTCATACAGTCCTGCTGGGTTGTGTCATAGATTAAGCGTGCAGATAGGCCACTGTTATTACTAAAAATGTACATTAACTTAACAAAAAATTGCGTGCGTACAAAGTACATGTCAGACGTGAAACTTCTTTGGCAGACTAAACCCTTTTTCATTTTCTCGCAGTCGGTCTCAATCGCTCTCTCCCTCTTTTTGGACAAAAACGTCCCATAGTTTCTTGTCACTTTTATCGCGTTTTATCCGTAAAAATTGTACCTTAATGCGCGCAAAGAAGTTTCACTTCAAAAAGAAAATTGAAAACAAAAGAAGAAAAAGAGAAAAGAGTTTTTTGGGGAGCAACCAATTTGACAATTTTTTCAACTGTATAATAAGAAGTGATTATCTACTACGTTAATAATGATGTTATACTGATAATGATGTATATGTTATACCTACTCCAATTACTGTCACAATGGTGGGCAAGTAAAGTATTACTTACCTATCTACCTACATGATCGCTGTAAATAAATAAAAAAGTACAGTCACTGTCTATCTTCATTTTAAATATTGTATCCAACTTTTTATATTTTCTTAGTGGAATTAAATTGGAGTGTCTGTTGTAATATTAAAATAAACACTTTTTAATAAATGCATATGTATGTGTGTACACGATACACGTACCAATTTTTTTTTGTATGTCTCTTTGTTCCGGGAAACGACTGGACCGATTTTGACGGGACTTTCACTGGCAGATAGCTAATGATCTAAGGAGTAATGTAAGTTACTTACCGTGGGTAATACCGCGGGTTCAGCTAGTTTCTTATAATGCTGAGAGTTTAATGGTTTTCAACACACAATTGGCATAGTTTTTTTTTCCTTTTCTAATAAGTATTTAATTAACCTTGTTCTAAATAAAAAACAATAAGTATTTAACTGAACTATTATAACTAATGGTTATGCCTATAGAGAAATTTTACAATACGAAAATTTTACATTTTACAATATTTATGTTACAAAATAGCAGGTAACTTTAAGATTTATAAATAAAAAATATGAATAGTTAATTTTAAAAAAATTACGTTAAATTTAAATACCTAATACATAAACTATATTAGTTTGGATATATTTAATTGGGACAAAAAGAAACTTACTATTTTTTACAATATACTATTAAAATATTCCATTGTATATTTAAAAAAAAATTGTTAATTTAAATCAAAATTACATTTGAAATTTAATAAAAACTAAGTTTTAAATATAAATTAAGTAGTTTCGAATGACGGTATAATAATTTAGAAAATAAGAGTGCAAGATGACCTAAGCTACCAGTAAACGCCTCGAGTTGTTCCTATTCTACCTATTTCCACATCTATCTTTTATATTCATCAACATATATACAGGATGTACGTGCGATATTCGTTTTTCGTAATACATCGGCGGCACGCGAGCCGCCACACGTGTTTCCACGACAAATGCAAATGAATAAGCTTTAATATTAACTCGTTATAGGGTGCTTACAATTATACCTTTTAAATATTAATGAACATTTTATTTTAATTACAGTTAAACTCTGTAATTTGTGTAGCTATTCGATATTATATTACCTGTATAGATGCATGCTTTTTTTACTTTAAAAAAGCAGTAAGGTTTTGTTAATACACTTTTATTTGTATACTTAAATGTTATTAAACGTTGCATGTGTAATAAAGTTGTTGTTTTAACTATAAAAATACAATGATAACTAAATTAGCTCTACTTCATGTATTACAAGAAGAATTGGAATAGTAAATATATGACAAATAAGCAACTTTTAAATGTAACAGTTTTGAGTAAGAATGGAAACGAATCTTTAATTATCTGTACAAATGTATACGTATGTGACAACACGGCAAAAAAAATTGTTAATATTTTTAATTTGCTTACTGGTTTAATAATGTTATAATCTAAAAGGTAGTGAACATAATAAAAAAAAATACAGAATTAGATAAATAAATTAATAACCTTAAATAAACTAATTTTCGGAAAGAGCCGCCGCCGTCATCACGATTCGATGATAAATAAATAAATAAATAAAGCAAAGCAAACTAGCAAACGACATATATACTGTAATATAGCAAGACTCGTATGAATGTATTTTTAATGAAAATCTAGTTAATTAATATTCAAAAGAGCAATAATTCAAACAGCCTATATCTGTCGGCGCAAATTCGGGTAAGCACGGTGCCAGGCCGCGCTCTGCCCACCTAGTATAATTGCCCCTGTCTCATTCACGTGTGCCCTTATGACTGCTAATGTTCTTACTTTTTTAAAACTTTGAATTTCATGGCAACACTTTTTAGTTCCGAAGTTTATTTTTTTATGACGTCACAGTTATTTAGGCTGACAGTCATGAGGGGTTTGTTATTAATTGATGTTTAATTTGGGTTTATTTACGATGAAGGTTTTATAGTTGGATGTGTTTAGTTTAGACAGTTTAAGATAAAGTGAAGCCTCTTGCGCTCGTTAAGGTGACAGTGACAGTTCGGAATTTAAAACGATACTATAGAGTAGTTCTTCTTAATAAATTTGCATGTTGTTATGTTTCCCTTCAAGCTCTGAGCAAGTACTTTACAAAGGACTAGCTGAGAACTTCGTCATCGTCTCTCAAAAAATATTGTTTTTTGACGTGACAACGTCGGCTGGACGGATTTTGACGGGACTTTCACTGGCAGGTAGCTGATGATCCAGGGAGTAACTTAGGTTACTTTTTTTGAGACTAACTTTGTCCCGCGGCGTTACTCGCGGTACGACGATAACCGCAGAAAACACCGCGGTGTTCAGCTAGTAGGTACTCTGCTTATACAAATAAATAAAGTTGGAGTATCTGTTTGTAATATTAAAATAACCGCTTTTTACTAAATGCATATGTATGTATACAGAGTACAAAAATGTAGTTAAAAAATTTTTGTCTCTCTGTCTGTCTGTTTGTTCCGGGTAATCTCTGGAACGGCTGGACGGATTTCGACGAGACTTTCACTGGCAGGTAGCTGATGATCCATGGAGTAACTCAGGCTACTTTTTTTAGACTAACTTTGTCCGCGGGTAACACTGCGGGGTTCAGCTAGTAAATATATAAAACTAAATCTTCTTCCTAGCCTTTATTATTTTCAATATTATTTAGGCTCGACTACTAGTTCCAAGTACTCGTCCTAGTAGATCTAAAACTAAATACAAGACCGAAGAAACTTTAGCAACGTTACAATACTTTTTTACATCGCTTAAAAATGCATTTTGCAACGTTTTAAAAGTGTAATCATTGTATTTGTCCTTCAAATACGATTTTACGGTTAATTATTTCGCAGTCGCACGACAGTTCGACACGGAGCAGTCACATAGGTCGACTAGTCGAGCAATGATACTTGACGTTTTGTCGCGCACACTGAAAGACCGTGGGACAGTCCACTGCGTAAACGGAACGCAACTGTGACGAATCGATTATCAACAATCGATTTTTCAAAATAACGGTAGCTATAAGCGATTTACATCTAGATAGTTACGTAGCAATCTGTGAGCGATCGATAAAATTTCACTTTACGGGTAAACGTTTGCGCATTGAAGCATTTTTGCATTGATATTTCAACTGTCATTTCATAAGCCACGACGACGTAACGGCACGAATGCGGTAAACAGTAACACGTCCAGCCAAAACTGACCTCCGTATGACGTTTTCAACCCTCGGACTTGATCCGCTGGCCACTGTGCGTAAAACAGTTGTAGGGGCAGGGCAGGTCTTGATGAATTGGCAATGTGACACATTGTCACCGGCCGCACGATTTCACTGTCCAGTGAGACGTGACGAGTTACGCGTGGTCGCCGTTTTTATTTCTGCCAATGACGGGTGTCGAGGCGTGGTGTGGCCAGTGCAAATCTGCAAACATAACACTGCGAGTATTGTAACCCTTATTCCATTAGAAAAGAGTTCAATTTATAGACTTTACAAATCCAATAAGATTGCTATTGTGCAACCGGTCGGAGTGGGAGTGATATGTTTTTTTCATCGACTACACACGCCCATCGTCCGAGACGAAATCGTCAATCGGTCCGAGTCTTGATTGCGTCGCGCGATTTCTAAATTGATTTTTATTTAGTCATTATCGTTACCTCGCTTGTTTACGTTACGATAAAATTTTGTAAAGATATCACATCACGTGGGTCGTAATGTTAATGTACTCTCTAGTGTTTGATCAAATTCAAGTTCATTACACGGCTGCATCGAGTTAACAGTAAGATAATTGTAGTTAAAATTTGTAACGTAATCCTGTCGAGATATCTCATAGATTTGATTTGGCTTTGTATTTTATCCGCCATTATGATTATGAAGTGACTGGCACATCTGTCTGTTCGTCGCACGCGCCGCCATACGGGGGTCAACGAACACGTTTTGTCTGTCGCCTTGTACAATACAAACATTTTTTGTATTTTTTTGTGGTAGCTAGTTTGTTTACTTTGTTTTTAAATTTTTTGAAGAGTGCTATTTACAAATTGCAAGTTATTTTTCAAAGTTTAAGTAGGTACTTTCTTAAATTACAATAAGTGCCTATTCTTACAGGTGGAACCGAATGCTAGTCTTTAATGAGAACTTTATTCGTGCGTTGGAAACGTGTCTTCATGACTAATTGTTTTCTCATTAATATGTTCTCTGAAAAAGTAGCTTTAGCTTTAATGGGTTAAGTATTCAAATTGTTCTTATATGAGATTTAATTTCGACTTTAAATAGTTATAAGCGAAATTCCATTGAAATATTTATAATCTAATTTCATGTGTTGTAAGGACTAAGCAGTTTTAATGAAACCTACGGAAACATTTGCTGTTAACACGAGTACACGAGTGCTAGCAAATTTTCATGTATTAATTCCTTAAATAATTCAAGGTTTATGAAAAACATAAACTATTAACACCATACATTAAAATTCCTTAACAAAAATTTTCGCAGCATTCTCTTTGAAAGAGATGAACTGCTACGTATTTTCTCTCTCATATACACCATACACAATAGTCAACGATTAAATCGGTCTCATTTCGTTTCCCAAGGTATTTTTACGCGCACGTAATGGTCAAGCTATCGACATGAACATCTCGATTATCGATAACATTCACACGTAGCACACGCTCTAGCTTGCCTTGTCAATAGAGATAGGCTGGCGGGTGCTTTGTTGTTATCGACTATCGACATCTGTTTTTCTACGGCGGTCCTGTCACTCAAACTTTTCGAAGTTTTTGTGCTCTCGTCGATATATCGATATGTTACTGGTCAAGTTTGAATTGCGTTGGTTTTAAAACAACCGCTAAATACTATTTGAAATATACTAGAGGTCATATGTGAGTCTTATTTACTCATTTGAATGTCTTGTCTTTTATAATGTCCAATGGAACTTGGACTATCATGGCATAGATTTTAGAACTATGCCAGACCAAAATATTACTCGCAATTTTGTGTTTGTTTAAATTTAAATACGTGTAATTGATTATTAGAACTGACGCAACCTAGGCATCGGATAGGATAAATTTTGTAACTGTATGTACTGACTCAAAAGTTTAAATATTGATAATAATGTAATTTATAACAGCGACATGATCACATTTTTTTTTATACATAATATGTATTACAAAACTTTGAGTCATTACATACCCATATACATATATTGATGCCTAAATTGCGTCGATTCTAATAATCAACTATAATTGTGTATTTAAATTTGAACAAACATAAGATGACGAGTATAGTTTGGTTTCATCAATCATCAACAACCGTTAACGTCCCACTGCTGGGCTCCTCAGGTCTCCTCTCAGGAGAGGATTAAGGCCATACATCCATACGTATGCCATTCTATTTTCTTTTTGAACTTGTACCAAATTATTGTTTACTTTTTGCAAAGCATGCTTTAATTTTTTTAATATAACTATTTACTTTTGCTTGTTTTGTCATTAGTGATAAGATAATTAAACCTTAAAAAGAAGGTCGCATTCAAGTTGCAAGGATTCGGGTACATATATGTATATATATATATATATATATATATATATATATACATGTAGGTGAAACTAATAAAAGGGAGTTAATTCACTAAGATTTGCTTTCATGATTACTCACAAAAGTGAAGAAAATAATAGGTATTAATAGAAGTAGGTACTTCAAGCATATCCTTACAGGTTATTATTGTAAAGTTAAATTGGAAACTATCCCTAATACCTGAAGTTATGTATTAACCGCTACAGATGATATGTCGATAGCACTAGTGATGGTGATATAGAGTTGTGTAAGACACCGATATCTTGAACCGGCTTATCTGGACCAACAGTACATTGTGTTTTGTACTCAATTTTAACACTAATATAAATTTGATTGTTACATTTCCGCCCTTAGTCGGTTTGGGGAATAATTATTACGGAGTGCCTCCACCGAGCTCATCCCTTGGGTGTCCTAAGAGGCGACTAAGGGAGAATACTATGCAGCACAGCACACCACCACTCCGACAACCTATAACCAATTTGTTCGTTTTACCCAAATGTCGTACAAATCTTGGAAGAAAATCGCCAATGGTAAGAATGTGCAACACGTAAAATCATCTTAACGCAAAGAATTTTATTAGCATAGGTTTATTTTGTAAAAGGAAAGCAGGTTTTAAGACAATGATTAGTAATTTTTTGGAAAATTTTAGTTTTTTTTTTTTTTTTATTTTTCTTTTTCGTTATAAATTGTTATATCTCTCAAGGTAGTTAATAGGTAATGGCAGAAGCTGTGGACACATAATATTTATGTATGTACTAGGTCAAAACATAATGTATTTTAGATTTTAAGATATTATTGTACGATACATTGTTTGTGTTCCTTAAAATAAATAAATAAATAAACATCACTTCAAAGAGTTTAACACATAAAGTGTTACCCGCGGTTATTGTTGTACCGAGGGTAACGCCGCGGGACAAAGCTAGTCTAAAAATAAACTGCTGCCAGTGAAACTCCAGTCAAAATCCGTCCAGCCGTTTCAGAGATTACCCGGAACAAACAGAGTCAGACAAAATTTAAAAAAATGTTATTTTGGTACATGCATCCTGTATATTTTAAATTTTTTAAAAGCGGTTATTTTCATTTTATAAATAGACACTCCAATTTTATTTATTTGTAGTATAGGTGTTTTGTTAATTGAGACTGAGACAAGGTTGTAGCTAAAATAGTTTTTCACATTATGAACATTTGATGCATTGGCGAATTAAATCGCCAAGGCACTTCACCAGAAAGTTATTGGGTGATATAGAGAAAACACGAAGTAGTGCATTTTTTTAGTGCAAAATTGTATAAATTCAAACTAGGTATTACTTATATCAAACCTGTACCTACAAGCATTAGCAGATAACTATTCTTTTATTATTATATTAATAAAAAAACTATATATAAGCAGTTTAATCGTGATACGAGAATTATGTTGTCCTGCGTAGTTTTACTTCCAAAGTCCACCATAAAACCTACAAAAAAATGATTTAAACATTATTTTCATAGTTTTGCTTACAATGCACTTGAGAGTTTATTTAGTATTTTGTTCTAAATACTCAAGCAAGCATAAACTACTCAAGTAAATGAAACAGTGCAGAGTCTGGTACTAATTAGACTGAAACAAAATAATAAACCCGGAAATTCAAAAATGTAGGTTTGGACGCAACTTCTGACACCATTTCCTAATTAGATCTTATTATTTCTTCTTGTTTTAGGTCAAGCAAAAGATTATACTATTTGTCAGTGACGATAACTCACTGTTTATTATAATACAAAGTTTTAATAAAAAAATAAAAACACGATTACGCAATAACTGCGAACATTCTATAAATGGGCGATTAAAAATAAAACAAGAATGATCTAAAACGGCAACGTTACAAAACCGATTACATAATAGGTAGCACTGGCCATTCAGTTCGTCGACCTCGCTATATTAAAAAGTTACGGACAATGGAAAAAAGTAGGTAAATTTGAAAACAGAATGTCAATAGCCGCCGGCCGGCCGAACCTGCCCCACGCGCCCTTGACTTGCGAAGATAAAAAGGGGGAGATGACCGACACCCCCGTGCCCCTCACCCCCGCGATCACCCCCGCCCTCGTCGTGCCATGCTGCCCTCTGCCCACGCTTCGTGGTTTATTGCTACTTTTATCGAGTCCCTAAACTTCAGATGCAACTGGTAGTTTTTAAGTTGGAAGTGCGTGAAAAAGTTGGCAAAAGTTTATTCGTTACGTCTTTGAAACTTGATTTTTTTTGTTCTACCAATGTACGCAAAACAAACAAATTTTTAATACTTGTATGCTTCCTGTAGTATTTCTTCTTTAAAGGAATAGCGTGAGGTAAGCAATAATTAAACCATGATAAAACAATACAATTAAACCATAGGTATGGCACAACTTAATATTCGAATCAAATTTCAAATAAATTTACATGTGACATAGACCATTAAGCAAGATGACATTAATCTTTTAAAACATTAAATGTTAAGACTCACCAGTAACAAATAATTTTAAACTATACTCTTTACAAAGTTTTAACGTTCTCTTAAATTGACAAAATATTTCTTTTGAGTGAGGAAATTTTAGTATTTACTAATCGTAATAAAAAAATAACTGAACAAAACTGACAGTCAAAATGTGCACAAATTAAAAAGCGCGGTAAATTGTTCTATTAGAGTATCAGCTGATCGTGAATTGTCCCCTTGCGGGAGGTAACCTTGAACGCGACCCCACTATTGAAATTAAAGGTTACTGGCACTTCGCACTTTTAAAAATGGAACACCTCTCGTTTGAACTACAAAAAAAATATTTTTAAGTAGGGAACAGTATGTTTTGGAGACCTCGAAGTGTTGTTTTTTAAGGATTTAATTCACCAAGATTATTTATTGTTTAGTAGTTTATAGAAGATAGATTCTCATTGCAATATCAATCTGATTTTTCTTGGTTATTTGAAATATTTCGTATGGGCAAGATTAAAAGTAAAACTTAAGTATTTTTCCACTACTACTACTTATATGATTATTACAGATACTATATCTATTCGGATATTTTTAATAAGACAATATCTATTGTAATAATAGGAAAGACACAAGACTATTTTTGATTAATTATTCATTTAAAATTAAACAAACCTATGAGGACAGTTAGACACGTAAGATCACGAATAATGTTTTAAAAATTATCTAGAGATGACAAATCTGTTTACTTTTATCCTCTATGGTAACAACTTTTTACATTTTCAAGATGCACACATCTTTTAAAATTACATAGAAAAATAGTAACACCACGTTTAATAATAAAATCTGCCTAAAACTGTTACGATAAACGGTTATCCGAAACTAGTCTTGGTCCTCTCTAGTAAAAGATGAGTCTCAAATGCGCTTTGTTTCACCGAGTGAGTGAGGATAACGGAGGCCCAAACCCCAACCCTTCCCAATCCCCCAAAGGCCGGTAACACACTTTGACGCCTCTGGTGTTGCGGGTGTCCATGGGCGGCGGTAATTGCTTATATTTTATTATATATATTAATTTTTCCATAAAAAAATGTGAATATAGAATTGACGTGTCTGACTGACTCGTTGGTCTAGCGCTAAGTGTTTTCGACTGCCAATCAAGAGGTCGCGGGTTCGGTTGGGCCAGTTGGAGTATGGATGTTGACAGGGTTTCATGCCCGGAGAACACGTTAAGTCGTACCGATTGTCATGAACACAATGACAACCTTTATTGGAAAATCAATGCCCTTATATGTACTGACAACTAGTTCAACCTTGAAATTCAGTTTTATTATGTATGAGCCTGCCAAAATGACTACTCTGCCTGATGGAAAGCATAAGCAGAATTCAAGAATGGTGGTCACCATACTCATTGCGAATGTTGCATTCGCAATAAGTATGGTGACCACCATTGCATGCATCCAGCATGGTGATCCACACTATATCGGCCTAGTGGTGCTTCTGCATCATTGGAAACTGTGTGTGTGTGTGTGTAACACTTTCACGGCCAAACCGCTGCTCCGATTTGAATGAAATTTGGCATGGATATACTTTGATTCTTGAGGAAGGACGTAGGCTACTTACTACGATAACCAACAAATACGCGGGCAGAGCCGCGGGCAGAAGCTAGTAAATCATAAAAGACACAGAAAATATTGCTGACTGCAGGTATGACGCATTAGTGTTATGGGTTCCAACCCCACATGTGACAACACTTCACTATGTGATCCAAAAACTGCTGTCCCAAGTCTAGCTGTTCTTTGTGTCTGTTACATGTAGGTATGTATGTAAAGTGCCCCGCGACACAAGAACATTCATATTGCGGGAGTAGAAATAAAAAAAAAATACAGTCAGTTTAGAAAATATTCGTTTCTTAGGGAAAACAAAAAATCTGTACTGTACTTATGCTTTCTTATTACCCATCTATCTAGTAGCAAAGAACAATAGCCGACGTTTAATTTTATTGTTTCATTTGTCCATAGCGTAGCGTTATGAAAGTATCAATAAAACTCCATTATGGTTGATTCTCTTTCCCGAAAGCCGAGGAATTCAATTCACCATCGCTCTAAGAGTCTAACAAGGTGAGGTACCGAGAAAGGCGTTTTTATTCGACTGGAACTTCTTAAGGTTTTGATGATAAATTAGGTCAACAATAACTTGTAGATTGTAAATAAAAAAAAACAGTATTTATAGTCACCGCTACTACATTGTGTTCAGTAAGGATAGAGATTTTAAAATTCTATTTGACTTTTTACAAAGACTCTTTTAGACTTTTTAAATATTATAAACAATATGACACATTATATACGTACGAGTATGTATCGTGCCTTCTTTTTTTTTATTTGGCTTCCACAATGCCCTGCTTTACTCTGCTCTGTCTAATTGAAAGCATAAATAGAGCCCAAGAGTGGTTGTCACCATACTTATTGCGAAGGCAATGCAACAATGTAGCATGGTAACTCACACCATGGCGGCCTAATGGTGCTTCTGCATCATTGGGCCTCCTGTCTCGCATTCACCAACGAAACACGACACCACGAACACGGCTCTTGGTCTTGTAATTTTTGTATTCCAAACGAAAAAATATTTGTAGTTAATATAGTCATTACATAGAATTTAAAACTTTCAATGATTTTTAAAAATTTAATTCTTGACATATTTTGTTTCTCAGTATCTTTAACTACTTAAAGATACTGGGAACGTTGAGCGTCGAGCCTTTTTTCGTAGTAATTAGCTACCTAATTACTAACAAAAAACGCCGAAAACACTGTTCTTCTTAAGACATACTGTTTTGCCAACTATACTTCTTCTTCTTATAGAAGTTTGTCAAAAATCTTCTATCTTCTTCAGCCTATTGCCGTCCACTGCTGAACGAAGGCCTCCTCCAAAGAGCGCCAACCATCCTGATCTTGGGCAGTCCGCATCCATCCGCCACCAGCCACTTACTTCAAGTCGTCGGTCCATCGTACCTCAGGGCGCCCTACACTGTGTTTGCCTAATCGTGGTCTCCAATGTAACATTTGGCCCCAGCGACCAGCTGTACGCCTGGAGACATGGCCTGTCAAAAATATCATCAGACAAAAAAAATGTAACTACTACCTTCTGAAAGGTTTCCATTCCATAATCTATAACTATTATATATGTATGTATAAATACCTTCAAGCTTCAGTATGATAGGTAAAAAATTTATATCGCTTGCTTAGAGGACGTAATCTTAATACAATCCGGAGGCCAATGTCCACTCCGTTCCATTGATTTGACTTTCTTCGAGAAATCACGTTTGACGCCGGAAGACGATTCGACTCGCGACACGCAGACCAGAACGCTGTCTTTAAATACACTGACCATTTTTCATACTTACACACTAAACATTAATCAAAAACCATCTTTAGAAACAACTGTATAAATATCAAACTACTTTGTAAACTATTTTAAAGCTATGTTATAGTACTTTAATTACATTTTCTATGTTAAGATCAATGAAATAAGGTGGAAATTTCTTTGCATCTAGTGTTACACTATTTTCAATCTCGGTTCGATTCCTTCACGCGCGACTGCTGGGGGGTGACAGGAACGGCAGAGTCATCGCACAGATGCGTTCCGCTACGATAGGTGATCGGATACAGGATTCGATACGACATTCGTAAAATAATAGTCCATAGTTTAAAAGTAACACTTCTAAGGTTTGAACTCTTAACTGTCTTGATGTACATACGATTTATTTTGGTTGCCTGTTTCTTACGAATTCTGGGTCTGGGTCTGCACATGTCTATTCGGTTAAATATAACGTACTTTGCGTTTATAAAATTAATATTCTATTTAATTAATTTTACATTAAAAAAAACACACTTGTTAAAAATATATTTTGTAAATAACTCCAAGGTATATAATACCTTCTTTGGTTGCCTAAGTCTAAAAAAAATTGATCCTGTCACCTCAGATCAAAATTATTCACAATTTAAGGCCTTTCCGTTATTACTTTCTTTTAATTATTAAATTAATAAATAAATAAATATTTCGGACATCTATCACACAACGCCATCTACTCCCAAGCTAAGCAGAGCACAAGCATCGAGCATTGTACGAGGAAGGTACGAGGAAGCTGGAAATAAGTTAAGTACTTAGACTTCTTAATTGTTGTAATTAACTATTAAACGTTTGTAACTAATAAGTTAAGACGTAACTTTAAAAGAGTGGCCATGAGTTTCTTTGCCAGTATTCTTCTCATAAGGCCCTACGCATTTTGGAAACAGAAGTTATAGATTGGCACGGACGGACAGTGGATTTTGGTGTTTCCACATAATTCACGTTGACCATGTTGTGCCGATCTATGATTTTAACTGTAGCTTCATTAATTCAATAAACTATTTGGAATTCTATATTGTCTTTGGTTGTGCAAATAAACCCTATCTACCAACGTGTGGAATAATGAATCGATTGAGAGCGATTTCTATTGCTTTAAATCATGAGTGCCACTAATGAGATAAGCAGTGACGTCGGCGAGGCTGACATCACCATTCTTAAAAACCGTTACTCGCCCTGTACGCCGTGATTCGTTATTCGAACACAAGTTATGGGTACTAGACAACTGATATAAATACATATATACTATTTTTTGTAAATACATACATATTATACATAGAAAACACCCAAACTCCGAAACAAATATTTGTAGATCATACAAACATTTGGTATGACCCGGGAATCGAACCCGAGACCTCACGATCAGCAGTCGCACACGCCAACCGCCAATTACATTGTTTTATAAATAATAAAAGAAAATTGAATCTTTTTAAGGACCAATCAGAACCAGTTGAAAATAAATCCATGCACCGGTTTAGAAGATCCAGGTAATAAAGAACACACATACAAGATATGCGAAAACCATAACCCTTCTTTGGCAGTCGGTTAAAAATACGTCAAAAAATTTTAATAGGTATTTAAAACACATATTTGTTTACTCAAGAGAAAAATGCGTGTATATATTTAATGTATAGTAAACAGAATTTTAATAAGAAATTACGAACGGAACGGAACACGATCCAAAATTTAATTTTTACTTTGTAAAGGCTTGAAGGCCTTCGTTTTGGGCTCGGACTCAAGTTAAAACTAAATTATGCTTTCATTATGAACTTTGTTACAACGAACAAAGTTACATTTATTTATTATATGTATATAAGAATCTATGTAATTTTATGCGGAGCTCGTTTATTTTGACTTCAATAGCTGGAAAATTAGAGACCACTTTACAACTGTACTTTTCTTAGAAAAGTTTTGGAAAGCTATTTGCAGTGCCCAAGGTAGTAGAGACACGCTGATTTCAACACGGTTGGTCGAGCCCGACCGGGGCGGTACTACTCTCGCACAGGAGATCAACTTAAAATGACAGTTTTCATGCTGTCGTGTTTCGTTGGTGAGTGGGAGACCGGAGGTCCAATCATAGAGATGGAAGAATGACTTAAGAGGATTTAAAGAGAAAATTCATAGGTGAATTTCGTGCCCGATAGGGGAAATGTAAAGAAAGTAAACTTCTTTAATTTTAAATTTGGTGTCTTTCTAAATTTCAAACTTGATTGTCTATAGATGGTCAAGAGGTTAGGAGTAATGGAAATGGTGTCTTATATATATATATTTATGTGTGTTCGGGGATAACTTCGTCGTTTATGAACCGAATTTGATGATTCTTTTTTTAATGGGAAGGAGATATCTCAAAGGTGGTACTGTGATCAGGACACTAAGCTGTAATGATGGAATCCAAGAGAAATCGAGTCGAACCTTGACGTCGGTTTTATTTTTGTTCAAATTTTACTTGTAAAAACATAGAAATATGAAAACCTTCAAGAGAAAATGTGGAAGAACATGAAAAACGTAGAAAAGAGTGCAACGTGAGCATTATATTTGAATTTTGGATGATGGTCATTCAGTTCATCTCTATAGTACCTACCTGTGCTTTTATCCAGATTACTAACATACAAGCAGGCTGAGTCGCGGGCAAATTCAGTATATAAAAAAAAAATCTTACTTATTTGTTTGTACCTTTATATTTATACATATGTGTTTTCTTACCTGTTTTTATCTTCACCGAGTCAGATTCAGTATTTTAAAGAACTTTTTTAGATTACGATCTTATGAGCTTAATGTTTGACTTCTAATTTGTTTGGAGCGAAGAGAATTGCATTCTCTTGCATTTTAGAGCACTGAAATTCATTTCTTCATGCGAAATTGAAGTATAAATATTATCTGAGATAATGCATATCTAGCTAGAAAATAAACCTTTTCTGTACATGGCATATCCAAAAATATGTGTATGCGCTTCTGCAGTAATGTATATCTATAGAGTTTTTAGCATTTGAGGTAAAACAATAAAGGGTGTTAGTAAATTGTATTGTATGACAGCCTCGGTAGCGCAGTGATAGCGTATGCGACTACTGTGCTTGAGGTCTCGGGTTGGATTCCCGGATCGGACCTAACGTTTGTATGATCTGCAAATATTTATTTCGGAGTTTGGGTGTTTCTATGTATAATATGCATGTATTTATAAAAAAAATATACATAATGTAATTAAATCAGTTGTTTAGTACCTAACACAAGCTGTGCTTAGCTTGGGACTAAATGGTGTTGTGTGTTAGATGTCCGAAATATTTATTTATTTAATTATCAAAACTTATAATGTACTACTAATAAAATTTACTTAAGAAGCTTAATAAATGGTAAGAAACAAAACATAAACTATACAACATGCTCGGATCTATGCATTCGTTCGTAGCGAACATGCGTTGGCTTCTTCTACACATATGTAGATATGTCTACGCATGGATGTAGCGGCGTATGCGCACATGCTACGTATCTACGAAGTCAAGTGTTTGTTTTTAAATTAATTATCATATTGTAAAGGTTATACGTTTTTATGTATATTTAGCTTTTTTTACTAGTGTTTGCATTTCATTGTTATTAAGCAAAACAAAGCACTTCCCTGCGTTGATTCTATATAAATATAAGTAAGTAAATAGCATAAACACCATACGAATCTACAGTGATAAAATCAATCAAGAATGTATCAAATATCTTTATTTTAGGAAATGAAACGCGAAGGCGCAAACACCGTCATTCAAAATTAAAAACCGTTCTATTCAAATAAAAAATATTAACTAGTGCGTAAAAAACCTTTTACGCCTCCCTAATCCCCACGGGTTCATTACACATCAACATCAAGCACACAAATCAAGCTTTCATTAGTTGCGAACGAAACAATCAATATTCATATCCCATGCGAAATCTTCATAACGCGCCGTGTGGAAGCACAGTGAAAAAAAATAAAAAAAACCTTGATAGATGATCTCGACTGCGCCCGCATTCGCAACGAAATTAAAAAGAACAAGGCATATCACTTAGCGCACACAGAAGCGTGGTTTTTATTAAAAATTCTACATATCTCGCGTCTTCACCGCTTTATCTTAACCCCCCGTCGCAAAAGAGACGGACAACAAAAAAATTCAACGCAAGAAAGGGACATGAATACGAAAATTATAATTGCCAACTGTAAATTAACACCAATTCGGTTGTTGCTATCCTTATCTGTTTTCTCTTTATACACTGAGCGAGACTGAGACGGTGTGTGTTTGGGTGTGCGACTAGGATTGAATGATTTACATACGTGGCGAGCTCACAAACACAATAATGGACAGAGGCGCGGAAAATCGAAGCAAGCGATCGGTTTTCCGATTTGCTTTATGCGATGGACTGCATCGGGAGAAGTCTTGCATAATGGGTGAGTCCGGATGGAGAAGACAACCCGTTCCCACGGATTAAAGGCTGAAAATATGAATAATGTATTCAATGTATGCCGTTTCAGAAATATGCGAATAAGCGATAAACTTTTATATATTTTTTAAACTAAGTTAAGTTTTAGACTGATTTCTGTGTGCTTAGTTTAACATATTCCTTAAATATATACGGGTTAACATACGTATATATACTACAGGGATGTTGGATATTTATTCCATTTTTGATTAGGTATATTTCGAAAATTTCACACAAAACGCTATCTAGCTTCAAACTAAGTAGAGCTTGTATTATGACAGATAGATATACTGATAAAATACGTTTATGCTTTATTTTTGTATATACATACACATTATACATAATAATCACAAAATTTAACAAAAAAACCGACTTCTAGAACTGGACCAAATTGAAATGGGACTAAACGGGACGCACCAGCTTTCAAATAAAAAAAGAATCACCAAAAAAAATTGAAACAAAAAAAATACAGTCAAATTGATATACTTCTCTTTTTTTTTATTCTGTTAAAAAGGAGGTTATTATTCAGGTTGAGTGATGATTTGCGCAGGAATACTGGCAGGAGCTGGATGCGAGAAGTCGAGGTTCGAAATGAGTGGCGTGAAATTAGAGAGGCCTACGTCCTACACTGGACTGCGGTAGGCTAACGATGATAGGCACAAATATTTGCAGATCATACAAACTTTTGATCCGACCCTAGAATCGAACCCTAGACCTAAAGCGCCACAGAGGCAGTTTTAAGTAGTAGTTCGTTTGTATTTCCAAACGAACCGTTACCCGTCCAATCAACATGAAAACTATAATAAAAGTTCAATCATATTAGGTCATTCGTAGCAAGCACCCAATGACTTCTTTCACACATATTCCTATACATCATTATGAACAATAATTGCGAAAAAAATTTTCAAAAGGTTCTTATTTCAGAAAAACAATGAAAAACACGTCGTAAAGAAACAAAAACATATTCTAAATGTTGAAATTGTTCGAGACGCGACAGTCTTCTTTATATTGCTCATAACAAATAAAAACAAAACTATTTTCCACGGGATATTTAATTCTTAAGTACCTAGTTATTTCTTATTTCAAGTAGCGAAGGTCAAAATAGACTGGATTTTATCACAAAAGTTTTTTTTATGGTACATGTTCACATCGTTCATCCTTTTTTAGGGTTTTACTAACCAAAGCTACTTTTTTTTTCTCAACCTACAAAGGCAATGTTTTTGAGCCTATATTTTTTTGTATATATCAGCCTGTGTATAGCCGATATAGTAGACTAAAACCTCTTTATAAGAATAGGCTTATGTCCAGCTGTGAACTACTAAGGGCTGTTGATTATATGTGGGACGGCTAACGACCTGACAGTCAGTTACTATCAACGTCAATGGAGCTCGTATCGGCAACGGTTTAAGAAGTCATCACGCTGCTTCTTACTACATTTAGTACAATGGGTTCAAATCCCAAGTTGGACAATATTTTGTGTGAGAATATGTTCCTAGTGTGGGAGTTGACTTTTTTAAGTATAAAAGAAGAAAACCTGCAACTCAATAGCCAGAAGCTACTAATAAAAAAAAAATCTTGCGGAGGACTTTACAAACATACATGAAACAACCAAACAGAACACTCAGACTCGGAACAACAGTTTGTGGATCACGCAAAGTGTTGTCCCATATGGGATTTGAACCCACTAAACTTAAACCATTAGACCAACCGTGCAGTCAAAATAGTTTAATGTGGAGAAAGAGTTTTCTCCACATTAAACTATTTTAAGATTCCCATTTATTTGTGCCATTTATACGATATAATTAACTATCGAATGAAACTAAGAAAGCAAAACAGATTGTTTTAACAAAAGTAACGGCAGATTTTCCCGCGATTCTGCGATATTCAATCGATAGCAGAAATCGATAATTTATTTTTCTGTATAAAACGAAAGTAAGTTATCTAAAAACATTTCACAGGCTATTATATGCTATTTGAGTAAATAGGTAGGGTATATTAAGTAAATTTATTTTTATGTTTCGAATTGTGATACTGTACTCGAGTTTAGTACAACCTTGTTTCGAATAACAGTAAACTAAATGATTAACACAAATAGCCATGTTATTGATCTTTCATTTAAAAAATATCATCCAATATTTTTCAGTGCATTAACAACAATTTAAAAAAAAAAAACCATTAGGGTTACTTCTATTTATTCTGACACTAAGTATCTTAGCATGTAGACTCCATTAATATTAATTAATTGTATAATAAATTAAAAAACCATTTTCTAAAAATAATCATTTGAAACATTTGAATATATACATTTCTAACGCAACGTGTATTGAAGACAGACAGTTTGTTGTGCTTTAATTTCGAATTGCAATTTAGCTATACATATACAAACTCTTTACCCCACTTTATTTAAGAAATGTATAGATAGGTTGGAAAGTACAGTCGCACGCACAAAACAATGGCGAGGCGACGGTTGACCTCGCGGCCGCGCCTCCCCATGTCTTGCCACCCGCCCGGTAGCGCCGCGTGCAATTAATATGCCGAGGCGGCCGCGAGTACTGCGACTACCTTATTTTGATACTTGTCAGAATGTTTGAATTGTTTAGATATTTATTTAGTGTTAAGGAATAAAGACAATCGATTTTAGAAGCATTTGAAGACTTTTGATATTTGAATCAATTTATTTATTAGTTTTAAAGTTTTCTTTCAGGAAAAGCGGAGATTATATCACTCAAACCGTATATTAGAGAAATTAGCAATATGAAGAAACTAACTTCTTTCGTGAAATGACGATAAACAAAAATCAGACACAGTACGACTAGCTACTTAAACAGAGAAAGTTATATGAACATTGGTAGCATGTATTGTATTGTTATATGAACAGTTATGGCATAACTTTTGGGCAAAGTGAAGTGTTGTGAGTAGAGAATTTAAAAAATAAATATAAATATGAAGCCTAATTTTGTTTATTCAGTTATGATAACAATATTTATTCGTATGCATTCTTCTACGGATTAACCAACGAAACTCTCAAGAATATAATGTATTTGGAAGTCTACAAACTAGTGTAATGTAATAACCAAACGGTCGTTGTTTTAGTAAAACTAAAAAGTAAAAAATTATAATTAAAATATCTAATTACAAATATCAAGCTATACCGGTTCACACATAACCCGTCCAAGTTTTCTTTTGCGAAAGAAGAGAGAGAATTTTTGATCAATAATTGTCACTGGGCGGCCCCCCTCCCCGCTACGATGGTAGCAGGGGGTGGGGATCCGCGGGTTGACGGGGTGATGTGGGGAGGGGGTAATTACGAGTGCGTTTTGTTACCGAGATGATAGGCGCGAAAAATGGCTTGCGCGTGCTTTTACGTGTCTCCTCTAGTTTTGAATATTCAGAGTCGGCCTTTCGGCCTGATGAAATATTGAATAGACGGAGTAATTTATTCCCCGAGGAGAGTTTCCGAACGGTCCACGTTCCGTTCGGATATTGAAATTAGGCGCTGCTTTGCTTAAGAAAAGCGTTTGTTTGACGGCCGTCCTATAACTGCTTTTGTACGGTGAGTTATTTTTCTTTGATTTTCATCTCACTCTAAATGATGCGAGTCTCGCATTTATTAAACTTTATTGCAAACTTCAAGTAATAAAGAACCGTGAGAGGTTTTATATAATGATAGTTATATTTTAATAAGATATACTTCTGTGTTAGCTTTTCAATAACTACCTGCCTAATAAAGAGCTAGGTACGTACTCAAGATGAATGAAGGTTAGGTATCAATCAAGGAAGCAAACCAATTGTTAACTGCCTGGGGTTATCCTGTGAGTTAAGGTATCGTAACAGATTCGGATTTTATGAAAGTCTTACTATGTAGTAAGTACTAAGTATGTATGAACGTTACTAAGAATATTGGGCACACGTTACCAAATAGAAGATAACATTTGATAGGATAATAGGATTTGAAGGACAAGAGGGCTTCGTATCCATCGGCTTTCTAAGACAGCCACCGTTCTATAGAATATCGCAATAAGCATCATGGTTGGTATTTATGTTTGTGCTATTTACTTTTTAGGATTATGTAAGTATGATTCTGGCAGTGAAATGTGGTCTATTTATTCGAAATAAAAGGTCAATGGTACCTAAAAATTCCTTTTGAAAATTTGTATCGACTTAACGTTTAGAATTAAGTTAATCTTTTTTGTTCGAAATTAGAGTTTATCATATATCCTATACTGTAAAATTTCAGATTTATATTTATTTACTTATACTACCCAATAAAAAAATGTATCTTGCAACAATTTTTTTTATGAATTTTATTACAAAATATGCAAGAAATTATTTGAGCTCTACTGATACAAGTAGGCAAAGTATACTTAAAGGAACGAGGCACTCCATACTTCCTCAAAAACAAAACAACGTCGTCATTGAGTTCATTGACTGCACCTAACGTCTAACAAACATTTGTTCACTGAAAAACGGTATTAATTAAACAATCGTTCTACATTGTGGATAGAAGAATTCATGAAGTGCGTACAAACAAGCTATTGCACTTAGTGAGCGAGCAAATATGCAAATTCATACTTTAGTACGATGCCGAGTGTGCGTCGTATGGAGAAATGGCTATAGACGTCTATGGAGACACTGTGAATGATAAAAATTTACTTGTAGATCCCAAATAATGGTTTAGCATTTTTATATAATACTGTTATTTTCATTTATTTTGGTGGTTGCTTACTCATAGTTATAGTATAAATAACTTAAGGTTTATAAAAAACAATGCAATGTTTTAGAATTTTTGTTTTGAATAGTGTGGAACGACAACGTAATCGCGCCTACAGGTGACTAATAATAATTGTAGAACACAATACTCTTCTACATTTTATATCCACACATTTATTTTAGTTTGTGACTGAAAATTGAGAACATATAATATGTAATCGCGCCTACAGGTGACTAACAATAATTGTAGAACACAATACTCTTCTACATTTTATATCCACACATTTATTTTAGTTTGTTACTGAAAATTGAGAACATATAATATGTAGTCGCGCCTACTGGTGACTAATAATAATTGTAGAACACAATACTCTTCTACATTTTATATCCACACATTTATTTTAGTTTGTTCCTGAAAATTGAAAACATATATGTAGAAAATATATCAAAAACATTTCAGCATAAATGCAGATTTTAGACTATCAAGCTGTTAAAACTTTTTTATAACGAGTATAATTTTATTCGATTTGAGTCGGTTTTTACTGATCTTGAGAATAGCTGTAAGAAAATTATACCTATAGGTATTTTTTGTGGTTTTAAATTATATCATGCTATTGACAAAAGTGAAACGACTGACAAAAGTGGAACCATCACTGCGATTAATGAAACCACCACAACGCCGACATATATGGTGCCTCGTTCGTTTCACTTGATGAGGACAGTTAATTACAACACAACTCCTTTTCTTTCTCTATTCCTCAGGGACATCAGCCTAAGAAGTGAGGGTGGTTAATGAATAAAAAAAATCGCATTTTTTTCGTTCAGCTCAGTGATTAGTTACCCTTATAATGAGTAGTGTGTGTGTGCGTGTGTATGTGAGGAGGGTTGCTTAAGTTTGTGACAAGTTGATAAGGGAGAGATTAGGGACGTTTTTTGGGTATCGATCGTAGGATGGGAGATGAATTTTTATGTGCGTTTTAATTAGATTTTGTTTTCATTTTGATCTGGAGTTGTTGGTGCGCCATAAGTTTAGAATAAGTGGAATAAAGATGCGGAACTGTTATTCTTCATTTAAAGGTTATTGCTGTGAGTTGACCGGACCGTTTTAATCTAAATGAATATTGAGCATCATGATGGCCAAAAGTGACTGAATTTTCGGATTAGTTATTAGTATTCCTGTTTGGTGAAGCGAAACGTCATCGGTTCAATCCCAACCAGGAAGAACAAAGGTTGACAATACGTTCATTTGTACTGTATTTGGGTATAACTTATGTATATTCGTTAGAGTATGTATGTATGGATAATAAAGCAGACGGTTCATAATTTGTAAACAGACGTTTAAAAATGTCGATTAGGAACATAAAACGGGATATTTTCCCAATTTGTGATTAAGTATAGTAAAGATGGGTTTATTTTATTTTCTAATAGTATTACTCATTATAAATCCCGTTACAGAATAATCACCTGAATGCCTTATTAAAAGTACTGTACCTGCCTATGTAATTACTCATTAGGTACTTTGTTTCATGTTTTGTATTAAAAGTAAACAATATTGTTTACATTATGAACAAGCTTTTAGATACCTTTATTTTACACATAGTTAATTAAATACGAAAATCTTTTCTCAAGAGGTTAATCTCTTCCAAATTACTTAACAGTCAGCCTACCTCAAACCTCAATAAAAAGGAAAAAAATATATTTAATAAATAGCTCAGTTTTTCCTTCCCCGTATAAGTTACCGCAAACGACGTGTTAAGGTGAACCCCGAACAAAATCGGCTAAGTATCACACACGTATAACTGCTCTGAACTGCCTTAAGAAATAGGGGGCTTGCTTACTTTTGCCTCCCCATTCGTATCACTCGTCCACCATAATTTGAACTTTACAATTGCGGGTAACTGCTTCTTTTATATCTGTAATGTTGATATGAAAGAAGGACGAGGGAGGTCACTTGAAATTGGTAATTTTCAAGTAGGGATGTAAGAGTGACTCAAGTTAAATTAAGAATATGGACTTTTTTTTTTACTTTGTTTGTTGACGTCGGAGACTTTTGTGACATTGTAGACATTGTGCGCCCTCGTGAGTTTTCTTTTTTTTTATAATTCTTGAGGCGTCCGCGTGTAGGTACCTTTATTACACCTTCTGTATGTAGCCCCTTTCCGTATTAAGGGATTTTGGGTGGTTTATTTTTTGGATTAGGACCTCTTTGAAGCCGTAGGGCCTTGGTATATGTTTGTTTGTTCAGCTATTTTCTTCAGAGTATATCGTAAATATTTGTGTGAAGATTGTAATAAAATATTGTAAGGGTTTGTTAGCCTACTACGCATAAAGTAGGGTGTTAGTGCGCTTTTAAAATATTATAAATATTGGTAAATTTGTAAATTGATAACGGTTTTATAAGTCATATTGGACCAAATGAAATAGATTACCCAGGTTAAACACGAAAGAGTTGCCATCAACAGACAAGGTGTAAATCTATTTAAATAAAAATGAACCACAATAATGTATGTTCTCGCATAACTTTCAATCGACTGCACCATCATCTTCCTAGCCTTTATTATTCCCAAGATTTGGGGTCGGCTACTAGTTCAACCGATTTTACCTGAATATCAGTTTTTACCCGGAGCGACTGGCATCGGACCTCTGCAACCATGAGGGTGAACTGAATTCGATGATTGAACTAGTTGTCAGTATATTTGAGGGCACCGACTTCCCAATAACGATTGCCATAGATGTTTAAAACAACCGGGACCGACGGCTTAACGTGCTCTCCGAGGCACAGGGGGAAACACCGCCATCTTCCATACTCCGGGCTGCTGTTAAGAATTTCTTGCAAGAAAAACCCAACAGCAGTCCGACGACGTACGACGATAATGACGATGATGAATTATCAAAGTATGAGAAAACTGAAAACAATATTTATATATAGGTATTGCTATGAATCGTAGTTCAAAACTAACCAGTTTAGTTTTCATCTTAGCTTGTAATTTTTCCAACATGTTTGTACCATTAGTGATTTTTTTGGTTTAGTGTTTAACAATTTTAAGTTTGATTAATATGGAAATTTTTCTATAATATTATGAACTGATGACAAGACAATGATTTACTAATTAATATAATATGCTAAAGCTATTGTTTTATATAATGTGATTAGACGTTAGCTGATATTTATATGTAAAAATTTAAAGTTTGCGCGGTGGTAGCGTACGCGACTGCTGTGCAAGAGGTCTCATGGTTCGATTCACGGGCACGATATTTGTTTCGGAGTTCGGGTATTCTCTATGTATAATAAGTATGTATTTACAAAATTAAAAATAAATGAGTTTGTATTTATATCAGTTTTCTAGTACCCAAGCTCTGCTTAGTTTGGAAATAGACAGCGTTGTGTAAAAAATAATAATAATGTCACGTTCATTTTGCACCTATAATATTATACATATACCTACTTATTTTGTATTTTTAGTAATAACTAATTTTTTAACTCTTTAAAAACCTCCTAATTATAAAACAAATCAAACCTTTGAAACTCTTTCAGAGCGAAGGTGAAAAAACAAACCACGTAAGTTAATATAATCAATAAAAAATTATCAACTTTTATTCAATCTATACTAATATTATAAACGCGAAAGTTTGTAAGTATGGATGGATGAATGGTTGGATGGATGTTTGTTACTCTTTCACGCAAAAACTACTAAACGGATTTGGATGTAACTTTACAGTAATATAGCTTATACATCTGAACTAGCAGACCCACGCAACCTCGTTTGCGACTTATATTGCCCGTTGCGTGAAAATTTCCCCTTGTTTTTGAAACATTCTTCATTGTTGCTTCGCTCCTTTTAGTAGTAGCGTGATGATATATACCCTATAGCCTTCCTCGATAGAATTTTTCAAATCGGACCAGCGGTTCCTGAGATTAGCATGTTCAAACAAACAAACAAACAAACTCTTTAGCTTTATAAATTAGTATAGATAACGCATAGGCTACTATTTGTAGCGATAACCGACATATACTCGGCCGTAGTTGCGGGCAACAACTAGTAATTAATAATGCATTGTCATTATCTATGTCATAACAAGTCATTATTCATTTGTACATCGTCACTTTACCGAGTGATGAGATGATTCATGATTCTTGGCCGGTATTCGTGTGGGTAATTTATACTAAACTTCTGATTCATGCAATGTCGGTACTATGTATTGGTATATTACCATCAAGTGGTCTGTAATGCGACAGGTATTGAATCTTTTTAGGGTTTCGTACCCAAAGGGTAAAACGGGACCCTATTACTAAGACTTCACCGTCTGTCTGTCCGTCCGTCTGTCACCATATATATGTATCTCATGAACCGTGATAGTTAGACCTTTGAAATTTTCAGAGAGCATTTTTGTTGCCACTATAACAATAAATACTGAAAAATAGAATAAAACACATATTTAAGGGGGCTCCCATACAAAAAACATGATCTTTTTGCTCGTTTTGGTTGGATCTGGTTTGTTTTTCTAAAAGAAAGAAAACTGTTCCCGTGGCCAGGAGCGAGGGGCACTAAAGTACTTACCTGATAGGGTTGCATATTTTTTTTTATATGTACTTTTATGTGAGCTATTTGCGTAAAACTGGAATTGGTTTTATGTTGTAATTATTCTTTAAGACATTCTAACGACGTCTTTAAGACGAAACTTAAACAGTAGACAATTAATTTGCCATATATCTCGTGTGACACATAAATCCTAGTAGGGATAGTTTTTTTTTTTTTTTTTAAGTTTGGCTCTGCCTAAGTCCGTCTACTCTGCCTGATGGAAAGCATGAGCAGAATCTAAAAGTAATAATCATCATACTCATTGCGAATGCAGATAAAGTAATATATAGTGCAGCGTAACCCTCACTATGGCGAACTGTTTAGATACTTTTGCATCTTTGGGCAGCTTGTCTCGCACTCACCACGACACGAAACACGACAGCATGAATGCTATCATTTTAGATTGGTCTTTTGTCTGGTCTACTTAGCTGGCAAGAGACTCTATCAGAGTCATGATCTGTCTATACCCACTTTCGATGGTTTAGCCTTGGTTGCTGGGTTTGCTAGTTGGCAACAAGAACTTATTACATCACAGTCTCTAGCTAATAGCTAATGAAGCGGCTTCCTATTAAAAAACGGAAAACCACACTGTAGATTTCTGATCAAAACAGAGCTGCAAATCTGGAAAGCATCATTTGCACAGTATCTCACGATGAGTTCAGTTGCCTTTTGTTACGATAACGGATAAACTAATCCGTGTTTTTTATTGTGGCTTTAGTTATATAAAAAGTCATCAACTATGTTCTTAGATATAAGCTTTTTGTCATTTCCTAGCTATTTTATTACTTTTTTACTTCCAATACTTTATCTGTTACTTTCCAATACAGATAAATTAATGCGTGCACGTCATTTGGTACGCTCTAATAGTTTTTTCTGAGAAATTAACAGTTCCTTGTTCGAAAAAGCAAATTTTATTCTTCGTGTCATTGAACCCGTTCCAGGAAATTCCTACGAAAACGTGGTTGATCAGAGTGAAAAGTAATTAGTAAAAAATACTTCTTAAATTTGTTAAAGAAATTCTGTCTTATATGAAACCATTTGGAGTTCAAATTCCTTTATATAATACTAGTTGTTGCCCGCGGCTCCGACCGCGTGTATATCGATTATCGCGGCAAATAGTAGCTTATGTGTTATTTTTATGTATAAGCTATGTTACAGTAAAGTTTCACCCAATTCCGTTCAGTAGTTTTTGCGTGAAATAGTAAGAAACCTCCATCCATACTTACAAACTTTCGCGTTTATAATATTAGTATAGATAGATTGCCTCAAACGGTTATCGCGAAACGTGTCTTATTTTAACAAGCTTAAAGTTTGTTATGTATGTTAAGATTTTAAAACAATATGTCGCTGTAATTCGAGATAGGTTATTGGTAAAGTTGTGTGATAAAACACACATAGTGTAGAAAACTTGACAATGCCTTTAATAGTTTTTGATTCAAATAATTTCAGCAGTGAGCTACCTATTGCCAATCTTAATTCAACCTTATCAGTTACAAAATAAGTCATTAAATTAATGACAAAAACATTCAACAACAAAAACAAAACTATAATTTTTTTTTAACCTTCTACAGTCTTTCTCTATATATAAACTTTAACTGTGCCAAATATCTTACTACCCCGTTCGTATATTTTTCGTAAAAACTGGTACAAAGCTTTTGCTTCACGTATTAATATTTACATATCTATTAAATACACCCACACCTTTTTTTTCATATATTACTTAATATTGAATGAATAGATAATTAAATAATTGAAAATATCATTAACTGAGGTCAATGGAAGTAAAGGTTTGCTGAGCATCCCTCATTGATTAGATTCAGATCGATTTAATATTGTATTGCTCGAACCGTGTGCTAATAAGATTGTTTTAGTTATTATCCCTTTTATATAAAACAAAATTTTTACTTTACAATAACTTCATATATTTGCACAAAATGTTTCCCTATAGAACACACTGCAAGAATGCAGAATTCTAAAAAAGCATGAATAAAACTCACATACTGTTGCCTGTTTACCAGCATTGTGAAAATGTAAAAATTTGTACAAACACCGACATGGACGGAAATGTGCTTTTTAACTATTATGTCGCACTCCTACTACGGGTTCTCCGTACAACAAACATCTTGTCATTCGAACAAGTTTAAATTAAAATTAAGATACTTTAAATTTAAATTAAAAGAAGAGAAGGAAGTTTTGTCGAAGTTATGGATCGACACAAGCAGGCAGTGAATTTTGGTGTTTTTATCTATTTATGTTATTTTTTTTTTTATTTATATAATTTACCTTGACATACAGTACATCTGTGACGTCTATTTATGTCGATATAGCTATGATTTTTTAAAGTGTAGCTTTAATTTAACGTTCATAAATGTCAATTAGTGTCTTAACTGAATAAATGAACAGAATGAAATTTTGAATTTGAAGAGAATGAAGATGTATACCCTAGAATAGTAGAAGTAATCTATTAAGAAGTGTGATTCTATGGATCAAAAGAACGATTTTAAAAAATATTGGCGATGTACAAAGATGTACATAAACGTAATATAACTAACACTAATGAGCTTCAGTAACTTGACAGTAGTGTTAAAGTAGTATTTCTTTTTTAACAGTTGAACTCAGGCCTGCTGAAGGCTTTAAAATTATAATCTGGTATAAACTAGATCCAATCGTTTTTCCAAGACAAGATTCATTTATTCACTCAAATACATAGGTACATACAATAAACAATCGCATGCATGATATAAATTTAAAATTTCTCTTTCACTTTCAGTATAGACATTTTATAGAAATATATTCCCTTTCATTTTATATTAAAACAACTTGAACATGATATAGAATGTTATCCATTTTGGCACTCGAATACAATAGCTATAGATCAACAAATATTATGTATTCAAATACTAGTTTATTTAAAGTAAATCATGCAAAAAAATTATCATTTACTGTGACAGCCACACTAGACAGAGCCTGTGCCGTGGCTATCAAACAAATCTTTTTAGCATTCACAGTGTGTGTGCGTGTGTGTGTATGTGTGCGTGTGCGTGTGCGTAAAAAATAATATGGGTTAAATAAATTAATATTTATTAACAACAAAGTATAAAACAAAGAAACCCATGGTAGTGGTACCGGCCAAAATGCATCGTAAAAGTTTACTTAGCGCCAGATTTGACAAATTTCTTGCTTATCTAGATCAATTTCAGCTATTCCGTTAGACTGTTTTAGGCTTTCACGAATTGTAGACATAAATTTAAAGTAGTATTAGACTTGATACCGGTATTATTCTTTTTGCTTACTGACCTATGAAAGTCACTTTTGCTTCGGTTTGGGAAACTGTATAATTTTTTAATCCAATCTAAATTGTTGTTATCTGTTTCACAATGCAATGTTAGTAAAGATTTAGTTCTAATCACGACAGAAAAAGTCCAGGTACATTAAAGTTTTTTTTTTACTAAACACAAGTTTAACAGAAGTTTTTTTTATAAGATGTGTTTAAGCTGTATGACACAGGCAGTATAAAATCGGTTGTTGTGGAGATCCACTGAGCCTATGTCTAACAGTGGACGTTCTGAGGTGATGATGAAGGTGATTTTCGTATCACCTTAGATGAAGAAATAGACAACGTGTTTTAATTGTTTATGTTAGAGTAAAACTTCACTGGCTCGATATGGAAACCTTTTATGTTACAGATCTAGATCTCTAAGGGTAGTCTATGAGACTAAGCTCGCCTACACGCCCACCACTGTAACTCCTGTACACCAGGATCAACAGCAGTGACCCACGAACACACCGAGTTATGGCACTCGGGAACTCCCAGGAAAAAAGTAAACTGTCTTGGAACCCGCAACGAAATTAATTAGAAGAAAAAACAGGAGGAGTTGGAAATATGATAAATCCACTTCCCTCCTTAGCAAAGTGGGAGACAAAATGAAGTCAATATAGGCAGACACCTTTTTTAAACCGGGAAACACCACGGATAAAATGTGATGGGTCCTAAGTGAGCTAATTTTGATTATTTATAGTATGTATGGCAGAATCGCCTGAACGCACGGAATTTCACCGCAGTTGACACAAGATCCCCATAGTATACCGCCCCAGATGTCATTTGTAAGCTATTTAGCATTGTGTTACGTTCATTGTACCAAAGACTACACTAGTAGCAGATGGTGAGCATGGACACAATAGTGAATCGAGTAATTTAAATGAGTGTAGTTTGCTCTTAAAGTTATCGTGGCCTGTAAGAAATTGAACGACACAGTGATCTACCTCGAGCCATGTCATCGACAATCGTTCGCGAACAGATGGAAAGAACTGGTAGAGGTGAACTCTAAGAGTAGTCTACTATAAATACGCAATCAGAACGAATCGTCTACCCCGAACGAATATAAGAGACAACGCCGTATCACTGACGAAGACTGCATTAACCCTCTAAATAAAAATATTTTGATAGATAAATATACCCCTTTGTAGCGTTTTAGATGTTTCTATGAGTGGACATATTTAAGTCTATTTTATTTTAATACTAGCTGAGTTCCGCGGTGTTACCCGCGGTACAATAACAACCACGGGTGACGTCACCGAGCAAAGATAGTCTAAAAAAATCAGCCTAAGTTACTCCTTATATCATCAGCTTTGACGACGATTTTGACGGACTTTCCAGAGATAAGCCGGAACAAACAGACACGACAGACAGACAGACCAACAGACAGACAGACAGACCGACGGACAGACTGACAGACAAAAAATGTTATTTTGGCATATGTACCGTGTATGCATACATATGCATTTAGTAAAAAGCGGTTATTTTAATATTACAAACAGACACTCCAATTATATTTTCAAACTAATAGATATGTCTAGTAGTTCTAGTTGAAATTGTATAAAACTTTCGGAAAAACAGTAAAAAAATACTTTTCTCTACGCATACCATGTAGTATTAAACCGTCTAATTGCTTTTCGTCGCTTTCCCGACTTATTAATTAATTCTCAGCAATCACAAAAAGTGGTCACCGATTAAAACAGTAATTACCCGAAGACTTACTTGCAATGCGTAACAAAAAACTGTTGTCTATCGGATGGTGTTTCAGCTTTTATGTTGGTGTGGCTAATCGGGCAATGACGCTCCTTGTTTTAGGCCAGTCACATTAAGGTCGATTGTCTACACGAGTTTTTAAGAACACGGAAAACTGTGCTCAAGCTTGTGTTCTGGGTATACCAGTGACGAAGTAATGACAGTAAAATATAAGTGGGATCATTTCGGAAATAGATAAATCAGACAGTCTATCTATACCCTTTTAGAAATACTAAATCTGATTAAATATGAGATAATTTTTAATTGCATCATCATCAACTACCTTGAGTAGTTCAATGCTGGACATAGATCAACAACCCATAACTGCTGGGCTCAAGTCTCCTCTCAGGAGAGGGTTAAGGCCATACGTCCCCACGATGGCCAAGTGCGGGTTGGGGATTGGCAAGACAGCGTTGTGGCTACGCTATCTTACCGTTGGATGTTTTTAAGCCGCCCAAAGGCCTCCAACTAAGCTTCACGATTGTTATCATACGATACCAGCCGAGACCGACTGCTTAACGTGACCTCCAAATCACGGAGACGCTCAAGGTAACATGCCACTAGCGGTCACCCATCCAGGTACTGACCGTGCCGTCGTTGCTTACCCTCGGTGATTGTATTTAATCACCGAGTCCAACTGAGCTATGAGCGCCTCACGCGCTGATAACGCTGGATATAGATGCGTCGGTAGAAAGCAGGTTTTGGCCTGCTATACCAGGCTGGTCAGTTATTGTTGGTACATCTAGGGTTTAAGTTTTCCTTCTCTTTGCACTGATATTGATTTGATTTGCATATAAATACAAAATATTTAAGCAGTACAGATAATAAATAATAAATATTTAGGACATCTAACACACAATGCCATCTAGTTCTAAGCTAAGCAGAGCTTGTGTTATGGGTACTAAACAACTGATATAATTACAAATACATACTTTTTTTTTGTTAATACATACATATTATATATAGAAAACATCCATACTCCGATACAAATATTTGCAGATCATACAAACATTTGGTCCGACCCGGGAATCGAACCCGAGACCTCAAGCACAGCAGTTGCATACGGCACCACTACGCCTCCGAGGCAGTTAAACAGAATAAGGCTAAAGCATAGCATTAGTACTGAATTTACAGCATCATGATGCACTGGGAAATATTTTGTTTAGAGTTATTTTTGTATAGAATGGGCGCTATCCCCAGATCTATAAAAACTCCTATTTGGAAAACGCCTTCGTGACCAGCTAAAGAATTAAGAAGGTTTGAAAATCAGCAGTTCGTTCATTCTCAGTAGTAGATGTCAATAGGCCGGCAAGTGATGAAGATGTATTTATAATTTGATTGCGGTCAAAAATATGTTTACTTAGAGTTATAGCGTAATAAGAAGCCACATCCATTTATAATAATAATATATTTATTGATTCAGACAGAGTCCATAGTTAACAGACTTCAAAAAAGAAGGAGGTTATCAATTCAATTGTGTTTTTTTTTAATGTTTGACACCTCATAACTTAAAGTTGTCTTTTTTTGTTGAAATTTTACGTTAGTAAACAATTTTTCCATATGTTAGTAGTTTATAGTGTTTCTATTTATTTCAGTAACATTTATGAGATAATGCAAGTGAACTAATTTTGAAACTACATATTCAGCAGACCTAGTATTAATGCACATACAAACATAGAACTAGTGTAGTAATATTTCTTTCTAGTGTAGGAATATTTCTTTCTTAGCCACAACAGGCAGGTGTGTGGAGTGAAGCGTGATTCCTGCAATCAGACGGCAAGCAGGAAATTTGCGGTCGAAACGGGAATGCGCCTCTGTTTGTAAGTCCGTATCACTATTTGAACACTATGAATTATGTAAGATGTAAGACTAGCTGTTGCCCGCGGCTCCGCCCGCGTATATGTCGATTATCGCGGCAAATAGTAGTCTATGTGTTATTCTGATGTATAAGCTATATTACTGTAAAGTTTCATCCAAATCCGTTCAGTAGTTTTTGCGTGAAAGAGTAACAAACATCAAAACATCCATCCATCCTTACAAACTTTCGCATTTATAATATTATATAATAATATTATAATATTAGTAGGATTAGACTGCTGTAGGTATCAATGGTTTAAATCAGAAGGATTACGAGCCTTCGTACGACCGTTAAAAGAGCTAGAATCAACATATAAGTTTAATGCAT
The DNA here is from genome assembly GCA_905220595.1 of Spilosoma lubricipeda. NCBI lineage: Eukaryota > Metazoa > Arthropoda > Insecta > Lepidoptera > Erebidae > Spilosoma > Spilosoma lubricipeda. The sequence goes on along the minus strand of HG992287.1, from coordinate 5,493,856 downwards.
AAGATTAATAGTCGCAGGTATGAGAATTAAAAAAGTGGGTATTTCCCTTATACATCCAAATTTTGAAATCACGAATGGTTTGAGTCGATTTCAATTCACAACTGATTTATTTGTACAGATAATTAATGTTCGTTTTCATATTCTCTCTATATCATTTTTCAGTTTTGACATTACATCTACAATTTACGAATTCTTTTAGGAACACAGTAAATAAATTATCTAATATATAAAATTCTCGTGTCACAGTTTTAGTTGCCAAACTCCTCCGAAACGGCTTGACCGATTCTCATGAAATTTTGTGAGCATATTGAGTAGGTATGAGAATCGAACAACATCTATTTTTCATCCCCCTAAATGGTAAGGGTCACCCATCCTTAAAAAAAATTTATGGCAAAACGACGTTTGCCGGGGCAGCTAGTAATGTTATACTATTTAAATAAGTTTGTTTTTTTCTTATCAGTAATTTAAAACAAGCAGTTGTTTTGGTTTTATTACACTTAATATTGTTCTAGTCATGTTTGTGATATATAGATGTACATATTCAGTTTCCTAATACGATTTTTTTAAGTGAAGTATTTTATATATTGTTTTTGTTTACGATAATGAAGCTGTACCTATGTATAATTACGTGTTATGAAATCTGTTTATAGAAATAATGTACTAAAGTTTGTTATGTATTTATAAAAATGTTAATGTTTTAATTAAATAAAGAAAGTAAAATTTATTGTCGTTATTTTCATTTTTTGTTATTTTTGTTGCCGCATGGTGGAGTAATATATGGTGGATATAAATATTCCTTTTGTAAAATAGGTTTTCTAAATTTAATATAGCTTCTACAGTTTTTGTAATAAACTTTATATGTAAAGAAACATAAAATAACTGTAATCCAAAAAAAAAAGAATATTCACGTGTAGATATGAAAGTGATAACACTTTTAAAGGTTTTGTTTTAACTAATAAACAATGTAAGGTGATGTTAATCAGTTTAATATGCAAAATAGGCTGTTTTGTGTCATTACACAAAACATTGCTATTTGTGTGCCTTCTTAAAGATGTCAGCATTTCAATTATTACTTCTTAAACATGTGTTTATATATCCTATCTATGCACTCTTTATAACATCATAGAAAGAGATAGAAACATATGTACTTTTAACCGGAAACCGCATTCACATCAATAATTTTACCCTCCCTTTTTGCCACCATCGTTAATTTTCTCAACAAAAAGCAGACGGTCAGAACCAGGAGCTGTTCTAAGTAAAATTTCAAAGAATCAATAATATTTCCTGCGGTCTCACATCGGCGTACGTGTGAAACCGAACCACTTTTGTACCAATCACTAAGCATATTGTAACCGCAAATATCGAACAACGACATGAGATCGGAACTCTCGGCTTTTTGTATAAATGTGGAAAAATATGTATGGTTTCTTTTGTTATTGGTATGGTAAGTTGAGGGCCACAAAGTGAGCGTTAAAATGGGATTATAGTAAATGACAAAAACGCATTTTTTAAGACATAACTATTAGGTATAATTGCAGACAGATTCTTTGAAATTCAAGACTTCTTTTACATATTTGAATGAGAGTTATCAACCGGTAGTATAAGAAAAAGTTTTTCCGAATACGACTATTTAATATTAAAATTGCATGACTTTATTTTCCTAGTAAAATAATCTATTTAAAAGCACAAGTATTTTCTACAAACAAGAACGTTAGTAACCCCAGAGCGAGGCACTATTTAACATTGTTTATGAACCAGAAATATTTGATGAGTTAGTGCCCTGACGTGTTCCTTTATTGGCTGGACCGACTTTAGTAGACTGGAGCCATAATAAGCACCAGGTTAAATGCTATCTTCGAAGGTAAATAATCCCTCAAGAAGCACAAAGTAGTTAGTAGTTTAAAAAAAGGAGGCTTTCTTACTGAAGGAGATGTAGGAATAATATTGAAGGCAACAAGGGTTTGATTACCTGCTTAGATTAAAAAAGTAAGTTGTTGGCGCACAAAATAAACATGAAAACTTTATTCAGTATAGATGGCGTTTTGTCAACTGTGTGTAAGTACGAAACGCGTCACTTTATCGCGACTATTAATCTTTAATTTCAGGACGTGTGAACACGGCCTCCACTATTCGTTGTAACCTATTAACTTAGTCTGAAAATACTGAGGGACTTGTACACAATACGTTACTGAAAATTATGGAATATACAAAAGTAAAGTATTACAGTTTTGCTTTAAAATGAACTATGTAAGTCTTGTAATGTTGTGTGATCTTGACAACAACACGCTCAAGTGTATATCGCACATATATTTTTTAGTTTTAATAATAAACTTTTTTTTTTATCTTTTTTGTTATATTCATAAATGCCACTACTATATAGTGACTACTCAAAATAATGTACTCGAATTAGGCAAATGTTTAATGTTACATTAAATATTTTTTATCAAACTATTTTATTTTATAACATTCGGAAGTAAAACGGACCCATATGCCTGGGAAGGTAATTCTATAATGACCAGGACAGAAACATAGGAGTTAATATTATTCTAACTTGAATATTATTTAACATTATCATCGTGATCTTCCTAGTACTTATTATTCCCAAGATTCTTTGGGCTCGGCTTATAGAATATTATTTATATTTACGAAAAAAGATGTTCATTTAGCCGATTACAGCCACGGTGGCCAGTCTTAACGGAGACCAGCTAAATACGCAATAGATATTTTAGTGCATAAGTGTGTGCGCAAGCTAAGGTGCATTGTCTGTTTCCTCACTCCCATAATCCGATAGGATGGTAGTCCGACACGACCGAGGAGAGATCAGGCGCAGGACCAACTTCCAAGCTCCGAGCTGTTATTAAGTGTTTCTATAATCAGAAAAAACTTAATAGCACTTCTGGCGCGACTCTTGATGCAAACCGAGGTCTCTTGATCGGCAGTCACATACGCCAATCGCTAGACCAACGAGGCAGGCAGACATTCGAAATATAAACCAACTAGCCGACCCACGCAACCTCGTTGGCGTCTCCTATTGCCCGTAGCGTGATAATTTTCCCCCGTTTTCGAAACGTTTTTCATTGCTGCTCCGCTCCTATTGGTCCGAGCGTGATGATATATAACCTATAGCCTTCCTCAAATCGGACCAGTGATTCCTGAGATTAGCGTGTTCAAACAAACAAACAAACAAACTCTTCACTTACACTCACAACAACTTTAGTCAGGTGAATATAATGGTGGCGGAGTCGGATGTCAGGCGTCCAGGATGGGTTTTTGATTTATTATTTCATGTATCTTTCATATGTAGTGAAAAGTTAAAGGAAGTCCATAAAATAGGTTATTATTAAACCTTTTTAAATTTTAGAAGAGATGCGCCATATGCACCTAATATGTACAAGCTGACGAAAAATCCATGTGCGTGTCAGACGTAAGATTTAACCAAAAGATGGTATCGTATGGTTTCGTTATTAATTACAGTCGAATAAGGCGAGTGGAAGGGTTTTTCGTATTAACTAGTATAATTTATAGTCCACACGCAGACGATACGTGCTGATACGTATTTCGGTAATGCGCGCCTACCATTTTACGATGTCAAGCACGCGACCACTTACATAAGTTTCAAGGAAGATGTTGAACAAGATTGATCGTTTCTTTTTTGTTTTTTTTAAGGCAGAGTTTTCCTGATAAGTTAATGTGTATGGAATGTATAATAATAAAATTTATTTGCGTTACAGTAGAGCGCTTTTTTTTTATTGTAAGTCAACCAACCAGCTCTTTCTGTTTTGAGGCATTTTACAGTGCTAGAGTATTATCGGTGTACAAAACTCTATGCTTAGTGATGATGGTCGTCTACTGCTATATCATCTTTATACTCCGTCGAGTGGGAGATTGTGTCGTGCAGCCGGCACATGGCGTCCCAGCCGTAGGACTGCTACTCCCTGGACCCTTTTTATTATGGTATAGGCGGGCAAACGAGCAGACGTATAGCCTGATGGTAAGCGATTACCGCCGCCGGTGGACGCCTGCAAACACCAGAGGCGTCACAAGTTCGTTGCCGGCCTTTGGGGGATAGGGAGAGGAGATAGGGGGAGGGGGTTTGGGTTATGGGCCTTCGGTATCCACACTCACTCGGTGAAACACAGTGCAAGCACTATTTAACACCGGTTTTCTGTGAGGCCGTGGTATCACTCCGGTCAAGCCGGCCCATTCATGCCGAAGCGTGGCTCTCCCACGGTTAAACCTGGGTAGAACATAACTATCATGTGAGTTTTCATTCTAGGTTTCTGTTTACTCTATGGTTTTACCAATAAGTGGTTTTACAGTCACAGTGTACTCCTCAGTGGCTTCTGGACCTCACCTCACAAATTGAGGTGATTGATGACACATCCCGGGATGACCACTCGTGAAAATTAGTGCATGTGTGCTTTCCACATCCAACCAGACCGTTAAAGATTTAGTCCACGATGTTGCAACGACGTTGAAGTATGTAATATTCTGTTACTTAATGTGTTTATGTGAACTATTTCATTTTAAAGGTAGTAGTATCTTCTAGTGTGACATATATATAGTGTTGATATATGAAACAAGTACTTACTATTATAGCAGGAATGGAATGCCTCGTTGCTCCCTTAAATGGTCATCGTATGTATGGTATTCTAAAAAAGAAAATCTTCAAATCCTGAAATTATATCATCCTTTTACATTAAATTAAATACTTATATTTCGTGGTTATTATAATTCAATTAGAAACAGTATCTTTTGTTTTGGTATGATGAGGAAAGATTTAAAAAATATACGGTATTTTTAACCGACTTCAAAAAAAGGAGGAGGTTTCTCAATTCGACTGTATATACATTTCTTTTTTTTATGTGTGTTCGCGGATAACTTTGTCGTTTATGAACCGATTTTGATGATTCTTTTTTTAATGGAAAGGAAATATCCCAACGGTGGTACCAAGATAAGGACACTAAGATCTGATGATGGCATCCAAGAGAAATCAAGTCAAACCTTGAAGTCGGTTTTATTTTTGTTAAAATTTTATTCGTTTAGTCGGTCAACTGTTTGTAAAGTAAAACAGTTTTATAATACTCCACTTCGGGGTATAGACTTTTTGTAGAAAGGAGACTTAAGCCAACTTTACGCTACTAACTTTACGCGGCCACGCTGGGTTAACTAACCCATAAATATAAATAAATTCAGATATATTTTAGTAGTTAGTAAGTCCAAAAGTCTGGTTACCCTCTTTATTAAGTTAAAGATCAGCCTGCCTTGTATTGTTGTGTGAAGTTATTATCCATACTTAATATTAGCCATTTGGCCATTTAGAAAGGATGGATGATAGAAGACTCACGAAAGAAATTCATTGAGCGAATGTGTGTGGAAGTGTCGGAAGAGGTCGTCCGCGGCGAACATTTACCGACCAAATTGGTGATGTTCTGAAAAGGGCAATGTGAAGAGCATCAGAAACCGACGAGCATGCATGCAGCGATTGATGAATGTGGACGAAGCAAAAGAGGTGTGTCAGGACCCTAGTAAGTGGAGATCAATTGTCTCTGGGAAAAAGGCGTGAACAGTACAGATGTCGTGTTACTTAACATTATAAATTTTAAATTGACTTTATCTGTAACGCTATCACAGCTTTTACTGCTGCACCGATTTTAATGAAATTTGACATGTAGATATCTTGATTCTTGAGGAAGGACATAGGTTTTTTATAGCGGTAACGGTATACATGCATGCGTAGTCACAGGCAATAAAAGTTAGTTATTAATGTGAAGACGGAGTTGCCTGAAAGAGTTATAACGAAATTGAATTTCACCTTTATAATATATATCCAATGTATTTCGAACAATGTAATTGTAATCTTTAGATGTTAAATTAGACAGTTCATTAATTTCCGTCGTAAGTTGATACCACGGACAGCAGGGAGTAACAAGAGCAGGTTGTTAATTTAGCCCCGAGCCTGTTGTTTCCTCCGGCCGTTGGTACATCCACCAACTGATCAAGTTTTCTTGTTTTCAAAGTTTTAGAACATAATTTACATAAACAGGAAATGATAAATACGTTGGAAAAACTGCAGTGACTGACATTGTTACAGATTTTGATAGTTTATTTTTGAAATGATAGGTAACTATAGTTCAATAACTAAAAATTAACAAAAAAAACACCTACGCAAGCACTTAATCGAGTAATCATATGCCAGAAATGTATTAGGTACATCATTTTTTTAGACTAACTTTGTTTCGCGGCGTTACTCGCGATTCCACGATAACCGCCGGTAACACCGCGGGGTTCAGCTAGTACAAAATAAAATTTTGTACTCTACGCGTGTGCCGTACGTCGCCTATACTAAGAGGTTTACTAGCAGACGGTGCCCGCTTCAGTGCGGGCAGGCGCTGGGAGGGGTCCGGATGTGTTAATAACAGCAGTTCTCGGATCCCTCCCGTCTCAGGCGCAGAGTGGCACACCGTTTGGTTTTAGTCGGTTCGATTCCGACACACCGCCCCGCCGCAAACCCCGGCGGGGTGACGGCCCGCGGGGCTTGCCACAGGTCAAAAAAAAAAAAAAGTACAAAATAAAATTGCTTGTTCAAAGTTACTTTGTGGGATTCGTTGCCATCTGTCGCAGTCATAAAACTCTATTTTAAGGATTGTAGATACATTTTTATTCTTAAACAGTTATGCTTTGGCAGACATAGGCCGTGTTTACCTGTATCATGTAAAAGTCTCACAGCAAAGCAGCCTTGTGAATTTACCGGTAGCCTATATATACCCTCTTCTGTCTTAGAGGATTTTTTTATGTGTGGGCCTCTGAAAGTGACCCTACTCAGTCAAATGAAAAACCTGAGCAGAATCCAAGATGGTCACCATACTTCTTGCGAATGCACACAATGCAGAATGGTGACCCACACTGTAGAGGCCTCCGGTCTGATGACAACAGAGGAGTTTTTTAATGTTCTTTATTTGCCTCATATCTTTCGACAGGTGAACCGATTGGGATGATACTTTTTCTTTTCTTTTTGATTTTTAGTTTTAAAGCTGGTTCCGTGTGGTCCCATTTCAATTTGGTCTAGTTCTTGAAATAGTTCTTTTTGTTAAAATTTGCGATTATTTATTCCCACGAGTGCAGAGATAGTCATCTTTCCTTTTATAATATAATAACATTCTCCACCAACCTGATTGATTCTATCCGCATGAAGAATACTTATTTCTTACAAAAAAAACAGTTCACGACACGAAACCACTCGTCTAGCCCCTAATAAAGGGTAAGGTACCTAAAACTAATTTGTTGTCTACTAAACAAACTATCAAAACCTCAAAAGTTACATCTGTGTAGTTAGAACGTGACCAAAAATACGCCATTAAAAGCCAATCCAAATTTGAAATTACGGCTTTGATATTATTTCAAAACTATTTCACGACTTCAACAAATGTGTTTGCCTTTCGTCGGATTTTACGAGACTTTCCAACTTTTATTCGCTTCGGAGTGAATAAGTAGGTATAGTAGAATACCTACAGGATCAGACACAAAGTATCTATAACCCTAAGTACAGTATCTTATACAGAGATGAAATTAAAACTTTTTTACACCAAAAAAAACGAAAACACAGCTAAGAACGGTGCAATTTGTAAAGTTCTAAAAATCCAATTCATCACTAAAACAATGACAGTTTTATTATATTTGATACACGTATTTATGAATCTCTTACAGGAGATATAATATAGAAGTAGTACAACTGTTGAATTTTTCCTCAAAAGCCTATTATATATATGTATCTTACTACTTACTAAGATGTTTATCAACTTAGTTCACTAGTGAAAAGGAAAATGACTGTACCAGTTGCTGAATAAATGTAATATGAAGTGATAGTAAGTAATATCTATCTATATATATAAAAGAGGAAGGTGACTGACTGACATATCCAGAGATCAACGCACAGCCCAAACCGCTGAACCTAGAATTATGAAATTTTGCATGTAGGTTGTTTATATAACGTAAGTGAGCATTAAGAAAGGAAGTTTTGAAATTCCACCTCTAAGGGGGTAAATCAGGGGGTGAAAGGCTGCGTGAGCTAGTGTAATATAATAATGAAACCCTTTCGTGAGAGAGGAGACCCGAGACCAACAGTGGTACATTATGGGTTGTTGATGAATTACATAAAATTCTAATACGACAGATATGACAGAGCTTAAAGCATTGCATTGTTAAAAATATTATAAATAGAGTTATAAGTCTATATAAAATTGTTCTTCACTTTATTATACATAACGCAGACGCTAGTCGACTAGAACTAATAAAGTTATTTTAACCGGACTCAGCCCGACATCATTTCACTTGCAACTCTGTGTACGATGGAAAACCGTGGTGGTCCGATCGCAAAATTCACTTAAAGCCATCGAACGCCTTCTGAATAATTTAACCAATAACAATCCGTCGGCTAATTTTAGCGGCGAATGGAAAAAACGTTAAGTACGAATTGTCCATCATAACTTGTGGGTTCCGTGTTTTGGGTTCAGGTATTCGGTAATTGGAAATATAATTTATATGATAGATGACCATGCAGAAGACACATGTCATTCTATGTTGCAAATAGACAAATAGATACATTTAATAAGTAACTTATGTATCAATCAAATCTTATCTAGCCATACTAGGTCATAAACTTTTATTTTAGTGAAAGTATAGTACTCAATACTTTCACTAAAAATACAGTTATAATTCATAGTAATAATATAGATACAGTTATAATACATAGTAATTGCACTTATTTTTTGCCATAAAATATGTAAAAGCTGTTATTAAAGGTTTTTTCAGTTGTCAGTTGTACCCTAAAACTGGCCAGAGTCTCCTCCAGGGTGAACGTTGAGTAAAGCAATTTACGTCGCAAAGTGACGGAGCTGCGTGCGGTAACTCTTATAGATGTACATACCTAATAACATTCTATGTACTGCCGGAGACGGCCCCTATAACGCTTATTTACACTTTAATAAGAGCGAAAGAGAAGAAGAAACATATTGATCTTTGTCTTAGACCAGTCTATACTAATATATAAAGCTGAAGAGTTTGTTTGTTTGTTTGTTTGTTTGAACATGCTAATCTCAGGAACTACTGGTCCGATTTGAAAAATTCTTTCAGTGTTAGATAGCCCACTTATCGAGGAAGGCTATAGACTATATATCATCACGCTAAGACCAATAGGAGAGGAGCACCAATGAAAAATGTTTCAAGAACGGGGGAAAATTATCACGCGACGGGCAATAGAAGACGCAAACGAGGTTGCGTGGGGCTGCTAGTGTGAGATAAAAAGTAATAGTCAATATTAATGATTTTTTGGTTAAGTTGAGGAACAGTTCGATTATATATAAGAGACTACTGTTAATTATGATATATTTTAAATATCTAATTCATTGTTGTGACTTTCCGTGTTCCTCAAATTGTGGTTCTGAGTTTGGGTGTTCATTGTATCCGTTTCATGTATGCAGTAATTTTCTTATTAGAAAAAAAACAATAGGGGATGTACTCGGAACTTAGTTGCTATGATCATTACTAAAATAATAAGCTATCAGTGAAGCTAGGTATTTCTATATAGAAAAAATAGAAAAGAAGATAGATGAAAACGTATAGATTGATCCTTTGGCATATGCTTTTGCCTAATTAGGCCTGTTATTCGAAAATAATAAGCTATCAGTGAAGCTAGGTATTTCTGTATAGAAAAATAGAAAAAAAGATAGATAAAAACGTATAGATTGATCCTTTGGCATATGCTTTTGCCTAATTAGGCCTGTTATTCGTAAGTCTTATAAAAATATATTTGGTACATTACATTTTGGTACTTTCTTAAGTCCAAAATGTGATATAAATTGTATTGATTTCAGTGGTTCGTGTATGGCCAGCCTTACATGTCAAGTAAAAATATAGCCAATCTCCATATCAGTGAAGCTTTTAATTAAATGCAGCCTTGGTGTGATGAAGGAGACAGGTTAATGCTGGTTTGTTCGTATTTAACATTCAACATCCGTTCTAATGGAAAGTGTCATACGGAAATTACTTGTCCTTTTTGGTGTGGCGAATTTAATGTAAAGTACAGAACTGGCGAATAAATATATGTATTGTATGTGTAAAGTTATATACTTATATCATGTAGTGTATTTATTTATGTGTATTATTCCTAAATTGATGAATAAAACTTTTTTTTGAATAAGACTTTTTTTTTAATCCTACTAATGTTAAGTTAAGTTATGAACGCAAAGTTAGTAAATATGGTTAGATTCATCCGATGGATATTTGTTACTTTTCACGCAAAAACTACTGAACGGATTTGGATGAAACTTCACAGTAATATAGCTTATACGTCAGTATAATACATAGGCTACTATTTGCCGCTATAACCGACATACACGCGGGTGGAGCCGCGGGCAACAATGAGATCGTCAATGAGAGTGCCCTGGGCACCAAGTCTGCATAGGTACAAGTTGAGCATTCAATCAAAAACAAAATATGTTTACAACTCGATTATTGCTAAACAATTACCGTTACTAATTGAAGTTACAGATAAATATATATATATATGTGCAAGCTCCCAACAGTCAAACAACCTTAACTGGTCGGAGGATTCTAACATCGTGGTCTCGCCAGGTCCAAGAATAACTTTTTCGAATCATAGTATTCCATAAAATTATGTATTGTTTATATATAATAAAATCCAAAAGATTTTATTTTCCAAAAGTGGACCTCACAGTATAAAAATCTTGCAGTTTTGAGTAATAACGGTGCATGATTGGTGAGCTCATGGCGGTGCAGCAATGACTCCGAACTTTTTGTTTTGTTTTCTTTGGTCGACTTCGTTCTCATTCAAGTCTCATAGTAAAAAAAATATATTGTAAACGCTATTATTTTTAAATTAACTACAATGGAGTTCTTTGGCAGATTCATCTTCATGAAGGGTAGGCTGCACTTGGAACTGGCGACTAAAATCACTCGATTTTAAATATTGACTATTCATAAGTGCCTACTTGAATAAAATCTTTTTTACCTTGACTTAAATAAACAATATACATATTTCTATATATCCATGAGATAAATACAGATACGAGCTCCCAGCAGTCAAACCACCTTGACTTGAGCTTAACTTCATTTTCTCTCGGACCTTCTTAAACTTTTCATAACATATCTTTATATATATAATTCTTCTGTGAGTGTGTATATCACTGAACTACTCTCAAACGACTGGACCGATTTTGATGAATTTTTTTGTGTGTGTTCAAGGGTCTGGGAATGGGTTAGATTCACAATTTTGTCCGCTGGACAATGTTTTTTTAATTAATTTTTAATTTATTAGTAGTTATGGCAAAACGACGTTTGCCGGGACAGCTAGTTATTCTATAAAATATTGATCAATTCATTCACACTCTTTTACACTAGATATTTGCTGGCAAACTACATAAATTATTATCCCAAGAGGATTAAAACTAGATGATTTCATATGGCCTAAGTGACAGTAGTAGAGTAATCCTAACTTAACATATAATATTTGCGCTATTTACGGTACGTTAGTACTGCAGGCGATTACAGTCAAAAGAATACAGAACTATTCATTACTTAGACTGCAACCGCAAAAAAAAGGTAGAAATTTTGAAACGTTTGTATTTTGTAGTATAATATGGAAGAATTGTTAAAGAATTATCTCACTATTGCTCTCAGTTTATATTTGATTCACGGATAACATAAAAAAGACGGTTGTCTGTAAAATCGGTTTACAGAAGATAGTTTAACGTGACAACGCGAGGTCATAACAAAATATTGATGAAATTATCTAAAGACGGCTAAAGCGCCGCCCCTTACTCTCATAAAAATTAATGAAATGCTATCTCTCATAAAACGACGTACAATGAGCGTAACGGGACAATGAATGTAACGGGTCAATGATTCATCCATTTTCGTACATGCAGCCGGCTTTCATCAATTTATTAGATTTTGCACGTTGCCACGTTAAAAACAAATTTTCAAATCCATAAAACAAAAGTATTGCGAGTAGGAATCCTAAGTTTAAAAATCAACTGAAAACAAAGCCTTATCTTAAGAAGCGAGAAACAAAATACTATTTTTCTACACTTAATAAAATTATTATTGGCACGAAAGCTCGGAGTGTTTTGGCACTAGCCAATTCGAGTTCACTTGATCTGTTTAAACTCTATCGCTTATAATATATAATAGCTCCGAATACCATTAATTCAAATACTCTTAATTTTCATATCTAAATCCTAAACCGGATTAATGGTTTGACCCCGATTTCGTACATGGAACCAATATTATACTTGATTAGATGTAGGCGTGTACACGCCTCTAGCTACCGCAACGGGGATATATGCTTAGGTGTATGCAGATATACGCACATACATACACTAAAGTAATTTCAATTGTAACCATATACGTAAAACAATACTTCTACATATTTTTTGAAATAGAGTCTGTACATTACAATTCCCCTAATAAATAAAGACGTTGCTCTCTTTCATATTAAGTAACATTAAATTCATAAATATTATACTTCTTTTGTGTCAATCTCCATAGAACACTAGGTCTGTGGGAGTCGACGTCGTCGCGACATGTCACTTGAATGGACGCCCGTATTCCAACTATTTACATATTTAATGACACAGAACGTCCGTCGCGAACGTTCCCTTAATGAGATACACTATCAAGTTGTTAGTGAAAGTACTGAATATCTATATCATTCTGTATTAAACTGTTTACTTAACAAATATAACGGGATGACGTAGGACTACATAATCACGTCAACTAATATATAAAGGCGAAAGTTTGTAAGTGTATATGTATGTTATTTGAGGTCTCGGGTTCGATTCCCGGGTCGGATCAAATGTTTGTATGATCTGCAAATATTTGTTTCGGAGTTGGGTGTTTTCTATCTATAATATGTATGTATTTACAAAAAAAAAGAAGTATATAAGTATTTATATCAGTTGTCTAGTACCCATAATACAAGCTCTGCTTAGTTTGGGACTAGATGGCGTTGTGTGTTAGATGTCCGAAAATATTTATTTATTTATTTATTTCTTCACGAAAAAACTACTGGACGGATTTAAATGACACTTTACAGTAATATAGCTTATACATCAGAATAACACACAGGATACTATTTGGCGCGATAACAGACATACACGCGGGTGGAGTCGCGGGCAACAGCTAGTTATTAATAAAGTAACAGCATTAAAGTTTTATCAAAATATTGCACTCACTTATAAACTACTTTTATATTAAAATATGTAGAAAAAATAAAGAAAGATTTATTTGTTAGAATATATAATACAAGAGATGTTATCACATTATAATTGGTTCCTTATATTCTACTATTTCTTTTGTACGAATTTTAAATGTTATTTATTGAAATTTGTTAGTAGTATAGTAACATTTGCTTAAAAGTAAGTAGAATAATGTACTTTTAAACTGGTTTAAGTTGAGATATTTAAGGCATTTTGGTAACTTATTGTGGGTTCGTGACTTATTGTATTTACTTATACACACATTAAAAATATAAGATGTACGCTATTAGCTATTAATATATATTAGAATAATAACAAGTATTACAAAAGTAAACATCTGTAAAAAAATTGTAGCATTAAAAAAACACTACAATTTTTTTACACATGTAAAGTTTTTAAGTAAAGTTTAAGTTTAAAGTAAAGTTTAAGATTTTACTCTTTGTACTAAAAAGCACAACGAGTAAAGACTTTACTTAAGAATTGCACATATCCTCTTGCAAAAAGCTCCGACGATTATAATATCAAAACAAAAACTTCTCCGAGCTCATTATTTACTACCATAATAGTTACTAACAACATTATTTGCTTCTAAATTCAAAACTTTACAATCCACTTTTCATTCTGTAAAATAAAATTTATTAACCCGCCTATTCACTATTGAAAACGGCGTATTCATATCCTTAATATCAAAGGCAAGTCACACATGCTACCATAATGAGGCCACAGCGATTGTCATTGGTGCCCTATTGTTTACTTTATATGGTGACGCTACTGTGCGCATTTGGACGTGTCTAAATAAGCATAGATCTATGCAGCGGCTTGGCTTTTAGAAACAACCAATATCCGTAGAGCTATCCTGAAGTTATGCGGTAAAAGAATCAGTTTGGTGTATGGAGTTCATGAGTTTTTGGATGTCGTTTTGAACTGTTACGTATGTTGAACATTGTCAAAGTTAGAGCTTTCTTCTCGGTTGTTGACTTAATTAGTAAGTTGGATATGTGAATGGCAGTGCAATGGCATGCTCCTAGAACATCGTTATATTGGAAATATGGGTGGCGTCGGCATTACCTCTTGTGAGATGCTACAAGACTGTCTTTAGTTTTTGTTACTTTGCTTGTGTTATTTATGCCTGTGAATGTACTAGAACACGAATGTTTATCCTTATTTTTAACATACTTTCTTTAAGTATTTGCAAGTTAATCGAACTTAATATTGAAAAAACTTTAAGTACCTAATTGAATTGAGTAATGGAATCTAAACATGGAGTAAGGTAAGTAACGTTGTGTAAAGCAGCGTTACTTACCTATATCAACATATTTATATTTCCTCATAACGAAGTACTAATATTATTTCTTACAACTTTTTAGATATACTGTAAGTGTGCAGTAGGCAGCTGGGATCTGTATGATCAGCCAAGAATCAGCAACCTGACCTGACCTTGCATTTTCTTTGACTTGACTCGATTGAGAAAAATATTAATGCTTTAGAAAAACAGCATTAACAGACAATTGGTATCGTAGAGGATGTGTCTTATCTACGTTTGTTAATAACCTCAGCAGGCCCACTACTGACGGAATATAATATATACGAGTACTATGTCATTAGGCCCACCAATTGAGGTTTTCAGAAAATAATAACATTGCACCTTAAACGCAATACGAAATAAACTTATGATGTATTAAAAGAAATATCTGCTTAAATTCAGACAAGTATTATTTATCTGTTCGTATTCATTGATTATCACATCAATATGAAAAGTAATAAACTCAATTCAAATTGTTACCTTTTAAATATATATTTCTATAAATTCATAATTATTAATAAATCATTTATCTTCTTATTGCGACAGATTTGAAAACACTAGGGAATTTCCTGGATGTATTCTCAGAATGTTCGCTACGGAAGTACCTTTTGCGGTACTCTGTCAGCCTTTTCAAACTTTCATACAGTGCGGTATAAATATAGCTCAAACAGTAAGAAGCGTCTAGATTGAAATAGGCACATAATACAACTATCAGTATAATAAAGGATATTTTATGGAAACTCGACAACACTATCGTGGTAGTAGAATTTTTTATACTTTATATTTGCGTTATACACATGTATATTTATTACATATATACATGAATTTACATTACATATATACATTACATACATACATGAATTGACAAGTAATACAATTTTATTGTAAAAATGTATAACATCCATAAAAGAAGCTTCGTTAGAATGATATCCAGCTAAGTGGTAATGTATCACATTATTAGGATCAATAGCTTTATATCGGTCATTGCTGAATTTACGCATCACTAGGCCACCATGGTGTGGATCGTCATGCTGCATTTGTTGCGTTGTCTGCACGAGCAATGAGTAAAGTGACCACCACTCTTGGATTCTGCTTATGCTTTCCATTAGGCAGAGTAGAGTCATTTTGGCAGGCTAAAAATAAAAAAAGTAACTTCGGTTTAGCCCGACCATTTATGTCGAAGTATTTGAGGCTCTCCCACGTGCAATTATCACCGTCATGATCCCTGCCGAAAGACCCAAGCGCTGGATTCTCCACACCAACCGTACCAGAGCTGTCCGCATCCAATGGTTTCACCGCAACCTTCACCAGGTCATCGTATCTTGTACTGTGTCCGTGGGTAGGCCCAGCCTTCCAATACAATCAATTACATCATAAACTATAGCAATTATACCGTTTATATTTCATTTTAAAATGTTAATATGTACTAATAGTTACACAGAAACGATTATCAGTTATATTAATCTGTCAAGAATTGATTTGATAAACATAATATTATAGGTTTTTTATTTATTTTAATCATAAACGTAATCCGATTCGAACTCTAACACCTACTCAATTTTATCATAGAACTGGTCTATTAATTAAAGGACATGTCACTAAAAGACATGTAAATGTATGAGATAGTGTTAATTACACTTATACAAAACGAAATGTCGAATATACTGATGAAATGAGTCGAATATATTGACAAAGTAAGATGTCGAATAAATTGTTGCATTTATAAAACTAGCTAAAGATAGAACCACTATTCACCTCATTTTACGCAATGCATATTTTAAGGTTTTTTAAAGTAGGTCCTACCAAGTAAGATGAAGGCTTATTTTACCTCTCCAAAGGATTAACAATCGTCGAGATAGACAAATAAGTCAAAAAATAAAAGTACGGTTTTAGCCGAATAGAATAAACCCTAAATAGTAAAAGTTTTGGTAGTCTATGTATGTTTGTATGCCGTAGCCTTACGCCTAAACTTCTGAACCAGTTTTGATGTATGTGTGTGTGTGTGTATTTACATAAATTCAAGTACAAACAGACATAAATGAAACGTACCAATTAAGTATATTACATTGTATAGAAGGATAACGCGAAGTTAGTTAGATGAGATTTTGTTTGAAATTGTGGAATCAAAAATTTACACGAGTTTTTGTTACAGCATTAGGCTACTTAGCAAGTTTTTTTTAAAAAAAAAACCTGTCAAAGTGACTCTGCTCAGCCTGATGGTAAGCTTATGTAATATGCGTTGCGTAAATCCAACAGTGGGGGCCACCATACTCACTGCGAAAGCAAACAATGCAGTATGGCGTCCCACACTATGGCGGCTTAGTAAGATGTTTTTTCACGCCCCACGACCCGGGATCATAGTGGGAGGGAAACACGTGCGCTGGTAGTGAGTTCCAGTTTTAACTGCTCGGCACAGGAAAGAAGAACCAAACCGTTTGGTTCGAGAGCGTATTTCTACGAGTCTAAGGCGGTGGCTTCCAAGGCTAGCACGTGTTGTTCTGTAGAGGAAGGGAGAAGGTGGGATCAATTGGAAGAGCTCTTCTGTGCACTCTCCAAAAGCGGAGCTCATGCTCCATCGCAGAGCATGCAAGAGAGAAAAAATAATAATATATTTATTCCACACTAAAGTCTTATCATACCTAGCCTGTATTTTGAGAGTATAGAGAGAATGCTATTAAAATAATGTGTCAGTAGAACTCTGCAGAACTTATCACTAGCCATGAAGGTTTTGGTGCCCATTGCTTATGGTCCGTTATGTCTGTTTTTCAAGCTATATCATTAACGATTTAGAGTTTTGTGGTCAGTGAGTGAATATATGAAAGTATACGCATATTTTATACCAAAAACTCGATTTAATCCGACGAAATGATTTAGTATACTAAGAATTTATAAAACTAATAAGGGCTTTATGATTTCTATTATATCTAAGTTTGTTACATAATGTTTGATTTATAATTAAACGAATCTTTATAACTATTTAGACTACATTACAACTTTTTGATATCAATCTTTGTCTAGCGTGCCAACACGTAATAATCAAACAATAAATGATTGCACCCTTATATTAATTAAAGGCATACAACACTTGCGTGCGCATAGACAATGCGCGACTATTTACGTAATAAAGAATCAATAAGACTAAAACCATGTTAAATCAACATTGGGCGAAGCAAAGACAAGAAACGAATCCGAAAATTTATGGTCTGTGTTCGCGTAGAGCGTGGAACGGATAGACGAGGCAAATTACCGGGATTTTTCTTTGTCAGTGTACCCGCGCTTTGTAAATTGTTACGTAGATAGTGAGTAAGGAATGGTTGAATTGTAAATCTGTTTATAGAATGAAACAATGGAAACAAATGTAATGTTTATTAACATATATAAAGGAATTATGGCATTTCTGAATTTGTGACAATCGATACAGAAATGTAAAGCGAGATTCCTTAGGAATAAGTCATCATTTAGAACTGTGTTCTTCCTCAGCGATATTGTGGTATATTTTACAAAGAGTCCTTATGACTTAATTCCTTTAAGTTTTTAATAATTGTGAATCAGATTTCATGGAATTATTCATTCACTGTATACATGGAATGGAATTCTAAAGAGCAATCTCTTACAGGCAACCATTAACCAGGGCAGGCACCAATCATATCTTGTGTCTTTTATATATTTATCCATATGATGTAAATAAAGTGATGTATATATACCAATTTAATAATAAGTTTTTTGAACTCGCTTCTAGTTAAAATCCAACAACGATGTCTATTATTTTATACTTCTACATTCCACAGCCTAATTTTATTAGGAACGCGCCCGCACCCGAAAAAGGCGCGAAACACACGCGATATAAAAAATGGCGGCGCGCGATTTGAATGCGTGAATTATTGTCTTTTGAATAAAAATAATACACATTTGGAAAATAATATGGATATACCAGAAACGTAATCCTGATAAATGAAATTTTTGTGGGTAGCTGGTTTTCCTGTATGAGTACAGAGTGTGCGATTTTAATAACAATTCTTTTAAAGTTATTCTCCTTGCGTGTTACTTCGTGTGATTTTAATAACTATTACTATAAACGTTAGTGCGTTGTTTAATACCATCATAAATAATGGCAAATTGACCGCCAGTAATAACTACCTAAATTCATTGCATACGATTGTATATGTCAGATGTAACAATTATAATATTTTATTTCATATAGGGACAGAAAAAAAGTTTGGAATGCAATTTGTGTTAAGGAAATACTCCTCAGTATATTCTACACTAGCCGGCTCCCACTTCGTTTGGCGTTAACCGTCAGCTTTCTTCGACTTGATTTACAAATACTGTTTTCTTAACTGTTTTTTTTTAATCATATTAAAATACAGCTTGTCTCACTTCTGAATAGTGTCGCTTTATGTTAGTGATAGAATTTTCAGGGTCGGATCAGTAGGTACACCCGAAGATTACCCCCTACAACTATACAAAGTTAGAAACTTCACCTCTTTATAATATTAGTATACATAGTATAGATTCTCGACAGTATTTTTTTGTTTATTTTCAGATTACATATTGTAGCATCATTGGCAATCTAACGTAAATACATTTAGAACATGTATCCATTTTTGTATTTCAAATCTGTTTTCAAGTTATTGCATTACTTATCTGTCATTGCTGTCTGTGGTTTTACGTATACGCACAAAACCTACATAATCTATGACAAAAACTCTTGTTACCTTTTTGCATATCCTTGGTCACAGATCATTGGTTGAGATGATGGCGTCTCTCATTACCACTGCAGTAGGTAATGAGGTACAAATTACAGGAAGACTACATCGTTATAACAAACTTTAATTTTGTGTAATTTATAAAAATGGAAGCAGTGAACTAGGAAATTAGGTTTCAGTTGTAAGTGATAACTGGTCTATTAATATATATTGAGTAACAAACACAAGATCTAGAATAAAAATATAAAGAGAAGGTAAAACGTGAAAACTGAATTCGACGGACCGTAAGAGGTAATGGTATTTTGTTGCATAAATACATAAATATTTCAGACATCTAACACACACCGGTATTCTAGTCCCAAACTAAGCAGAGCTTATTTTGGGACTAGAATACATATGTATATATTATATATATATAGAAAACACCCAATCTCCGAGACAAATTTTTGCAGATCAAACATTTGGTTGGACCTCGATTTGGTCCGAAATCGAACCCGAGACTTCAAGCACAGCAGTAGCATACGCTACCACTGCGTCACCGAGGCAGTCAAAGTTTGTATATTTCAGAACAGAGGACTATCTTATCAAACGCAATCAGACTCAAACGAATGCGTTGTAAGGCCTTGCTAGAGAGAAACTTGCGTCTTGCGTCTAGGAGTAGAATAGTTGAAATTAAATCATCTTGATCGTCCTCAGAGTAAAGCATCTAAGACTCTGTGAGTATTTTTAGTGGAGTAATAAGGTCCCAAATAAACTCGACTTTAATCTGTATAAAAACAGTCTTGCAGTCGTGATAGCAAGCAACTTAATAATCAAAAAATCTAAAAGCATCCATGATTGCAATAAGATAAATGTACCCATACATATTATGCATAACATCACATTCGTTGCCTTATAGGAATTAGCGCTTACGGTGTGTGGATATTAATTTACCGGTATTTAATTAAAGATGTGCAATTAAACCGGCTACTTGACAAATCCCGCTCATTAATGGAACCACGTGAATTAATGGTGCACATACGAACGGACGCAAATATTTTGCTGCAAGACCTCACATTTCATGCCACTCTAGATTATAAACACGTGGTCCTAAGAAGAACTTGTGGAACGGCTCTACACAGTCTCAATATTTTTTTAAGATACCTTAGTACATACACACCTCAACAAAGTCTAGGGATATTTTATTTTTCATCAAATATCTAAAATCTACCAAGAATTTTCATAGATAGTGAATGGAAGAAAAGTAGCTTATTTTAGGAACTTTGATAAAAGAAGAAAGCGATTCGTGATTCTTTTGTTTTAAATTAAAAACTTAACTTTTTTAAATGTTTGTTGTGTAGAAAACTGGTACGAAAACAAATAACTAATAATTAAATTTAAATTTAAAATCACCGGTGTTTTGAGTGGACAGTGTAAATGATTGAGTTTATAGCGTATATTTTCAATGTATTTAGACTTGTGTCAAATTTCATGTTCTCGTTCGCATGCTGAATATATAGTTTTAGTTAACGAGGAAAACCTGTTATTGGCCATACTTTTTGTGTATGTTATTATGTTATAAATATTGTATCGCTGTTGGTTTTCAAATAAATAAATAAAATCATAATAATATTAGTTACTTCCACTGCACTAATAGCGCAATTATTTAAATATCCGTACGATTTCACCGCACCGAGCGCTTTGATATCAAAAAGTGTTAACCACAAATAGTAATCCCTATCATGGGTGTTCTTGTGTCTATTGTCTGTAAAGTCATTTGCGACACAAAAAACTTTGTTTTATTGAGTGGTTTTGCCCTTCTTAGTTCACCTTTTACTCAAATTTTAAATCGTACCTAATTAAAATGAATATTCAAAAGAATACTTGTAAGATAAATTGATAACAAGACAACAACTAATTTCAACAAATAATATTTTCCGACACGTTGTATGTTCAACAATATCTAGAAATATAGATCAGGTTAATGTAGGTAAGTAATTTTCTTAATTTTACGATCCATTTCTTATAAAATACGACTATTTTATATTCTAGACTACTGATAAATGCGTATCCATACAAGGTTTTCACTTAAAAGTCTTATACCAGAGTACGAACTATAACTGTACTTTGCAACTCCGTATTCGGTTAGGGCGGGTACACATCTGCATACATGCTATATCTCTTTATTGATCAATCGCTTAACGGCATGCTCTAATCATTTGAGGTTCCAATCTTAATGAATATCCGTGTAAAGGGCTGCAAAACGCGATGTTGTTGTGAGAAAAGTTAGGGGAAAGATGGTGTGTAGGTAATTGAAATGACTTTACAAGTAATAATAATAATAATAATATAGCTTTATTTATTCCTTACACACAGGTTACCTTAATTCTAAACATTTTTATTTTTTGTTAGTATTATACTTATTCTAGTCTGTTAGTATACCTGATTAACTGCGTTGACGCGTTATGTTGTAAGGACCGACTTTACAAGTAAATAAGACTTAATCGGTGCAAACAGTTTTTTGATGTATGTACCTGCCAGAGTGACTCTACTCTGCCTGATGGAAAGCATGAGCAGAATGCAAGAGTGGCGGTCACCATACTCATTGCAAATGCAATCAATACAACAACTTTTTTTTTGTACTGAAATCGAGAGTATCTTTAGCAAGATTTAGAGATTGGCGATTTTCTTTACTGCATCACGCAATGAAACTCTACACGTTTCTTGATTTGAATTTGAACTAAGTACTGGTAGCTAATAAGCGAGCTGTTTGGTAGTAAATAATTAGTTTTGGGTTATACCGTATGGGATATCATGAAAACCGGCAGTACTAACATGTGATTATTCATGAAAAATAAGGTTCTACAAGTGGCTTTAGTTCTGCAACCAAGGAACACAATGAAGAAAATGTGGATATAAAGTCAGCAAACGAAGTAGAACGGTGGGAAAGAAGGGTTTAATTTGTTTGATTTCTAGTGGTTACCCTGTCCAATGGACGACACAATAGTAGCCCAATTTGATTTCTATTATTCAAACATTTTTCTTACATTAGAGAGTCTTTTGTTAATTTTATTTTGTTTAGATATTATTGTTTACATATATAAACCTCATTCCTATAAACAATAATATCTAATCAAAATCAAGTTGTTTTTGAAAACCCTCTGACTCCAAAAGTAACCACCGTAACTAAAATTAATTATGTTTTGACGTGACAACGTCTTATAAATTGGTTTGCCGGGTGACACTTCAAGAAACTGCGTTACGCTCCGCTCACGTTATGCGCTCACAATGAGAGCGAGTGAGAGGCACGCGTCCCTTCCACTCGGGCATGGTTAGCCCGCCTAAGAGCGAGAGAGACAGACATAAAAAGTTTATTGTATGTATATTTGTATATAAATACGTATGTATGTGTAAAGGTAAAAATAAAATTTTGTTAATATGAAATTCAGTGCGAGATACTTTGTATAAATTAATGTTTTAAATATAATTCTTTGTATAAATAAATGTTTTAAATTGTTACTATTATTTCATCCTTCTTCCTACTATACGAATGAATATTCACATTAAAATTATTTTACCACTCAAAGTCGTTGTCACGTAAAACTTTCGCCCGTATACCGACTTTACAGGCAACCAATTTTTTTTTGTTATGCATCTGTATTTGGGTAATAGAAATTTATACGTTGGTAAGTCATTTGTCTACTGAATTGTACCTGTAGATTAAATTAATTTAATCCTATTGCTAGCTGTGGCTACCCCGGTAAGAAAACGAACGAGGGATCGTATAAATTTTTCAAATATACGGAACTCTAACACAGGTATTATTAACATACTTTATAGCAACTTTTGAACACAACATGTTTTAGTTGATAATAATAGTTTTTTTCTTTTATTATTTTTACACTTACACACACTGCCTGGTTGGTCTAGTGGTTAGCGTAAGCGACTACAGACCAAGAGGTCTCGGGTTCGATTCCTAGGTCGGACTGCTGTTTAGTTTTTCTTACAAGAAATTCTTGATAGCAGCCCGGAGTATGGAAGATGGCGGTGTTTCCCGCCCGTGCGTGGAAAGCGCGTTAAACCGTTGGTCCCGGTTGTCATGAACATCTATGGCAATCGTTATTAGGAAGTCAGGGCCCTCAAATATACTAACAACTAGTTCAACTTTCGAATTCAGTTTACCCTCAGGGTTGCGGAGGTCCGATGCCAGTCGTTCCGTGTAAAAACTGATATTCAGGTAAAACCGGTTGAACTAGTAGCCGACCCCAAATCTTGGGAATAATAAAGGCTAGGAAGATGATGATAATGATTTTTACACTAAAACAGACCTTTTGGGAATTACGCAACGGGCACTAAGTAGGTACGTACCAGTTATCAACTCATTTCGAAAATAATTTATTTGTATAAAAGTTGGATAACTCTTATTCGCCTGTGTGAAATACAAAGTACAGAAAACCTTAAACCCAGAAGAGGTATATTCAATAAAAGTCCCTATGAATGCGTATGTAAGTCTTCAATGTAATAAGTTCATACTGGACTCCAAGTCGAAACATGTCACTTAGTACTACTTAGGACTAGTTTATTGACAATTTATGCATTATCTTAAGTAACAATCTCACACATTGAAACGACTACTCGAATAAGAAATAATATTTATATTTAGAGTATTTGTTGAACATAAACGCTTTATCTAAAGTACTAGTAGAAATTCTTCGAATGACACCGTCAGGTCCGCCACTATACGAAATAAAGTCAGTAGTGAATTGCTTAACTAGACTGTCCCATTCATAAGGTAATAACTGAGATAATAGGCATTCTAAGCGAGAACGAAATTTCCATACACACTTAACTTAACCACACTTTGTAATGGGTAGAATGATAATTTTCCTATAAATTTCACAATAAAAGCAAAGTAACTTATATGCAAAATACCTTATGTATGTATTTATCCCAGCGAAATTGCCGTTTTGTACGACAAATATATGAAGTTTAGCCTTACTACGTCCAGCATGTTTATTTGGATAATAACGTAGCATCGATCGGTAATTCCAATAATAAATGCAGTATCTATAATAATATCTACATGATGAAATGAAACGGCTCGCCTGATACTAAGTTCCTCTTATGAGCCCACAATATCGCTTTCGCGTATCAGAATTGCTAATAAAGGGAGCGAATGTGTGCGCAAGCGCTGCTGACGTTTATTAGTGCAGAGACCGTGGCGCCCTCCGGACAAACGCGGTAAAGTTTTGTGCTAGTTAGAATATAGGCCGACGGTTGACGATTGCTTCGATTTACTTTGCGTCTTATTTTATAATTTGAATTATCCTTGAGACATACCAGAGACCATTGTAAAAGCGCCATAGAAAGCCACTCCATTTTTTGTAAGCAAAGCTAAGAAAGTTAGATTAATATTAATTTAGATGTATAAAAATAACCAGTCGGTTAACAATCCTGACTGTTGACCCAGAGGTTATAGCTTCCATTCTAACTCAAGACAAGCTGTTTTATGACAAGCACGATCATTTGTTATATATTTTATTAGTAATCAGTACCTATATGTATGTGGTACCTATTAAGCAATAGGTATGCATGAATACATTTATCAGAATTGCAAAGAATTTACAAAAAACACCTTTTTTGCACTTGCAAAAAGGTGTAGCCACAATATTTTTTTCGAAAGTTTTCTTTTATAACTTTAATTAACTTTACTCATAATATTTAACAATAATACGTACTTAAAAGTTTAAGAGTTCAGCATTTTTATTTCCCAAATACAAACTTCTGAAAATAAAAAAAGACAAATCTTCATCTATGAATTGGTTTTAGAATGTTAATGATTAAGATTATTTTAGTCGCGAAGAATATTAATTCAGTATGCTCACTTTTTATCACGAAAATTGTCTACCCTTTCTAGAGACGTTTTGACTACTCTCATTTTGCCGATGAAACTTTTTGCCGGCAAAATGTAGGCTATCAACAGTTTGGTTAAGAGAAATAAAGAATATTTATTAAATAAATGAGTATATATTTATAGTTGACAGTATTTTGATTCATACACATACAAATATTTCAATATCCTAATGTAGGTAAAAGATGGCGCGACAATCTTGACGCCTATCACAGAGACTGGCCGGAACTTGCCTTGGATAGAGGGAGTGACTTGTTGCAGGGGACCCCTTTGCCCAGCGGTGGGACACAGTAGGCTCATCAAAAAAAATGTAGGTAAAGTCTCAATGCTAAACTATAATTTAAATGCATTTAATATAACTACTCAATTATTGTATTACAAAACATACATGAAATAGGTATTACTTAACGTTATTTACAAGCAAATTTCTTTGAATATTTAAATAAACATACATTAGTTTCAGTTTAAATAAATAATAAATAAATATTTCGGACATCTAACACACAACGCCATCTAGTCCCAAGCTAAGCAGAGCTTGTGTTATGGGTACTAGACAACTGATACAAATACATATATACTTTTTTTTTGTAAATACGAGTACATACATATTATACATAGAAAACACCCAAACTCCGAAATAAATATTTGTACATCATACAAACATTTGGTCCGACCCGGGAATCGAACCCGAGACCTCACGATCGGCAGTCATACTAATACATTCTCAGGATGAGCTTACAATTTAACCTGCTTACTTGGGGAAGGTATATGTTTAAGAATTGACGTGTTTTGGGTAAGAAGATGATGATTATGACGAGCAAATATTTACATACTTGTATCAATTTGTCCTTGTAAATAGTTTAAGAAAGTTTACAAACATACTTGAAACGAATACAAAGAACGCCCAGACTCAGAACAACAGTTTCTGGATCACACAAAGTGTTGTCCCATGTGGGATTTGAACCCACAACACCGGGCGCAGTAGAAAGAGGCGAGGCGACTGCTTGAACTACTAGGCCAACTGTGCAGTAAAAGAATTAAGAAGAAGACAGGGGCAAACGAGCAGGCGTATCACCTGATGGTAAGAGATTACCGCCGCCTATGGACACCCGTAACACCCGAGGCTTCACAAGTGTGTTGCCGGCCTTTGGGGAATGGGGAGCGGGATGTGGAGGGGTTAGGGGTTCACTCACTCGGTGAAACACAGCGCTAGCACTATTTCAAACCGGTTTTTTGTGAGGCCGTGGTATCACTCCGCTTGTATCACTCCGGCTCATTCATGCTGAAGCGTAGCTCTCCCATGGTAATATTTCCACTGCACGTATTATAGAGAATATTCTGGAAGATTTTCATTGTCTTGTTATCTTTTTATTTAAAAAAGGGAACTTTAATCGTACTAGAAATATAACATGTGTCGGAATATACAAACATACAAGTAATTAACACAAAAGACTTCCAGGCTCAGAACAACAATTAGTGAAACATACAATGTTGTCCCATGTGGGAATTGAATCCACAACAACAACAGTAGAACGTGAAGAGGTGATCACACTAAACCACTACGTCATCCTCGCAGGTAGGTAGACATATTTCTTATTGGAGAGTAAATGAAACGTAAATTTAAGGAAAAAACTGCTGCAAATCTCTGGCAGGAAAGCGCAGTCACGGTATAGGTTACGAACACACAGTAATAACTTCGCCTAGTAGGATACCAGCATAGTAGGCGCATCTCGCATGTATCCAGTTTGTAGATAAATGATTGAGATACAGCAAGATTTAAGAATATGCGATAAGCCTCGGGAGTTGATTCGTATGTATCTAGCCTTAGAATCGCTAATAGGTACATGTGAGTTACAAGTTCGCGTTTTAACGACTTTAAGTAGGTAGAACTTTCAGTATGCATGCTCGAATAGGCAGTACTAATACGAGCTTTAGATGTGTGTATAGGACGAGCTTTTATTAAAGTTGATCAATTAATATTCATAATTTACGATTTTAGAGCAGATTTCAAATCCCTTATCTTCTTTTTCCAGTTCTTTCAGCTTCGCCGATTCTCACACACAAGTCTATAGTCTGCTTGTAATTTATTTATATGTATTTGGAATATGTAAATAGGTATGTTTATCAGTATTCTCATTACGATATTATATAAATAACAATATAACATACATGTACATTGTTTTATTTTTATGGTATAGGGGGCAAACAAGCAGACATATCCTGATGGTAAGCGATTACCGCCGCCCGTAGACACCCGCAATACCAGAGGCGTCACAAGCGCATTGCTTTACCTTTTAAGGGGAAGTAAGCTCTTTTCTTGAAGGTCGTATTTTTGTTCGTTTAGTTTAGTTCGTTAGGTTCGACGATCATATACCTATGGTACATGTGTGTAAAGTTTTTTATTAGTATTGTTTTAATTTATGAATGAAGCAATTGCTGGTAAGAACAAGAACCTATAATTAATATACTCGTAGTCAAAGTGCTACAATCCCACTGAAGAAGCAAATACCTAATAAAGAAAACCATCGAACTCATTGCATAATCAGCTGATTATGCAAAATTAAAGCAACTATCAGTAGACTGCTCCGCGCCAATAAGTTGTCACAGATTACATCAATAAATGATGGAACAATTACGAGATACAATCTGTCGGCTTCCTACATGCGTGGTGCTTGATAAGGACGGCTTGTAATCAGGAGCCGTAGGTTGGAGTAATGAAGCGGTTGACTTGCTCTTAATTAGAATATCTCGGACGCACAACTAACGGGTTTTATTCTGTGTCGCGTGTTTTCAAATATGTGAAAATTAGACGGTAATTGTATGAGATATAAAACATAAAGACAACAAGATCTACAAGGGTTTAATTCATTCATACTAAGATTATAAATTCAAAAGTTACTCTGTATGTTAGTTGGGGCTAAACCGCTGCAACGATTTCAATGAAATTTTGAATAGAGATACTTTGATTCTTGCATGAGGCAGGACATAGCCTACTATCCGCGAGGAGGCGACGTTACGTGGGTGCCGTACGTCGCCTAAATTGAGATGAGTTGGAGGAGGGTGCCCGCTTTAGTGAGGGCTGGCGCTGGGAGGGGTCCGGAGGTCTTAACAACAGTAGTTCCCGGATCTCTCCCTTCTCAGGTGCAGAGTGGCACACCGTGTGGTTTAGTCGGTTCGATTCCGACACACGGGGTGACGGCCTGAGGGGGTATCGACAGGTAAAAAAAAGGACATAGCCTACTATACTATTAACCGCAACAACTGACATAGACATAACTAAATTAATGCAAAAAACTTAGGCGACTCATAATTTTTTCACGTAATTTAGATTTCCAACAGGAAGAATAGATAAGATATATTCAGGTAGCTTTCTTAGTTTTGAGTGATGTGTGTTAGATTTTAGTTAACCGTCTGTTGTTACAAAACAACAGACGGTTGACTAAAATATAATTATTATGTGACAAGTTCATATGAAATCCTCAAAAAGTAATGGATATGAATTTTCTGTGATTGTGATTGGTTCGTGTTTTGATATGAAATCAAAACACGAAACAATCACTATAATACATTACTGCCTACTGCTTACTAGACATACAAGCATGAATATCTAGAAATACTACGGAACAAAACAGCAACATAAAATACAAAATTCTTCGCACATTTGTGTCGAGTTTTGTAATCTGTTCGCAATTAAGCGCGGGCGCCACTCGCGCGACAATTTGTTTTGTAATCATGGCACTGCAATTATAATAATATGTGTGTGTGTATTGAATGTTTGTTTCCTAACGCAAATGAGAAATAGAACCTGTACCTAATCACTGTTTTGAACTTTGAAACTTATAAACTTTAAGTTTAGTATTCACATTCTAAGTCAGTGTTTATTGCCTCAACTTAACTACTGCCACTGCCCCGTAACCTGACAGTGTAAGGCCGGAAGGTCACCTGCCTTCAAATAGTGTCCGGAATGTTTTACCGTGGTTTAGATCGCCGGGGTGAACGTCAGTAGATAAAATAAGTATTGAAAAGGATCCTAGAGGAAGATATTAGACAGATTCCTTAGTATTGCGTGAAGCATAGTTTTCTGCACGATGACATTGTGAGTATGGAAAAGCCCTAAGAAGGTTTGACTTTGAAACTTGAAAAAATAACAAATGTGATATTTGAAATCAAAGTATAGTTTTATTTCAATTATATTCAATTTGGAAGAAACACAGAAAATGCAGAACAAATAATACCTAATAGTGTATTCTAAAAAAGTTGTATTGTAAGTTTTTTTTAAGATACAATTGTTTACGAATTTCATAATAATACTAGCTGTCCCAGCAATCGTTTTGCCATAACTACTAATAAATTAAAAAAACATCATCCAGCGGACAAAATTATGAATCTTAACCATTCCCAGATCCCCTAGAACACACACAAAAAATTTCATCAAAATCGGTCCAGTCGTTTGAGAGTAGTTCAGTGACATACACACTCACAGAAGAATTATATATATAAAGATACACAAAATTGTATTGCTTCTATCTACTTTAAATTGAGTATATTTACAAGTTAGTTCTGTATGTTGAAGAAATTAGCTCTGTCTGTAACTGTTATTATCGCGTATCTACTATATTGTGTAATAACTAAACTATGTAATATACTGCATGTACTATATAATCCTGAATGAATCGTTTGATCGGTCTTGCGAGAATGTCAAGGTGCATAAAAGTTGTTTTTTCATTCTGTGAGCCGTTTGAGCTTTCTTGGCCCTTCTAAAGTCCGCAAACGGTTCACAAATCACCAAGGTAACAATAATATGATAAACTGATATGATTTACTCATATGATTGTTTGTTTTACCGGGACATTTCCGCAGTTAGCCTCTAGATTGGGCCGTCGCTTTGAACGTGGGTTTGACATATTCTTACGCCCACCATTCTAGATCATTCCAGAAGCTCAGCAGCCTTTTCAGGTCACTGCATGTTTCCTGTTCCATGTTTGACTGATGTTGATTGGAGTATGGCTGCCCTTTGACTTGACACTTCTACATTCTGTGAGAACGTGCTGCGGCGTATCTTCTGCCTCCATGCATCCCCTGCATTGAGGGCCGTCTTTTGCATCTATAATGAATAGGTATTTGTTTGGGGACAATGCTCATTTAGGATACCTATGACCTTCCCGAGATTGTCC
Source organism: Spilosoma lubricipeda (assembly GCA_905220595.1). Taxonomy (NCBI): domain Eukaryota; kingdom Metazoa; phylum Arthropoda; class Insecta; order Lepidoptera; family Erebidae; genus Spilosoma; species Spilosoma lubricipeda. The sequence continues at coordinate 5,463,506 of HG992287.1, read as the reverse complement.
CCTTGCAGGCTAAAACTCATATGATGCAAGACATGATTATCCTACAAGATAGATAGCTTAACAATTATTTTTACGGGAATTAACGCGATCACTTATTAAAAGGTATTACATACCTCTGATTTGCCTGACGTCGGCCTGTGACCACGGCCAGTGCAACCTGGTCGAAACGGCAGGCAAATCAGAGGTATGTAATACCTTTTAATAAGTGATCGCGTTAATTTCCGTAAAAATAATTGTTAATATATCATAGAACGCGAAAGTTTAAAAGTTAGTAAGATAGATAGCTCTTAAAAATATGAAATATCTAATCATCGTAGTATCTTAGTTATATATGTAAGTATCTGATCTAAATATTTGTCAGTGCAAATGCACTATTTCATATAAGTACAAAATCTTGTTAATTGATGGTTTAGATGATTTTTTACATGAACAATAATAATGTAGTCTTATAAGGTATAATTTGTCCAAAACGAGTAATATTAAAGCACAGAACCCCACACATTACGAGGCCCCACACGCACATGACCAGCTTTTATGACATATTTAAGCTTAATCTCACTCAAAACTAAACATACCTACACATGTAATTATGTGAAATGGAAATCAAGATAAGGGCAGGTCCACAACACGTACGCAAGTCGTGAGTCACAGTTGCATAAGATTGTTTTAATGCTACAATAATAAAAGTTTAACGCGAAAGTAACAATCGGGTGATCTCGTCGTGACCGTTATAGATAAGTGGACATGTGGAGTTGCATAACCTTATACGGCAGGTTATACATTGTATAGCAACAAGTACGTTCATAATTAAAAGAATTAGGTCTTATAACTTGATTTTATCCCAAACATGAGATCTGAGACAGGTAAAGTAATTTTTCTCTTCTATAGGTATACATCACATCAATTTAATTCACAATAATACCAGTCTTATAGTTCTTTTAAGGATGTCCGTGTATGGAATAGATCCTGTGCCACGGGGGACTCAACAATTATAACATGAAACGGACACAAAGAAAACCCAGACTAAGAACAACCATTTGCGGACATCATCAAGTTTTATCCCACATGAGTTTTAAGTTGAACCCAGAACACCAGCGCATAAGATGGGGGTGACCGCTAAAACCACTACTCCATCCAATAAATGAAGTTTGTTGCTTAAATTCTTTAAAAATATTGTACATAAGGTTGTAGTTATTTTTCTTCTTTATTATTTAATCGGCAAAGGATTTTTTTATCATTGTAGGATCTTTTAGACGGTCCTAATGTTATAGTTGGTTCTTGTAGATATCACTGAAATCAAGACGTTTGTTGAAATGCTGATACGTCACCTACAACTGTAATACTCTGTTTCTTTCAAGTCTAATAGTACAATAAAAAAACAATTCTAGCCAAAAATTTAGAGTGTGTCCACGTCCTAACGTACATCGTTACCGCGACATGCAGGTAACACGTTTATGTTCGGCGTTCATTACACAAAACTGCCTGTTCTATTAAACTATTGTTACATACCTAGCCTTACTAATTTCCAGTTTATTATAATTGCTTTTGTACTAGAGCTCTCCGAGGTAGGGACCCAATCATTGCTAATTGTGGTAAAAGTTATAGTCAGTTCCTTATAGTTCAAGCATGATTTGTTGTTTGAGTTAAATTAGGTACGTAAATTTAATGTTTGTCTAACTATTATTATGTTACTATTAAATAAATAATTCGTTTTAGTAAAGCTAACAACATTTATATGTTCAGCGATATTGAAAACGAATACTATTTATTAATAAAATAGCAATAATTAATTATTTGCAGTCTACTATTCCTGTTAGACATTTCGGAAGATTTTAAGGACGCGTTTGCAAAATTGATAGGTACAGAATCGAATTACTACGTTGACACAAGTTACACAAACAAGTGCAAATCGGATAGCGGCAGGTATAAATGTCAACTTGCCTAAATTGATATTTTGAAAGCTTTTTATATTTTCTCATTTCTATGTAATAGGTACTTACCTCCGGACTTGCTGGAGTGACCTGAAGGTGTACTTCGGTGACTGCTTATGGAACTCCTAGACGAGTTGACATAGTCTTACCGATTTTGAGCTTATTTTGTTAGTTATGATGAGACCTTACCTCCGGCTTAGGTGGAGTGACCTGAAGGTGTACTTCGGTGACTGCTTTTGGATCTCATAGACGAGTTGACATAGTCTTATCGAGTTTGGGATCGTTTTGTTAGTTCTGATGAGACATTACCTCCAGACTAGATGGAGTGACCTGATGGTGTACTTCGGTAACTGCTAATGGAACTGAAGTACACCTTCAGGTCACTCCATCTAGTCTGGAGGTAAGATCTCATCATAACTAACAAAACAAGCCCAAACTCGGCACACCTAGTTCTACTCGTCGAGGAGTTCCATTAGCAGTTACCGAAGTACACCTTCAGGTCACTCCATCTAGTCTGGAGGTAATGTCTCATCAGAACTAACAAAACGATCCCAAACTCGGTAAGACTATGTCAACTCGTCTATGAGATCCAAAAGCAGTCACCGAAGTACACCTTCAGGTCACTCCACCTAAGCCGGAGGTAAGGTCTCATCATAACTAACAAAATAAGCTCAAAATCGGTAAGACTATGTCAACTCGTCTAGGAGTTCCACTAGCAGTCACCGAAGTACACCTTCAGGTCACTCCATCTAAGCCGGAGGTAAGGTCTCATCATAATTAACAAAATAAGCTCAAAATCGGTAAGACTATGTCAACTCGTCTAGGAGTTCCACTAGCAGTCACCGAAGTACACCTTCAGGTCACTCCATCTAAGCCGGAGGTAAGGTCTCATCATAACTAACAAAATAAGCTCAAAATCGGTAAGACTATGTCAACTCGTCTAGGAGTTCCACTAGCAGTCACCGAAGTACACCTTCAGGTCACTCCATGAAGTCCCGAGGTAAGGTCTCATCATAACTAACAAAATAATCTCAAAATCGGTAAGACTATGTCAACTCGTCTAGGAGTTCCACAAGCAGTCACCGAAGTACACCTTCAAGTCACTCCATGTAGTCCGGAGGTAAGGTCTCATCATAACTAACAAAATGAACCCAAACTTGGTAAGACTATGTCAACTCGTCTAGGAGTTCCACTAGCAGTCACCGAAGTACACCTTCAGGTCACTCCATCTAAGCCGGAGGTAAGGTCTCATCATAACTAACAAAATAAGCTCAAAATCGGTAAGACTATGTCAACTCGTCTAGGAGTTCCACTAGCAGTCACCGAAGTACACCTTCAGGTCACTCCATGTAGTCCGGAGGTAAGGTCTCATCATAACTAACAAAATGAGCCCAAACTCGGTAAGACTATGTCAACTCGTCTAGGAGTTCCACAAGCAGTCACCGAAGTACACCTTCAAGTCACTCCATGTAGTCCGGAGGTAAGGTCTCATCATAACTAACAAAATGAACCCAAACTTGGTAAGACTATGTCAACTCGTCTAGGAGTTCCACTAGCAGTCACCGAAGTACACCTTCAGGTCACTCCATCTTAGCCGGAGGTAAGGTCTCATCATAACTAACAAAATAAGCTCAAAATCGGTAAGACTATGTCAACTCGTCTAGGAGTTCCACTAGCAGTCACCGAAGTACACCTTTAGGTCACTCCATATAGTCCGGAGGTAAGGTCTCATCATAACTAACAAAATAAGCTCAAAATCGGTAAGACTATGTCAACTCGTCTAGGAGTTCCACAAGCAGTCACCGAAGTACACCTTCAAGTCACTCCATGTAGTCCGGAGGTAAGGTCTCATCATAACTAACAAAATGAACCCAAACTTGGTAAGACTATGTCAACTCGTCTAGGAGTTCCAGAAGCAGTCACCAAAGCACACCTTCAGGTCACTCCACCTAAGCCGCAGGTAAGGTCTCATCATAACTAACAAAATGAGCCCAAACTCGGTAAGACTGTGTCAACTCGTCTAGGAGTTCCAAAAGCAGTTACCGAAATACACCTTCAGATCACTTCACCTAAGCCGGAGGTAAGGTCTCATCATAACTAACAAAATGAGCCCAGACTCGGTAACACTATGTCAACTCGTCTAGGAGCTCCACTAGCAGTCACCGAAGTACACCTTCAAGTCACTCCATGTAGTCCGGAGGTAAGGTCTCATCATAACTAACAAAATGAGCCCAAACTCGATTAGACTATGTCAACTCGTCTAGAAGTTAGAAAAGCAGTCACCGTAGTACACCTTCAGGTCACTCCACCTAAGTAGGAGGTAATGTCTCATCAATCGAGCCCGAACTCGCACAATACTACTTAGTTTTAGCAAACTAAAATATTGTTATAAAAATCTGTAAATAGAAGAAACCTCCTCCTTTTTTTGAAGTCGGTTAAAAATAATCTAACGTTGTCAAGTATCAACCTATTCTGGTTTATCGAATATATTGAATTCGAAGAGCGATCTTTTCAACAAGAGCTAATGCAAACAGGCGACACAGTGTCCACTCATGACGGCGGCTGAGCGCAGACTGAGATTACGAAATTTTTACGCGATAAATCAAAAGAGGTTCAAAAAAATAAAATAACCCTTATTGCAATCGACTACGATTCATCCGTAATAGCAAAATATGAGAAAATATAAGCTCCGGTTGTTATTTTTTCTGCGACTTTCTGTGACACTTTTATACTATTTTTTTCCTCGGATTTATAATTGACTATATATGCCTTCTTACATTATTTTTAGAAATTCTAAAATAGGTTGATTGTAGAACAAAAATGTACCAAAACTCAACCCGATATCGTAAATACTGTGGAAAATGGTTACGGAAGATCGTTTTTACTATATAAAAAAATACAATTTCCAAAAAAGTTGTCCCTCGGATTTGAAGATGAAGAACTAATCTATAAGTGTTAGTCCTTTGTTATATTCAATTTGTTTAGTTTAGTTACAAATTGCACCGAAAAAAAGCATAATTTTGTACGAATCGTAAACGCGCCCTTAAAAGATGACAGGTGATATGATAAGCGGTGTGTTGATAGTAGGTTGCTGGTAATATATAGATTTAAAGATTATTTTTAGTGAAATCTGAATCAGAAAGTAAAAGATTTAGCTAAATTACCGTCACTTGATCTATAAATATACTTATATATCTATAGAATATAAATTACTGTATAAATATTCAATAGGTATATAATATCGTCGTTAATAAAAGTAAAGTAAAGTCTTTTATAAACCGATGCAAGCAATCTTTTATTACTTGCAAAATTTGTCGAGAGTGGACTATTTAATTATACGTACCCAATAACATAAAACAGAACGAAAAGAAAATATTTTGGCAACAACACAAGACCTATGCGTTATATGTAATTTTTTTTTTGGAATAAGCAACCACCTACGCTTATAGGCACCCGCAACACCAGAGGCTTCACAAGTGCGTTGCTTGCCTGGGGGATATGGGGAAGGGGATGGAGTGAGGGGTTGGGACATGGGCCTCCGGTACATCATTCACTCGGTGAAATAGCGCAAGCACTATGTCACACCGGTTTTCTGTGAGGCCGTGTTATCACTCCGGTCAAGCCGGCCCATGCATGCCGAAACGTGGCTCTCCCAAGGCTAGTAGCAAAACAGAAGAAACATGATGTTACTAGGCTTATAAGTTTGAAGACGTCTTGTTTATTTCAACGCTGATACCTCCATTGTAATCAGAATTGTGGTACTGAAGGTAGTATAGCCACGCTGATGTCAGCAGGAACGGTCCGGTTCATCTGAGGTGGTACTACCTTCTCATAGAAGAACAACCTAAAATAACAGCCGTCGTGTTTCGTTGGTGAGTGCGAGGCCGGAGGCCCAATGAGTGTGCATCAGCATGCTGCATCGTTACATTTTCTGCAATCACATTGAGATTTGTCATCATCACTCTTGGATTCTGCTCATGCTTTCATCAGGCAGAGTAGAGTCACTTTGGCAGGCTCATACATGAAAAAAAAACATGATAAAAGTCGAAAACCGCCTGTGTCTACGTTATGTAAACGTTTTAAAATACGCACGAAACACTAAAAATACATTATCTATACGTAAACTGTTTGTTAAAATAAACAAAACGTTCTATATTTAAAACAATCAGCGCTAATAACAAAGCCAAGTGCGATATAGCGAAATAGTGCGCAGGCGCAGGTCTGTTACAATGCAAACAGATAATCAGGTGTTACCCGGTACCCTATAAAACGCGAAATGGAAACGCCACGGGACTATACTGATACAGGGTGTGATCACTTTATGATATCTTACATTTATTTTTAAAATTACTGGCCCTGACTTATTCATCAACGCAGAACGTAAAGCGTCAGGGGTATAAACTTGAAAATTTGGCAGGATATGCTTTTTGTATTGTAAGCTTCAATTAAGAAAGGTTTTTTTCAGTTACTTCACCTCTAAGGGGATAAAATAAGTGATGAACAATTTAATAGAAGTTCTTTCATTTTCCATATATCATACTAATCTATACAAATAAATAAAATTGTAATATTAGTCTGTTTGTAATATTAAAATAACCGCTTTTTATTAAATGCATATGTATGTATACACGGGACATATACCAAAAATGTAGTTAAAATTTTTTTGTCTGTCTGTCTGTCTGTCGGTCTGTCTGTCTGTCTGTCTGTTTGTTCCGGGTAATCTCTGGAACGGCTGGACCGATTTTGACTGGCACTGCACTGACTTGAACTGGCAGGTAGCTGATGATCCAGGAAGTAACTTAGGCTACTTTTTTTAGACTAACTTTGTCGCGCAGCGTTACTCGCGGTACAACAATAACTGCGGGTAACACCGCGGGGTTCAGCTAGTATTAGATATAAATTCGAAAGTAACTCTGTATGGCTGTCTGTTATACTTTCATGGCCGTTGAGTCAGTTTGGCCAAAATTTACGATGGAAATTCTTTGATTCGTGAGGAAGGACATAGGCTAATGTTTACCGTAAAACTTACATACACACGGGTGAAGCTCTGGACATTTAAAACAATTGACGACTCGGCATGTTAAACTGTATATTTTATATTTATGTATGTTGTACTCACATGTATATGTATATTTACGTGTGTGAGTACAACATACATAACATAAAATTTGTAATGTTAATCTACACATACTCGTTTGTAATATTAAAATAACCGCTTTTTGCTAAATACATACTCTGGAACGGTTGCACCGATTTTGACGGGACTTTCACTGATAGGTAGCTGATGATATAAGGAGTAACTTAGGCTACTTTTTTAGATTAGCTTCGCCCCGCGGCGACAGTCGCGGTACGACAATAACCGAGGGTAACACCTCGGGACTTCAACGTGACGATCGAGTGTACGTGAAATAAACTCACACAAGGGTCTTGAAGGGCCTAGTGTCAGTTTATTTCAAGGTTTGGCCCTGGTCACACGCGAATCACTGTCTGTCAATTTATGGGAATGTGGATGTATACTACATTCATGGATGCATTATTAACATTAAAATAACAAATGCTATTATTTCAGCAAAATACTTTTTTACATAAAAATTTCTATATTTAGCTATGACAAAGACGAAATAATAGCAGGCTGTATGTAATGTTTCTCTTACGGTACATTGTCCTTCGGTATCGTGGGTGCTACTGCTCGCCCACGGGCGCGGACGCGGCGCGCGCTCAACACATACATACACACCACAGGGTTACCACCATAATTTGTCAATATTTGGAAATATTTTTAATCTATAATACCATTCTAATATTACCTATAGATTCGAAAGTAATTCTGTCTGTCCGTCTGCTTGTTACCGCTGCACCGGCGATATTTTGATTCTTGAAGAAAGTCATTATAATAGCTACTCTTTACTATGTCTAGTATCTTATATTATTACTAGCTGTCCCGGCAAACGTCGTTTTGCCATAACTACTAATAAATTAAAAATTAATAAAAAAAAACATTGTCCAGCGGACAAAATTGTGAATCTAAACCATTCCCAGATCCCCTTGAACACACACAAAAACATTCATCAAAATCGGTCCAGTCGTTTGAGAGAAGTTCAGTGACATACACACTCACAGAAGAATAATATATATAAAGATATTACTAGCTTTTGTCTGCGGTTCCGTGAGCGTGTATTTTTGCTTTTCTAAAAATCTAGGTAAATAGAAGTCTATATCCTTCCTAAACAATCAAACTCTCTTCAATAACTCATATGGATCTAACAGTTAATGGTTTAAAAAATCTTAAAATTGAAAACTGAGTTATGATAACAATTTGTAAGTGTATTCTAAAAAGTAGTAGGTAAATGAAGTAGTGGGGGACAAATATGATATACAGGAAAAATACGTTACAACCCTATTACGATCCAGTTAGATAGAAGGTGCCTGAGCTTTATTATTTTAATATTATAATGACATTAAACAAACTATGTGCACTTAACATATAGTTTGTATAATAGACGACGACGACAAAACGGTTCTTGCTATCGATTATAGTTTGTAAAAAATTGTTTTGAGTCAATTTGTACGGAAGTCAACTTGCCAGCACCGAAAGTCGCGTAGGCTTCGCAAAAAATACATAGGGTCTTCAATGGTAAGCGTCTTATAGGATATGATTGTGAATCAGCTTTTCGCCGTTTTGACGATTCAAAATATGTACCATGAAAACGTTACGTGAGACGACTTGAACTAAAAATAGACAATGAGAGTTTAAGATATATGAAACAAGTAACAAGCAAACAAACAAGTTATATTGAGAATTTCAAATAGATACACACTCACACACACACACACACACACTCATTCACTCACTCATTCACTCACTCACTCACTCAGTCACTAACACACACAATCATACACTAGCGCAAAACACACTTCGAAATGTCCGGTATGTTATCTATTCATTTCTCTTAGTTTGCTTTTATGAAAGTATGAAAAAACAATAATCATATTGCATGTGTTGGTGATTGTCAGAAGAGAAATAAAGAAATTATTATTATTAAGTTAAGCGATCCTGAGTTTGTTAAAATTTTGCTTGCCGACGCTAAACAATCGTTTCTCTGTCTATTATCGTCTCTTCTTGATTACCTTTTACTAAACAACTCCCGTCTAACGGCAATAGATTGGCCACCTATTACGTAACCGGGACGTAATTATAGTTCGCAAAATGTGGGCGTTTAATATGCTTCTACCTACGTTTTCAAGGATTCATGTTTAAGTTCTAATATAATCTTAGAATACTCGTATACAAGTAGTATATTTGACAGTAGACTTGACTTGTAGACTTGTATTTGGGCTACGGATCATCGAGATGCCTAATTCTTGGGTTGCTGTTTCTTGTACACACTCTTATTTATTGCATCAAAAAGTAATTTTACATTAGGTGATAATAATAATAATAATTCATTTATTTGCTAAACAAAGGTGTACATTGGTGTTACATTTTGTATTTAAACACGTCCTCTTTGATCTATGACATGCATAATTTTTTTTTGGAAAGAATGACAGTCACTTAATTGGAAATACTATATAATTACTAGCTGACCCGGCGAACTTCGTACCGCCATATTCACATATCTGTCTCAGCTTCCCACACGCAGTGTACAGTCCCGGACAAAAAAATAGACTTTGCCCGTTATCTTTTAATTTTTCTTGTATACAAACCTTGTCCTAACAATAACAAACACATAAAACAGAATTATTAAGTTTGGTGCAGCTGATCATAAGTTATGGGCGTACATACATTTCAACGAATCATTTTTATATTTGTGTATTTCATTTACCATTACACGTTTCAGACAAACGAGAATAAAATGTCAATGAAAATTATCAATGTCACTTTAATGATAAAATCATTAAAGTGACATGAATTTATCATTACATATTTCAATTTACTGAAGAATGGAATATAAGAAACAGAAGTGCGGTATTCCTTACTCCAGCAGTGATAGAGAGTTAAGAGAAGAAAAAGAGAAGTCATGGCTCGCAAGCTTCATCAGCAGCTCCCCCCCCCTCTCTCTCTATGCTACCCGCAAACTGCGTTATTGACGAATTTTAAGTCAATGCGACAGGGAACGTAAAGTAATAATTATGTATAAAGCTTTCCTGACGCTACAGATACCAACCCGTTATCGTTAAATCCACAGCATTAACTACTGTTACCTATGCCTTTATCGGTCGATTCCATTCATTTGTAAGTAGTTTCATTGCCAGTATGTTAATAAATTTATTTTATTGCCTTTTAGTAGTTTAAATTAGCAAATCAATGCAAGATGTTTTAAACTAGTATTGCAAGATGTCGGGATTCCGCAAATGTCCACTGTCATGTGAACTGAGTACTTGTATGAGTTTCAAGCACAACACCTCTGTTGATCTTGGTATACCTACAAGAATCACAGTGATGAGCGTGTGTTATTAATTTGTGGCTTATATAAAACTAGCTGAACCCCGCGGTGTTACCCGCGGTTCTTATTGTACCGCGAGTAACGCCGCGGGGCAAAGTTAGTCTAAAAAAAGTAGCCTAAGTTACTCCCTGGATCATCAGCTACCTACCAGTGAAAGTCCCGTCAAAATCCGTCCAGCCGTTCCAGAGATTACCCGGAACAAACAGACAGACAGACAGACAGACAGACCGACAGACAGACAGACAGACAAAAATTTTTTTAACTACATTTTTGGCATATGTATCGTGTATATATACATATGCATTGATTAAAAAGCTGTTATTTTAATATTACAAACAGACACTCCAATTTTATTTATTTGTATAGATGTTAAACGTTGATAAATTGAATTAAACTTTTCTGACGAGTTTTGAGTTAACTTTTGAATGTATTTTTGATCCAGAAAGTTGTCCTACTTAATAATGATGTGCCATTTTTTTTTTTTTTTTTTTTTTTTTTTTATGTTTGTCCCTGCCGTAATGACTCTACTCTGCCTGATGGAAAGCATAAGCAGAATCCAAGAGTGATGGTCACCATATTGCGAACGCAGACAATGCAACAATGCAGCATGGTGACCCACACCATGGCGGGCTAGTGATGCTTTCGCATCATTGGGCCTCCGGTCTCGCACTCACCAACGAAACACGACAGCATGATCGCTGTCATTTTACGTTGATTTTCTGTGCGAGGGTAGTACCGCCCCGGTCGAGCCGGCCCGTTCGTGCTGAAATCAGCGTGGCTCTACTACCTTTAAAAGAAGCCATTTATTTCCGTGTACCTTTTATAACGATTAATTCAACTGTGACTTTTCTTTCTGCTAGTTTTGTACCAAATAGATATCACGCCTCACACGCCGCCTTGATCCAGACTCAATCCAGAGACCAAAGTCCTAGGTAAAATGAAAATGCTTGATTTTCTGGAAATCAATAAAGAAAAACTGAATATAAATTTTAATAAACATAAGACTAATTTTTGTCCGTGACTCTGTCTCTGCGTTCTTCCTTGACTATGTCTTTCCTTAGGAATCTAAGCATTCCCATGTTTTTTTAAATCGATTTAGTCATTTAGCCGTCAAAGCGAATAAGACAGACAGACAGAGTTTCAAACGAATTTATAATAATATATGAAAATACAGATTCCATAATTCAAAACATTGCATATTATGAATTCCTAAGAGCTGTGAGGCCTGTGAGTAATAAATATGATTTACTGTCATCCATAACCTAGTCATGTGTGTTCGTGTGTTGGATTGTTCGTTAACAATACCTTAAATTTATGGGGATCAAAGTCTTTTGAAATGCTGATTTAGTGATTTAGCTGATGAATGCAGGTTCAATGATAAATAGTTTTCGATTTAAGTCCTAAACAGACACGGTTTGTTTAAAAAAGTAGTTGAATAATATAAATTTGATCCTTTATAAAATGTTTTGTAGACACTATTTAGGTATTTTAAAGAGAGTGGTTTAAATTAATTTGGTTTGATGCAACGGTTTTTTTTGAACGTGCTTGCCACAGTGTCTACTCTGTCTGGTGGAAAGAATGAGCAGACTCCAAAAGCGGTGGTCACCATACTGCGAATGCAGACAATGCAACAATACAGCATGGTGACCCACACTATGGCGGGCTAGTAATGCTTCTGCATTATTGAGTTTTCTTGTGAGGTCTACCGCTTGAAGAACAGTGTTGATGACGAAAGATTCATATGATCTCTTAAGTTCATGAAAACAAGCGTCAGGGTATTTTTTCGTTGCTTTTTAAGGATTGAGTAAGGTCAATATGAAGCTAATCTTCCAATCCCTCTCAATGCTGTGGGGTGAGGGAGTCTGGTGGTAAGTATCAAAGGGTGGCAACACACTGTGTCTGTTGAGTCGTAGGTGGTGACAGAAGTGCTTGCCATCATGTGACCTATCTGCTCATCGACAGCCTTTAAGTACTACTGCTGGACGTCTTTCCTTCGTAAGGAAGATTTGATCTACTAAAACACACTGACCAGACGGATTGGCATAGGATTTTTTTCAAATATTCCTTCTCTTTTTGCTGTGACGTTGTCCTGTATAGTTTGTTCCCTTAGTCACCTCTCACGATACCCATGGGGTGCATAGAGGTGGTGACACCCTATATCCTTAATCACCTACACTTATCTGCTTGTTTGCCTCTAGTCATAAAACAAAATTCATACTTAGCTAACTTCACTTGTTTTAAACAATAACCAAACGCTTTTTGTTATAAATTTATTCATATCTACTTTTACTCAACACTACGCACACCTGGTCAATCCAAAACAAATACAAAGTTTTTGACCATAAATCATTACACCGATACCAACTTCATTTGCAGTTCGTATAACAATATCTAAGTAAAGTTTGCTCATGCCTCGTTTACACAAGGCAAGTGAGTGGAGCTAGTCACTCGTACACGCGCCACTCGATGGATTATCATAACATTATGAGTAACGGTCGTACCACTGGTTTACGATGTGGACAGCCAACGGGCATGCGACGTGTCGTATGCAAAACTGATTGGCGAGCGCGAATAAATTTTCGCTGATAAAGAACTCGCTTGGGCAGAGTTGAGTTTGAAATAAACAAAGTTAGAAAATAAGTTTAAGCTAGATAAATATTGCGTAATGCAGATTTGTCTATCGTGTTTTATGTCAAGTGGAAATGTTACCAGTTATTTTGTGCAGATACTTAATCCTATAAAACGAGATATACTTTATACTGCATTTTTATATATCTACATTTCTATCTCTACGGTTCTAAAGTAAATTTGCCTTTATAGAAACACTAAATATAATTCTCATCACAACAGAACATTAATATACCGACTTAAGTGTATCAATCAAGTTAATAAGTTTAGTTTTTTAGAATGGTGTTCTTTCTCTCTCAGATCTGAGGTTAGTCACTAGAATGTAGTAAGTCATTATTGTTTAAAGATAGTCTTCAGAATTTATAACATACTTGCTGAGTCCCGCGGTTTTACCCGTGTTTATTATCATACCGCGGATAACGCCGCGGGATAAAGTTAGTTGAAAAAGTATCCTAAGTTACTCCTTAGATCATTGGCTATCTGCCAGTGAAAATCCCGTCAAAATCGGTCCAGCCAAAAATTGGAAAAATGTTACTTTGGTACATGTACCGTGTTTACAAACATATGCATTTATTAAAAGGCGGTTATTTCAAGATTAGAAACAGGCACTTTGACTTTATTTACTTGTATAGATTAATTTACAAAATACTAGTGGTCGCTCAATTTAGTTTGATTTTTAAATAAAACTTGGACATCTCTATTTCCTTTCGTGTATCCACGACAAATGTAACAAACAAAATCATTTACATTATTAATTAGTTAGGAATACAGTAAAGATATAACGATTAGGATAATTATATTCTTATTTTGACTTAGGTCATGCTCAGATGACGAGCGCTCAATGCGCGTTTTGCTAACGCGCGTTAACAACTACATGTAAGAACGTGTGTTAGCATGTGTACTCCTAGAACAAAATTACATTAAGTTGTATATGTCATCTGAACTGGGCTTACTGTTTATGTTTGACGCTTGTATTGACCTTCATTTTAACCAAACTTGCTAATTAGCCGCACACATTCTTCTACTTAAATGGTAAAAGTATTCTTTCTGATCTGTCATTCTTACTATTCTTTCTGCAAAATAAGTATTTCATATTCCATGTAACCTTGGAATACCTAAATCACAGTCTGGCATTTTGCACTACACCAGTCATACACAGACTTACAATGGACATTGAACAAACATTTCTTGCGATACTCGACACAGTCGCACATACCGTATGTCGGTCGGTGTGCGCGCGCGTGATTTGTGTGAGCACTATCAACATCAACACGGCTCGTTTGCACAGATTGTTATTTACCGCACTTTCTAGGGTTCATTTCACATTGGACTTTAGAGTGATTATTCTGTACTAGAAGCTTGGAGGATACTGATAACTTCGAATTGTAACAGGCTCAGTAGGTACTTGTTCATAATGCAAAAAAGCTCTTAGACGTTTTTGGGTTTCCAGTTTACTAGCTCAAGTTGGTGCTCCAAAAGATATATACAGTCTATACAAATAAATAAAATTGGAGTGTCTATTTGTAATATTAAAATAACAGCTTTTTACTAAATGCATATGTATGTATACACGGTAGATATACCAAAAATGTATTTAATTTTTTTATTTTCTGTCTGTCTGTTTGTTTGTTCCCGGTAATCTCTGGAACAGCTGGACTGATATTGACGGGACTTTCACTGGCAGGTTGCTGATGATCCGGGAAGTAACTTAGCCTACTTTTTTTAGACTAACTTTGTCCCACGGCGTTACTCGCAGTACAACAATTGTCACGGGTAACACTGCGGGGTTCAGCTAGTATACTATATTAATTAAAATTAGAATGTAAAGTATTAAGAAAACACAATTCACGTCTTTATCTATTAAGATTAGAAGTAATTTATTACTCTTACAAATGTTAATGTGTATGTATTTTGCATCGGTCCACGTCCATTCCATTTTAAGCGCAGTGTGAAGCATGCAGCGATAGTGGTTCGACCTTGATACCTTCTTATGGCAACTGCCTGAAATGGTGAGGAAATAAAGTAATAGAGAAATTAGTTCAACAGCCTATCCGAGAGCAGAATAGCAATGAACAGCACAACATACAAATATTGGTTTTAAGGATTAGATCTGTCCGATTGAAGACTGTTTTTCATAATGTAGATAGTCTATAGATATTTTAATACTTTCATTTATATGCAGTATCATTTTCTTGTACTGCTGTTTAAGGTACATTCAGATTGTTTTCAATAATCTATCTCTATTTGAAACTATTTAATAATTTTTCAGGATTAGGTACGTATCCAATTACCTTGCCCGTTAATACTAAACCTACCAATTAAACTTTTTACAGTGTTAACATATAAAATTTAAATTCATTATAAGAAAAAAAAATAAAAACCTATAACCTGACTACTTATTTTTTTTTTTTGATAAACGTAGCAAACGAGCAGACGTGACCTGATAGTAAGCGATTACCGCCGCCCATGGACACCCGCAACACCAGAGGCATCACAAGTGCGTTGCCGACCTTTGGGGGATGGTGAAAGTGATGTGGGGATGGGTTGGGGTCCTCACTCACTCGGTGAAACAAAGCGCAAGAGCTATTTCACACCGGTTTTCTGTGAGGCTGTGGTATCACTTCGGTCAATCCGACCCACCACATGGTAAAACTTAAACCGTAAAACTTTAAATAAAAGGTATTTAGTCCATGTCACATGGACCATTATTACGAATATACGGACACCTCATTTACTAAAATAGGTTCAGTGGTTTAGACGCTACGGTGAAACATACATCTTCCAAAGATTATTCTTCCTTTTCGGGCAGTCGGTAGGGCAAAAAAACACACATTAAAGTTTTGTTGTTTTTTTCGTCCTTTATTAAGAACTAGTTATTGCCCGCGGCTCCGCCTGCGTGTGTGTCGGTAATCGCGGCAAATAATAGCCTATGTGTTATTCTGATGTATAAGCTATATTACTGTAAAGTTTCATCCAAATCCGTTCAGTACTTTTTGCGTGAAGAAGTAACAAACATACACACTCACAAACTTTCGGCTTTATATATTAGTGTGAAGTGTGAAGTGTGATGTGATTATTATCATTTCATAAAAAAAAGAATCTATAAATTAACAAGCAATCGTTTTATATGTATAACTAGCTAGCAACCTCGTTTGCGTCTCCTATTGCCCGTAGCGTGATAATTTTCCCCCGTTTTTGGAACATTTTTCATTGGTGCTCCGCTCCTGTAGGTCTTATCGTGATGATATACAGCCTATAGCCTTCCTTGATAAATAAACTATCCAACTCTGAAGTATTTTTTTTTAAATCGGACTCGAGGTTCCTGTTATTAGCGCGTTCAAACAAACAAATAAACTGTTCAGCTTAATATATTAGTATAGATTGACGCCTGTTCAAATTAATGACTAAAGGTTGGTTCCCCGAGTATCTTCAGTTTCTATATCTTTTTAAAAGTAATAATAGTCTTAGTTTATTGATACACCCGTACGGCTTTTCACTTTCTAAATAACAACAGGAAACGAGTAAGCACACAGCCTTATAAATATATGCATGTAGGTTACTAGTATTTGTGTATACGTGAAATCAACCTGTCGCCAGTCGACTATGAGTTAGTGAGTGGGCCAATGTCTAAATTATGGTTTCTATATGCATATGTGTCTTGGAGAAAAGGCTCTCGTTAGTACCGACTCACACTTGATTGATGTATTCTACTCAATATATTCAAGTCCGTTACTGTGTTCACTTTTTGTATGTATGAAGTAGAAAGTTGGCATTGAGTTTGATTTGTATGATAGTTATAAAGTAAAAGTTGGTTCGGAACTTAATTTTTGAGGTGAAAAACAGGTATGTAGATATATTTTCTTTATAGGTATAAATAGGTAGGTACCTATAGTACGCTTGTTTTGCCAAATATTTGATGAAACAAATTGATACTGCTAAGTGTATGCATCTATGGTTTTATAGTCATTACGTAAATACCATATCGACGAGTGTAAAGAACTCATTTTGACTTTCATTTTGAACTAAAGAAAATACATGGGTTACTCCCCTTTATCTGTTCTCTGTAGAGTCCAAACTATGTTGTATACCTATAGGTAAGGTATGCTTCTATCAAAGTCTGATCATCTACATCTCTATCCACACTGTATACTACTGTCTTGAGAAAACTGTCTCCTCAGAATAGTCTCAACTATGAAGAAATGTGATGTTTTTCTTATAGAAAACAAAGAGAGGTTTTTCTTGGAGAATATCACACAACTGAAGCGTCTGCAGATCTAACCATTGCCATAATCTGGAGGAAGAGATAAAGTACATTCACTCATAGTAGCAGACCCCCTAGCCAAGTTGCAAGCGTTTTTCTTTCTGCAATCGTTAATGCCTAAATCCTAGCGTGTCATTGTCTAATCTTAGACAAAGTATTAAATTCTCGTGTGTCATTGGCTAATCTAAGACAAAGTAATCTTAGGCAAAGTATTAACTAATAACACATGAGAATTTAGGCGGAAACGATTGCAGAAAGAAAAACGCTTGCAATATGACTAGGGGGCCTGTACTAAGAGTGAATGTACTCTGTCTCTTCCCCCAGAATGCGATGGTTAGATCTGCAGATGCTTAGTGTCAATGAATGGTTGTAGTCAAACTCTCTGTCCCTCAGCACACAGTAAATCATATCTTAAATAACATTAATAAATTAGTAGTAACGCACCAATAGTACGAACAACAAACAGTGATTGCGAATAACGTCTATAGCCGTATGAAAGCACGTTGCGACAACACGTTGAGTGTTTGTTTGCCGCGCGATATGCACGCCTTGACACGTCATTCAATGTTCAATTGCAACGGTCATGTCACTTACAGCTGTTTGAACAATATATTAATTTAAACGACACATTTCGGTACTTGCTTATATGTTAATTATACTTAACATAGAACTGCAATGACTTTATATAAAGTTGATTATTTCATTCTGAGTTATGAAACTGTTAAACAACCGCTAACGTTCTAGTAACTCAATTACATCTCGTTAATTAAATATTTTCACCTTAATATTTTTCATGTATCCATAATTTTTTTATAATCGTTCATAGACAGATTTCGTCATTATTTTAATGTATGATTCTGCCAAAATAACTCTACTTTGCCTGATGGAAAGCATAAGCAGAATCCAAGAGTGGTGGTCACCATACTAATTGCTTGTGCAGACAACGCAAAAATGCAGTATGATGACTTTCTCGACCTACTACTTCTTCTGCATCATTGGACCACCGATCTTGCACTCACCAACGAAACACGACAGTCACTTTACGTCGACCTTCTGTGTTCGTGTTGAAATCAGCGTGGCTCTACTACCTGTCATCGGCTGGATCTACTACTCATTTTCACAGTGATAAAATTAAATAGGCCCGTATAGAAGGATTAAAAACAGAATATATGATAAATGTTGTTTTCAATTGAAATGAAACAACAGAATATTTTTCACTGCTGTTCCCGTAATAATTTAAGAAGTCGATAAAGTCTAACGACTTAGACCGATACGCAGAAAAAATTATTTTGCATAACAGTCAACTGGGAGCGAAACGAAATAACTGGCTGTAATTAATTTATATAATTTGATGAGATATACAAAAGAAATAACTTGAGAAGTAAAAAGTAAGTTAAATATCTTAGATATTTAACTTACTTTTTAGGAGTTATTATCTAAAATGTATTATTTTCTAGTGTTTTTATCCAGTTACGCTCGCGCGTACTCGTATGTTGGTTATCGTGGTAAATAAAAGACTATGTGTTATTCTGATATATAAAGTACATTATTGTAAAGTTTTATTAAAATTCGTGAAATAGTTTTTGCGTAAAAGAGAAACAAACATCGATACATCCTAACAAACTTTCGTATTTTTAGTATAAGTATTAGTAATTTGCATAAATTAAGGATTAATTTTATGTTAAATAGAATATACAGTATGTTAGGACTTGATTGGTATTATAAAACTTTGAATTTGCTGAAGTTTAAACCATGTGGTAAAAAAAGTGTTTCTAAAGTAAGTAGAGCCACGCTGATCTAAGCCTGAACGGGCCGGTTCGATTGGGGCGGTACTACCCTCGCACAGAAGATCAACGTAAAATGACAGCGCTCGTGCTGTCGTATTTGGTTGGTGAGTGCGAGACCGGAGGCCCAATGTTACAGAAGCATCTCACTAGGCCGCCACAGTTTGGGTCACTATGCTGTATTGTTACATTGTCTGCATTTGCAATGAGTATGGCGACCCAAAAAAGGTGACATTGGCCATGGCTAGAGTGCATGTTGCAGTCCGCTTTCGTAAAATCTACATTTCTAAGGACAGGCCTATGTTCAGAAGTAGACTGTTAAAAGCTCTTGATCTAACCTGATTATGAAACCTTACCATACAAAATGGAATACAATCTTACTATTTTAAGTTTAATACTAAAATTAAAAGACAAAGACTCACTGATTATAACTTCTATAATAACAAAACACTCTCAATAAAGGCTAGTTAATCAAACAATTATACGATGTAGCAAATCAGTAGATATCCAGTAAAAGCACGGAGCGATTCCATTACTTAGTTTCACTCCGCATATGCAAATATACCGGTCCACTATAAATAACAAAGTTTTGATTAGAAAACCCTTTAAAACACCATGTATATTCATATACACATTAATTATGTATCTGATTTATGCGGAGCAGATACATGTATTATTGATGTGGTTAAGAAGCTAGTGCATCATTTTAATGATCTACCTGTGGTTCAGTTTCGTGTTGTGGTTTGGCTTTTATGATACTTAGTACAGTATAACTAAAGATGCATCGCACTTACTGGGTCTAAAATCTGTTATTTGTATGTGCTTCTATATTTTTAACGAATGAGAGAACAACCGTTTACCTTACTTATCACATATTGAAGACTAAGAGGATGACGTCTATTAGAGATAAACTTTTACACACAAGTGGTTCCGACCACAATTAGACGATTTCAGCCAAAAAGGAGCATTACAAAGTGTTTAGTTCTACTTTTAGATCTCGACAAATATAGATTGATTACATTATATAATTACTTTTACAATTTATTATGTAATCATTTATATACTTAAACATAATAAATTCTCTCAAATTGTAAGTGAATGGAAAAGACTACTAAGTTGAGATAAACTACTTATATTACAAGATCATATATTATGTACAGTTCATGAGCAATAAAGATTTCGATTTGATCTTGTTTGAGGGTTTTTAAGCGGAAAATATTAGTAATACTATCATAGAACAATAGCCGCTAGTATGAATTGATCAAAAAATACTTAGCTCAGCAGCTCTAACGAATTTCTTTTACAGTCCCATATTGAGCTTTTAATATTTTTTTATTTAAATAACAGTCAACACGATATAAACTTGTAAAACCGTTAATCAGTAGATATGAGATCGGATAAGAAACATTTTATTAATTAATTTTATTCTGTGTTACTCAGTACAGTAAAATGAACAATTAAAATAAAATCTATACATTAGTAATAAAGTCTTTAATCTTAATGCAACGAATTAACTGCTTCCTGTCGTTAAAGTTTATCTTAAAGTCAATTAAATGACTTCTTTAGTTAGTTATTAACTACTTAAAACCAACAGTTTCGCTTGTTTAATTCTATGTTTTACTAAATTTATATACGCAAAATTATAGACTTCTAGTTGATATATTTTAACCTTTTATGATAAAAAGGTCTTAACAATGACTGTGTATTTACTAATACTAGTAGGTACTAATAATTAAAACACTTAAGATGATAATAATAATCAATGAACTCCAGGTAAACTCTTTGAATAATACGCTGAAAGCGTTAACTAATTAGTGCTTTTGTATATACATACATAAGTAAACATAAAAAGATTAATATGTTGTTGTTCTAAGTCTGGGTGTTCTTTGGAGCCGTTTTAATGTACTTACATTTGTAGTGTCCTGTGACACATGATACATTACCAGTGCGAGAGCTGTCTTTTTAAAAAGAAAACAGACAATGTATATGTGAACAAATGGACACGTCAATCTTATGCAATCAAAAGAATGATGCTGTATTGCTATACGAGAGAAAAAGGTAACCAAACTAATACAGCTCCGTATTTGAAATAATAATAAAAGTTTTACAATATACTCAAGAAGTAACTGTTTCATTATACTGACAAGGTTATCCTGTCAGGAGGTTTTAATTGATTGCAATGTTTTTTTCTTTTTAAGTTCATTTATGTTTAAATAATGAGAGCAAATTCAATTATGCGTTTTGTAACTATGTTTATTTTCGAAAATTAACTTAGGTAAAGTACCTACCGTTGATCATTTGTGATCATAATGCTTAATAATAGATCTGAAATTCTGAAATTGAAGCTAATATTTAATTCCTCCTTTTTAATTAAAGTAATAGCTGTACATCACTAATAAGAACCTGTTATAATAATAACGTACACACATAGGTTGAACGTACCGTGCGTAAGTCGGCGTGCGTTTGCGCAGTGTACCGGCTAGCGGTAGCGTTGTCAACTATTATCAACGATACGGTGGCCGACGTGTCGACAGGAGAGAATGATTAAAGCTACAGCTGCGTGCCGTTTATCGTATCAAAGTATCAAATATAAACAGGTTAAAACATATTCCTTATTTAACCCTTTGTTATGATTCTTCAGTGGAGGATTTTTTCTGTGACAATGGTTTTAACCGTGCTAAATTCTGAATAAATAATGTATTTACTTATTTGCAATGGGTTGTGTGGTTATAACATATAAACAAAACTTAAAACAAAAAAAAACTGAAAACTTAATAATAATAAGAAGAAACATCTACATTGATATGCTCCTAAATACGTTCTAATAAAATTTTCAATTGTAATTGAAAACAAACTTATAAAACATCCGACATTAGAAAAAAACCTTTTATTGTCAAAATTTCGACTCCAGGTTTTGGAAACATTGGTTTCATTAAATGTTATTTCATACAGTGAGTTTAAAACATATCGCTTAGCGGGTGTTGTATACGACATGGTGACTATACCTTCGTCAAAATTGATGAATATGAACATGTAAATTACGTCAAATCCTTTACGTACGAAACGTTTATTTACTTATATACAAGGTAGTTGAAACAATCATCTCATCATTGCCATTATCGGACATTATTACGTCCAAAAGCATAGAACAGAACTCGGTCATTTCTCGGTAGAGCGCGTCAACCATTTATCGACGGGGAAGTATCGACATTGTAGATTTATGCGACGGGAACTGCATGTGTTAATTAATATCTAACAACTAATATCGGAGTTTCTCCTGGTAGGTGAAACTGGATTGGCGGCTATACTTTGTTTTGGTATTTGTTTAGTTTGTTTGATTATTGTTATTTATATATGATTGCGTTTATCACTGTATTCCGTAGTTCATATACTTTTAATATAAAGAGAATGAATGTGTATAAAGTTAGCCATATTAAGACATCAATTTGTCGTATGAACGTCTTTTTTTAACGTGTCGTCCGAACGTGAGTTAAATGTTAATTTTAAAGAGTTATTTATTACTAATAACTTTACCTAAGTAATCTGAAAGTAATTAGGTATGTTACTCCGTATTTGAAAGTGCCTTTTTTACATAATATTGCGAGTATTATTTTTCGTTGTTGTGTTACGCTCGCTGTAACGTTTATAATAATTGACGACAGTTACTATTAAAATAAGGTAACTAAAATAAAAGCTTTTTAGTATTAAGCTAATGACTAATACAGGTATATGTAAGTGGCAACTAGAAAACTATGTTATATAATTGAATAGAATAGAATAGAAAACTCTTTATTTGCACACCTTATTACAGAGTTAAATAAGTACATAATACATAAAAAATCCGAAGTGTAGTGTACAAAGGGCGGCCTTATTGCCATAAGCAATCTCTTCCAGGCAACCTGAGATAAATGTCTGTTATTTGTATATCTATCGTATCTTGTTATAGGTGTTTTTGCAAACGTCCCTGAAGTGAGCCTATTTATGATAGTACTATAAGTAGTAGAGCCACGCTGATTTCAGCACGAACGGGCCGGCTCGACCGGGCGGTACTAACCTCGCACAGAAGATCAACGTAAAATGACAGCGTTCGTGTTGTCGAGTTTCGTTGGTGAGTCAGGTGGAACCAGGTTGAGTGCTAGACCGGAGGCCCAATGATGCAGAAGTATCACTAGGCCGCCATAGTGTGGGTCACTATGCTGTATTGTTGCATTAGCAATGAGTATGGTTACCACCACTCTTGTATTCTGCTTATGCTTTCCATCAGGCAGAGTAGAGTCATTTTGGCAGGCCCTTATATAAAAAAAAAGTGTTCCTAAAAAATTAGAAAAAAAAATATTAGCACAGGACAGAGAAGTGTAATTTAACAAGACAATAGACTGTATGATAGTATAGTACTTTGTAGGTACCTACCTTCTAAACAAAATTTAAAGAAATATGCACCAAACTGCATTGAATAAGTAATACCAAGTGTTGCAGTCATCTCTATAAAAAGGTAATGGTATTTTTAGCAAAATAATCAAAATAAACAGTTGCAACAAAATGTCCATATATTTAAAAAACGGCTTAGGTATATTAAGTAAAGTTTAACTTGTGTGCAGTACAAAACCACAGTACTAGAGTTTTATGGGACACTGTGGATGTAGATAGAGTTAATTTATAGCACTTTTGAGAGTATCCACTAATTGTTTTCTCTTTTGGTCTTTGTGAGGAACAGTGGAAACTGTAGAGTGGTACTTAGATATTTTTTAATTAGAATAATATCCAATTACAAAAAATAAAATGGAATCAGGTTGAACGCAAATAAAGATTCAGTTCAAAATCTAGATATCTGGAATTTTCCATAATTTGAAGGGAACATTTTAAGTTAAAACCAATTACATACTATTTTTGTTTTATTTTTGTCAGTTTCATTTTTCAGGTATACATTTCTCATTGTAACACCGTTATTATCGGTCGTACCGTGATGTTATAGTTTATTATATTATCTTTCTCGTTAAATCTCATACCTATTAAAATAATTGTTGAAATTGATCCAGTCGTTCACGAATGATGCCGTCACCAAGGGAAACAGAGATTCATTTTTATATATAGACTAGCTGAACCCCGCAGTGTTACCCGCGGTTATTGTTGCACCGTGGGTAGCGCCGCAGGACAAAGCTAGTCTAAAAAAAGTAGCCCAAGTTACTCCTTAGATCACAGAACAGATAACATATTCCTTAGTTCTGTGCCTTAGATCATCAGCTATCTACAAGTGAAAGTCCCGTCAAATTTAATAAAGCCGTTCCAAAGATTACCCGGACAGAACAGAACAAACAGACAGACAGACAAAAATTGTAAAAAAAATATTTTGAAATATGTATCGTTTATCCATACATATGCATTTACTAAAAAGTGGTTATTTTAATATTACAAACAGACACTCCAATTTTATTTATTTGTATAGAATAGATGTATAGATAATAGATATATATGTATACAATTCAACTCTATACCTCTTGGCTAGTACTATTCAGCTAAGGCGTTAAGAAGATTAAGGGTTGATAGGTTAGTTTTATTTACGTGACTATCGATTGGACATTGCATTGTGCTGCCGTATTCATATGCCAACACCAGATTTATACCTTTACAAACCAACATTTGCCTGTACAGTCACTATTTGTAATAACAATCGTCTTTATCTCATTACATTAAAGTTCATTTTACTTGTATAATACATTTAAAGACAGTAAAATAAAATTGTCGAAGAGGAGAATCAAATGTATGGTGACAAGGATCCTCGAGTAAAACTAGTAGTTTATTTATTACTATTGGTAGTTTAATTATTTTGCTTTGAATAATTGTTCGTTTGATAGCTTTTGATAGACTATTTATACAGAATTGTGTGGGCGGAGGTAATATGATACTGTGTGCATAGTAGATAAAGTGTCGGTATTTAGTGGGTACAGGT
The DNA here is from genome assembly GCA_905220595.1 of Spilosoma lubricipeda. Classification (NCBI taxonomy): domain Eukaryota; kingdom Metazoa; phylum Arthropoda; class Insecta; order Lepidoptera; family Erebidae; genus Spilosoma; species Spilosoma lubricipeda. Next base: position 5,438,511 of record HG992287.1, on the reverse strand, counting down.
GCAATAAATACTAGTTGAATATTGTCTTTATATAACCCGTAAGATCTGTTCAGAGCTATTCAAGAAGTAACTAAACTATTTATCATGTATTGCAATAGATGGCGTTGTTCAAAGTGGCTGAATCGCGATATTGTTTAGTTGCATAAAAGTATACAGGTTTGAAATTAATATTAAATAATTGATACATCACATTAATTTCTTCTACGATTAAATAAGTTAATTATAATTAATATGATACAAAATACATTTTAGATGACTTAAAAGTATTTAAAAATACCTGTAGATAGTAAATAATCTATATATTTAATTCAAATAAAATGCAGTGAAAACTGGCAAGAATATAGTTTTTGCAGGGCAATCGCTTTTTTTATTACCATATTATTATTTTAAAAACGTATTATTGATCTTAATGTGTATTTTCTTAAAGTGTAAATCCGAATGATCAGGACAGAAAAGTACCGAGAGGAAAGATAGCAAAACATCGCAATAATCTCCTAAATCTGTAAGTTGATATTGCGTAACTTGAGGCCCTATTGTTTTGTCCATGGACTTCTCGTAATTAAATGTTGATTGGTTTTATATTACTGACTCTTCATAAACAACGGTACCTACCCAAAGGATCTGTAAATCCTTTAACAGTGTTGTTCCAATTTTTATTTTTAAAATGGTATTTAATACTTTTTTCCTCAGATAATATTATTTTATACGTTTCGTTAAATTTCTATGAAATCTGAAACTTTTCATGAATTTGATAAATGAAGTAAAAAAATCGCAATTTTAATAGAATCAAAAAGTAGGATGATATTGACGTCAGCTGTGACGTCAAAAGTTCAAATAATAAACGTTTTGAAAATTAGTTTGAAAACGTGTGTGGTCTTCATGGCTAAGTGGTAGACGAGTAGTTTAACAAATTACAAAGTTAAGCAATCCTAACCAGGTTAATCGATGGATGGCCATTTCTCCACCGTGTCTCGGAAAATGCGTTAAACTGCCGGTCCCGGATGCTATACGAATATTTGGGATAATCACTATGAGTAGTGCCTTAAAATTCCAACTATAGTTTCAAGGTAGTAGAGCCACGCTGATTTCAGCACGAACGGGTCGGCTCGACCGGGGCGGTACTACCCTCACACAGGATTTCAACATAAAATGACAGCGTTCGTGCTGTTGTGTTTCATTGGTGTGTGCGATACCGGAGGCCCAATGATGCAGAAGCATCACTAGGCCGCCATAGTGTGAGTCACTATGCTGCATTGTTGCATTGTCTGCATTCGCAATGAGTGTGGTGTCCACCACTCTTGTATTCTGCTTATGCTTTTCATCAGACAGAGTAGAGTCATTTTGAAAGGGCCATACTTAAAAAAAAATGTTTTTCTACAAAACTTCAATATCGCCTAGCCACTCAAATTGGCTTGTGGAGGTTTTACGGCATTGTTCCACAAACAAAGTTAAGTTCTTGGTTCAGCAATATCGTAGTAAATTTAAAACCTTTAGTTTGGGGATACGGTTTGGACCAAGAAAGAAGGAGTTCTTTATAAATAAATTGTTTTAACTAATATGGTAAATGACATCTCAGTCACAAATTCGTTACTTATTCTGTCAAAACGATAACCGTATGCAGTGCCGGATTAAGCCAGCGCGGGGCCTGTAGCAAATTTGGCCAAGGGGCCCTAGGTTTGCTCTAGACTCTCAAGTTTACTTTTAAATAATGTTCTTCTATTAGTAACTTTATTAGATTCACTTTATGGTGACGTATTTGACCATTCGTAAGTTTAGTCAATTAGTACGAAACACATTATTGCGATCCATAACTCATATTAATGCGTTTTAATGTTGAAAAAGAACGTTCGCCACTGCAATTAGTCATCACGAGAGACGAGTAAATTCTCAAGGCAATTTCTTTTGGTTTGGGAAACATGACTCTAAAGAATTATTTAATAAAAGTTTATAAAATTTCAGTTTCAGATACTCTTATTTGTTAATGTCAATGACGATAGCCTCATATGTTTTCAGCAACTCCGCGAACTTTCCACCCAGTGGTGCTAATTTCAGACTTCCTCTAATGTAGTCATTTTTCACCTTATCTAGTCACACCATAAATGTATCTTAACATTCGCATTACAACTACATGCTGGCGTTTCTGATCCGTTTCGTTTATTGGCCAACTTTCAGATCTATGCAGGACGGCAGGTCTACTGATCATTTTATGTATTTGGCTTTAACGTTAAAGGGAACTTAGGATCGCAAAAAGTTCCTGTTACCTGCCGCCACTTCATCCGTCTTCATTGATTCGATGTCCGCAGACATATTTCGCCATTATTTTGTAACAGCAAACCGAGGTACTTGAAATCAGTGCAGACCGGAATCGTTCTATTCAGTGACCCGGCGGTATATAGAACATGTATTCGGTGTTAGTTCTGCAGATTTTTCTAGTTTTCTAGGTTGCTAGTCTGCGCTGACCCTCGGACGCGACCAACACAATGTCGTCTACAAATATAATGCACAATGGTGTCTCCTCCAGTATGTACGATGTCAGAGCATCCATTATCAGTAGGAAGAGGTATAGGCTAAGAGCCGTTCCCTGATGCAAACTAACAGAGACACTGGATTGGTCGGTGTTTCCCGCAGCCGATCTTACTAAGGTGCGAAATTCCCTGTACATCGATCGAATCACCATAGTGATGGATTTACCACTAGGCTGATTAGGCTGGAGCCTAGGGCGGCAGATTTGGCCCATTTTTTTTATATATTATATAATTACATACGATCAAAAATACGGTTATTAGGAGTCTTGAAAATTTAACAAAACTTTAGGACCAAATAGATTAGTGTGCCTATAGAATACTCTCAATTAAAAAAAACGGGCCGACCGCATCATAACCTTCTCCTTTTTTTCACGAGATGAGATGAGAAAATGTTGCCGCTGCGACGATTGGGGACCTCTACCACGTCCCCTTCGACGCCTGTTTCGAGTGGGATCGGCACTTTCCCAATCACGCTCTGCGGTCTCCTTCTGGAGCGTCACACCCTCGCAGAAGGAGACTGCGGCTTTCCATCGCTAACCACTCGGTACAACGGTAACAGGTTTTGCCCGATCGATCGACTAGAACTCGGTGGCATGAGGCCCTGGAATCAGTGAGTTTGTTTGTTCATTGTTCAGGGAAAAGGCTGTCCACTAACCACTTCTTTCAAGAAGCTGGACGTGAGAGGCTCAGACAGAGAGAGGGATGTGATACGCCGAGACGGCAGCTAAGGGAGTATCGAAAGAGGATATGAAAAGAGCAGGGAGACATTAAATTATAGGTTAATAGGGGCGGCAAAAAATTTATAACCTACTGGCGGCAAATCTATATATCCGCCTCTGAATGCCACATACTAAGCGAGGCACTCTTTCGTCTTTCAAAGCCTACTACAAAACCTCTCGGGGTACCCTATCATACGCCATTTCTAGATCAACAAACACCAAAAGCAAGCTTTTGTGCGCCTGTCTGTATTTCTCTCACAATTATCGAATTGCAAATATGGCATTTGTTGGCCCGTCAAAAACCCAAATTGGTTTCTACATATTGCACTTTTCTCTCTCATTCTTCTCTCAACGACTTTCTCTAAAACTTTCATTCTATGTGGAATGAGCTTTATTCCTCTATAACTGCCACATTCCTGTACATCTCCTCTGATTTTAAAGATGAGAAGAAGAGACAAGCGAACTTAAATACCGTTCATCCGGGATTACCTAATGGCATGCAAGATACTTTACGCTTATTTAAACTTATTTTTTTTTACGGTCAATGGGCGTTGGAGTGCGGGGCCCCTCAAAGCGCGGGGCCCGTAGCATTTGCTACTCTTGCTACGTGGCTAATCCGGCACTGACCGTATGAAAAAAGTACTAAAAACAAACTTGTGACGTCACTCTTTTGGACTACTCATTTGAGCAATCAATATTTATTTGATCAAAATTTTTAATCGAAAGGAAAAGTTGTAATAATTATTTGTTTCCGAGATTTTTTTGTGTATTCGTTTTAATGAAGGAGACATCGGTGTTTAACAACACAGTCATCTACCCGATTGTCAGTGCAGTTTTTTTACTCTATCGACTAAAACTTCCAAAGTCCACCACTTCAAAATGTATTTGCACATGCATACTTAATCTCTAGTAAATAATTAATTTTCTAACATTTTAATATATCGACACAACTGAAGCGAAACACCAACAAACACTTTCTCCTCCGCCCGCACACGCGACCACGACCGGTCCCAGGTTCGATTCCCGATAACAGCACTCTTAATGAGAATACCAGTCAGTTGATTTATAGCACCAGATCTACTTGTTAAAGAAAATATGATACGAGGTATTTACTGGTCTATATTTTAATTTCATGTTATTGATACAAATCATGTAAATATTGCTGATATTACATATGATATTACAGATCACATCAGCAATAATTTTTATTGAATATTTAAATAAAAAACAAATAAATAAATATTTCGGACATCTAACACATAACGCCATGTAGTCCCAACTCAGGGATTATTCTTTTCTTCTCAATTTTTTAATTATTTTCTATCACACATACGTCTTACAGTTCGTCCTTCTGCCATTCGTCTTTTTTTCTTCCTCTCTTTCTCTGTCCTTTCATTTACTTCTTACTCATCCATTTCACTATTAATTTACATATCATTCCTTTCTTCGCTCCCTTCACTCTTTATATATTCTTTTCTACGAAATATTTACATTCCGGTCTACTCTCGCATTCTACATTATATGTATACACATTTTTTTTTTCAATTTTTGTCTGTTTGTTCCGGCTAATCTCTGGAACGGTTGAACCGATTTTGACGGGACTTTCACTGATAGGTACGATTTCACGATAGGACGTGGCGTTACCCGCGGTATGACAGTAAGCGCGGGTAAAACCGCGGGGTTCAGCTAGTGATTAATATGAAAGTTAACAGTTACATAATATATGTACTGTTATTACAATTTACACATGATTTACAACAAATATTAAACATATGGTATGTAGAACAAAATTGGTTTGCTAAATAGTATAATTAGTAATGTCAACAATGTATAGACGAAAAAAACGCTAAACGACGGCGAAGTAAAATTGCCTCCAGCTGTATTTTGAAAGTTAGTTCCATTTGGCGTATAATTTGCTGCTGATTATTATACGTCTAAGTATGATACCTGTATACTATTTATATATTACTAGCTGTTACCCGCGGCTCCGCCTGCTTAGTATAAGCTATATTACTGTACAGTTTCATCCATTCCGTTCAGTAGTTTTTGCGTGCAAGAGCAACATACACATATCCTCACAAACTTTTGCATTTATAATATTAGTAGGAAGGATGATTTCGAAAATATCTCTGTCTGTCTGTTGTTCTTACGTCACTGTTATTCATTGATTGTTGAGGATTGCCTCGATATCCAACATATATGCGAGTAGAGCCGCGAGCAAAGGCTAGTATTCTCTAATATTATTTCAAATATGACTCCTACGATATACCTTTAACTAAACATTTTATAATACTTTTTATTTTTTTAGACGATGTTCACCAGCAAAAGATAAGCCACGAACTTTAGGCTTGTTACATTTTTATCTTTACGCATTTAGTTTTTGCGAACAAAGTCATTCACTGACCCACTAGCTCGCAGCCATTTGTAAGAACTATCATTTTAATCCAATTAAAGGCAAGATTACCATAAAAACGCATGTAGCGGTCTCTGTAAGTGCACATTATGTGCTTACCAATAATCATTTAATTATGTAGGTAAATAGATATCGGAATGCGAGCCATTACAATAATGTATGCATACGACATATTCTAATCAAATCTAATATGGAAAACCTTATTCTGAGACGGATGTGTTCTTATTTTTTTTTTCGACCTATCGCAGGATATTTTTTTTATCTATGGACCTTCCAAAGTGACTCTACTCTGCCTGATTGAAGAATGAGCAGAATCCAAAACTCTCTGTGGCCTAATTCTGCATTATTAGGATTAGTCGTATCGACTACAATTAGGCAAGTGGCAAGATGTAGGCTAAATAAAGTTACTGTTACTAATCCGTTTAGTAAGGCACCCCATTGGTTAATTTTAGTTTTATAATCAGTGTTTTTTTTATGGAGTAGGCGGGCAAACGAGCAGACGTATCGCCTGATGGTAAGCGACTACCGCCGACTATGGATACCTGCAAGCACCAGAGGCGTCACAAGTGCGTTGCCGGCCTTTGAGGGATAGGGAGGGGAGATAGGGGGAGGGGGTTTGGGTTATGGGCCTCCGGTATCCTCACTCACTCGGTGAAACACAGTGCAAACACTATTTCACACTGGTTTTCTCTGAGGCCGTGGTATCACTCCGGTTGAGCCGGCCCAATAATGCCGAAGCGTGGCTCTCCCACGGTAGAGCCTGTTAGGCTGTAAGAGCATACTGAACTAGAGATTTAATGAGCTGTCAAGCAGTTCTTTTATTTGGTTAAGTAGCCATTTACTTAGTCCAAAAGGATAGGAATTTCAAAATACGTTAGCGTGCTACGGGGTTTATAAAAGCGTTCGATCATACGATAGTTAATATTTATTTCATGTAAAACTTTTGAATTTTCCACGAGAGCATGCAGTTGTAGTGACCTCGAAATTAATTCCACTTTTAAACTTATATTTAGTGCAAGGTTAGCAATATATCATATAGGAATTGCAGATACCGTACCAAGACACGGAGCGCTTTGAAGCACGATATTGTCGTGTTCTCGAGTTCTGTCTTTTTTTTAAATTCAGGCCGCTTGAAATGCTAACAGTTGGATAGAGATTTTACATTTCATCTACATATAATGACGAAAAAGCCCTGCTTTGACAACGAAATCTCAAGAACATAACCATTAGAGGACTTATTGTACCATATATTGTTTTATTTATAAATTAAATATTAACGTTATTTTGAGGTATATGAAATGATGAACTACTCAACGTAATTTTTAGTGATCCTTATCACGAATTATATTAAAATTAATATTTATAATTTTTTTTCAAATTTTCGAGATTTCTTTATACCACATAATTTGTATTTGTTCTTAAACTGAGATGCTATTGTATTTTTAAGAAACTATACTTTTTGTTTCCATGACTTTTCAAACAAATCGAACCAATTACGACCGACTAAGTGGACAATGTAGAATTGTACTGTTAAAACTTCGGATATCTTATGAAGATCATTTTAACTAAGTCTTGATTTACACATATATCATATATACATAATAATTAGTATAGAATTTATACTCTTTCTCTCTCTCAATCTATACTCTCAAGTAAAGTAATCATATGGATAGTTCATTAGTTTTCGCTAACTACATAAAAGTGTAATTAGTAATTAACCTCGACGGTACGGAATAAGGCGCCAACCTGTAGCTCCTCCGTATTGGACGAGAGACGCGAAGGAAAATGTTCTGGTTTACTAAATATTCTATTAACATATTGGCCTAATAAACAGAAATATGAGGATTAGTTAGTTGTTGAGAGTACAGCTAACTTAGTAATTATGAGAATGAGTCAATAAAATAAATAAATAAATAAAATAAATATTTGGGACATCTAACACACAATGCCATCTATTCCCAAACTAAGCAGAGCTTGTATTATGGGTACTACACAACTGATATGAATACTTATATGCTTTTTTTTTGTAAATACATACGTATTATACATAGAAACACCCAAACTCCGAAACAAATATTTACAGATCATACAAACATTTGGTCCGACCCGGGAATCGAACCCGAGACCTCAAGAACAGCAGTCGCGTACGCTACCACTGCGCCACCGAGGCAGTTATATGTAAGTATAGATTCATAAGTTTGATATGTATGACAGTACTAGTAGTGAGTATTAATACATGTAGTTGAGAATGACATTTGATGGTTCTGTGATTTCTGAGTTACAGATCCCTTATTAGCGTTTAAAGGGTTAAATTTAAGCAATTTAATTTAGAACACTAATAGTTACTCTCGATCACCGCAGGAGCCATTAAACTAAAACGGATTAATTTAATACTGCAATGCTTAAAAGTGGTTATACTTTAACATAAAAATAGGTTTGGTTGTGGACCTAATTGAATGGGACCACACGGGAACCACCAGCTTTCATATGAGAAAAGAATCATTAAAATCGGTTCACTTAGTTAACAATTCTGAGGTAACTCACATAAAAAATACAGTCGAATTGAGAACCTGCTCTTTTCTTAAGTCGGTTATAATGGATCTAAGGTTATCAACCAAGACGCCAATATTTAAGTTAACATTACGAGTAAATTGTGCCATAGGTACTCCCCTCAGATGTGATAATAAAATAATAAAATAAAATAAACTTTATTGTACACCAATTGATACAGTTATATTTATAAACTAAACAATATAGTAACCATGTACAAATGGCGGCCTTATCGCTAGAAAGCAATTTCTTACAGGCAACCTTTGGATGGACAAATCAACTGTAGAAACACAAATTCATGGGTAGTTTGGTGTTTAAAATAAATAACGAAACAAATGAACTTCTTTCAGATAAAATATCATAAATAGAAATATAGAGATTTTAATACAAACAAATAAAACATATAAAATAGTGCACAATATCCTCACTTTTATAATAAAGAATAGTGAGTGATGAAATATCTTTAACAGGTAATAAATTACGGAGATAAGAAATGTTCTTTGACCATTTTTTTAAATATAGGCAGAGATTTGGCACGCTTTACAGCTATTGGCAAAGCATTCCATAGTCGGACAGCCTGTACAGTAAACGACTTATCGTAAAATCTGGTACAATGCGTTGGTACTGCCAATTCCAGAGATTCGGATGACCTCAAGGATCTTGAATGTGTGTCACTGAGAAAAACAAAGCGTTTTTTTAAATAAGGTGGAGTGCACGGATGAAATAGAATACCATAAAGTATGGAAAGAATATGAGCATCCCGTCGAAGGCGAATTGGGAGCCATTTAAGCTGGTTGCGATATTCAGATACATGGTCATATTTGCGTAGTCCAAATACGAATCTAATGCAAAAGTTTTGAAGGTGCTCAAGTTTGTCGAGTTGCTGTGATCCTCAGTGAAGAAGGTTATACCTATCTTAACAAAATTATTCGAAATTGTAAATCGTAGTTATAGATCTAAGTCTGTTGTGTAAGAATTCAGATCTTATGATAGCGCTACACAAATCAGACCTTATTACCATACCGACATAGTAGCCAGCGTTTTATACTAAATTATACCATGTGTTCTAGCCTTAATTGGGTATTCGTACAGAATGGTTATTGCTCTCTAATGGAGCAAATGGTTATTGATGTTATGGAGCATATAGACCCGTAGCATAAGGTTCTGCACAAGTCTAGAGGAAATTATACTAATATATTCTGAATGAAACATATTAAGAACATGTCTGCATAATGTGTAGGCAACCAGCCAATAAGAATGTAGGTCGTTTTTGATAGGGTTTCGAGTACTTCATGAGTTTAATATTAGTGAGTAATGTGCGGGTATAAAACAAACGTGAAATCAAAAGACGTTCATTTATTAATTTAGCGTTTTTTAGATAATTTTTATTAAGTTTTTTTTATAATTTGATTGTCATTGGGTAAAAATCGCAATTGCGAAATATTTGCTTCCATTTTTGTATTGTTGCATACTTACATGCATATTTGTTAATTACGTCACAATGTTATTTTGCTTTCATACTCGTCATCTTATCGTTTGCTTTTATAGTTTGTAACAGTGTATATCACCATATAAATTTCCTTATTACTGTCAACTAATGGAACCAAAAGAACTAACTATTCTTCTCGCTGCCCAGCGGGCATTGTCCAGTTGACAACTGAAAATACACAAGAAAAATTTTAAAACTTACGAAGACTCAATAATATACTAAGCTTCTTAGCTATAGAAACTATAGGTACATATTTGAATCTACACCCTTTCTGCTCGTATAGATGAAGTAAATTTGATCCTATATTTGTATATATTTAAAGTTTACACAGAACAAATAAAACGACCTCAATGCGTTATCACGCGCCAGTTTTATTCCTACCACGACTGGTTCAATATGCAAAAGTCGAGACAAGTTATAGAGCAGTCATTAGATGTGCAGCACATTGTACAGGATGTCTCGGGGCCTACTCCCGAGATCTGATACATACACCGCACCCAGCTTTCTATGGATGTCCACGTAAACTAGGGCAGTGACCACCAACCTCAACTAATGTAGCAAAAATATAATTATAACTAGCCGACCCACGCAACCTCGTTTGCGTCTCCTATTGCCCGTAGCGTGATAATTTTCCCCCGTTTTTGTAACATTCTTCATTGGTGCTCCGCTTCTGTAGGTCTTAGCGTGATGACATATAGCTTATAGCCTTCCTCGATAAATGGGCTATCTAACACTTAAAATCGGACCAATAGTTCCTGAGATTAGCGCGTTCAAGCAAACAAAAAACAAACAAACTCTTCAGTTTTATAATATTAGTATAGATATATATTTGAATTTAAAGCAATATACAGTCGTTAACCGGATTTTTAAATATCAATTACAACAATTTTAAAACATTATCAACAGATTTTCATAGTTCACTGCAATGCAATGCACTGCAATAGTCTAGATATAGATAGAAGGTTTTGACGATTGATAGAATCACGTTTGTAAGGTTTTATACCTTAAATATGGAGTAGTTTTGATTGGCTGTTTCATAATCATGTAGATAAATGCATCCCTCAATATTTTAGTTTATATCATTGCTTTAAAGTTTCGCTACATCCTACGTAATTCTACTTATCGACGTTTGTGTTATTCGTAAAGACACTTATAACAACCGAATCGCAAATAAGATAGAAATATGTTTATTACACAACGGAAATATTCGTAAAAGAGAAAGAATAAAAACATTTAACAGAAATAAACAACAAAAAAAAAACACGTAAATAATCGCAATAAAGAAAAAAGTTATCTAGGTACTTGAATCAACTGCTAGATTCCTATAAATATATACCCTATCTATAACGCTGTAACTAAAATCAACAAAACTACGCACAGAAAATCAACGTAAAATGACAGCGATCATGCTGTCGTGTTTCGTTGGTGAGCGCGAGACCGGAGGTCCAATGATGCAGAAGCATCACTAGCCCGGATGGGTGGGTCACCATGCTGCATTGTCTGCATTCGCAGTATGATGACCACCACTCTTGGATTCTGCTTATGTTTTCCATTAGGCAGAGTAGAGTCATATAGGCAGGGCCAAATAAAAAAACTACAATTAGCTACATTTTAGCGTTACTTAGAGATGATATTAAACATGATTAACTTTAGACTTTATTTTATCATTTATACTGTTCATATTTTGTCCAAGTATCGAGTTGCGGTAGTCACTGAGCGGTTGCAGAACACTTTCTATATGAATTGTAGGTGCATGCATTGTAATGGTTACATGATAGATACAGGATTGGAAAGTCTTTTCCCTAGGGCCAACGATTACTATTACATACAATCGATTCACTCAACTTGCGCACTAAACTCGCTTCCGTTTGGAATATATTGGAGAAAATTGCTTGATTTCAATGAGAGAGTATAACGAGTTAATCACATGAAATATATGACAGACTTCCGTAAGTCCGTAATTTATCCATTTAAGCTTTTTAATAAAAACAGATATGTGCGAAGTTTGTAAGAAAACTTTACGAATTTACAATTGTCTTTTGCTTAATTCGTCCTGTGGAGATTTTTGTATATTATAAAGGGACGGGATTTTCTAGTTGTCAGAATGACTCTACTCTGCGTGATGGAAAGCATAAGCAGAATCTAAGAGTAGTGGTCACCATACTGCGAATGCAGACAATGCATCAATGCAGCGTGGTGACCCACACCATGGCGGCCTAGTGATGCTTCTGCATCATTGGGCCTCCGGTCTCGTAAATCTTGTACTATGAAGGTTGATAAACATATTCATATATTTCTATATGAGTAAAACTAAAAGCTGCTTCGGTGGCGTAGTGGTAGCGTATGCGACTGCTGTGCTTGAGGTCTCGACTTCGATTCCCGGGTCAGACTAAATGTTTGTATGATCTGCAAATATTTGTTTCGCAGTTTGGGTGTTTTCTATGTATAATATGCATGTATTTACGAAAAACTATATTTGTGTTTATATCAGTTGTCTAGTACCCATAACACAAGCTCTGTTTAGCTTGGTACGGACGGATACAGATGGCATTTTGTGTTACATGCCCAAAATATTTATAAGTATTTATTATAGTTATAGACATATTCCAGATAAATTACATCCAGCCACAGAACAAATAAGCGTGTTCATCACACAAACATTTGTTCTGAGTAGAAATCGAACCCCCGACCTTTGGCTTAACAGCCAGAATCACTAACCATTAGATCACAAAAACCGACACACTGCTGACGGGTTTCGTCTTCGTTTATGTCGGTTCACTTATTTTTTTTATGTCACTGTAGAATTTCGTTAGTTTCTATATTTACAAAATTTTAATGTAGCATAGGAAATTTGCGCGAGTTATTTATATTTACTGTATTTATGAAAAGAGAATATAAGTAATGAGGGTTACATAGTACTACTTTTGTATCTGACACGACGGTAGCATATTGGGCAGGCTCCGAACCCGTTATCACTTGCTTTCAAATCTAACGTTTCAACCTATGCATAACTTTCGCTCCGACTTTAACAGCTTAAAGAGCTTTTCAGTCAATTAGTTATAACAATTACCTAGTTATCTTTTACACACGAATCACTAGTATTTCTCAAAACACATTTCCTATTAAAAGCCATCGCACAAACACAATCAGTTAACAAGAACAATTTCAAATAAATAGATGCAAGATTCCTGAACCGCTAAGATATCAAAGCTGCCAGTATAATATATAGCAATATTAAATCACCAACAAGATCACGCATGCACAATACAAAGTAGAAGTTGCAGATGGATCTATCTCTGTCGGACATCGCAACATCATTTAGAATGACAGTGCTGCATGTCGATACACATGCACCATTGTTTAGTTGCAAAATGAAATAAAATACACTAACTTCAATTGTTGGAATAGTACCTTTGTTGTTCTTTTTAATTATGGCATTAAAAACAACAATAAAAATTGAGCGTCTGGCGTCTGGCAGATGTGAAACATCGAAATAATTTTGCATAAATAATAAGTGTAAAATGTAGTTTAAGAAAGGAACTGAGAAGAAAATAACTTAAAAGATAATCAACGCTACAATTAGTGCTACTAAAGATCTATCTTTTCCTGCAATTTATGAGAGTGATTGCGGGACGAAAATGTGTAACAGGAATTTGAGCAAGCGACGGTTTTGTTTGATTTGTCGGGCATCTGCGGAGTCATAATAGACAATAATCAGATTATAGTTGAGAAGTTACACATACCATACGCGACATTTAAATAAAAGGCGAGTAAAAAACTAAATCGAAAATTCAAAAAAACATCCATCTAAGTAAAACTGTCAATGTTAAACAGAAGTGTCGCTAGCATCTACAATAAATACACATATTTACTCTTTACAGAAACGATATACCCTCATAAAGCTTGTAAAGCCTTTCTTACGTATCGTATTGAAGGATCAGCGTCATTACCAATGACAGCGCCTCGGCGTGCATCGGTGACTGATGACGCGGGAGTCGAGACGCATGTCATGAGTACATGCGTCCACGTGAGCATTTGTTATTCTTGCATGTTACATTAATTACGAGTGTGCATAATAGATTTGCATTGTTTGTATTCAATCTTAATATATATCCTACTAATATTATAAACGCGAAAGTTTGTAAGTATGGATGGATGGATGTTTGTTACTCCTTCACGCAAAAACTACTGAACGGCTGGCTGGCTGTAACTTTACAGTAATATAGCTTATACATCAGAATAACATATAGCCTACTATTTGCCGCGATAACCGATATACTATACGCAACAACTAGTTATAACATATACAGTTAAGCTTCTACTTATTATGAAGTCAGAAGGACACCCGTGTGTAAGATGTTAGTAGTATTATTATTAATTTTCATAAAACAATCAAAGTTTTTAAGTTTACCATGAAATAGGTCTACTTTAAGTCTAGTTTTTTTGTGTATAAAGATTATAGAGGTAACGATTAAAATGGTTTTGTGGTTGTTTGTCTAAAAATAGTTCGTTGGTCCTGAAACAAATATATGGTTACGAAAATAATCATAAAAGAAAGTTCGTCCCTCTCCTCTATAGACAAATTGGGTAACAATTATAAGTGTTTCTTATAAAGTCCATAATTTTTATTTTTTTACTCATCTGACTGTCTCGTTGGTCTCGCGGTTGGCGTGTGCGACTGCTAATCATGAGGTCTTGGGATCGATTCCCGGGTCGGACCAAATGTTCGTATGATCTACAAATATTTGTTTCGAAGTTTGGGTGTTTTCTATGTATGTATGTATTTACAAAAAAGTTACTCGTATATATGTATTTGCATCAGTTATCTACACTACTACACATAACACAAGCTCTGCTTAGCTTGGAACTAGATATATTATTATTATCAGTTTTACCGTAACACAAATATTGTATAGCTAGAGTACGTAGAATTCGACCAATCCTGTAAAGCATTTGCAAAATGAAGGAAACTAAAATATTAACTCTATGAAAAATAGGATAAACAAGTTAATTTTATTAAATATTACTTAAACTGTACAAGAATGGCACAAACTACGTGGGTGAGCACATAATATAAACAGATTGTAATACTTTGTTGCATTTGGATATAGGGAATGTAATTTTGTACCTGTTTATCAATTTATAGTTATAGTAAACATGTTTAATCGACCGATACATCATTATTACTGATCCTAAACTGCCATTAGAAGTCGTAGTTACAACCGCAACATTTTCTTGTAAATACTTTCTAAAAATACAATGTAGTATTTCCACATACACCCTATCTGGCAAGAAATATACTAATTCAACTTCAATTACAACTGAGTAATTGAGCTGAAATAAATTAGATCCCATGACATAGGGACTCCTAGTATAGGATCTAGGGATCAAACCCTGTGCCTGTATATTTTTTGAGACAATGAATAAAGTTACGGCTCTAATTTAAATTTGAATCTATACATAGAAATAAATAAAATTGGAGTGTCTGCTTGTTTGTTCCGGGTAGTCTCTGGAATGGTTGGACCGATTTTGACGGGACTTTCACTGGCAGGTAGTTGATGATCCAGGAAGTAACTTAGGCTACTTTTCTTTAGACTAACTTTGTCCCGCGGCGTTACCCGCGGTACAACGATAACCGCGGGTAACATCGCGGTTATTGTTTAATTCAGCTAGTTAAACATAAAGTCTAATTCTAACTGAATATGGCTTGCACAATGAAAATCGTTTACATACATACTACCATAACGACATATTCTGATCTTGGCGTCCTCCTTTGTATTTGCAAATATTTCTTGTTTCTTTATGTTGTTGGTGTCAAACCAACAGACAGGCAACCTGACGGTAAGTATTTACCGCCACACCACACGCCCAGAAGCCTGAAGTTCCCTCTAGATAAAGAGGGAGTGGAGGTTTGGGCCGTTGGTACTTTCAAATACTTGGTGATCAACCGGAGAATTTAATAACACCGGTTTTTGGTTTGAAGTCTATCAGCCCAGCCACTGTCATCATTCCACCAAGCCTGTGAGCGTGCCATTATTTTTGCCGAGACGCGGACTCCATTCCAAAACTCTTCTACCTCAGCGATTGTTAGTTTTGTTGCCAATATATTTTGATTCATGACGTTGACAAACTCAGTACCTGCAAAAAAATAAACAGTTATAAGTAACATTGACCCCAACCCGACACATATAATAATCTACACAAGTATATCTACTTTCCCAGTAGTGCATCGGCATGTAACGTATGCAGGAGCATTGTTATTCGCATACGTGTACAGTGTGGGCGGTAATAGCGAATAAATTATTGGAGAATTTTGGTGCCGTGTTTACCGTAATGGCCTTGTTCTATTGTTGCAATTTATTTAGCTTTAATTGTGGCTAGTAATGGTTCGTTAAATTTTAATGTAATTAGGAGCAGTATGGTTTACCACAAACTTGTGATTAGTATACGGTTAAAGTGTATCTATAAATATCAATTCCAATCACTTGGATTCCACTACCTAATGCTCAAATGTAGCAACGCCATTATGTCTTCCAAGTAGCCGGTATCCACAGGAGCAGATGCCACTATACATCAGGAGACCCCCATGCTAGGTTGCTCCATAAATCATAAAAAACTATTATTTTTAAAGTATAACGATCAAAATTACCTACCTACCAGTTCGTTGAAATATTATGTAGAAACTACCAATTATTCAGAAAAGAGACTTCTGGTTACTCGGTTTGGAATGGATAGCATGAAAGCAAAGACTATTTTACTTTACTTGCCATTACATTTTTAAATAGGGATTGTTCAAACATTTCAAACCTAATAGAATAAACTTAGAGTGTTAGAACCACGTGCGTGTGTAGTGACCAGTGGTAGTTCGACACAAGATCAGATACTGCGCACGCGTCGCCACTAACTGCCTGTAACATACTCCGGTCCTGATCACCGGAAAGCAATATAAGTGCATTAATGACTTTGGATACGAGAAATCGAATTCCTACAAGATTTTCTTCAATTACGTTCAAAGGAAGTTATTTCTTATTGTTTGTGTATTCTTGGTACAGCATTTCTGGTACCTCACATTGTTTGACAACGCGCAACGTCTTGGGTGAACTCTATAAATTCTTTCTTTTAATTGTACATGACTTGAGTTTCACTTTGTTAGTGTAACCCTTCAAATTTTATTTCTAGAGTTCTGCGCTGCTGTCCTGTAAGGTCAACGTAGAAATAGCTGAAGCACTTCTACGACGCAAAACAAGCAATTGAAGTCGACAACCAGAAAAACCTACCAGACATACAGACTCATGGACTGCCCAATGAGTGCAGTATCAATTAGTCTCAAGGAGGCGGCCTGTTTCGAATGAAGTGAGGGAACTCATGTACATGTTTACATGCATATGCATACATGTTTTCATTTACTGAAAAATTTTGGTAATATATAATGTAAGAATATATGAGTACCGGTTCCTTTCACTGTATGCAAGTATTATTACGATGTCTTCGAAAAAACTCAGGAATACCACAGAATAACTAATAGTACTTACGTACAGAAGTTCAACTCTCAAACAAAAGTCAAGTTTAGGAATAAAAAGTTTTCAACTCACCTCACAAGCGAAATTTAATCTTATCGTGTGTCTTACCCGAGTGTTCATCCTACTAATATTATAAATGCGAAAGTTTGTAAGGATGGATGGATGTTTGGATGGATGTTTGTTACTCTTTCACGCAAAAACTACTGAACGGATTTGGATGAAACATTACAGTAATATAGCTTATACATCAGAATAACACATAGGCTACTATTTGCCGCGATAACCGACATATACGCGGGCGGAGCCGCGGGCAACAACTAGTATTTCATATTTCTTACAACAGGAGCCCAGGGTTTCCACTTGCTGTTGATTAGGTAAATATTAAAATAAATAATAAAGATAACACCTCTAGTAACAAAGTAAGTAAAAACGTTTTAACAAACATGATATTCTTGTGTACGTAACTTACTACTTATACTAGATAGCTATGTGATTTTTATTTACTTTATTTATTTTTATTTTGGTATTTATTACACAGAATTAACAAACTAAATTACAATCTTCGTCCCCCAAAACCTGGTTGATAGTTTGATTGGGGGATCAAGTCCCCGTACAACTTTAAACGTATAGAATAGTATTACTAAAGAAAACTAACAGTTTGGAAAACAAAACTTACAACCTTAGATTATTCATTATCTAAGCTCACAACTACGTAATTAGGAAAATATTTTTTTACTTTTAAAGGTAGGTACACAATTTTGTGTAATTATAGTGAATCTAATGATTACTTTTTTAGTTTCCTTCTAAAAACATTTTAATTTGGTTCCTCCCTGATGTCCGTCAGCAGACGACATTAGATTGTAAGGACTTTTTAGAGTTTTGTCACCATAATAATTATGAGTTCTTCGAACAATATAGGTATTTGTCGTCACTAAGCGATATATTTTAGTATTGTATTAATATATCTGTCTTAACATAGTTTTTAAAGAACTAATTAAATTAAATTCTCCAATATATTTTATTGCTAAGTATCTATAAACATAAGAATTAGTTTGTTTTGTTGTAATTTTTCGCAGTAAGAACACGTAATATTCAACTTGCTTACGAGCGACGCGACGCAGCTAACGTGTGAGCTGAGCGCCGAATGTCAACCATTGCCGTAGTCCTTCCTGGGAGGAGCGCTCGGCGGAACATACCTAAACTGAGAAGTGAAATGATATACGTAATAGTAGTACGTATGTCATAAAATTTATATAACTGACTCCACTAACCAAAGCCAATGCTCATAATGGTTTACACTAATGTGCAAACCATTATATCCATGCAACGTAACTCACTAACACAAAGCTCGAAAGAAAACAATTTAAATATTTCTCCGTTTCATATCTTTCTCCGCATCATCACAGACAGTTCCTAACTAGCGTCCGTGTTATCAGCATCACCTGTGCAAGCGACAATACTGAGCTGATTTGAATAATTGCGCAGACTCTGCGAGATCAAACGATAGATCGGGCGATTGTGGGGACGATACGTTTCTCTGAGCATCTGCATACATGGTGTTTAGAATGGCAGTTTTACTTATTTTTTTTTAATAAATTGAATAACCATCAGAGTATTAATAGGAGTACTGCAAATACGTAGTGATAGATATATTATGATATTAATATTGTTGCAGTTATAGATATATTATGATATTAATATTGTTGTAGTGTATTGGTGATATTATACAATATACAATGTACCTATGTGAAAGCAAAGCATCTCCATGTCACATTTCATTGAAATCGGTGCAACGGTTTAGCCGTGAAAGCAAATCAGACGGGTAGAGAGAGATTTTTCGAATTTACAATATTTGTATGGACATGTATGGATATCATAGGTAGTCCAACATTCAATCAATAAATTTTAGTTTGTTGCAACATTTTCCTCCATACCTGAATGTATATCTTTCCAATTACACTTATAAGGTGTCTGTATTATTTCTACTCTGAGTCTAGGTGTTTCTTTTCTATCCTGTAAGCGATTACCGCCGCCCATAGACACCCGCAACGCCAGAGGCGACGCTCGTGCCGCTAATCACCTGCCGTCGTATATTGCTATTCAGGAGCTAGTCTATACATCGATAGATACGACTGATACGCTGCTGGCCCAGTCAAAGTGGATAAGGTTCATTGTAAGGAAGTGCCGGCGATAAATAAGAAAATGGGGCTAACAACGCAGCGATTAATTAATGGATGAGTTGTTATCGACGCGTTTAGACTGCACATCAAAATGCTTTCAATTTGTATATAATATAGCGCCACTAATCCTCCGACTATAAAATAATCTACTAAATTAAGTCTTAAGGCCTTTTCGATCATCCCCCAGGGTAGAGTATAGATAAACGTGGCGTCGTTTCTTAGGGGGACCTGAAATAACATGGTCCGGGTCCTCCTCAGATCGGCCGCCGAGGTGGTTTTTAGTGGAATCACCACATAACTGGCTCTTCAGTCCCCGAGGAGCCCGAGATCTGAAAAGATTTTCCACCTCGTCAAAAAAAAACATTGTCGATCAAAATATTTCGCTTTTCTATTCTTTTTAAAATCATTAACTATAGGCATGGTAAAACCATTGATATTAGAGTAAAGTTATGAGTAGATGCAATAAACAATTACCATGCACTAATAAATTATAATTTATTGTCAAACCTCTCAAATGGTACTATTACACCACCGATCGTCTAATACCTTCGGACCAACTTATTTATCGATATAAATCATCATTCAAACAACTTCATTAACTTAAACAGGTGGTATATTTAAATGTATAAGTTAATTTGGCCGGCAGCAAATCCATTTATCAGTGTGTGTTACAGTTATAGTGATAAATAAAGGAACGTGGGGTCTAAAACATTACTCATGGTATGGCCTGGCGCCCGTGACTTCATGCATAGCTGTATGGTCTGAATTCCATTGGCACTTTATGCTACGCTCTTGGTTAGGGCTATATCAGGATTTGAGTGAAATTTAAAGTTATCGTTTATGTGACGTTTTCATATCGGTTACGTAATATTTCAAGTATATTTTGTCTTGTGTCAGTTAGGTTAAATTTCTGTGCATGAATGTGTTTTAGACAGGAGTGTAATAAAATGTAGCTCACTTAAGGTCCATATTGTAAGTAATATCTATACTCTATACAAATAAATAAAATTGGAGTGTCTGTTTGTAATATTAAAATAACCGCTTTTTACTTAATGCATATGTATGTATACACGATACATATACCAAAAAAGTAGTAAAAAAAATTTTTGTCTGTCTGTCTGTCTGTCTGTTTGTTCCGGGTAATCTCTGGAACGGCTAGACGGATTTTGACGGGACTTTCACTGGCAGGTAGCTGATGATCCGGGGAGTAACTTAGGCTACTTTTTTTAGACTAACTTACGCGTTACTCGCGGTACAACAATAACCGCGGGTAACACTGTTTTATATAATAACGTACTGAAGTGAGAACTTCTTTAGCCGCGTTGAGCACTTTTTAGTTGGAGAAAATCTTATGGGTTCGCGTCACCGACATGCTAATGTTTGATGTTGATAACATTAATTTAAATATAATAAAATTTCTAACTTTACACATTAATTTTACAAATTAAATTCTAAGTTGTGTTTAACTTCTATCGGCAGCCCTTATGACTGCTATTTTTTTTTTTGTGAATGAGTCTCCAACTATTATAGTTGCGGTTTCTTAATTGATTGTTGTAAGTGTTTGGTGTATTAATGTTGGTGAGACTTGAGTTACTAACCTTATTGGTGTCAGCCTTAACAATCCATTGCTGGCTATAAGCCTTCTTCTTGAAAGGGAAGTTTTGGCATACTATATACCACGCTGGCAAAACGGGTTGTTTCAAGTATTCCTTCTATATGGCTTGCTGTTGTCCTTCATAGCTTGCTACGTTAGTCAGCAGTTACTGGTGAGTGGTATCACAGTAGGTTAGTATTATGAACAATATCAGGCATTACTATCGGTTTCATGTCTGTTCCCAGATTACTAAAAAAAAACTATTTCTCGCTCTTTCCATGATTTTACTATGAGGTGTAACTAGTTTCTTCATGTAATGTTCGTGTACTTCTGACTCTTGTAGTGTCTCGTTTATTTGGAAAAAAATAGACGGTTTGAGGTTTAACCTGATCGGGATATTACTCACGTTCTTCGGGCTAGAAGTGACATCACCTTTTTTCTTTGATTGTACTCCTTAATATCTCATATAACTTCAAATTATCTTGTTCATCAGAATGGGCTTACTTACTCCTTACTAAGTGTAAGTAAAATAATAGTTAGCCTAATTTGGGCGTTCAATATTTTGCTGTCTCTTTTATCGCGAATACAGACACCAAAGTTATAGTAACAAATCGCTTTATTAATACACCAGGGAACTACATACATAACTTCATGCTCAGTCAGTATAAATGGCGGCCTTATTGTCAAAAGGACAATCTTTTTCAAGCAACCGTGAAGCTAGAATATGTAGGAATAAATACGGATGTAAATAGTCATAAATTGGAATATTTAGCTCATGAGTGATAACAACTGTGTTAAACGCTACTAATCTATCGTTTAGAGCCAATAAACATATAGTAATAAGTTTTCACATTATAATTAATTTTAATTAAACCATTTATAGCCTAATCAAAGTTGCCCCTATAACTTCCTGAGAACATGAAACTGTCTCAGAGAGTGAAATGAGACTATTTTCATCGACATACTAGTTCTAAAGAGTGTAATTCTTATGCATTAGTAATAAAGTACTCGTAAAAGCTGGCTATGAAACTTCAAGCCCACATTAGCCTAGAAGTTCCGTACGTGCATCAATGAACGTTTATCAAATATTCTAATGATCTTGATAAGTGGACGGTTGCTCCTTTTATGGATTCGATTTCTTTGATCGTGAGACGGTGTCCGTAAACTTGTATTACTGTTACAAATAATAAATGAATGAATTTTTCAAATTCATGTTGTAACGTAACGGAAAACAGGAATTTGAATTACTAGCGTAGGGTTTTGGTTCGTCTGATAGTGTTATAATTTATTAAGACATTAGTAAATCTAGTATTATTCTTGTACTTCTTGGTAATTTTTGAAAATTTAAGACAAAATAACCTTAAAAATATCTGTACTGTCGCTGTATTATAGAAGTTAAAAGAAGTCCGATTGGAAGTGTTCATGCTTATAACTACTTATAAGGCAGTTGTCTTATAAGTACTGCCTCGTTGGTTTAGCGGTTGACGTATGCGCCTGCTGATCAAGAGGTCTCAGGTTTGAATTCCGGGCCGGCCCATAATTGTTATTGAGCTTTTCTAATTCTATAAATACTAAATAACAACTCGGAGTTTGGAAGTTAGGGTCTGAACCCCCGTGCCTCTCTCCGATCGTGTCGGATAAACGTCCCATCGGATTATGAGAGTGAGGGAACAGAGAGTACACCTGTGTTTGCGCACACACTTGTGCACTATAATATCTTCTGCGTAGTAGTTTGGTCTCTGTTGAGACTGACCGCCGTGGCTTTTGGCCGTGACTTGGAAAAACCCTACTAAAATAGTAGAAAAGATATTAAAATATTATTAATATACCTACATTTACGAGCCTTTTAGTTTTTGGACGCATCTATATAATTTTGTAGGTACTCTATATATCCCGATATATTATAAATCTTATTAAAGCGAATACACCGCCCTTAGGGTTGCGAAGTTCCACTTCCAGACGCTCTGTGGAAAACTCAATTTCAGGTAAAAGCGGTTGAACTAGTAACCGACCCCAAATATTCTTAAGAATAATAAAGGCTAGGAAGAAGAAGAAGACAGCGAATACACTCAATATGCGATGTATTTACCAAATTATTTTTTTAGTTTTGTTGAAGCTTCTTTGTAGCTTTTTAGTACTGTTTGTTTTTTTGTTCTATTTACAAAGTTTTTTTTTTAAGTTGCGTATGCGAAAAAAAAAAAAAAAAATAAGTAAATATTTCAGACATCTAACACACAACACGATCTAGTCCCAAGCTAAGCAGAGCTTGTGTTATGGGTACTAGACAACTGATATGAATACATGTATACTTTTTTTTTTGTAAATACACACATATTATACATAGAAAACACCCAAACTCCGAAACAAATATTTCTAGATCGTACAAACATTTGGTTCGACCCGGGAATCGAACCCGAGATGATTGGAATTTTCGTTGAAACGTATTTATTTCAACTTTCAAACATCTGACATTAAACAAATAATTTTAAAGTTAAGATAGTTGTTGAAGCAGCTAATTGTAGGCATTTTTTTTCTGTCCATGCTTGGTTCGATACCCATAAATATGATACTAATATTAAAAGATTTTAATTACTTCCATTTTGTTCAATCACTATAACTTAGTATGTAAAAAGCTTGTCACTATAAACTAACTGGTGGGAATACAGTTAAAAGTTACAAAGTAACTGTTTCAATCTTGTGATACGAGTATCAGCCACATTTCATACGACTTAATGTGATATTCATTTTGGTTTAGTACCTACTATGTCCATGTTATTTGCATAATTTATGAACTAAGCTTAGTTAATATGATGCTTAGTAACTAGATATGTTCTTTTGGTCTAGTGCTATGTAGTCACATAAAATATGGAGTGGCCAACTACACTAATAGTGTATGATGCTTCTGAACGGATGGAACTTAGAGTCACTGATGATCATTATCTTAGTGTCTAAGGATTTCAAGTTTGAGAAAACTTTTATAGAAATCCTACTAATATTATAAACGTGAAAGTTTGTAAGTATGGATGGATGTTTGTTACTCTTTCCGCGGCGCCGCGGGCTACAACTAGTCTTTGATATAATATAATAAGTTAAGACCTTGACCGTGAAATCCTCTTCTCCGGTATCCTTACTCACTTGGTGAAAAACGGTGCAAGCGCTGTTTCACGCTGGTTTTCTGTGTGGCCGTAGTATCAGCTAAAAATGTAGTAATATTTTATTCTAATTTAACGAATTAAGTAATCCGATTTGATTTTTCCCAGATTATTGATCTAGGTCTAAAATAGAAAGTGTTTTCCTCAGACGATCGAAATAGAAATGCTTAGATTACTCTGTGGTTAGAGTTTATTAAATTACTTTTCTAAATAGGTATTATATCAATATTGTGAAATTGAAGAGTTTCTTTATTTAATGTTCTGATAATTTGATTTGTATGTAAAAAAGGAAAAAAATACCAAATTAAAACTTATGGATTTTATGTCCAGCCAGGTTCTTTCTTAAATCTTGTTCTAATAATAACAAACATATAAAAAAAGAATTATCCAATTTGGTGCAGGCGATTGGAAGTTATATACATAAATTTCCGGGATTTATTTTTATATAGATATACAAGAATTGCTGGGTTGGGAATAAGAAAAAAAAATAAAACACAAAGCAGTCATGAGGACTGCCGACAGAAGTGAAAACTCAAAACTATAAACAAACAGATGTTTAAGCTCACCTGAAATGAACCTCTTTGCTCTTTAAATAAAATGCGCGATAATAAGAAATAAAATATTCCTTGAGAACCAATACCTACAGAAATGCTTATTATGATGTTATAAAAATATACGTTAATGATATACAGTATAACTCGCGAAGCTGGGTTTACATCTAGTATTTCTATCATTACTCATACTCATTTTCTTTCACTATTTCTTCGTTACTCTTTTCATTAATAGATGCACTTCGCTCAAGATCTTCACTAAGAAACAGTAATTTTTTTAATGAAAGTGAAGGCCTTGTTGACTCGTCATTAAGGCGTGCTTGCGCAAGCGCCTTGCGCCGTCATATGTCAGGTCATGTGTCCTGACGCGTCAGGTGTCCCGGCGCGAGTTTAACACTTTTTACAATTCTCATTACATTTTTTAAAAGTGCACCACTAAAGAAGTTTTAACTTCAAAAAACTGTTGCCATAGGATTGATAAATATAACTTTTAGATATGTGAGTGGAGCTCTGTTCGAAAGCTAGTTAAATAAAATCTGAATGAAGCAGTATTGTGAAGAAATTAATGAAGCAGTGTTTACTTTGGTGTCATAACAATGTCATATAATGTAACCACTCACAATTGATTGGTCTGTGGCCAATTGCAGCTCATTTGCTACCAATCCAACTTATAACCTGCAAGTAAGTGTCTAATAACCTGCACTTGTATACAATACCAAAAACCACGACACGAAACAAAATCGTATACGCAAAACCTCCTTCATAAAGAGTCTTACAAAACGCAAGTAATAAACAGCAAGAACGTATCAGGCGATCATAGGTTTTATGAGGTTTAATTGTGTGTACGAACGTACGAGTATAATCGACGCGGTAGGACTCCTGCGCAACGGTGCCGCGAGTTATGGCCGATATATAGCAGCGGGAGCGCAGACACGCGACCGCATGTTCAACCAACGTATGCTCTTTAAGACGACGGGAGACATGGAGCTGGATGTTGTTTAGATGCTGTAATTTCAAGGCTTGAGTTATGTTACACTTTTTACTTCTGTTTAGTCCCGTTTTGTAATGTAACAGCTACTTGACATGATATCTTCGTTTAAATACTTAACGGTTAGGAAGTTGATGGTTTCCATAACTTAGGCAATATGTATTGATATGATACGAAAAGGTCTGGATGGAAATCTGCACTTGAATTATTACTTTGCAAACCTTTAACCTCGTTATAGTGTTTTAAGTTTCCATCTTACTTCGTCAGAGTCATACATAATCAAACCATTTCAGCGTTAACATAAAAATAGTTGTGAAAGAAAATTTCATAAACAAATGATATACTATGTCTATTGTCTAGACTCTAAAATATGAAGGTATTTGATAAATAATACAAGTTATCTGAGATCGTGTTATTCATATACACACCTAATTAATAACAGAAAACATTTCCGTAGTGAAGAAATCTCGAGAACCAAATAGGTACTTACCATATAATACATTTTGAAATGGGTCGTTGCCTTTGACTATCGCTTTGACCATCATCGTGAAAAATTCAGTAACTACGTCAGTTTTACTTGACAGAGGAAGATAATTTTCAACTGTTTTGTCTTGAAACAATAATAATTATGGAGTCGTCTCCTCTACACACCTATTCCGTAGAATGCGGCTACACCCAATCGGACAATGGTTGATTTAGCCGCTACTACCGCGTCCGTTACGCCGGCCTACGCACCTTGCCTCTGTCGCCTGTCGCTTGAGAGATATAGCCCGTCGAGCGATATGTTAAATTGGACACACGCCTCCTTGCATTAACGTGCCTTGTGTGCCAGTACTGTTATAACATTCTCGACTACAGTTACTTATAATAGTTACTTAGTATAGAAAATATGACTGCTTGTCAGGAAATGTGGTCATAGAACTTTTGGTGTGAATCGGTACGGTACGCCATTTGCTCCGTGGGTTCGCCACAGTACTTTGCTCATGTTTGCACTGTTCATTCTTTTCCAACTTGTAAGTTATGGTTTCTCAAATAATAGGTCTTTACTTATGAAATTGCCGTTTTGTATGCAATAAGTGAAAGTACTTATTTTTTCAAACTTGTTTATTTCTGTTATTCGAAGGAATCACCCATGCAATCGACGCATCTTTGCCAACGCATTGGCAGTTTATTGATGCCCTTCTTGTAAAAATCAGCTGGACGCGAGGCAACAAACTCTTCAAAGGCATTTTGTACTGCCTCTCGGGAATTGAATTTTTTACCCATTAAAAAGTTGTCTAAATTTTGGAAAAAGTAATAGTCGTTAGGTGCAAGGTCTGGTGAGTATGGCGGATGAGGGAGAGCTTCCAACCCCAGCTCTTCACGACAACGCGTGACCCCATACTGCGCAACAGACAGTCTCCAAGCTGCAAGAAGCTCGTAGTATAAAGTAGAACATTTGTTAAAAAAATGGGACATTCAGAGAAAAAGAAAAAAAAAAAAAATTAGAATTTTATGAAAATTATGACGGTAAAAAGATATTGTATGCATGCATACTATATATACACGAAAAAGTTTAAACAGATTTTATTTAATTTATAAGTTGCATATTTTTTTAAAAAAGGTTTTACCCTGGGAGACCCACGCTTCGGCATGAATGGGCTGGTTCGACTTCAGTGATACCACGGCCTCAAAGAAAACCAGTGTAAAAAGCACTTGCACAGTGCAACAGTGCAGTTTCACCGAGTGAGTGAAGATAGCGGAGATCCATACCCGAACCCCTCCCCCATCCCCCTCCCCATCCATCAAATGCCGGCAACGCACTTGTGACGCCTCTGGTGTTACTGGTGTCCATGGGCGGCGTAATCGCTTACCATCAGGCGATACGCCTGCTCGTTTGCCCCGTATTCCATAAAAAGAACTTTGCTACAGACCTATTTTTATATGAACAAAACGATTTAAGCTGCTACGTAATAAGTAAGGAAAGTAATAATCAAAACTCCCCTAATTCAGTTGTAAGGATTCGGTGATGAAGTTCTGAAACTTTCTCACTAATACTCCAGTTTTAAAAATAGCTTTAAATTTAGGTCATTATTTTGTAGTACAATTAGGTGGATTGACCAGATCCGAACAATCTTAAGCCCTTATTTAAAAGGCGTCTCAAGTATCCGTTCAACTCTGATCAGCTGAAACTAGTTTTAAGTTCAAATCAAATCTCAAGCGTCGCTCTTTTATAGAATGCGTTTGAAGTTGGAGTATGGGGAAAGGGATGTAGGGAGGGATAGGAGTATGGCCTCCGGTATCCTCACGCTATTTCACACCAGTTGTCTGTTAGACCGTAGTATCACTCCGGTCGAGCCGGCTCATTCACGCTGAAGCGTAGCTCTTCCATGGTAATTTTCACTAAATTTAGTTTTACAAAAATAAATGTATGTAGTCAGAAACAGTTGATAATTCATGAACAGTCTTTAAAAGTCCACTGCTAAACATACGCCTCTCTTTCAAAAGTCGGTAGATTAACTACGTTATATTGTTTTATTTATTTTTTAAGCTTTATGTGAATACTATTAAGAAGATAGATACATAAAAATATTAATAAATCTTTTTATTGTACACCAGATTAATTAAAAGGTAACTTAAATTAGGGAAATACAAGTGACGGCCTTGTCGCTCGGAGGCAATCTCTTACAGACAACCATGGTTAGAATTGAACAAAAGTTCTTTACTAATTTTTTTATTATCGCATTTCATAATATGTAATTACGCATGTTTATAACAATTAACGTGGTCAGTTATCAGTGTATTCTCTTTCTACAATCGATAATACCTCTATTGTCTTGTATTATTGGCTAAAATTTTGTTTTGATACGTGACTTAGCGTTGAGATAACTTCAATCTCATGCATGTGCTAGTTTTTCAAAAACGTGTGTGTTTATGTCAAATGTACAATTTCAATGCTGTAAACTTAATTATATAAAAATTATATACAATGAAAGTTGATATACAAGTCCATTTGTTTAGATAGTGTCGGTGCACCCGCACGCAATTGTGATTATTGTTGTGAAATACGGATAAGTTATTTATAAAACGGCGTAAACTGACAAATCATACTTGCTTGTGGGTTTACGCCGCAGGCGAGCCCTTTGATTTTGTGGCGGCTTGCTGCACTAGCGACGGCGGCGCGATCAACGTGACCGTATCTAAGCGAATGGACTATACCAACATTCATATTTAAAAAGGAATCTGCTAAACCAGTTAAGTACCTTACTTATTATGCTCGTATTATTTACATAATGGAAACAGTTCTTCGCCTTAATCTGAGCTGTATTATTCATATGCCTTGAAGCGTATAAAGTATAGACATCATTAAAGAAAGCTTATCACTAATACATAAAACGCATATCACTGTATGAATATTCAGTATTAAGAGCACCATTTCAATTAAAACTAGGAAGCCTAGGCGCGGCGAAAACAACAATAAGATAAGATCTGTTATGAAATCTAATATGATAAAGGTGCTGATGCACTTGACTAGTCTTTTTTTTATTTTAATGTAAAAAAGGCAAATATTTTTTATTTAACGCACCCTCGGAAGGAAATCCCTGGAACCCGGACGTACCTCGGGCCACCTACGGTTTGTAGATGGTCTCCTCTTTTGTAGGACCCCTGATGCTCATTTTTTCCTACTTAGAAAAGGGGCGCGAGCGCTATGTTGATCTCGCGTCGCGCTACACCGGCCAGCTTCTGCTAGGGTGAATGGTGGCCTCACCTGTCACCCCCAGGAGTGTGCTTATGGAGGACGGAGATCGTTTTGCAATCTCCAGCGACCGAGCCGTCTACGGTAACTGGCCCGTTCTATAAAATTTTGCGCTACCAAAAAGTGCTCAAAGTTTTTACTTCAAACATATCATGTCAGCGTGTCAGTGCCGCGAACTCATAAGATTTTCGCTAAGGAAATTTTCACTTCAATAATTCACGTATCGATCTTTCAAAATGGATACATAAACTACTCAATTCTTTCCATTCTCCCTACTTCAAGAAATGATGACGAAAAATGGAAAGAAACAATGTACTGTTTTGGAGTTTGGCGACCAGATCGGGCCTTAATAAGTAAATTCTCACCTGTTGATTAAACGCCCTGCTAATGTGTCACTACCTTTACACGCACAAGAGAGCAAGTTAGTATCTTGCATCGCGCTGCGCCCCGGCGCCGCTCGTACAAATCCTTTAATTAAGTGTAAAACGACGGAAAAGGGAATAGTTGTGTAAAGCGAATGTGTATCGAAGCTGTTAAATCTTGTTCGATTAATTATTAATACTCTCACTTCGGGAAACCGCGAATAGATTTCCTGCATTTAGTTGAACAATGAATACAGTGCATTGTTTTAGTTCTATTACATATTTAGTTCTATTACATTTTAAGTAAGTGGTTGTTTATTAGGGCGTGAATAATTTAATATTTCGTAATAAGTTTAAACCAGTATACTAATTTTAGGTACTATACATTAGACACAAACTTAAAAAAAAAGATTATTTATACTCTCGATTGTCAGCTCTCGATGGAACTTATTGAAACTCTAGAATGTATTTAAGAATCTAGGGGTTTCGTAAATAATCGGGGTTTTAAAATGACAGCTGTTTTGAGATTCGATATATTTATTGTCAAATTGAGACACCGTGTGATTATTGTCGGAGCAAATCCAATTTCATCGTGCTACCGAACACCAAAATATAAGATTTCAAAACATGTGGATGTGTGTCATGTTATATAATATTGAGTTGTAAATGAAATAGTTTAGAAAAACACTCCTTATTTTTGTAGTATTAAGTAGGTATTTTGTGTGTTTTTTTAATTGTCATCCAAATTTAACGATTAGTTAAAAAAATTGAATAATCGGTTGAGAATCAACAGTATTTCACATTTTGTTCTACAGAACATATTTTAATACAAACATTGCACGTTAAACAAGAACTTGTAAGATGTACCCTCGAATCTAATTATTATCACCAATCAGTAAGTAATAACCATACGGGATTAAACGAGAACTTATCTTACCTTCCCACAGTGTACGAATCATTAACGTATTTGCGGGATTTGTTGAAACCTCAGAAATGTCAACGGATTTGTAATTAATATACGTGTAGGCACATGCGGGCGTATAATTGAGTACCACCAAAACGTATCAGATGTTCAGGTATGTCTTTGATGTGGTTTGTTAATTTTACATTGAGATGTATTGCTATTGAAAACGCAATTGTTTATTTTATTATATTATACGTTAAGCTGAATCTGAAATGGAAGACAATAGTAATATTAGCTTTTTTAAGTATTTTATTAGTAGGCTATTTTGTTAGAATCACATTTAAGTAAATTTAAAATCAATGTGTAATGATTACATTTAGTTTTTATAGATATGCAAGCAATGATATTTTAAAACCATAGATATGTTACGTACGTAATAATTTGCGCCGAAATCTGTGCCGTGCTCACCGCGGCCATGCTGTCAAATTGTGCTGTAAAACTGCATGCATTGACAAACACTGATGAATAGTACGAAGTCTCTTACGTGCTGCTTCGTATATAGCACCACGTAAGAGGAAAATGTAGCTATATTTCATTATCACATTAAAAATGTATTCTTTAATTTCATTACGTACTGTAATTGCGATATAAGTCAATTGGATGGTATTCGAGTTTTCACTTTTCAGGCGCTGATAACATATCTGCTTTTTTATACATATACTAGCTGTTGCCCGCGGCTTTGCTCGCGTGGAAGTTGATCATATGCATTTAATTAAAACTGTGTAAAAGAATGTTTCAGTAATTCATTCATGTGTTAAACGTATTTATTTATTTATTTTTGATCAATATCCCATTTAAAAGAACTTTCATACAAACATTCGACCCACATTTCAACCCCTTTAGGAGCAGAATTCGCATAAGTACTAATGATATAAGTATTCATCTATTTGTAATCAGAAACATGAAAACGAAAGTTGTTAGGGTGCTAAATTAAAAAAAAATACGGATTTCCCAACTAACCAATACATGAAATGCCAATGACTATTTCTCCCCTTAGGGGTAGAATATCCAGAAACGCTTAAATATGCATATTAGTAACCCCAAAATAATATTTTATGATTCTAACTCAAAAAATGATAGACTTCCATGCAATCTTGCAACCCCTATTTCACCCCTTAAGGGTAGAATATCCAGAAACCTTTAACAGGTATCTTCTCATTTTTAATCAGTAGCCCAAAAATATAGTTTAATGTTTCTAACTTAAAAAATGATGAGCTTCCATACAAACTTTCAATTCCTATTTCACCCCCTTAAGGGTAGAATAACCAAAAACGCTTAAATACGTCTCTACACTTTTTTAATCAGTAGCACATAAATAAAGTTTTATGTTTCAAACTTCAAAAATGACGGAATTCCAGACTAACCTATGCACGAAATGTTAACCCCTATTTCACCCCTTAGGGATAGAATATTCAGACACGCTGAAATACGTATTTACTCATTTTAATCAGCAACCCAAAAGTAAAGTTTCAGGTTTCTAAGTTAAATTTGACGGATTTTCATAAAAAAATTTAACCCCTATTTCACCCTCTTATTGGTAAAATATGCAGAAACGCTAAATAGATATCTAGTTACTTTAAATCAGTAGCCCAAAATTAAATTGTCGTGGTACTAATTTAAAAAATAACGGACTTCCATACAAACTTTCAACCCCTATTTCACCCCTTTAGGGGTAGAATATCCAAAAACGCTTAAATACGTCTTTACTCTTTTTTAATCAGTAGTACATGAATAAAGTTTCATGTTTTTAACTTAAAAAATGACAAACTTCCATACAAACTTTCAA
This sequence comes from Spilosoma lubricipeda, assembly GCA_905220595.1. Lineage (NCBI taxonomy): Eukaryota > Metazoa > Arthropoda > Insecta > Lepidoptera > Erebidae > Spilosoma > Spilosoma lubricipeda. The sequence continues at coordinate 5,405,982 of HG992287.1, read as the reverse complement.
CCCCTATTTCATCCCTTAGGGGTAGAATATCCAGAAACGCTTAAATACGTATCTACTCATTTTTAATCAGTAGCCCAAACACAAAGTTTCATGTTTCGAACTTCAAAAATGACAGACTTCCAGACTAACCTATATGCGAAATGTCAACCCCTATTTCACCCATTAGGGGTAGAATATTCATAAACGCTTAAATAGGTATCTACTCATTTTTAAACAGTAGCCCAAAAATAAAGTTTCATGCTTCTTACTTAAAAAATGACGAACTTCCATAGAAACTTTCAACCCCTATTTCACCCCCTTAGGGGTAGAATATCAAGAAAGGCTTAAATACGTATTAACTCATTTTTAGTTCTTAGCACGTGAATAAAGCAACATGTTTCTAACTTAAAAAATGGCGAACTTCCAGACAAACTTTTAACACCTATTTCACCCCTTAGGGGTCGAATATCAAGAAACGCTTAAATACGTACTAACTCATTTTTAGTCAGTAGCCCGAACACAAAGTTTCATGTTTCGGACTTCAAAAATGACAGACTTCCAGATTTAGCTATATGCGAAATGTCAACCCCTATTTCACCCCTTAGGGGTAGAATATTCATAAACGCTTAAATAGGTATCTACTCATTTTTAATCAGTAGCCCAAAAATAAAGTTTCATGCTTCTTACTTAAAAAATGCCGAACTTCCATACAAACTTTCAACCCCTATTTCACTCCCTTAGGGGTAGAATACCAAGAAACGCTTAAATACGTATTAACTCATTTTTAGTCCTTAGCATATGAATAAAGTTACATGTTTCTAACTCAAAAAATGACGAACTTCCATACAAACTTTCAACCCCTATTTCACCCCTTAGGGGTAGAATATTCGGAAAGGCTCAAATACGTCTTGACTCTTTTTAAATTAGTAACACATAAATGAAGTTTCAAGTTTCAGACTTCAAAAATGACGGACTTCCAGACTCACCTATGTACGAAATGTCAACCCCTATTTCACCCCTTAGGGGTTGAATATTCAAAAACGCTGAAATACGTGTTTACTCATTTTTAATCAGCAGCCCAAAACTAAAGTTTCAGGTTTCTAACTTAAAAAATGACGGACTTCCATACAAACTTTCAACCCCTATTTCACCCCCTTAGGGGTAGAAATTCCAAAATTCCTTTCTTAGTGCGTGTCTACTCAATAAAACGATCCTACTCACCAAATTTCATAGCCCTAACTATCATAGTTTACGCTCGGCGATGATGAATCAGTCAGTCAGTCAGTCAGTCAGTCAGGACTTACTATTTTATAAGTATAGATGTAAATTTATCTTTACTAAAATCAGAGAAAAGAAAAAACAGTACCGGAATACTCCGTAGGTCACAAGATGATCCGATGACTTTGTGATGCAGTTTCATGCGGGCAACTAAGGACCGGTTGTTTCAGAAAAAAACTTGAAAAAGGCCTATGTTCGACAGTAGACGGCTATTGACTGAGATGATGAAGATAAATATCTCATCATCATCTTAGTCATCAGACAGTTCTAGAACAAAAATGGTTTATTTACTTATAGTTTTATTTTTCTACAAAAAGTACCTATTGTTAATACAATCGAAATCATAGCCTTTCTGATATCTGTGTATAAGATTTATTACAGATGAATTTAAATCAAACAGAACAAGTAGTTATCGGCATTGACGAAGGTGGTACTTTAATGTAAGGCAGAGATATACAAAAAAGTTTAAATCAAAAGAGCACAAAAAGCGTTAAAAATTAAAATCAGCTTGAAATTAAACTAATAAACTGTTAATCACGCGCTGACGTTAACAGGAACACATTAATTAGAACATATGTATATATGAAATAAAATCATTTTGACATAAGTAGTCCTTTGACTGTGTGTGTGTTCGAAAATATTCAATGTGGTATACGGGCGCTCGCCCACGGCTACTTTATGCAGCACTGCAGCAACGAGGCTGTCGCGCGTTCGCATCCATACAGTCGCGATGCGCACATAACCACGATTCAATCGCACTGTAAACGCCACCCTCACTCCGTTCTTCCCCCGATGTCGTCCGACACGCTTGCGCTTTGCATCGATATAGTCGCGATGCTGAAGCCCGTTAGTAGCGCGTTGCAAACGCGACTACAGCGCTTTAGTAGCGATGCTGTCGCGCGTTTCTGTAACACGCAACAACCGCGCTGCAAAAAGTCGCCGTGGGCGAGCGCCCTAAACATCATAACGAACACAAACACACATAAACATTCACCTACACATTAGCATACAATATCTAAACTCTATTTTTGCATCTCAATTTATATTCCACCTTGCGAGTAAACGCTAATGCATTCTAATATTATAATGTATAAAATAAATGGCGGTATTAACCTAGTTTTAAAATCGGTACATTATTCAGTTAGACAGGTGTGTATGGAATCGACTGTGAGATAGATATATCCAGTCTTAGATTTGTGACTTCATCTTGAAGTAGAATTATGCGACGTCTTTGACGGTTGAGATGTGACATAGGCACACACTCCACGCTAGAATGGAGTGTATACACATACCGAAAATGTACGTTAACGTTCAGTATCTTAAATTCTAGATCAATAATCTAATAAATAACATTCTCGCGTCGTGGTGTTTGTTACTAAACTCCTCCGAAACGGCCGGACCAATTTCTATGAAATTTTGTGTGCATATCGGGTAGGTCTGAGAATAGGCCAACATCTATTTTTATACCACTAAATGATAAGGACGACCTACCCCTAAATATTTATTTTTATGGTAGAACAATGTTTACCGGGTCAGCTAGTTATATATCAAAATATGATATAGGTAGGTACTTTGTACCTTTACTAAACAAATAACTAAAATTGAAATATCTGTATTTTTAAATTATGTTTTTTTTAAATTACTTTTTTCACTAAATGACTGGCTCGTTGGTCTAGCTATAGCCTAAACGACTGCCGATCGAGAGATCTGTTTCCCGGGTCGGACGGATTGCTACTGCGTTTTCTTACAAGATTTGTTTTTGTTTTTTAAACTAGCTTTGCCCCGGAGCATTACTTGTTTTTAACCGACTTTATTTTTATTTTTTTAATGGTTAGGAGATATCCCAACGGCATAAATAAAGCATGATAAGGACACTAAGATCTGATGATGACATCCAAGAGGAATCAAGTCAAGCCTTGAAGTCGATTTTATTTTTGTTAAAATTTTACTTTTGTTTATGCAAAGGTATAACAACCGCCACGGGTTTCAAATATATTTTGTGCATTAAGGATTGTAAAAATTAAACTAGTACTAGCAGCAGTAAAAAAAAATCTAAAAATATATAAAAAGTTTTACAAAAGTGTTTACCAATTTACCTCTAATCTATCGTCTCCTTAAAACATTCAATGAAACAGTTCCATTTGAATTCAAATCTAAGTCTATAACAATAAAGTTTACATTCATTTGTAGGTCCTAACTTGGCTGAACAGTCCGTCTGTCTGTCCCAGGTTGATGTGTAGCTAGTGCGTGTTGCAGACTCCATTAGGGGCGAATTATGGTCTGCTGTCGTGTTAAGCTATGCCGAACGAATGTTGTGGCGACCACCGCCATTTTTACATAATAAGGAATCGATTTCTATCCAATGTTTACTTACGTGGTATATTTATGTCTTTTTCATTTTAGTTTAGGAAACCTTACATAAAGAGTGGACTTTTATTAGTTATTACATGATTTATACACATAAGCTTAATTTTTTTAAGTATTGTCTGTATCATTACAAGGATTCCACCAATTTTATATTTCCTTGTGGAATGCAAGTAAATATATATGCTTACAATGATTACAAGGCCTTGTAAGCATTTACTAACTAGATTTTAATATTGTTGTTGCGTTAGATCTTTGAAAAATCGATCCAGCTATTATAGAGATTAGTCAGAACAAACAGACAGACAAAAATTATAAAAACATGTTATTTCGGTATATGTACCGTGTATAGGTACATTTATTTAAATAACAAAGCAATATCAAAACAAATAAATAAAATTATAGTGTCTGTTCGTAATATTAAAATAACCGCTATTTACTAAATGCATATTTATGTAGGTAAACACGGTACATATACCAAAAATGTATTTAATTTTTTTTTGTGTGTCTGTCTTTCTGTTTGTTCCGGGTAATCTCTGGAATGGCTGGAACTATTTTGACTGGACTTTCACTGGCAGCTAGCTGATGATGCAGGGAACTCCCTGGATCATCAGCTAAAAAAGTAGTAACTACTTAGGCTACTTTTTAAAAAAAAAATTTGCCCTGCGGTGTTACTCGTAGTACGATGATAACCGCGGGTAACGGCGGGGTTCAGCTAGTTATTACATATATTTTTGAATACACTTGATTACCGTCTTATCTCATTTTTATCTAATTTGAATTTAAAAGAAATAAGTAGTAGGTATGCTCAAAACTGTTAACAAATAGATATTAAGATATAATTCATACTTTAAATTTTGAATCTCAAGTGTTTGATCAGATCAGAGAATATACAGTAGGATCAAAGCTTTTACCATGGTACTTTGAGTTTTGGTTTGTGATAGTTTCAGGTTTTTCGCCGCACTTATGCTAACTATTATTATCTTTACTATTCTTTGCACGATTGGCTTTGTGTAACCGTGTAAATTAATAAACAGTTACGAAGCGTTAATCGCCGCTATAACTTTGAATTCCCACACAAAACATGTTACGTTAAGTGCAGTAGTAATATCAAAGTTTAAATTATCCTAGTTCGGTCATAAAATGTGTAAGTATTTGGGTCAACGCTTTTATTGTTAGATGTTGTCACCAACGTGCAAGTGAGTCTGTTGATGGATTGTATCAGCCAGAGCTACTGTTGAAGAGTTGTTATTTATTGTCCACAAGTAAAATTTAAAAAAAATAAAACCGACTTCAAGTTTTGATTCGATTTCTCTTGGATGCCATCATCATATCTTAGTGTCCTTATCATGGTACAACCGTTGGGATATCTCCTTTCCATTAAAAAAAGAAGCATCAAAATTGGTTCATAAACGACGAAGTTATCCTCGAACACACATAAAAAAAATGTACTGTCGAATTGAGAACCTCCTTTTTTTGAAGTCGGTTAAAAATGATTATAGTAATAATAAAAATATATGTTTATTATCTCTTACAGTAGTGTCACGTATATCGATTATACATTAACTTATCACCAGATTCATATCACACCTAAAAGTAGTAGAGAAACGCTGATTTCAGCACGAACGGGCCGGCTCGACAGGAGCGGTACTGGCCTCTTACAAAAGTCAACCTAAAATGACAGGATACCGGAGGCCCTATGTTGCTTAAGCATCACCAGTCCGCCATGATGTGGTTCATCATGTGGCATTTTTGCATTGTCTGCATTCGCAATGAGTATGGTGACCACTATCTTTGGATTCAGCTTATGCTTTCCATCAAGTTGAGTAGAGTCACTTTGGCAGGCCCATGCATAAAAGAAAACAATATGATGAAGTTATTTATGAATTATATTACGAGAAATAATCTATACAATTAAATAAAATTGGGGTGTCCGTTGTAATTTCAAAATAAACGCTTTTCAATAAATACATATGTATACCTGTACCAAAATAATTTATTTTACAATTTTGTCTGTTTGTCTGTCTGTTTGTTCCGGGTAATGTCTGGAACGGCTGGACCGATTTTAACGAGACTTTCACTGGCAGATAGCTGAGGATCTAAGAAGTAACTTAGGCTACTTTTTTTTAGACTAGCTTCGTCCCACGGTGTTACCATAACTATACCTAAATAACTCGAAATATATTTCGTGTGTATTAAAAGTCAGAAAAGTGTTAAAAATAAAATAAGAATTAACAATGAACTTCCTCGTTTTTAGGAACACACGAATGTGCTTTAGGTAAAGTATCTTGTATTATACCAAATTTTTGATACGTCATTATAACTTCTGCGACTAATTCAGATCCCACCTTTGCGACTTAAAGTTTTACTTGAATCTTGACCTCATTTACAAATTAGTTTCAAAATCATAATACGTTTAAACACAACCGAGATGTACAAAACTCGTGACTTTGCAAGTGTTGCCAAATTGCACCGTAGTGGTGGAAATGTGCCTAATTCTAGAGAATACAGTGCGCAGGAGTTTTCTATTAGCAAATGCGGTTTAAGGGTCAGGACACGATGCTAGAAAAATCAAAGAATAATAAAAAATAAATGTAAAGGTAAACTTGTATATATACACATAATACTTGACATTAGAATTTATGTATTATGATTAATAAGACTACAGCGAAGCCAAAATGACGGGTTATAGTTTTTTCACTCTCTGTATGTTTCACCATAGTACTGAACCGATTTTAATGAATAAGGCATCAATAGATTTGTAATATAGTAAAGGCCCGGACGGCAAAAGTTGACGGTAGTCGGGTTATAGATTTTAAACTTTGTTTTGTTATATTTTTGTAATTTTTATCTATATTGTGGTTATTTTTCTACACATTTTAGGTATTAACAAAATTATACGAATATGATGTATATGTCATATTCATTCAAATCAACCCACAATATTGAAAACATTCCTAAAACGTTTGCAATTTAGCAACTTTAATTCTTACATGAACAACGTCTAGCATGTTAGAAATAAAAACAATATGTAATACCTCTTTGTCATTGTTCAGCCACGGCTTTACTGTTCTCACACTTGAATGAATGAGAAGTCGATACGTGACGACATTTTACAGTTTCATGTATACTTCTGACTGGTTATAATAATGTTCCACGAACGGTGAACGCGTGGGTAGCGGTCAGGAGCCGTAGATGTATGATCTATTTCTGTACAGTTAGGTTCAGTGTGATTTAAGTTAGGTAAGCTTACTCAGAAACTGTATTTTCAAAGAGATAGGCCTAGTTGTTTTTGATCTTGATTGCCGAGTTCGGGCGTTCGATTTCTATCAATGATAAATTATTGTGTGAGGAATCATTTTTGTTATGCCTGGACTAAAATAAATCTGTAAAATATGTATAATGGTTTTACAAATTTGGTATATTTATCAGCAGAGTGCGATCGCTTCCTCTCGCTTATAATATGAATATTATATGATGTTTGCTTGTTTTTTATTAACCAATAGCTTTTGTTTGAGGCTCTACCCGCGTGTATGCTGATTATCGCGATAAAATAAGAAATTCATTTTAATAGGTTCAGCAGTTAGGCTGTGAAAGCGTAACAGACGGACAGAGTTACTTGACAGAGTTACTTGCGAATTTATAATATTAGTATATAATTTTATTTATACGACAATATTTTACTTTTCCTTATCTTCTTTTTTTAACTTGTGGAAACCCCCACGGACCGTGACCTCAACTTACCGCCTTCTTTCTTTAGGCGTTCTATGTTGTGTCCTTTCAAATAGTGCTAGAATCTGACATACAGAAATAAAGTCATGGAAAAATTATAAAAAAGTACAAATATTTTTTTTTATTTCAAGAAGAAACGAATTTTCCGCAGCCCGCTCCTCTCATAACGTAGCTCACAGTCAGCCAGTATCGCTCGCTAGACCAACATTCCTCCAGTGACCGCAGGCACACGCTCGCTAGAAATTAATCACAATTATGTGACAGCACCGCTCCGCGCCGCAATCTCTTACTTTAAGACACTGCTTGTGTGAACATATTATATTTGCAGCTAGCTACGTCAAATGTAATTAGGCTTTCTTTCACCAATGTCATTGACAGTCGTATTCGTAACCTAGTGATGATTGTAACTGCCTTGGTGGCGCAGTGGTAGCGTACGCGACTGCTGTTCTAGAGGTCTCGGGTTCGATTCCCGGGTCGGACCAAATGTTTGTATGATCTGCAAATATTTGTTTCGGAGTTTGGGTGTTTTCTATGTATAATATGTATGTATTTACAAAAAAAAGTATATAATTATTTATATCAGTTGTCTAGTACCCATAATACAAGCTCTGCTTAGTTTGGGACTAGATGGCGTTGTGTGTAAGATGTCCGAAATATTTATTTATTATTTATTATTATTATTTATTCACTAACAGAATTTCTTAGTCCACTGCTCGACATAGGCATCTTCTTAGAAATGAGGTCCTTAGCCTTCTGTACCACACTGATCAGATTGTGATCGTGTGGTACAGTGTCGTTCTTACCGTGGGAGAGCCACGCTTCGGCATGAATGGGCGGCTCGACCGGAGTGATACCACGGCCTCACAGAAAACCGGTGTAAAATAGTGCTTGCGCTGTATTTCGCCGAGTGAGTGAGGATACCGGAGGCCCATAACCCAAAACCCCCTCCCCCTTTCTCCCCTCCCTATCCCCCAAAGGCAGGCAACGCACTTGTGACGCCTCTGGTGTTTGCAGGTGCCCATGGGCGGCGGTAATCGCTTACCATCAGGCGATACGTCTGCTCGTTTGACCACATATTTAGATACATAGGTTGGAATGAGATTTGTTTAAAGATTTCATTCTCTCGGCTCCATTCGTCATCGCTTAGGACACCCATAGGATAAATAAGGATGTGTCACTACTTCTTCTTGAACCTCACGGAGACAGCCTCTGATTTAATTGAATAATTTAATGGTTCAGTAAATAAATTTTTGTGAGGAACGTGTCACATCCGTTCTATACGAAAACTCTTGCATTAGAATTCTACGTTTTTTATAGATCTACGGTACTTTAAGATAAGAAATTCAATTTAATAGATTAAATAACAACGTAATTGTCGTATAAAACCGTTTGTTTACTACTGAATAGTGCCTTCCTTCGCGATTACTGTTAGTGTAAAAACACATAGACATTACAATGGTTGTTACCAAACTAGCCTGATGTAGAATGTATTAAGTAAGTTATCTTTTAATTTAATTCTCGATTGAATGCCTTAGTAGTTTAAGCGGTTCCCCACCATTTCCCACTACGCCGAGTGTTGTGGGTTCGATGCCCACATGGGACAACTTTTTGTGCCATTCACAAATTGTTGTTCTAAGTCGGAATGTTTTCTGTGTCCATTTTATGAATGTAGAAAAAGTCTTCCATAACACTGGCTATATTGCTACTACGGGAATAGACTATAGAAGAACATATCTATTACGTATAATTCTCGTGTCATGTCACGAAACTTCCAACTGATTTTTTTTCAAAGGTAGTAGAGCCATGCTGATTTCAGCACGAAAGGGTCGACCGGGGCGGAACTGCCCTCGCACAGAAGATCAACCTAAAATGACAGCGTTCGTGCTGTCGTGTTTCGTTGGTGAGTGCGAGAAGGGAAGCTCAATGATGCAGAAGCATTATTATTAGAAGGTACATGCATTGTACCCACTTGCATTGGGAATGGTGACCACCACTCTCGGATTCTGCTTATGCTTTCCATCAGGCGGAGTAGAGTCACTTTGGCAGGCCTATACATGAAAAAACATGTTTTTTTTAAAGGTATGTTTGCTGGGGTGCCTAAGATAACATAGTTAACATCACGCTTAGACCTATAGGATAGATATATTTCTATAACTTCAGAATGTATTACGGAAGGTTACCAAGGACAGAATTATGTAACGAAATATACGGCTATAAAGTCGGTTCCGTCATATGCAATCAAGTATATTTGAATTGTAGTCAGAATTGCACCAGTATCGGTCGAAATGGAAGATATTAAAATTAATAGCGACATTTGTCATACGTTTAGCCGAATGCTGGCGGTTGCAACTTGATACTGTGACTGGACGTGGGAGTCGTTCTTAAGGCTTACATTGCATTTTAAATAAATGGCAATTTAATATACGGCTTTTGAACAATTCTGTAATGTGAATGCACATATGTTGAATTACTTTGGCGAACATTTCTATCAATATCTAATAATGAATAAATGTTTTCGGATATAGATATCCGTTAGAACACACAATACCATCTAATACCATAACAATGCAGAGCTTGTATTACGGTTATTAGACAACTGACATATACTTCTTTTGTAAATACATTTTTAATATAGACTAGCTGTTGCCCGCGGCTCCGCCCATGTGTGTGTCGATTATCGCGGCAAATAGTAGCCTATGTGATATAAGCTATATTACTGTAAAGTTTCATCGAAATCCGTTCAGTAGTTTTTGTGTAAAGAAGTAACAAACATACACACTCACAAACCTTTATAAATTAGTGTGAAGTGTGATAGAAAACACTCAGACTCCGATACATATAATTCTCGTGTCACGTCACGTTTTCAAAGTTAGTAGAGCTACGCTGATTTCTACACGAATGGGCCGGCTCGACCGGGGCGATACTACACTCGCACAGAAGATCAACGTAAAATGACAGCATTTGTGCTGTCGTGTTTCGTTGGTGAGTGCGAGAAGGGAAGCTCAATGATGCAGAAGCATCACTAGCCCGCCATGATGTAGGTCACCATGCTGCATTGTTGCATTGTCTGCATTCGCAATGAGTATGGTGACCACCACTCTTAGATTCTGTTCATGCTCTCCATCAGGCAGAGTAGAGTCATTTTGGCAGGGTCAAACATAAAATAATTAGTATTACCAGTTATAAGTCTATATTTCTTATAACCATTTAAAAATATTTAGCCTTTGTTTCACTGGGCACAGACACGTTCCGTACAGCTTATCTGACAGATAAATAATTTACCGTATCTTTCTTTTTTTTATGTTTTATCTGCCAAAATGACTCTGCTCTGCCTGATGAACAAGGAAGGAAGAACTAATGTCAAACCATTCGTCAGATTAGCTTTCCGGAACTTACATATAACGAGACAGTGCCTAAACCTTTTTGGTCACGTTAGCGATTGGTGATCAATAATTTCTCCTTGTTTTTATGCAACATTAAAATAAGAAAAATTGACACTTCCTACGTAACCGTTAGTAAAAAAAAACATTTCAATTACACGCTTACTTAACTAAGACGTGGATAATTTGAAGCCTTTTGTTTAAATACTAGTAGAAGCCCATTACTTAAGCTTTACCATCGGTATCTAAATAACCTTTTTTTATTAACTGTTTTATAATCCTTTGTTTTAACTTTGGAATAGAAAAAAATTTCAACGTCTCTCGTAACATCGTCTAACCGTTACACAGAGAAGGTGGTCGAGTACGCCGAAGAATTATCCAACACTGGTGACACGTCACGGTTTTGAACGGTTAGTAGAGCATATTTTATTTATTCATAGATATGAAGGCATTATGTTTATTTTTGTCGTAGCATCGCATCAGCGTATGCGTCTAATATGTGAATTAGGGTAGTTGATGTGATAATCACGATTGAATTTATTTTCAGGGAACTTTTATTTTGAAGATTTTCAACTAATTTCGTTATTTTTTATCAAATCATAAAAATACCCGAACAAATTCAACACCTAAACCTTTCTTATGAACTAATTTGTTTACCTATTTGTGAAAACTGGTAAAACTACATTAAAATCTGTTCAATAGTTTTTAAATTTATGTGGACAGACGTGGCTTTATTTTTGATATATTTTTTCATCATCATCATCTGCTTTTAATAAATAATTAAATAAATAAATAATTAAATAAATAAATATTTCGGACACCTTACACACAACGCCATCTAGTCCGAAGCTAAGCAGAGCTTGCGTTAAGATTACTAGACAACTGATATAAATACATGTATACTTTTTGTTGTAAGTACATACATTACATATTATACATAGAAAACACCCAAACTCCGAAGAAAATATTTGTATGTCATTCAACTTTTGGTCCGACCCGGGAATCAATCCCGGGACCTCAAGCACAGCATACGCTAACATTGCACCACAGAGGCAGTCTAGCTAATTCACTGTTAGGTTCGTCTACTGTACTGTTTGTTTAAAGTTTATCTTCTCTTTGTAGTGTAATTGTGCTCAAGAGTTCGTTCCCTTACTTTACAACACTCACGAAACTGATAGGCGTAGTGTCACTCTGCAATCTTAATCTGTCACCAAACTGCTTATGTTATATTGTGATCATTTACAAGAAACAATTCGACAATTCGACTGCCTCGGTGTCGCAGTGGTAGCGTACGCGACTGCTGTTCTTGAGGTCTCGGGTTCGATTCCCGGATCGGATCAAATGTTTGTATGATCTGCAAATATTTGTTTCGGAGTTTGGGTGTTTTCTATGTATAATATGTATGTATTTACAAAAAAAAGTATATAAGTATTGATATCAGTTGTCTAGTACCCCATAATACAAGCTCTGCTTAGTTTGGGACTAGATGGCGTTGTGTGTTAGATGTCCGAAATATTTAAAAAAATAAAATAACCTATGCAATTTAAGTTCATGAAACTATAAAAAGCTTTGAACATTTTATCATTTCACGACAATTGAAAAGGCTTTACATCGCGGAGTAGATTTAGAAGTAAATAACCATGAGGTCCGAGGTCAGACGAAACAAAACCGCACGGCAAAAGTTATCGATAAAGGAATTCATTGAAAACAATCTCATGCTACTTGTTATAGAAAATTCAGACACAAATCTATAGAATCGACGGTTTGTGATTTACTTACTAGTATAACTGTTGTAACAGTAACAGGCCCTGGACGAATAGGATAGTTTTGGTAACTGCCTTTTTGACGCAGTGCATGAGGTTCGATTCTCGGGTCGGACCAAGTGTTTGAAATGTGTGAGGATATTATTATTATAAGACCAAGCTAATGCATAAACAGAAGTAATTACAAAATTGTTTAAAACGGGCATGTGAACTTATAGATTTGTAATATATGTGTAATCATGTCTACCAACGTTGTTTTAAAGATTTAACTGCCTCGGTGGCGCAGTGGTAGCTTACGCGACTGCTGTTCTTGAGGTCTCGGGTTTGATTCCCGGGTCGGACCAAATGTTTGTATGATCTGCAAATATTTGTTTCGGAGTTTGGGCGTTTTCTATGTATAATATATATGTATTTACAAAAAAAAAGTATCTAAGTATTTATATCAGTTGTCTAGTACCCATAATACAAACTCTGCTTAGTTTGGGATTAGATGGCGTTGTGTGTTAGACGTCCGAAATATTTATTATATTATTTATTATTTGTATTGCTTTAGCAGATATTCTTATAAAATAGGAAACCAGCACAGAATATAAAAGAATTAGAAGCTTTTACCTTACCAGGTATTATTAAAATTTGTTACAGTTCTATGTCCTATTTGCCTCCAACGTGATTATATTATTATCAACTACCTCTATCTATCTAGTGATACCTTGTAATTTCATTGACAAAACATGAAGATCAAAATTTACTAGATAAATAGATGAAAATCAGATTTGAAGTGTGTTATATAATGTCTTAATTTGAGCTTAAACTGCGTATTTTTGTTTGAGTTTTTGTAGCGCGCGACGTATCTTTTGTTCAAAGTTTTTGAAAACACAAGACAAGACATCGAAGACTTTGAAACGATAAAGTCCAGTCCTTCATCCTATGTTTTTCACGTTTCCACATAAACTATTAGCAGGGTTTCAGACCACCATGGCGCTGTTCGTTACACATATATCATTGTACGATAGGATCACAGTCGCTTCCCGAACAATGTGCTACCGGCCGACGTCCACTGGCTTCAAATTGACTGTTACTGGCAGATATCAGATAGGTTTTAGACGGTGCACTTATATTTTGTTGGTGATATTTGTGGTTAATAGCCTCTTGTTCTAAGGTTTTAGGAGTCACATTGTTTTAGTATGGTTATCCGTTATCGCATACATGGCAGGACTATTCGACTTAGAAGCATCTATGAACAATAAAAATCTTTCGCTATAAAACTACTTCAATAAATTGTACTCACTCATTATAGTGAGTTCTGCCTCGTTGGTCTAATGGTTAGCGTAAACGACTGCAGATCAAGTGGTCTCGGGTATCGATTCCCGGGTCGGACTGCTGTTGGGTTTTTCTTACAAGAAATTCTTAATAGCAGCCCGGAGTATGAAAGATGGCGGTGTTTCCCGCCCGTGCCTCGGAGCACGTTAAACTGCATCCCGGTTGTCATAAACATCTTTATTGGGAAGTCAGTGCCCTCAAATATACTGACAACTAGTTCAACTTTCGAATTCAGTTCATCCTCAGGGTTGCGGAGGTCCGATGCCAGTCGCTCCGTGTAAAAACATGATATTCAGGTAAAACCGTTTGAACTAGTAGCCGACCCCAAATCTTGGGAATAATAAAGGCTAGGATGATGTTTCGTTATAGTGAGTATCTATGATCTTGATCTTAACGACAATCATATGGATTATCATTATTATCATCATACCCAATTTTATTGAAGTCGGCGCAATATTTATTGTGTAATTTCCTTGTCAATTTTGATAATTGAGTAGTGTGCCTACTCTTTTTAAGATTTTACGTGTTCGACACTGGACAAAGGAAGAATGTATATTCAGGCAAGGGAATTAAGACGAAGTAAGGGTAAGAGATAACTATCGTAAGACTTGGGGTAAAGTCTTGGTTTTGGGTAAACGAGACTAAAAGAGCAGTAACTCAAATAAGCTAAGGTGACAGTATAAACTGGCATAAATTATTAAGATTAACATTATAAACATTCACATGTATAAACAGAAAAGTTTCTCTAGAGTGCATATATTTAGGCGTTATTTTTATTAGTAAGGATTGCTTGTTAAAAATAGTGCCAAAATATATGTACCATTATATTTAACAATTATATTTCTCTCTTTCATTTACAGGCCACTTTCAATAGAGTACCGATGATTTAAGCGCAGGCGAATAATTAGAACTCCACGGTTAAACGAATCCATAAACAATGGCACCTACGCTTCTGTTTACCGCTGTATCATTACGATACGGCACAAAAATATGTACATATGTTTGTTTGTTCAGATATGATACTTAAAATTTTAACTATTCAATTTCCATTGATTACTTTCGTAGGAGAGCCAAGCTTCGGCATGGATGGGTTGGCTCGACCGGAGTGATACTAAGGCCTCAAACCGGTGTGAAATAGTGTTTGCGCTGTGTTTCACCGAGTGAGTGAGGATACCCGAGGCCCATACAAGGTGTTTACAAGTTTTTGTATGGAGCAAACTGCTTATATTTTCATTTACTACTTTATATGTAAACCTTTTCTCCACCACTTTAAGGTTGTCTCACAGAGAATGCCCTGGGCATTAAGTAAGTTTAAAACAAATAAATAAAGTAAATAAAAGTTCATTTAAAATCACTGAATTTAGAACAAATACGCAATGTATCCATAACAAATCGGTAGTATATAAGTGCAATTTGTTACTACGAAGAAAGCTCCAGAGCAACCTTAGCGATATTATTAATAATTAGTTTTATGATCTACTTACATCTAGATGTATATACCTATAACGCTAAAGGCAAAAGAAAATTTGTTTCCAATATTCAATTACAGTTAACTTCTTAAACGAATACGCAGACATTGAACAAGATTAGCTTTTGAGTTTTATAACATTAGTTTAGGTATCACGACTTCCGTCCGAGCGCAGCCGAGGTCTTGACTAGTGTAAAATAAGTGGAACATGGAATTATCTCGCAATATCCGTGTTAGAAACTATATTATATCATCCTATGGAGGGCCGAGCAACCTGTATTTAGGTTGGTGGTACACAGAGAAAAACACGAAAACCTTTGTCAGTTGTGTCGAAGAAAAAGTTTGTCAATGCATCGGTAGTTACAGCGGCCGGTTACGAATATAGTTCTGTTGCGTTTTGTGAAAAAAAAAAATGTTGGTCAATGTTCATTGGTTAAGTAGTTGTTGTTCCGTGTTGTTTCAAAATCTGAACAAAAAGGGGATTACTTTGATACGCTTCTTATTTTTTTCTATTCTTATATCATTGTCATTTAATCATTTCGCCTGAAAGTAAGTAAGTAGTCACGAACGCGATTGCAAATAAGAAATATACCTATATTTTTCAGCGAGTATAATTCATGGATTTTTATTTTACCTAGATATAAGTGCCATGACAGTAAATGCTGTATGATTTTTGAAGGTAGGTTTATATTTTTTATACTTATGAATGCAAAAGTGACTCTGTTCTGGCTGATGGAAAGCATGAACAGAATCCAAGAGTAGTGGTCACTACATTGCGACTGCAGACAATGCAGTATCTTGGCCACACCATGGCAGCCTATTCAGATACTTTTACATTATTAAGTCTCTGGTCTCGTACTCACCAACGAAACACGACAGCACGAATGCTGTCATTTTAGGATGATCTTCCGTGTGAGTGTAGTACCTCCCCGGTCGAGCAGACCCATTCATGCTGAAATCAGCGTGGCTCTACTACTACCTTGTATTATGATATGATATATTATTATGATTCCTTTATTATTGTGATTGATATAGAATATTGCGTGTATTTCATTCATAAAACATTTAACTTTATTATTTAACTTTACAACCAGAATACTTTAGCTAAATTGTAGCAATTTGTAGAAGCAATATTCTATGTGTACGCCACTTATTATAATTTCAAAACATAATTGAATTAAATGTGCCTATTTTCCCGTAACCCTTAAGAAGAGGATTTCAATATAAAAAGTCAATAAACGATTTGTTTATAATATTCCTTTGTGTTATGTACCTATGTATTAGATTAGTTTGTGTTTGCTTCAAAAACACAAAGTGCTGCACCAATTAAAATCAAATTGACACGGTTTAAAAACAGTTCAAAGATTGTTTTAGTTATTTTTCACAAAAAATATTAGTTCTTATCAGCACAACGAGCATAATGTGGTCGCAATTTGTAAATATTAACATTCACAGGCACCTTAAATTAAATTGTAAGCATAAGCGACATATATCTACTGCACCAGATTACACACTGAGTAATTTATAAGCAATTTAGAATATTGAATTGTGCTCGGTATACCACCATATTTATAGACAATACATATAATATAGTATTAGTTTGATAACAATACACACCTCTAGGCTACAGATTGCTTTCAAAGTGGATTTCATTAGAACACACGGCAACTGGAGGTGAGCTCCGTGTTATTAACTTATATAGGTCAAAAGGTAACTCTTGCACCATATTGAAGGTAATCTTAAAGTTTAGGGAAGTGATTAAGTTGACCTTCAAATTGAAATTAAATTATTATCGGAACATGAAGAAGAATACAGGGTGTATGAAAAAGAAAAATGAGGAATATGTTTTGTGTAGTGGGAGGCTTTACAAACGGACACCAAAAACACCCAGATTCAGAACAACAATCTGTGGATCGAACAAACTGTAGTCTATATGAGAATTAATCTCATTAAATATTCGTGCATTCAGTTTTGATGAAGATAGACCGTGCTTTAGTTTTGGAACTGATCTAATGTGAGAGACAAGAGACTCTTGTAATAAGTTGTAACAAATTAAAATTGAGTTTGGTAACTATCCACAAGTGGCAAGTGGTATTATTACTTTTTAGTTTGAATTGCCATTAAAATATGTTTTTAACCGACTTCAAAAAAAGAGAAAGTTCTCAATTCGATTTTATTTTTTTATGTTAGTTACCTCCGAACTTTCGACTGGATGTACCGATTTTGATGATTCTCTTTTTATTTGAAAGCTTCAACCCGTGTTCAATTTGGTCCATTTTTTGTTTATTTAAGTTTGCATCAATAATTATTCAAAATCCTAAAAGTATGACCTGTTAAAATGCCACAAAAATTTACAATAATTTAACTGCCAGTGTTTTACTGGCAGTTCGGTTTTCCATAAGCTTGTTCCAAGAACCGTCTCGTGCTTCTTCAAGATGTGAAATGTTTTACATTCATTTTGACAGGTCTTACAGATACTAAAAGATACTTGATTAACAAAAAGGCACAAGAACTTACCTACCTTAACAATGAAATTGACAATCAGGCAATAAAACAATTCTAACACGCAGGTAGATTATGCAAAGGTAAGAAATTTAATCAGTTAAATGAATGTTTGTCACGGCGATCACGAAACGCTCGTGTGTGGATCTTATATCACTACCAAATCGGATTTACTATTATCAAACTACAATATCGCCTTTATTTTCAATAAAGTAAAGCCTAAAATTTATTAGCACATTCTTGGATATAAGCATCTTGTCACATGCTGCATTAATGAAATTTTCATTTATTGAATTTTATAGCAACTTTTATCTCCATAAAGATAGAATTCAATTTTGTATACTTCTTTAGATTTAAGGATATAGTTTAGTTTGTTATTTCAGTACACGTTCCTGTGACGTTTATATTTATCGGCGCCGGCGCAGCGCGTCCAAACACGGGCACTTCGCGCGAATGTGACCTAGATGCAAGAGGTACGGTCTACCTAGGTTGAATAAATAATATTTAAATAAATATTTCGGACATCCAACACACAACGCCATCTAGTCCCAAGCTAAGCAGAGCTTGTGTTATGGGTACTAGACAAATGATACAAATACATATATACTTTTTTTTTGTAAATACATACATATTATACATAGAAAACACCCAAACTCCGAAACAAACATTTGTAGATCATACAAACATTTGGTCCGACCCGGGAATCGAACCCGAGACCTCATGATTAGCAGTCGCACACGCCAACCGCGAGACCAACGAGGCAGTCAATTCTAGATTATGATCAATATTTTTAAAGATTTTAGGTTTATCATTATTGAAGAAGAATAGTCGACATGAAAATACAAAAGGAATGCCATCAGTCAAGGATCGATCTTGTTTCGTAACGCTACTACTCGTATAACTGTACAGAAAAAAAAAATTTATTTTATGTACCTACTATTACAACACTTAAAATGGTTTCAATTGAAAGACTTTGTTAGCCACAGTAACCATTGTTCTTCCGAACATACATTTGGATTCTGAGCAGTCAACATAATTATTCTCCTCTATATATCAAATTCGATATATCTTCAAAACTTCCAGTTACATTAATGTCATGTTTGAAATATTCACGTTACGTTAATACTAAGATTATTTTCGAATTCGCCTTATATGGTACGCAATTTCGCTATTGGCGATCACGAGTCCCGTGTTCGCTTATTAACGCTACAGGGGCGATATATCACGCCCGCCCTCATACGGACGTACACACATACACACAATGTAATTCCATAGAACGGACAATGTTAGATTTGTTCTACGTGGATCTGCGAGAGGGACTTTGTACAACATGATATAAAAGGACGACGCGATAGCAAAACCTTTGTTTAGAGCTCACTGTACTAAATTGCGATACGAGTTTAAGGTAAGGACAACGATAGGAAAATATTGGAAGAATTCTTTATCTGGACCATACCCAAGATCAAGTTCAAAATTGAACTGTATAGTTGAGGAATTAGGTTCACCCATTAGAAGCAATGTTTATCATAATTGATGAGAAAATTGGCAAAGAAAAAATAGAGTAAAATTATGTAATTGAATTTATTCACTTACAAAATCATATTTATAACTAAATATTGTTTTAGAACCCTTAGTACCATTTTGCGTCAATCGAATTATAGAAATTATGCCGGATGCCGTCGTTTCTCGGGAAGTCTTGACACCATGCAGTGTCAAGTAACATGATCATGAGCCGTTACAACCTGCCACACGACAGTATCGACAACATAATCCGATAAACTCTGGTCACTACAGGTGTGTGGACATTTTTTACGTAACAAACGGTTCCATGCTATGCTGTGCTAAGTATGATTTGGTTTCATGATACCGATTACGTAGACGTTCTTTTTTTAAATACTGAAAAAAACTAAATCACAACCTGTCTGAATTTAAGTCTTAACGCTATCTTTTAAACTGTTTTTTTTTATTTGCCCACCTGTTAAAGTTACTATGCTCAGCCTGATGGAAAGCTTGAGTAGAATCCAATTGATGGCCATACTAACTGCGAATGCAGACAATGCTGTATGGCGTCCCACACTATAGCGGCCCAGTGAGATGCTTTTTCGCACCCCAAGTTTTCATGTCTTTCTTAATATATAGTTATGCAGTACGGTATTAAGTACATGCCATTGGACTGCACGAGTGGCGGAGTGGATTAAGCCGTCTCGACGCCATTTTTAACTGCGCTGAATGTTGTGCGTTCAAGTCCAAGTTATGAGAAAACACTTTTTGTGATTCTCAAATTGTTGGGTTTAGTCTGGGTGTTCTTTTTATTTGTTTCATGTAGGTTTGTAAAGTTTGTATTATATGAGAAATCCTGATGCTTCCTGTTTTGACCGTGGTCAGAGACTAACACGTCAAAATACTTAATAATAATATGCTATATAATATTCTCAGTACTATGTTTGGCATACAAAAAACTACCACGTGGAATATCTAGTAGGAAGTGATTTATTTAGAACAAGTGCCGACCATATATCTGAAGATCGTGACGGTTCGAACGAAGCAGTTGACCATTTATAGGTTCCCTGTATACAAAGGGCTGAAAAGCCATACGGTGTCCATTTAAAAATGAATGCTATTTTATTAATAATATGGAGTCTTATTCTTATTAATTGCATGATTTGTGCAATGTAAAACTAACACTCTATTTTATTAAGACTTAATTTCCTCGCATGAGTTTATTTTATTGATAAAATGATGCAGAATGGATTAGGCCGCGATGGTGTGGGTCACCACTCTGCATTTTTGCATTCGTAATGAGTATGGTGACTACCACTCTTGGTTCTGCTTATGCTTTCCATCGGGCAGTGTAGAGCTACTTAGGCAGGGCCATATATAAAAAAAAATATACTGAAACCCTTCAGCTTGTATTTAATTTTCATTTCCAAAGTATTCCTTTGCTTTTTTAATTTTAAGATAATAGATAATAGTTGTAGAAAACACAGATGGCCCACGATGCTAAACCTACTCACTACTAAAAACTCTCTTTACTAATCTATATATTTATTATAAAGATATATAGAAAATATAATATTACTAGCTTTTGCACGCGGCTTCGCTCATGCAGACTTTCATCCCCTGATTTACCTCCTTAGGGGTGGAATTTCCAAAATTCCTTTCTTAGTGCTCACTTACGTTGTATAAAGAACCTACATGCAAAATTTCAGGATTCTAAGTTCAGCAGTTTGGGCTGTGCGTTGATCTCTGGGTATGTCAGTCAGTCACCTTCCTCTTATATATATATATAGATTATGTAAAGTGAAAACTTTGCACCCCTTTTTACGAAACTTTTGCGAAAGGAAGACTATGAAATTTGGCACGTTTAAATTTATATTATGTAGTAGAAGTGCAGAAACCTAAAAAAACTTATTACGTTCGGATTTCAAAATATAGACTACAGGGCAACCACTAGCATATATATTTTTTAAATTCTTTATAAACACGTTCACAAACAAAACGCCCTCGTAACCGGATGGCACCAGTATTCTTTTATTGAAAAAAAAATAGGATTGAGAAAAGAAAAACAGTAAAATAGAACACTTAAATAGAAACTTAGGACTTGTAAATAATAACTTAGTACTTACATAGTCGAACAAACTTGCGTACATTAAGAGCACGTGCATTTTACAGTTGCATAAAGTATTATCTCTCCGAGTGCATTTCAGTTGTGTTGTAGTTGTTACTTTTATGTTTTATTTTATTTTTGTTAGAAGTTCTTTTCACATATATTGACACCTACCGTGCCTCGGACAGCACGTTATGCCGTCGGTCCCGGTTGTCATGAACATCTATGGCAATCGTTATTGGGAAGTCAGTGCCCTCAAATATACTGACAACTAGTTCAACCTTCGAATTCAGTTCACCATTAGCTGACCCTAAATCTTGAGAATAATAAAGGCAAAGAAGATGATGATATATTGACAACTACATAACACTTTTTTTCTACATATTCTGTCACTGGAAGTTATGCTACAGGCGGACTAATAGTAGTAGAGACCACGATTAGATAAACATTGAGTAGGAGCCTCCGCAGGCTACAAACTTTTTAATCGGCCTATAGTTTGCTCGGGTTGGCTTTTGTCTTATTTGTTGGCTCATACCGATTCGCTGATTAGAAACCAACTAAACTATCAGCAGATTAAAAAGTTTGTAGTCTGCGGGGGCTCTAAGGTGCACTGCAGCACGATACATCACACACGTGACCTTCTGATTCTAAACAAGTCAGAACTCTCTCAACGTATTAGAGCCACGCTGATTTCAGCACGAACGGGCCGGTTCGACCGGGGCAGTACTACCCACGCACAGAAGGTCATCCTGCTGTCGTGTTTCGTTGGTGACTGCGAGGCTGGAGGCCCAATGATGCAGTGGGTCAGCTTGCTGCATTGTTGCATTGTATTCATTCACAATGAGTATGGTAAACAGCACTCTTGTAGTCTGCTTTTACTTTCCAGCAGGCAGAGTCGAGTCATTTGGCAGGCGCATAACTTCAAAGAAAACCTATTCTCTAGTCACCAAACTACTGAAATAAATTACACCCAGACATAAGAAATTACCAGGCGCTCTTTAGGTGAGACCTTCGTTAAGCAGTTGATGGCAGAAGGCTGAAGTAAGAATAAAATAAGAAGACAAGACATAATTACCTGGGCCTACCCGAATATTACTTACCTGCATAATAGAATGTCGTGGCTTCGATCTAAGAATCGCCTTAGAAATATAACACTAAGTCCTTCATGATGTACTATAGAATAAAACGGTCCACGGTATACAATCCATAACAATGTTAGGTAAGTACCTAGATATTGATAACACACACAGTCTTGAAGTGGCAGTTATTTTAATGGGAGCTCCAACAAGTCACGTTGGTAGTTGATAAAGTATCAAAATCCAGAAAGGTACATCATTGTTATTGTGGCATATGGATTTAAATCCTTGGAATTAAAGTTTATTTAAAAACATTTTCGATTATTTTTTCACAAGTCCTGACGTGCAAAGAAAATAATTTGATAAAAAACTAATATAAATATATTTTTAAAACTACTGTTTATCTATATTCTATGTATTTATTTATAGATAGTGTACAAGGTATATTATCTTATTACAAATCTTTATAAAAGTCTCCATATTTATACAAAGCGTAACAGACAGATATACACAGACAGACATTATCAATTGGAATTTATAATGGAAGTATGGATAATTTAATTTTTGTGAATTGACAACTATCATGTGTTATAAACTAGCCGACCCACGCAACCTTGTTTGCGCCTTATATTGCCCGTAGCGTGCAAATTTCCCCCGTTTTTGAAACATTCTTCATTGTTGATCCGCTCCTATTAGTAGTAGCGTGATGATATATACCCTATAGCCTTCCTCGATAAATGGTCTATCCAACACCGAAAGAATTTTTCAAATCGGACCAGCGGTTCCTGAGATTAGCGTGTTCAAACAAACACACAAACTCTTCAGCTTTATATATTAGTATAGATTCAGGTTTAATAAATATCTTGATACTGCTACGTAGCCGGGTGGCCATACTGCGCTGGCGCCGATCCGCACTGGTTATTGAACCTTGCGGTACTAGTTATTAATTAAATTCGTGATTGTTTAATCGCATCTTGTGAGGTAAAGCTCTGATGAAGATTTACATTAAATGTAGGTTTTACTGAAATTGTAATGAGATGAGTTAACGAATTTAAACGAAAATAAGGATCAAAATGAAGACAGGATCTTCTCGGCATCATTAAATAGGAAAGAGGCTAACAAAAGTATTTTCAACGGACTTCAAGAAGAAGTTCTTGATTGTATTTTGTTCGTGTTACCTCATAATTAAAGTAACACGTAATTCAGTTCCTTTAAATGTTACTTATATGGTACAAGCTTTCTCACGCGGCTCCGCCCGCGGATATACTTATAGATTGTCACCGTACAGAGTAGCCTATGTCCTTACTCAAGAATCAAAGTAACTCCAGTAGAAGACTATTAAACTCTGTTTATGAGCTCATCATCATCTATGATAAGATGGTTCATGGTTCTTCCACGGTTTTCTACGGCGATGTATTGTTCAGTTAAAACTTGTATATGATCTATACAAATAAATAAAATTGGAGTGTCTGTTTGTAATATTAAAATAACCACTTTTTACTACATGCATATGTATGTATACACGGTACATGTACCAAAATAACTTTTTTTCAATTTTTGTCTGTCTGTCTGTTTGTTCCGGGCAATTCTCAAGGTAGTAGAGCTATGCTGATTTCAGCACGAACGGGCCGGCTCAACCGGGGCGGTTCTACCCTCGCACAGAAGATCAGCGTAAAATGACAGCCATCATGCTGTCGAGTTTCGTTGAAAAAAAAAAACTTTGGAACGGTTGGACCGATTTTGACGGGACTTTCATTGGCAGGTAGCTGATGACTCTTATGTAACGTGTGACTACGGCTTTTCAAACTTGGATATTTGTATTTCTGTACACTGATAACTGTGTACTTATAGTATCGTATCATATGACATTATTGTCAACTTGCAACGAAGGAATCTTGGTAGAGTCTATGTCGATTATTTTGCTTCTTCAGTAACATTGTTTAATCCAGTGTCCTGGAAATCTTGTTCCATACTTTTCACCGTCGTTTTTAGACGTAGTTTTGTTTAGTTTTCACTTTTTTTATTCGAATATAATATAAGAGATGACGTCAGCCTAGTGGTTTAAGTGGTCGCCACACCGCTTTCCACTACGCCAAGTGTTGTGGGTTCAACTCCCACATGGGACAACACTTTGTGTGATTCACGAATTGTTGTTCTGTGTCTGGGTGTTCTTTGTTTCATGTATGATTGTAAGTATATTTATTCCTAACTAGTTGTTGCCCGCGGCTCCGTATAAGCTATATTACTGTAAAGTTTCATCCAAATCCGTTCAGTAGTTTTTACGTGAAAGAGTAACAAACATCCATCCATCCTTACAAACTTTCGCATTTATAATATTAGTATTATTTATAATATTAGTAGGATGCAGGAGTAAAAAAGTAAGGTATCGTTTCTAACTTTTAAGCTTTCGCGTTCCCTGATATTAACAATTATCTAATTATATAATTAAGGTATCGTTTCGTCGTGAAAGTTGACACTGTTAATTCTATATTTCGCTACAAACTCTATTACCACAAGCAATATATCTAATAGATAGTACTCACTAATCAAAGTTTCCCACACGTACAGGACCGTCTCAGGGCGTGCCACAATATGAGTGCGGTCAATAATTACAGTTAAGCAGGGCCGGATTCCGTTACGATTAATATGCAATTAAGTTGCCACGCGATACCATGTTACACGGTCTTGTACGTATGAATGTATGGAAATGTTAGTTATAGGATATTAATTAAACGCTACCAGTATTTTCTAGGTTTTATAGGCAAGAAGAGTAGTTCAAGATTTTCATTTGTTTTTATCTCGATTTACTTACAGTTACTGATTATGATGAGTCCCTGTGGTGAGAGAATGCAGAATATTATCACCTCTGCCTATCAAGTGGATGTCGTTAAGCTGATTAAGAGAGCACACTTATGCATTACAAAAGCACTGCAAACAGAATGAGAACTTGAAACAACCCCTAAATTAAACTGAATGGGCAGCATTGCGTAGAAGATCAAGACTATTTTTCTAAGGAGAGGTCCCTCTGTCCATCGATGGACTATTGATGGGTAATGGTGGACGATGATTGATTATAACGTGTTTAAATAAAGGAAGAAAAATATACTTAACTAGCTGACCCACGCAACTTCGTTTACGAACTGACTCCTATTGCCCGTAGCGTAATAATTTTCCCCGGTTGTCACAACATTCTTCATTGGTACTCCGCTCCTATTAGTCTTAGCGTGATGATATATAGCATATAACCTTCCTCGAAAAATGGGCTATCTAACACTGAAAGAATTTTTCAAATCGGACAAGTAGTTCCTGAGATTAGCGCCTTCAAACAAACTCTTCAGCTTTATATATTGGTATAGATATAGAAGTATACATTACTGTGTGCGTAATGTCACTTCTGTCATCAATTTCATCTTCCTAGCCATTACTATTTTCAAGATTATTTGGAGTCGGCTACTACTTTATCCAGATTTACCTGAATATCAGTTTTTCAAAGAAATGACTAGCATCGGATCTCCGCAACCCTGAAGACAAACTGAATTCGAAGTTTGAAATAGTTGTCAGTATATTTGAAGGCACTGACTTGTGTCATTAAATGTTCTACATCGCTTATTATTAATATTGTTTTATTTAACAAATAGCGTGTAATTTCGGAGGCCTATGACCACAGTAATGGATTGTGATAGGCTGATGATGATGATGATGATCATGACATAGTTATAAGAACTAAAACGATATACGTATGTAGATCTTATTTTTGGTAAGATAGGTAGTTATAAGGTAGTAAAATATTTTATAGTCATACAGAAAGTTAAATGATACAGATTATAAAATGGATAGGTACTAGGATTTACTATCAGTGCTGGTTTATTCTGGCATTCATTCATCTTTTGGCCCAAGTGGACCAAAAAGTTTAGTCGAAAGTTTAGACTTTTTTATTTTAACACATTTTTTTATAATAATAACAAAATTAATAAGAAATTATTAATAGATTATATTAAAATAACTGTTAAATACTGAAATGGATCTGAAACATTTGGTTGCCATCATCTGAACAGCTGATTGTTATAATGTAGCCAGATTTAACTTCATCTACAAACGAAATTAATTTCCCCGGTTTTGCAACATTTTCCACTTAGTGAGCTTTTTTGGGACTAATCCCGCCCACATTCCCACCACTGTAACTCCTGTACACCAGGATCAACAGCAGTGACCCACGAACACACCGAGTTATGACACTCGGGAAGTCCCAGGAAGAAAATTAACTGTCTTGGAACCCGCAACGAAGTTAATCAGAAGAAAAACAGGAGGAGTTGGAAATGATAAATCCACTTCCCTCCTTAGCAAAGCGGGAGACAAAATGAAGTCAAAATAGGCAGACACCTTTTTCAAACCGGGAAGCACCACGGATAAAGTATTAGGGGTCCTAAGTGAGCTATATTTGATTACTATAGTATGTATGGCAGAATCGCCTAAACGCACGGAAATTCACCGCAGTTGACACAAGATCCTCATAGTATACCGCCCCAGATGTCATTTGTAAGCTATTAAGCATTGTGTTACGTTCATTGTACCAAAGACTACACTCCCAGAGTACATGATGAGCCGATTGTTCACAGCTAATATCAGGTGTTGAGCATTGACACAATGGTGAATCGACTAATTTAAATGAGTGTAGTTTGCTCTTAAAGTTACCGTGGCCTGTAAGAAATTGAGCGACACAGTGATCTACCTCGAGCCATGTCCTCGACAACCGTTCGCGAACAGATGGAAAGAACTGGTAGAGGTGGCGCCCCTTAGATGATTCGTCCCATCGTTGTTGCCATTCATCCATTAGATCTTTATAGACATTGGACTGCTGTTGAAACAATCTTATGATTTTATCGCGGTCTCGTACGCCCAAAAAATCGCATTCCATGTTTTGTAATGTGGAATAGTACATGGCTGCACGTCTTTGCACCTCAAGATCGACCGGAAGGACACCCGCCAACACCGGTAAAGCCTCAGTACTAACCGTCCTATATGCTTTGCACAAGAAGATCAATGCAAGTCGTTGTCCTTGTAACAGTTTCCGACGGACAGCACCTACAGTCGCTCTATCGGCCCACACGGGAGCACCATAGCAAATAGAACCCAAATAAGTAGCTCCATATATAATCTTTAATGTATTAAATGAAAGACCCCATGTGGCAGTTGATATCCTCGTCAGAGCAAAGAAACTTTTTTTAGACTTTTCGTTAACTGTTCTAATATGTTCGATAAATGAAAAATTTCTTTCTAAAACTAATCCCAAATAACAAACCGAGGTTTTATTTTTTATACTAACATTTTGAAATTTAATACACGGCGGTGATTTGAGGTTACCTTTCAGAAGTAGCTGGAAGGTTTTGTTTGGTGCAAAAGTCAAGCGATTACGTTCGCCCCAAAGAGATACTAAGTTCAAACATCCATTAGCCAGACTCTCAAGCCCCGCTCTAGTGTCAGATTCCACCAGTAATAAACCGTCGTCCGCATACGCGTTTAGGGTACATCCGGGTGGTACAGGTATTGAGAGAAAATCGTCGAAGCCTATATTCCACAAGTATGGACCTAGCACCGAGCCCTGAGGGCACCCCATCGTAAGCGCCTTCGACACAGAATGATGCCCAAGTCTCAATTTAGTTGTGCCTTGTGTGAAGTACGAGGAGATAAGGGAATAAATATTTTTAAAGCATCCTCTTGATTTTAACTTTAGCAATAGCATGGGCCACCACGCGTTGTCGAAGGCGCCAGATATATCTAAGAAGATACCTAAGACGTATTGAAACCTTGACTCGGTGACAGTTTTCCTTACAGATATGACCGCGTCTGTTGTTGATTTTCCCAACGTAAATCCGAATTGTCTATCATGAAATTTAACTCCACCCGGTAGAAGTCGAGGCACTACAAGACGTTCTAAAAGCTTTCCTAGCGATGGTAACAGTGTTATAGGTCGATACGACCCAGGATCGTCCGGCGGCCTATCGCCGCTTTTTGGTATTATACGAATATTACCGCACCGCCAAACACTAGGAAATACTCCTTCCGCAATGCAACGTTTAAAAACTGTTAAAATGGTGTCACCCGAGAGTTTGCAAGCTTCTTTTATCATTTTATCTGATATTTTATCGTCGCCCGAAGCCTTGTTTAGTGGTAATGACCTAACAATACTAAGAAATTCGTCTGAAGATGGTAAGTCAGACATTGGAGACACTGGTGGTTCGATGGCCCACTGCCTAATTTGTCGGTGATAATCAGTGTCATCCTCCGGCCGATCGTCGGGCACAAGTGATTCTAAAAGATATTTTGCTGTTTCTTTAACTCCTGTAGTATAACTATTATGAATTTTGATGTTCTGTACGTATGCAAGGTCGATAGATCTATTTGCCTTAAATTCATGATACAAAGGTGACCACGGACCCTCTCTATCGAGTTTATCAACAAGTTTGCGTATTAAATTTCCCTTTGATTTCTCCACAGCTGCCCTGTAGTGAGACCTGGCAACTCTAAGAGCAATGAGAGCATTATTGTAAATATCTCCTGTTACGTTACGCTTTTTAATGGCATTTAGTTTTTTAAGAGCTTTTCGATAGATTCTACGTAATTCACTTAGTGAGCTATCAAAAACTATTTTTTTTTAATTAGAACCTTTAGTTTCTAAGATTTCTGATATTCTGAACATCTAACACACAACGTCATCTTTTCCCAAGATAAGCACAGCTTGTGTTATGGGTACTAGACAACTGATATAAATACATATATACTTTTTGTTTTGTAAGTACATAGAAGACAAGACAAGAAGACACCCACCAAATTCAGAAACAAATATTTGCAGATCATACAAATTTTTGATCGAGAATCGAACCCGAGACCTCAAGCACAGCAGTCGCTTACGCTACCACTGCGCCACCGAGGCAGTAAGATAAGTGCGTTCACCAAACAAACTCTTCAAGTTTATAATATTAATATACCTTGATAAGTTAGTAAATAATATCCTGTTGGCTATCACGAACAGATCACGTAAAGTTACAATTACTAGACCACTAGTTGTGAGCAAGTGAGAGTGAAACTTATTATATGCTGTAAGTTATTTTATATAACTTTACGGAACAAATCCGATAAACCATATTTATTTTATGGTAGACTAGCTCAGCCCCACAGTGTTACTCGCGGTTTTATTGTACCTTTACAACAATAACCGCGGAAAACGCGCTTACAATCTATATCTATATAAATAAATAAAATTGGAGTGTCTGTTTGTATATACATGTACCAAAATAACATTTTTTTAAATGTTTGTATATGACCACGCTAAGACCAATAGCAGCGGAGCACCAATGAAAAATGTTGCAATATGAGTAGTGTGTATTTGTAGATATATGGGTCTCTATTGATATTTTGAAATGTTCTTGTTATAATATGTTACCAGTAGATAAACCACCCTTAACCTTAATCTTTTAAACACCTAATGTCCATGTTATGGGTGTCTGGAAGAAGTCGCTATGAGCGATAACACCGCCGAATACTACGCTTAAATACTTTGTAATTCAACTTTTCCATTGTTTTGCTTTTTGTATACAATAAAGATATACATACATTAATTTATTTCACATATATACATTAATTTATTAAGGGAACTCAAACAGCAGTATATCAAATGTACATAGAGTTGTTATTAAAAAAAACTAAGCTTAGTAAATAACCCACAGATTACTTATGGAATTCAAGTTTATAAGCAAAGACGGCAATTAATGAAAAACATAAAATTCTCGCTGCCTATAAAATGAAGTAGTAATTTGCTATTAGCGACATATTAAATGGTACCTCTCAATAATGTGAGAAATATCAGTAACAACAGTACCACAAATATAAATATCAGCCACATAAAAGACTGATATATATATATAAATAAAATATATAAATACATAAATAATTAAAAGGCTGATTGTAAAATTCGTATCCTATTATAAATGAAACTAAACTTGGGTAGGGTTAAATACAATTCCACAAGACGATGATAGGCTTGACAATATATAAATTACTAGTTGTTGCCCGCGGCTCCGCCCGCGTATATGTAGGCTATCGCGGCAAATAGTAGCCTATGTGTTATTCTGACGTATAAGCTATATTACTGTAAAGTTTCATCCAAATCCGTTCAGTAGTTTTTGCGTGAAAGAGTAACAAACATCTAAACATCCATCCATCCTTACAAACTTTCGCATTTATAATATTAGTAGGATTGACCTCGGTAATTACTTAGTATCAAGTGTGGTGTGAGATTTTTTGCACATGGTTAAGAAAAAAAATTGAAAGAGGTTGCCATAGCAATTTAGACCTTATAGCCTTTCCGTTTAAATAAAAATAAAGAACAAAACATTGGAAGCTTCTATCAATAAACTAAAATGCTATAAGATCGGTACAAAGATATAATCAACAGCGTATTAGACGTGGGTTTGATAATAATCGCGTAAACAATTGACGACCGGTCAGTTTTCCTTAGATTTACTATTAATTAATTATTGACTTATAGCCATCAGACTTAGCCTTAAGAGTAAAAATCAGGCAAGACTTTTAATGATAATTAAGTAACAAAACGACAAAAGTAGTTTAGGACGCCCATAGGCCCGGAGGAATGACGACTTATTGAAGATGGCTGGCAGGAGCTAGATGCGAGAAACCGAGGATCGAACCAAGTGGCTTGCAATTGGAGACGCCTATGTCCAGCAGTGGACTGCGATAGGCTGATGATGGTGATGATGATGAAATTTAGAATAAAATGATTTTTATTTAAATGTTGATTACTTGTCATTGAACTTTGAAGATAAATCAGCCCCTCTAGCCAAGTTGCAAGCATTTTACTTTCTTTGGGTAATACTTTGTCTAAGATTAGCCAATGGTACACGGGAATTTAAGCGTTAACGATTGCAGAAAAATGCTTGAAACTTGACTAGGGCCCCAGGTCTCGATACCTAACTCAAAGGGTTTTCAAAACAAACACAGTATTAAAACACCGTAATAAAGCATGTTTATTACGAGAATAGCCCTGCATTTATCTATACATCACTATATACCATAGAACACACCATACAAAAAGCTCAAACCAGCTCAAAACGGCCGATACAAAAGATTTATGAGCTAGTATTACACGTTCGCGGGCCCCGGGCCGCTTCTGAGTTAGTGGCCGATTCAGTCGTTGTGCACTATGCTTAATGAGAATAGATCAGGGTGCGGTTATAACGGTAGTTCTAATTGTGTCTTTATATGCTACTCTACGCCATATTGTTATGATACATTTAATTCGAATTGTTCATATTTTGCAGCCTGTTTTGTATTTATTATTCGATAATTTGAAAAATATAATAAATATAAAAGCATTCTGGATAAAATAGCAAAGATAGATTATAATCTATCTCTCCTGTCGGGAATAATCCGGAAAAGGTGGCGTAGTCTAGAAACGCAGAATAATTCTTAGAAATTAACTGGGGTGAAGGTGCTGTCAATCAATCCATATATAACGGTGATGGAAAAAAATGCCGTCAAACTCAAATCCAAAATAAGTTATTCTATTAAGACACTAAGTGACATTTATGAACGTTAAATTGAAGCTACAGTTAAAAATCATAGATCGACACAAACAGACGCCACAGCATGTGCTGTATTATCGAGGTAAATTAGGCGAAAACACCAAACTCTACTGCCGGCCTGTGTCGATACATAACTTAGTT
Source organism: Spilosoma lubricipeda (assembly GCA_905220595.1). Lineage (NCBI taxonomy): Eukaryota > Metazoa > Arthropoda > Insecta > Lepidoptera > Erebidae > Spilosoma > Spilosoma lubricipeda. Next base: position 5,373,773 of record HG992287.1, on the reverse strand, counting down.
TCCAAAATGCGTAGAGCCTCATGAGAAGAATACTGGCAAAGAATCTCATGGCCACTCTTCTTCAAAGTTAGTAAAACACTGATAGTAGAATAATAATAATTAAAATGTGAATATGAACATGGTAGGTTTATAGAAGTTAAATATATTATGACCGTTACAGCCCATGTTCTTGTGGTTAGGGATTAAAAATACCGAATTCCACCCCCCCCCCCCCCCTGTTCATCCCATGGAACTACACAGGATGAAAACACTGCAAAGAGAAGAAAAACTTGAAGCGAAACCTTTGACAAGTTTCCTGGCAAGCGTGGTATCTACAGTAGACCAAATATTCCTTGCTAAGAGGAAGCCTATGTACTGTAGCGGATTGTTAAATGCTATTGATGTGATGATAATAGATGATAGAATTTTAGACGATGGATTGAATCAGACGGAATCAAAATAATACATTTCAGGTGTCTGTTTGTAATTTCAAATTAACAGCTTTTCACAAAATCCACTGTCTGTTTGTTCCGGCTTATCTTTTGAACGGCTCAACCGATTTTGACTGGATAATTAACTGACAGATAGCTATTGATAAAAGGCGTAACGTAACTTTTTACAGACTAGCTTCGCCTCGCGGCTAACACCGCGGGGTTCAGCTAGTAGTACCTATTATAAAATAAATAATGGTACAGATTGGTTAAAATAAGAGAAAAGAAGAATGCTATTAAGAAAAAATAAAATAAAGTAGAAGATTCGTTGCGACATATGCGCAACAAGACGTCGGAGACGTCTCAGTAACGTATAGTTAAATTTCACTCAATTTAATTTTGTTTTGTTTTTACTTCAACAGGTCCGGTGCACTAGTCAGTGCAGTCAATGCCGATATTGCTACTGCCCATTCATTTTTAGTGTACTAATGGAAGAAATAAAAGCTTTTACTCACTACGGTTACAATACAATTGATAAAACGTTTGTCTTGTAATTTTAGAGAGTATTCTGAATCCTTTCGTTAAACAGACCCACATCTTCTATCAAATATATAATAATATACCATAATTAACAAAAATATCATATTAAATATTTGTTTTCAAACGTATTTTCTCACGACACATCATTTCCATCTTCCATCACCTGCCTGTCATCACCTTAAACGAAAAAGGGGAATAAATAAAATTAATGCCACAACCACTCCGCAAATAAAGTATTAATACCTACGTCACTTAGCGCGTGAACCTCAGCGTGACAGTGACGTCACGCGTGTGACATACCATCCATCACGCTGCGTGCCAACACCATCTTCAATCGCAAACAACATGAGTATCAGTTGTATAGGCAAAGACATAAGGTTGGAAATGTTTTGAAGGAGCCACTTTAGATGTTCGACAATATGTTACCAATTTATAATTGCAGTTTGCGAACCTTTATTTCCAAACAAAATGTTTCGTCAGCTTATTTCGGTGGCAGTAAAATAAAGTTTGTCAGTTCGCAGATTTTTCGTCACACGTATACAGGGGGTTGGCGAAACGGAAAATTGCGAAGTAACTTTATTTTTAGGATGAGATTGACGACTTAAGTACGCGAATCGTTATGCATTCGAGATATGAGCTTATCTCGTTACGTTTATTGACGAATGAAATGCTACTGATTTATTTATTACTAGGTAAGTAGCATTCTGTATCGTTGAAGTTCATTGACCTTTTAAGAAACTACAATCAAAATTAACAAAATCAATGTTTAATATTTCACTGTATAGTTTGTTGTAAATTTGTTAAATAAAACCGCCGTTTACAATATAGAATGCGAGACATGTTAGTAGGTATTCAATATTATGTTCATAGCTCCAAAACAATGCACCTCTGTTAAAAACGCACTCCTGGACCTCGGAGTAGCTCTAGTCTATAACTCCCATTTTTAAGAGAACTCAGTGGAACATAAAATAGTCGCTTCCAAAGGTATTAATGATTTTAATGGGTTGGCCATATTTGCCGTAGAACCGATAACCGTTGGGGTAAACGGGTTCTTGGGTGGAGACGTCTCGGCAAACGTAGTGTAGGACGTCCGCAGGCCAGGTGGAGTGATGTTTTGCGCAAGACGGCTGGCAGGAGCTGGATGCGAGAAGCCGAGGATTGAACTAAGTGGCGGGAAATTGGAGTGGCCTATGTCCAGCAGTGGACTGCGATAGACTGATGATGACTAGATTAAAATTATTTTTTTAAGAAAGGCTCTAATGAGACAAGTAAATACAGAACACCACTTGGTAATGAAAGCATTAACCGTAGCCGACGGTAATTTTTGATACTAAAGCTATAATTGAGACTGAGGAACCCCAAATAAATTTATAATATAATAATTTGTGACATAATCTCAGTTTTCAAGAACGGAATTGTCCAAAAAGAGATTTAAAACACCGACTATAATGTATTCTAAGAAAATTTCGGTACAGCACAGGCTAAATTCTATATCGAAATCGATTGATCAACCAGTAAAGTACGAGACCTGGTAAATCATTCAAAGTAATATAAACATAAATAACCACACTAAGATAAAGTATACAGTAATATCGATAATTACTTTAATAATAAATATACTAGCGCTCCCTCTCAAGCCGGCATGGTCCTGACGTCAGCGCAAAAGAAAACTGTCTCAGACAATTCAACAAAGAGTCGATGGAACCTATAACTCGTACACACCCCGGTATTGATTAAAAAAGCAACATAAATTAGCGAATTCGAGGGGTTGAGACGCGGGGGGTTGTTGTCAAAAAACTTTTATAAGTGTTTATGTGTACGTGCCTCCCCCCTCGCGACGCAAGGAGCGGGGCACCCCCGCCGCTGACACCCTTTCGCGCATACCCACATTCGTATAAAACACCCAGAGTACAGTCAAACGCGATATTGGAATTTGCAGTTGGATTTGTTCTTTTTAGGTTTCACTTTAGGTAAACGTAATAGGAAAAACAGTGAGGTAGAGAGAACTTTAATTTATGTTTTTATACTCTGAATATATATCAAAAGGGTTGAGAATCTACAACATCAGAAAGAGGGAAGATCACGACCTACATCTGAGTGTATTTACTAAAGGTGAAGTATATGAACATGATCTTTTAGAAACTGTAACTCAGATTATCTTAAAAAAGTTTTTCTATAAATAAATACTAATATTACATTATTGTCGAGGACCGATAATTTCCTACATTATAGTTATTTATCTATTATAAAACTTAAAAAATTTTAAGATGTGAATTTTAAGATGAAGATTCTAGTATGTATGTAGTATGTATCAATATTTCCGATGGTTATTCATCAAGATAACTTCGTCCATAATCGCACAAACAAAACCTTCGGTTTCTCCGAAGAGATCACCATACCGTAGCCAAGACGTAGACGCTTTAACACGCTAATCAGGCCCATTTAGGCTTCGCATTGGTCCTTCCATACCTCCTTGCGTTCAATAGTACATCCAAATAAATCCAAATCCAAAAATGTATATTAAAATCCGGCAAAGACTATAAAATTTCATTATACAACATCTTTGTTTCTCTACACTTTTCCGCCCAGTTTTCCCTCCAACTGTACACTGACATACAAGTACATGTAAATTAAACACCACCGCACACAGACACGCACACAAATAAAAACGTAAAGAAACACCGCCGAGAGGAAGAATGTATTAAGAAAGCGGGAAAGGGACGCCCTTCTAATTAACACCACAAGCAAGAGAGAGACGGAGCCATACGACACGCTAATTAAGAATACAAGAAGAAAGACGCGTTTTATGTACATCCGCGAAAATTGTCAATGTGTGCGTGTATTTTATGAGTGTGTCGGCGATTTTCCATTTGTAACGCGCGTGTGTAGGTGTTGTGTTATTAACTCATTATGTGAAGAGTTAGTAAGTACATAAACGTTATTTACTGGTTAATTGAAAGCGGTTTCTTCGATAAGAGCTCGGTAAAGACAGCGGTATCGAGATGTTTGCTATTTGATTTTCGTCTTTAATATGTCCTTTTTGTTATTACGTAAAATGAAGCCGGCCACTGAAAAGATTGACTTTTTTGGAATGTCAGAAAGTCTATCTGAGAGATGATATTATGCTGTAGAAACGTTTAAAGAATGTTTATCTCAGTGAGTATAATTACATTATAATACAAAAGTTTGAACGAATCTTAAGGTTAAAAGAAACTAAGGCCAGCACGATCGGGGCGGTACTATCCTCGCACAGTTTATCAATGTAAAATGACAGCAGCAGTGCTGTCGAGTTTCGTTGCTGAGTGTGAGACTGGAGGCCCAATGATGCAGAAGCATCACTAGGCTGCCATGCTGCATTGTCTACATTGGCAATGAGTATGGTGACCACCACTTTTGGATTCTGCTCATGCTCTCCATCAGGCAGAGCAGAGTCATTTTGGAAGGGTCATAAATAAAAAAAATATTAGTCCAATACCAATCCTGATTTACTTCTTGATGAGTTCTTAAAATAACAGATAAATGTACTCATGGGTATATGCAAGTAAGATACCATTTATTAACTCACCAAAGTATAAACAATCTATTAGATATCTATGAGAAAATTTAAATGGTATATTATTGTAATCGTGATACCAGTTTATATATTTTTTTAATATTACTGTGAATTAAATAAAGATGTCTCGGATATCGCATTAAGGCCACCTAACTTACTAGTGTTATCACGAGCACTTTAAAACTAGCGCACCTAGAAAAGGGCGGATAAATTTAAAGAATCCATGTGTTACTTTTTAATCTTCGTACGTTTTGAATCGTTCAAGTGGTCATATAACCAATATGCGGTAACTGTTGGAATTCGTTTCCCATGCAAAACATAATTTTATTTATCCTCATATCGTATCTGGACGTTCTTTGTGTACATTGTTTGGTAAGCGTTCTATAAATCCCGCAACTCAGGAAATGATTCATTTAATTCTTGTTAAAAACTTATTGATAAAACTTTACAGTAATCTTAAACATCTAATAACATACATACATGTATTTTACCTATACCTATAATTATCTAGCGGTTAATATTTATAAAGGACCCTGTACACCAGCTATTGTGCTCACAAAACAAAGATAAAATCCAAAAAAAGTCAAAGAACAGGAAAAGTGTACGTCAAAAATCTTATTTATTCTGCAAAGATCCTTTGGGTAATAAAGGGGTCATGGTCAATGCCGTTTGAAGAGGCTACTTGCAGGACTAAGCCCCGAGGGTTTAATGATGCAAAGAATCATAGGGGTGGGGTCAGAACAGCCCTGGGCGACGACGTTTAGATTTGTATTTATTGTTTTGTAATAGAGTTAGTGGCATAGATTTGATTTGTAGTTCATTTATAAGTTTGTAGTTTTTCTCGTTTCCCGTTTTTTTAATAAGAATGGTTGGTGGAATGGTTTAAAGTTCTTTTCTGCATTCCTGAAAATGTATATCACAGGTTCTGGAATGTCATTCATTCAAAATAGTCCAATATATCTTATCTGATAGTCGTAGTAAAGTTATTTCTTTTTAAAAAATGAAAAACGAAAATTACCTTAAATTTTTGTTGAGAACTTTCGGGGTTTAAATAATCTATAACTTTCCTACATTGCAATTGATAGAATCGTGTAATATGTATATACTTGCTTTGAAATCGTCTTATACCTGAAAATAGACTTTTTGATTATGTAAAAATTAACTTAAATTAAAATATTACGCGAAAATTAAAAAAAAAAATAAACGACTATAACCTTAGTGATCTGTCAAAACTAAGTTCCTATAGTTACTATATATTCCACTAGCTGACCCACGCAACGTCGTTTGCGCCTTATATTGCCCGTAGCGTGAAAATTCCCCCGTTTTTGAAACATTCTTAATTGTTGCTCCGCTCCTGTTAGTAGTAGCGTGATGATATATACCCTATAGCCTTCCTCGATAAATGGACTATCCAACACCGAAATATTTTTTCAAATCGGACCAGCGGTTCCTGAGATTAGCGTGTTCAAACAAACAAACAAACAAACAAACAAACTCTTCAGCTTTATATATTAGTATAGATTCTTCTAAACGCAGTATCCCTAATTTTACATTCTTTAATCCAGTTAGTAAAATTGTTCAGACTTACCGAAACCTCAGGCTAATACATCTCCTGACCTGAATTTTCTTTCGAAGTCTAATTATTTGAAGTGAAAAAATACTGAGACTGATTGTAAGTTAGCACTTTTCAAGACCTGTTCGATCTTGTACAAATAAAAAGACAATAATGTTCTAAAATTACCAATGAAATTTGGTAATGATGATTACGGACATTAACTGGCTTATATTTTTTACGTATTTTTTAGAAGATAAGGATTTGTTTTAAGATAGGTATATCAAAACTAATATATAAAGGCTAAAGTTTGTGTCTGTTTGTTACTTCTTCACGCAAAAACTACTGAACAAGTTGTGATGAAACTTTACAGTAATATAGCTTATACATCAGAATAACACATAGGCTATTATTTGCCGTGACAATCGACATACACGCGGGCGGAGCCGCGGGCAACAGCTAGTATATTATATAGTTAATACAGCATAGATAGATACCAAAGCATAATTCATATTTTCCTTTTCTACATTGCTTCTGTTTAGTAGCTGTTTTTTGATGTGGCTGGTCTGGTGCACTGATCGCATTGTCAAATTCATTTGTTTATAATAGGTACACTTACGCCAACCATTACAGATTCCTTTAATGCCGTATACGTAGATAAAACATACAGTAATGGATCAGATCATTCATGAGTTCAATTTTAATGTAAGATTTTTCAGGTTTTAAAAAGTAAATACAGAATTAAATAGTTTTTTAGATAAATCCAAGCTTTTGAATTGATTCCAAAATCTATTTGAATTTTTCCACTAACAATTTATTGCTATTTATCGTTCGCATCTGCCTAGATTGTAGGCTTTACAAAAGCCTAATGATGCGAGCTGTACCAACCGCCGATAAGACACATCGCCTTTTGATCACCTACCGACATCAAGAAAACCTTATCTCACTTGGCTGTAGGTTTATTTGTTTTAAGCTTTCAATGCGAACGAATGAAACGGCCCGTGTATTAAATTACAACAAACGACTTAAATCAATTTTTATTTGAACAGAATTATGATTTTAGCTAGTACACGATAAAGTTCAATCTCGTTTGTAGGTAGACAAAAGATATACAGGCTGTATATATCCGTCGTACTCTCGGAAAAAGCTTGCAAGAAAGCAAAGAATGGCGGAAGAAAGGGGAAGGGACACGAAGGAGATATGTCTCAGGACGGCGGTGATGAATTAAATTTTTAGGGGGTGTTTAGGGTGGCAACTTTGCCCCTTTCATTGGCGTATCTTCATCCAGTTATTCGTTTCTTTAATTTGCGTTAATTTTTTTCCTTTGTTAATGTGTATCGCGTTATTTTGCTGCCTACATTTAAGAAGGAAGTTAAGTGAATCGCTGTAGATAATAGTGAGTCGTAAACACACATTACGAGCTATTTAATGAATGTTAATAAGCAACGAGAATTAATATTAAATACAGAGAGAGATACTTTGGATTTGGTTGCACGATTCAAAAGTATGATTTATACCTTTGTTGGAATAAACATTGGTCAGTTTGAAAATACTACATGGGAAATACTAAAAAAAAAAACTTATAAACTGGCCAATTACGAGACGGACGAAAGTTCTGTGCCATTATCTAACTAACTAACAAAAATGAGCAAAAAAAAGGTTTTTTGTATGGGATATTTTTGTTTTAATATTTGTTTTTTTTTTAAATAATTTATTTTTAAAAGTCAATATAATAATATATCTAAAATTGTGTGAATACATCAAGCGTTTACCAGTTGACGTTACCAAATCGACCAAAAACGAGCAAAAAAATCACGTTTGATGTATGGAAGCCCCCTTAAATATTTATTATATTCTGTTTTTTAGCCGCTATTACAGCAAACAGCTGTAATAGCGGCAACAGAAATACATCATCTCTGCAAAATTTAAACTGTCTATCTATCACGGTTCATAAGATAGAGCCTGGTGACCGACGGACAGCTAGACAGACAGACGGACAGCGACGTCTTAGTAATAGGGTCCGGTTTTACCCTTTGGGTACGGAGCCCTAAAATAGGTTATATACGTACAAACATACTTAAGCTGATCGTGTTATAAACTTAATATTTATTTGAAACGACTACTTGTTTGCATCTAATGGACATTGTATTGCAAATGCTTATAGAAGTCAGTTTTCAAATTATTAGGTCTTCCTCGCAAATTTAACATTTGAAATAAAACGCAACTCCAACCTATCAGTACGTTATATTGAATGACTTCAATGTTTCAAACATAATCAATTAATTTAATTAAATACTGTTTAGAAAATGCAAAATTCACAAAAACACACGTTGTGTTTTTCCACCCCAATCAAACTCTTAAGCCAAAAAAGGCTGAATCAGTTTTAATTTTAAAACGAACATCCCTCATGTGTAACCAGCAAGCACGTATGCACTCACTAGACTATTCAAATAAAAAAAAGTTCAATCGATAAGGCAAAACAAAAGAGTAACCCTCACGAAAATGCTAAAATCGATGCAAAGAAGTGTCATTAAAGAACCCCCGAAAATTAAAACCCCCTGTGTGTTTACTCACACACGCGCATGTTAATATGACTAATAGATGCACACACATATAAAAAAGTTAATGAACTATTCTCGGTAGGATGTGCGATTTTGAGTTGAACTTTTTATGGTGCGTCGTAACTGGCAACTTAAAATTGTTTTGATTTCAATCAGTTAGATATTTGGGTTTTCTTATCGTTGTTCTTTAATGTCCTTACTTTTAGTAGTTGCAAATTTAATGTTGATATTTTACACAATATATGCTTACTCACATCTTTAAGATACTCTTCCGGAATCCACGAATTACAAAAGGATCTTAGAAACCTCTTTTGATTTGAATGCTGCACAAAAAGGGAATATTTTTATACTCATACTCACACTCACAGGAAAATACTTTCATATGTTATATTAGTTGTTGCCCGCGGCTACACCCGCGTATATGTCGATTTTCGCGGTAAATAGTAGCCTATGTGTTAATCTTATGTATAAGCTATATTACTGTAAAGTTCCATCCGAATCCGTTCTGTAGTTTTTGCATGGAAGAGTAACAAACATCCATCCATACTTACAAACTTTCGCGTTTATTATATTAGTAGTATACACTAATAATAACGTACAAAACTCAAGAATTTTTATTACATTAGTATTTTAAATTTCAAGAAAAAAGTTATCACACATACCTACTCTTTATCCCATAAAAATATAAGTAGAAAGAATAAAAAACTGTGTACAGACTCGAAAGGGATAAACGCTTTTGACAAATGGCTTGCGAGAAGTATCTTCTTACCCTCGCTTTTTTATTAGGTCACTGATTCTGACCATAGCTTAAAATTTTCTACGCAATTGTTGACCACTTACCTTTCACTTAAGTATGTAACTTTTTTCTTTCAGTATAATCTACTTGGAATATAAGATTGTTTTTAAAAGTCGTTGTTTAACTTTTCATTAAATATCGCTGTTGTTTATAAGATTTTTTTCTATTTCTTTTTTTAATATTTATAGATTTTTTTTAAAGTGTACAAATAAATAATAGTAATTTCTATGTTATTTCCATGGTAAATGCAGTTTATCATTAAATATCGTCTGACTTATAATTAAACTAGCTGACCCACGCAACCTCGTTTGCGTCTCCTATTGCCCGTAGCGTAATACTTTTCCCCCGTTTTCGAAACATTTTTCATTGATGCTCCGCTACTATTGGTCTTAGCGTGATGATATTAGCCTATAACCTTCCTCGATAAATGTACTATCCAACACTGAAAGAATTTTTCAAATCGGCCCAGTGGTTCCTGAGATTAGCGCGTTCAAACAAACAAATAAACTCCCCAGCTTTATATGTTAGCATAGATATAGATTTAAGGATTTTTAATTATGACATTCATACATCTATCTAGTTGAAAGTAAAACGATTTTCTAAAGTATTAGAACAATTAAGTTAAAAATTATAAATATACTAGCTGTCCCGGCAAACGTCGTTTTGCCATAACTACTAATAAATTAAAAATTAATTAAAAAAACATTGTCCAGCGGACAAAATTGTGAATCTAAACCATTCCCAGATCCCCTTGAACACACACAAAAAATTTCATCAAAATCGGTCCAGTCGTTTGAGAGTAGTTCAGTGACATACACACTCACAGAAGAATTATATATATAAAGATACACACTACTTACATACTTACACTCATTTAAATAATTTTAAGTCTAAAACGCTAGATACACAGTTGTACTAACCAGCACTTCGTGTACGTTACCAAGAACGAATAATTTTTATTAAAGAACTTTATAGCTGTTTGTTTGTTTTATGCCGTAGGGAGAGTATAGTTATGACATTACATTCCCATACGTTACATTTATGGTGTGTAGTTGTTAGCTTATTAAGTCATAAAAAACCTATACCATTTTACCATACATCATCACGCATAAAGACGGCTATAAATGAGGGTTCAATTTTTAGGGACATTATATACCTATATTCGACAATTGTGTACCTTGTTGATTTTAAAAACTTGAGTTGACAAAATCCTTTAAGAAAAAAAGTTGAACACGCTTTTGATTTTTGTCATTTTTTGAAGAGTTTCGTTGTCTATCTCTGAAACTCATCATCATATCTGTATGAAATTTGAATGGAACCCTTTTGGAATAAACACTATTTGAACAAAAAATAATTTTGCATTTTTTTTTGAAATGACGGTGTTACATCCGAACAAACATAAAAAAAATAAACATTCATCAATTTCATTTATTTAATACAAACTTGAAAAAACTTACATAACAAAAAATGGTGGCGGAAACTTTAAATCAGGTAAGATGTAGAAGAAATGCGAGTCTCAAGAAAAAGTCCTGACTGATCTCAAACACAGAACTAATTAAAACTCGCAAACACTACCTGCTATAATAAAATCCCGAGTTGTTCCCCCGGTTCATTCCCAAGCCACCCAAAAAAATATACTTGTAAACACACATATCTACGAATATACATACATATATGTTAGATGAAGGCGGCGATGAGTTTTAAAGTTTTTAAGGGTTCGCCGAAGATTGCGTGTCTTGATTACTGCCCCCACTCCCCGTGGGTGGCGCCCTCCCTAACACACGGTAGAGCCGAAAACACCGCTGCCCTCCCTTTTTTAAGGAGGGAAAATTAAAAGTGTTATGTGAGGGTGTACTGTCTTGATACTTTAAGTAGGTGAGTAAGAATATACTTTTAGTGATCATTTTGTTCATGTTTATTTTAGAGGTGTATTATCTTTATGCTGAGAGAATGTCATTAAGCTTAAAGCTTAAATTAAAACTGATACTTATTGTCATAATATCGTATTTTTTCTCATCTACTTATCCTAAGATAAAAGACATGTCTACTTTACAAAGTTTTTAAATCTATATCCTTTATAGAAAACATTTGTTTGTAGAAAAGTAATTTAGAAAGAATTTAAAAAGTGGCAGTGGACATTTTCTAATATGCTTTATATTGCTTTGATGATTTTCGATGGTCAGGTTTATTTTTAGTTCGTTCTATATGTTATCAATTGGTAAACAATTTTCTATCTAATAACTATTATTTTTACGGGACAACGCGATCACTTATTTAAAGGTATTACAGATCTCTGATTTGCCTGTCGTTTCGAGTCGAGTCAAGTCAAAACGAATCAGCCTGTGACCATGGCCAGTGCAACCAGGTCGAAACGTCAGGCAAATCAGAAATATGTAATACCTTTCATTAAGTGATCGCGTTAATCCCCGTAAAAATAATAATATAATTATTATACCCTGAAACGTGAAAGTTTATAAGATCGAATTTTCTATCTTTTCTCTTTTTTTTTTACTTCTACTTATATGTTTTTTTTTTAAAGTGAGTCAGTTCTAAATATGTTTACAAATTATTTCAGACTCGTTTTGAATTGACCTTTTGAAGATTATGTCATATGATTTTTACATAACATTGCTATATAAATAAGGCGAAGGCAAATTTAAAATTAAAAGTATCAAGACTTGTTACGAGCTGCTAAAGACATGTGCAGGACAAGCGTCTCGCTCGCTCATTTGCAAAACGATCGTGATGTCGTGTATTTGTCGACTCTTTGTAAGTATTACGCGATGTTATTACAATATTTTTCATTACAAGCTCCTGAATAATAACCAAAATAACTACCCGTAAAGACTATTTATAGGTATTTATTTTTTGTTTTCTTTTTTTAAACAAACTTTTGCTTTTCTTTTGTTTTTAACCCAGTTCAAAAAAGTTTCTCAATTCGATCGTTTATATATATATTATTTATGTTTGTTCGGCCATAACTTCGTCATTTATGAACCGATTTCGATGATTCTTTTTTTAATGGAAAGGAGATATCTCAACGGTGGTACCCTGATAAGGACATTTATATCAGATGATGGTATTCAAGAGAAATCGATTCTAACCTTAAAGTCGGTTTTATTTTTGTTAAAATTGTACTTGTTAAACAATCAAAATATGATGATATTTTTTTTTGTATTATAAATGACAGAAACAGATTATTGATTTGACGGTAATAAACTTCCCTCGCTCATAAAAAAACCCACTCACTCAGGGAAAAGGACATAATGAATTGCTTACATCGGTTTACTGATGATGGTTATAGACTCCGAATGAGCCGCCTTTATGCGTAAAAGTATGGGTCATTATAATTAAACTAGTTTATCACTCAGAAACCATTATTGAATCATCATCATCATCTCAGCCGAAAGACCTCCACTGATGGATATAAGCCATTCTCTCAAGGCTCTCCACAACAACAGATCCTGTACAGCCCGCATTATTTTTTTTATAGTTTAATATTATTCATAAATACATTTATATTCGTCTTTATGTGTCTATTTCAGTAGTAGTTAGAAATTAGTAAATATTATATTTATTAATTTCAATGTAAAAACGCAAATGAAACGAGTCCCTCTACGATATACTCGAGTCCCATTCAAACATTCATCAAGAAGACGCGCATCTGTGTCGTGTAACAGCGTCTTTATTGAAATTTGCGGGTACTTACGTACTTTGAACTGCGTCGTTTCAGAAGAATTACTATTATTTATAGCTATGCACCATATAAATGAAAGAAATAACGTCTTGAGAGGGATTCTTAACTTTTGCGGCATTTTTTTCAGGCCACAAAAATATACTTTTAAGTTTGATTTACATCTGCTAATTAGAGTACCTAATTATTTACCAAAATACAGAAACAAAATAATAACAATCAGCACAGAACTGAATAATAGATTTTACAATTACTGCAAAACGTACCCATACAAACGTCAAAAAGTATAAATTTTTCCTAAGTCAAAATTTTGGACACTCGGTACAAAATGCGTAAAAATAGTATAGACGATAGAGAATTCTAATTTCAAAACACTCGCAAACTTAACAAACACGTCACCCCTCTAAAAATTAAAAACAAAACAGGGACATGAAGGCGCACACACACTGACGAAGGTCGCGAGGCTCACCTAATTATCGGCGCGAAGGGACTTTGCATAAGAAAGTATTGCTTGCGCTTTACGACGCGTGGCCCCATCCTACGAACACCACGGCCCAGATAAAAAATCTCCCATTTCCTTAATTCGTTTATCGGGGCCTGGCGAGGCTTTGTCTCCGATCGATGAACGCCTCCAAATGAGCGGGAAACGTGACGCGCGTGTGTATTAAGCTTAAGGTGACGGTTTCAACATTTTTTATGTTCCAAATTTGTTATTATGCAGATTGTGTTCGATTTTTTTGCCTGATTATTCTACATTTATGGCCAGTTGCGTCCTTACCTTTTTACAGGTTAAATTCTCGTTAGCGTTTTGTTGTTCAAAATAAAGATTAAGCATACTGCCAGTATCGAAAAATATGAGTAGCAAGGAATGTAATTTTCTTTTGAAAAAATCATATCTTTTATGACCCATGTTACAATGTGAATAACACTTAAACGGATTTTTTATGTACTTATTTAAAACAATCCTGAAAAAAAACGGAATGTGACACATTTTAAAGTATTCGCCAACACGACAGTTGTTGTCTGGTGTTTGTTTCCTGATGTATTTATAATGGCCTTGATACTTTAAATATGAGATAACATAACTGCTCCCCATGGGGTGGTAAACTGTTGGCATTCTAAGACAGACAAACTTCAACCTCTGATTGACTACCCTTAGAATGATCATGTCAGGGCTCCTATGTATTAGGGGTGACAATTAATGCTAATCAATTTTGGTAGAACATATGTCCCTAAAATCCTGTTAAAGTCTGTTAGGCTTAGATTTATTAGCTTTATGTCCCAATTTCTTATCAGGCCTAACATAATACTACTCAGTGATATATATATATGGTCTGGGGTGGCCGATTGCAGCTAGGATCATCACCGTCACACATCTTACAGGGTTTCGAAGCAGATAGCAAAATATAATAGTCGATAGATAATTTTATTTCGAGGTTACAATCATTTCAAAAGATAATGTTATGTTGAGGTTATAATGAATCCAAAGTAAGTACTAAGTAAATACACACTCAACGAAACGTGAGACAGTTTCTGTACACTTGTTGTTCGGTCGAAGTCTCTAAGAGAAAAGGGAGGAGCTGGATTACTCGCTCAAATCTCCCGTGAACTCGCACGAACGTTATGTCAAACTGACTGTCAACGCGCAGCAACTTTACACTTTTTTTCGTTGTCTATTGACGTTCTGTATTATTGACCTTGTTCAATATACACATATTATAGTTACATAATATTTAATGTTCGACCGTTTTATGTAGCCAATAAATATCACTAGTAGGTAACATAAAGCCATCGAAAAAAGCTAAAATTAAATTAAAAGCCACGTGCAAACAAAGTTACGCAATCAACCGCCCCAAAACACGCCACAATGTCAATAAATTAGGCCGGGAACACATGCATACCCCCCGTCGAACGATAACTTAGTAATTAAGAAACGCATTTATCATTGCATCGAGACAGCTCTACGTTGATTGCGAATGTGACAAACTGGAATAAGTCATGCGTAGTACGTGGGTGCTGAGACTTAGGACTTGGTTAGACGGTTGTTTGTCATTTTACAAGTGTTCAAGCCATCGACAAAAATTAATTCTCTTTTGTGGAGTGACAGTAAGTCTAAGTAAATATTTATACAATTAGAAATAGTTATTACATAACATTGTGAGATAATTCATGCATGGATATGCAAAAGATTGATGATAGTTTTGCAGACCGCTTCTGACTCGTTTTCTTAAAAGTTCTTGGTCGAGTCATATGAACAGTAGTGCCTAGACTAGACCCAAAAGAAGGCACCACATTTATGACTTTTGAGTTGCAGGTATTCATGAGCGGTGGCAGTTATTTATCAGCGATTTGCCAAAAAAATATATACCCATGCTGCGATTGAAATAGGTAGATAGTTTCTAACCGTCTAAGCATGCACTAACACAACATCAATTGTTGCATTTACAGATATTTCAAATCTTAACCGTTCAATAGTGTGTAATGAAGTTTAAAGTTTATTTGTATAAGTCTTATGTAATATCGTATTATATATTACAGCTTATGAGTTTCTATATCTTTCAATTTATTAGCATATCTATACTAATATATAAAGCTGAAGAGTTTGTTTGTTTGTTTGAACACGCTAATCTCAAGAACCACTGGTCCGATTTGGAAAATTCTTTCGGTGTTGGATAGTCCATTTATCGAGAAAGGCTATAGGGTATATATCATCACGCTACTACTAATAGGAGCGGAGCAACAATGAAGAATGTTTCAAAAACGGGGGATTTTTAACGCTACGGGCAATATAAGGCGCAAACGAAGTTGCGTGGATCAGCTAGTCACAATATGTTATGACTTTTAAGAGTATGTGCACTGCTACAATGTAAGCAATATTGCAAATGCTGAATATATTTTCCCAAGTCTGTTCAAAAGGAGTGATTTCATTTATTGTAATCTATACTTATTATATAAAGCTGAAGAGTTAGTTAGTTTGTTTGAACGCGCTAATCTCAGGAAGTACTGGTCCGATTTAAAAAATTCTTTCAGTGTTAGCTATATATCATTACGCTTAGACCAATAGGAGCGGAACACCAATGAAGAATGTTGCAAAAACGGGGGAAAATGATTACGTTACGGGCAATAGGAGACGTAAACGAAGTTGCGTGGGTCAGCTAATGTTTTATATAAGTATGTGCAATTATGCATGTATATAAGTCTTTATTTTATAGTAACTTCTAAATGTCTACCGATTTAAATGTACGAGGTTTCGTTTTAATTCTTCCATAATTCATCAACTGTATGATACCAGTTGTAATTAATAAATATGAAGTATGTATGAAAAACAATTTAGTAGCTATTTGTAGTTTAAAAAAATATAGACGAGGTTAAAAACTAACTGGGTAATTGCCGTAATTTGCGTTTGTGTGGAGTTTCCTCAACTAATACTACTACTAATATCTTTATTCATCGATATTAGTCGTAGTTTTACATTTACTTTATCTATATTAATATGGTGACTATCACAAAATTTAACAAAAAACTGACTTCGAGAACTGGATTTAATTGAAATGAGACCACACAAGAAGCACCAGCTTTCAAATAAAAAAATAATCATTAAAATCGGTTCACTCAGTCGAAAGTTATGAGGTAAACAAACATAAAAAAAAATACAGTAGAATTGATAACCTCCTCCTTCTTTGAAGTCGGAGACAGAGGTGTTTGGCCCTGTATTCTGCCAACTAGGACACGCCATGATGACATGGACAGCTGTTTCCTCCTCAGACAGCCCTCTGGGCAGAGCATGCATAGAGGGCTGTCTGTTACACATAGAGTGAAAAGATGTCTGTTTAGTAGTCCATGGCCTATTGATCCAGTTAAGAATCGAAGGCCTCTTAAGTTGCATTAGCTTCCGTGGCAATCCGGGGTTGAACGTCGGGAATATATCTGGTGTTCTACCTTGGTGTTCTGTTGCAGTGTCCGTCGTAGCCAAGCAGTTGGCAAGGGCAATATTGTTTCTGGGTCTACTGCCTTAGTCTCCGATCCACCTCACGCCAGTGCATTAGCTGCATAATTTCCACGTGAGTTGTTATGCCCCTTGATCCACTGGAAAGTTATACTGTTTGTGGTACTTACCTCTGTCAGGGCTCTGTGGTATTCGTAAATCAGCCCTGAGGTAGTCGCATGACTGTGTAGGGCTTGTAAGACTCATTGACTGTCGGAAAATATGCGGATGGAGTATTCTGTTACCGTTCTGGATATGATGTCTGTGAAGTCCATAGTCTTATGGGAAAGCTAAATATTGTAAAGTTAAAAATGTAAAATTTGTGTTTGTTAAGACAAGATATTCTTACCTTAAAAGTTTTCAACACCTTTTTGACTATACTTTTAATGTAGTTACTTTAAAATTTGTGTCAATTCCTCAACATCACCGTATTAAAAAACTTGTACATGTATAATCCGCATATCACCGAGCTTGCCTCAGTTCCACGCTTTCCAACGTTTACTTTTTAATATACCAAACGTTTCGCCAAAATTGGGGCATCGTTCGCACCTCAAAGAAAAATCGGGACTTTTTCACTGGCTCTTTTCTTGCACTCATATTAGATTCTATTTTTTGTGTTATAAAGTTCATTATCCTCTGTAAGATAGTGTTAGTATTTTTGTAAATTAACATGAGGGAGTGGACGTGACATTTATTGTTTGACAAGCATCGATCTGCCCTTTGCTATGCGAGGCGTGAAGCAGACAAAGTTCATAGGGTATTCCTCTTCTGGGGAATAATGGGGCTTCGGAATTGCAGGTGTGCCGTGTGAGGACGTGTTTGAATTGAAAAGTGGAACAGCTTTGTCTTCATGTAGGTATAAGAGGCAGGAAGGCATCTTATTAAGTACTGAAAACGTTTGAACGTAAATCGAAATAACTTTTAAACTTTCTCGTTCCATGATATAATAATTATTATTTTTACAGAAATTAACGCGATCCCTTATTGTGCTGTGACCACGACTAGTGCAACCTGTTCGAAACGTCAGGCAAATCAAATATGCAATTAACTTTAAATAAGTGATCGTGTTAATTCCCGTAAAAATAATTATAGTAAATCGAACTGATTTTTTTTACCTGTTTTATTGCGGTAGAAAAAGTTTTTAAGTTTAATTTCAAATAACAATTCGATGCTGATTGTTAACGGTTATTGGTGTTATTTACACTGGATTCATGATACCTTGACCTTCATTCGGGGCCGATGATATATTGTCTTCATTATACCATACTTTTATCAACTAAACTACTTCTGTTTTCTATTTTCTTTATTATATATTAGCTGCATAAATGAAAATGCCTTGACTCTGTCTGGTGGAAAGTATGCGCAGAATCCGAGAGTGATGGTCACCATCCTCAATGCGAATAAGGACATTGCAGCATGGTGACCCACACTATGGCAGCTTAGTGAGATGCGTTTTAACGATCCTCTTAAAGGACCCGGTATCATAATGGGACGAAAACATGGATATTTAATGGTTCACTGATAGGCAATACCATTCTCACTAAACCTGCCATAGTACCTAATGTGCATGACGTATAAAAAAACAAATTTTAAATATAGATAAAAATATAGAAATTAGAACAGACCGATTAAAGTAATTTGAAACAAATATAACCACAAACATACAAACAACGTTTAATATCGCGTTACCAAAACGTCACATGTTTACAAATCCGCGGGAGATTATCTAATTTGTTCGCGGATGTCGTTCCCGAATGAAATTCCCATCGATCCCTTCATACGATTTGAATGAAGAAAGCTTGTTGCGTAACCTGTGACGCAGAATATATTTTATATCTTATGTTTACTGTGGCATCTAGTTTTTAGTCTATCATACTCGTATATTAATATTACTACTATACATTTAAGTTTGCATAAATTAAATTGAGTGTTAAACGGAAAAAAATTACATCACGTGTTATATTTACCCGAGTTAGCAACAGGTTAATAATTTCTCAAAGTAGGTATACCTCAATTGTGTATAGGCAAATAAAGTTTCCTATGATATACCCAGGTGAACTATGGGAAAAAATATTTCCTGCGGTACACCCAGGTGGACTACCGAGGTGGATCACGGGCAATACACGTAATATAATATTGTGACAAAATAGTATCATAAAGTCTCGAAGTCTACTATCCCATCTTCGAATCACGGAGCCCGAACTAGTAACTAATAGAATAGGATATTTTCTCAATTAATAAAAAAGTCATCGGTATTGTTTCTGTGTTACATATTTCATACACTTTTCTGCACTCTTGATAGATAAATGTTCATGACGATGGGTTGAGTATTTTAGATGTGATACTGATCAAAATAAACAAACAATATTGTATTCCTATTATAAATAAATAAATATTTCGGACATCTAACACACAACTCGGTCTAGTCCCAAACTAAATAGTAGAGCTGCTTGTGTTATGGGTACGAGACAACTGATATAAATACATTTATACTTTTTTTTTTTTTGTAAATACATACATATTGTACAATGAAAACACCCAAGCTCCGAAAATAATATTTGCAGATCATACAAACATTTGGTCCGATCCGCGAATCGAACCCGAGACCTCAAGCATAGCAGTCGCATACACTACCACTGCACCACCGAGGTAGCCTATTAATAAATAAATAAATAAATAAATATTTTGGACATCTAACACACAACGCCATCTAGTCCCAAACTAAGCAGAGCTTGTATTATGGGTACTAGACAATTGATATGAATACATATATACTTTTTTTTTGTAAATACATACATTATAGGTATTAGTCAGTATAGTATATACTTTACACATACACATATGACGGTAACCTTTCAAAATATGTCTGCCATACGTCGAACACTTATTATGGACGACTAGCTAATGCTCCACGTGTATAGCTATTGGCCATCGCGGTAATTAGTAGCCTATGTCCTCCCTAAAACATCATAGTATCTCTTTGCCAAGTATTAATGAAATCGGTGCAGCAGATAGGCTGTGAAAGATTAACAGACAGATAGATATAGTTACTTTCGAATTAATAACTTTAGTACTTACCTATGAATTTAAGACTTAAACAATGATTTCGTCTAAAAGCAATTAATAGTTCTCAATCCCGCGTGTTTTATAAAATTATTCTTAAATAAAAATAAATTCAATGAGCTTAAGAATATTTAGCTTTTCAATAAAATGAATCTTCACTCTTTCTTTGAATATTATTTTACAATCTTTAATTGATCCTTGTATCACAGTAGTATTATATTTACAAACAAAAATTCACCCTTTAAGAAATTCTCCACCCTTTAGAAATAATGATGGTGACATCGAAGTTATTTTGATGTGGAAATTATTTAGTTTATATTTCATACTTATTGTGTTGAATAATTATACCTCATTATTAAGTTTACATGTGTTAAGACAACTTTAGTGTTAAAATAACTTGAAACACGTACGTACAACAAGCGAGATGTTTATCAGTTTTATTATTCCTATGTAGATATTAAAAAAAGTTTTTGTATTATCAGAACACATTATAATTAGTTTATTTTACTTAATAAATCACAGATAATCCCTGTTCAGTATAATAAACACAGTAAAGAGCTAACTTCAGTCAAAATACACCTGCATTTCCTGTTTTTTTTTTCATCTAAAAGTTGACTGGTAGAGAAAACGTGAGGCATTAAGCCCGCTAATACACTCAACAGGCATGATATTAAATAAATTGAACCACCAATTCGATTCATCATCATCATCAATAACCCATAACATCCCACTACTGGGCTCGGGTCTCTTCTCAGAAGAGGGAAGAGGGAGACCATAAGTCACGACGCTAGCCAAGTCCAAATTGATTATTATTGATCAATTATCTAAATAGCAATCTTATTATTTACTAGCTGACCCACGCAACCTCGTTTGCGTCTCCTATTGCATGTAGCGTGATAATTTTCCCTCGTTTTCGAAACATTTTTCATTGGTGCTCCGCTCCTATTGGTCTTAGCGTGATGATATATCCTAGCCTACCTCAATAAATGTACTATCCAACACTGAAAGAATTTTTCAAATCGGACCAGCGGTTCCTGAGATTAGCGCGTTCAAACAAACGAACAAAGAAACTCTTCAGCTTTATAAATTAGTATAGAGAGATATACCATTTTAAATATTTCTTATGGCAAGATTACGAACAATCCATAGGTATATTTACTTTAATTATTTAACTGAACTGAACTGAAGTATAAAAAATAACTTTAAGAGTTAGTTCATTGACCAGTTGTGGCTTGAATGAAGCTTTGCATAAGCGAAAGATAATTCTAGCCTTAACAACATAGCCCAAAGTATTTCAGCCATGTATGTCGAGAAATATAACTTGGCACAACAGAAATGTTAATCTTACCGTGTGGAATACAATCTTTATGCTTTATAAAGTGTCAAATCATCCGAATGAATGTGTACAGCTTCACACCCCGGGCTGCGATTGTATCTCGAACACATTGTTACGCGTATAAAGTTGATTCAAAATGGTGTTTGGTGTTCATCTAACAATTTAAAAGTTTGTTAAAAAGATTTTGAAAAAAGAAAGATTTCTTTTTTATGTGCTTGATGTGATGAAAAGCGAGCTCTTAAATCTTTTTAAGTTGTAGAGGTGTATTGAAGTACTGGTGGTATAGCTTAATCAATTAAGAAAAACTAAAAAAAAAAGATTAAATTTCTTATAAAAAATTATATAGCCTATGCCAGCCGGGCCATATTACGGATCTATTGACATCTTTTTCGTTAAATTGGCTTAAATCTTTGAGTGCTACGG
Organism: Spilosoma lubricipeda; assembly: GCA_905220595.1. Classification (NCBI taxonomy): domain Eukaryota; kingdom Metazoa; phylum Arthropoda; class Insecta; order Lepidoptera; family Erebidae; genus Spilosoma; species Spilosoma lubricipeda. Next base: position 5,351,860 of record HG992287.1, on the reverse strand, counting down.
TGGAAAATAAAAACAATAAAGGCTGTCAAAATTATTATTACTCTTCTTCCCTACCTTTGAGCTTCGCTGTAGTCAGGTAAAAGAAAAATATAATAGAAATAAATAGGATATCATTAAATACCTACAAAGAAATAACTAAATGTTAGGTGTTTTGTAGCGTAAAATTTAAACTTGACATTTATGAAAACAAATAGGATAAATAATAATAATATTTCAGCTATTTAGGAGAGTGGCTGCAAAAAAAAACAACTAAAAGTAAGAGTAATATCATGTGGATTATACATTAACTTTGTAAATTTTTGTCGTTTTGTTAAATAATTTTAATCACGTAAGGTAGGAAATTGAATGCAAATCTGATGACGAACGCCTGAGACATTAGTCAAACTCTTCAATTTATACAATTTATAAAGCTTTAGATTTTTATTTTTGTTTTTTTTTTTATGTTTAGCTGCTAAAATGACTCTACTCAGTACTCTGCCTGATGGAAAGGATGCGGACAGTGGAGCATAGTGACCCACACCAGTTTTTGAATCCATATAAACACACAACTAAATATTACTATCAGTCTGAATCATGTATGAAAGTATTCTTAATTTGGTCAAGATTTGAGTGCGTCATTTGAACGCACTAAAGTACACACACAGTTAGTTACATTGTCTTAGAATACCTGACCTGACACTAGCTAAATACGACAGTCAGACCTAGTTTCTATATTACACCGCATATTATAGAATAAAACTTAAAATATAGATCCAGAGTATTCAAATTTAAAGGAATACAAGATATTTACAATCGAGTAACAATATTCCCTTAAATTGAATTCTTCAAAGCCTCCAAAAAATTAATAAATTTCACCTGAATTACACTTAATAATCTCCGCTCACATCCCTACATAATTTAAACAGAAAAATGGAAAAAGAATCTGTAAGACGCACCGTACCCCATATATGCGTACCCATACTTAGTGAGTTACACCCCAAATTAATAGCTTCGTAACAAAAAACTTCCCCCTGTCTTATGAACCCCCCCTTCATTTGCATATATGTCCCCCCGGCACCCTAAGGAATGGCGAGGATGTATTTTTAATTTCATTCTTATCCCTGTGCTTAAATCATGAGAGCGGCCATGCGTGCGAGGGTCTCCCGCCCCCCTACTCCCTGGTTGTTCCTCCCCCCTGCGGCCGTTAGCTTGCGTCATACGTCGCTAACCACGTAGAGTAAAAAGAAAAGAAATCTTAATAAGTTTGTTAGGGTAGGATAGCATTATATGGATATGACACTTTAATGACTAAAATATTTAAACAAATTATTTTTCATGTTATACCCTGTTATATAAACTGCTCAGAGTTAGAGTATACAATATCACTAAACTATATGTAATTCTCAGTTGTCTTAATATTAGCTGTGCTATAAAAACTATGTTCTTCTTAGAATATTGAATACATGATTATGAACCTATTTTATTTATTTATTTATAAAGAGTTGTGATAAGAAATTAATTAATAATATTAAACGAACGAAACGACGAACGAATATTAAATAAGTTAATTTTCAACTAAGTCTAAAGACTAAGAAGTTTTCTTTTCCTTACTATCTTTCTAAACTCTTCATCTAATGCATGTACTTCTAGTAACACTATAATTAAAGGAAAGTTTAGCATTATTGCCACATATAATACACTCCTCAGTATAGTAAACTCATCAAATAGTATGCTAATTATAACCGGTTGCCATCTTAAAAAAAAGTCGTGTGGTGTCGTGGAACACCAGATAGGAACGAAGTTCCTTATCATAAAATATAATAAATAAATAAATATTTTCGGACATCTAACACACAACGCCATCTAGTCCCAAACTAAGCAGAGCTTGTATTATGGGTACTAGACAACTGATATGAATACTTATATACTTTTTTTTTGTAAATACATACATATTATACATAGAAAACACCCAAACTCCGAAACAAATATTTGCAGATCATACAAACATTTGTTCCGACCCGGGAATCGAACCCGAGACCTCAAGAACAGCAGTCGCGTACGCTACCACTGCGCCACCGAGGCAGTTTATATATAGCAGCATATAATAATATATGCAACTTATAGGTGGCGCTATATACGGACGCCGTTTGCCGGCTAGATTATATCTCCGCAACGCCCTATCAGGAATTTTCATTCCAATGTGTTACAAATTTTAACTGCTACAAGGACTACTCAAATACTGTAGAAAAAGAAGAAAGAAAGAAAATAATCACATTTTTTATGAAATACTAACACACTAATTAGTCTTATCCATACAATATCATCGTCATAAGCAGCCACCTACAAAAAACAAGCGGCGTCATTTCGGTGAGCAAATTTCGTGGAAGTTTTCCATTCTTCCGTCCCCATACTATATCTTCTTTTGTATGTATGCCCGTGTACATATATATTTTCTCTGTTTGTGTGTGTGTTGACATTACGCGTCGTCGCACTTGTGTGACATTTGGCACGGACGCAAACTGTGTTGAGTTCTTTATTTTTTATGTTACACAGTTAGATCCTTGTGGCTTCCCATTGGTAATGAGATAGTGAAAATGTAATAACATTATAAAGAAAGTGTTATGTGTCGAGTTCGTAAATATTGTTCTGCAACAAATTAAATACATCTAAAAACAAATGTTAATTACTTAAACTTATAAGTTTTTAATGACATGGAATCATAAGAGTTTTCTAATGAGATTTAATTGAAATACCTAGATTACAATATTTTATACAATATCATATTGAATGTTAAGTATGAAACATGAGACGCCCAACAATGTGCTTTTTTAACCGACTTCAAAAAAGGAAGACGATTTTGATGATTCTTTTTTTAATGGAAAGAAAATAGCCCAATGGTGGAACCATGATAAGGACACTAAGATCTGATGATAGCATCTAAGAGAAATCGTGTCGAATCTTGAAGTTGGTTTTTGCTTTTCTTAAATTTTTTCAAACATCTTGTTATATGTTTCTTAATCATGGTATTCATTTATTAAACGAAAAAAGTTCCAACAATGGAATAAAACGGAAAGTTACTCTCTTAAAGAAACAAAGACTTTCTTAATCATTTCATTTGGAAGAGTTGTGAGGTAACAACTTAAAAATAGAACCAACATAGGAATAGTATCAACATCTTTTTTTAATATGAGTCTAATAAAGTGACTCTACTCTGCCTGAATCTAAAATTAGAGGTCACTATACTCATTGCGAATACAGATAAATATGCAACAATGCAGTATGGTGACCCACACTATGGCGGCCCATTGAGATACCTAATGAATGAGAGTTTTTCGTTCTTTGGTTTTCTTTTATTTGTTTATTACTCTTTTACGACTTTGCCTGCTCTCAAGCAAATATTTGCAGTTCTTATAAAGATTTACTTCTTGAAAAGATCACATAATATACTTTATGATTTTAGTTCATGAAATAACGGTTCACGGAGAATTCTCAATATCATAATAAACAAAACATGGGAGAACGAAGCTTCGGCATAAATGGGCCGACTCGACTGGAGTGATATCACGGCCTTACAGAAAACCGATGTAAAACAGCGCTTGCGCCGTGTTTCAACAAGTGAGTGAGGATACCGGAGGCCAATAATCCAACCCCTTCTCCCATTCCCCAAAGACCGACAACGCACTTATAACGCCTCTGATGTTACAGATGTCCATGGGCGGCGGTAATCACTTACCATCAGGTGATTCCAACAAAAAACACTCCGTATATCTATATTAGATTCCATAAGCTAACAAACATTCCTTGGTTTCGCACAATCTACTTCTATTCGAACTCTTAGGTTGCATTGATTTCTATACAAACTTTAATTAACGACAACACAACCACATCTATACAGACCAATAATCTGCTACTTTCCACCCGTTACAATACAAAACTTTTTAATACAAAACAGCTTAAAAACTCTTTACCTTACTTTCACTTTCCCAAAACAGTATGCCATAGATCTTAAATACTTTCAGATCAAAATTATTCTTGCACCTACAAATTAAAATAAACATTAACCCACGCGCCCCTTTCACAAACTTTGCAACTCAATTATCAACAAAGAAACTCACTGACCGAACTTCCGAACTTTGACATTTTAAGGATAAAAAAATTGTAGATAATGCAAAAACCCCAAACCTTTATAATCGCATCAGCAACCGAGGATTGTTCCCGTTAATTATTGATAGAATGAAACTTTTATCAAAACTTCAAGAGCAGAAGCTGAAATTATTTGAAAGTAAGCAAACCCTTCATAATGCTTGCGAAAATATTAAAACAAAGCCAAGGTGGCCGCCCCGCCTTCTACGGACAGGCCAACTTGCGTATTTATATAGAGCTGTTAATTCGAACATCGTTAGGCGTTCAATTGTAACGGTTAAATTTTCTCGATAACTATTGCCACCGTATGTATAGTTAAGAATCTCATAATATGTTTTATAGATTTTGCCACGTGATTTCCAATTTTACACATTAGTTTGGAATAGGTATATTGATGAAAATGTTTTGATTTATTTTATCGGCGATCGAAATTTTAACTGTAATTAATTTAGAGATAGTAATTAATAGTACGCGAAACCCAATTATCTGAAATCTAATATATTTAAATAGAAATCTAAATAAACTAATTGTAATACAACTAAATGTGATGTGTTTATTGTTAAGTAATTAAGTATATCTGTAACATTTTTCTAAATTAAACGTAGAAAGAATAAAAGATAGAAAGTTTTCGATCAAACAGCTCCATAAATATACCGCGAAAATCCTCGAAGACGCCTGGGTGGTGATTAATACGACGCATCTCCCCAACGGTTTAATCGCTGGCTGGCAACATTTTTACCCAATTTTTGGGTCCCCCACCCCATGCGCCTGGTCGCGCCCACCCCTTTCTTTCGTTAAGATAAATTATCCTGTGATCAGGACGAGAGTGTAGGTTCAAATTGCCGCCTTTAAAATTCAACACTGGGCCTTAATATTTATGCCGAAATTAGTGTCCCACCCCTGACTTTACGTGACTTTTTTCGGATTACTCCAGTGTCCTTTTATCTCGATTGGAAAAATCTATGTCGAATTAAGGCGAAAGCATCACAAAAATGTGTCCTACATTGTGTTTTTTTTCGGCGTTTACACAATGAATTTTTTTTATATATGATTAGTTTTTATTCTTATATAAAATACGAATTTAAATAAAAGTCTACAATAAAAGCAAATACTTATAAAGAAATTAATATAATTCTAGAATAAAACTCACTTGTACTTATTCCACTTAGTACAAGTGAGTTTTATTCTAGAATGTATTACAACAAGTTCCATCAAGTGCCGACAATCGAGAGTATAAATTGTATTAATATAAAGTTAATTAAAGATTTGTCTAGCAGCTCTAATAAACAGATAAGCATACTGAAATCAACGCGATCGGGTAATGATTATCCAATGTTACGACTACTTTTGTTAACCGACTACAAAAAAGGAGGAGAAGGAGAATTCTCAAATGGATTGTATTTTACTGCTGCTGATCACAGGCTCACTGAATGGTTAGTAATTTCCTGGCCACAAACAATGCAACTGAATTCACCACATACACGCATCCGCATCCATTATTACACTCATCTACATACTAAATTTAAAATCTTGTATAACTATAACAGATTCTAAATAACTATTTTTAATAAATATCATGGCGTACGTGCAAAAACTATGCATATTTATACATCTATTGATGATCGATCTTCAACACATCTCTTTACTTCTCAAGCTTCCAAGCAAATAAAACAAATTTATTATTAAAATAAGAAACTCTCATTGTTTTGGCATTAAACGTTTAGGAGGCATTGTTTTCGTTTGTTATTATTGTAACTTTGCCACCGTCTTCTTTGATATTTAACCAAAGAGGTCTTTTATACCACAAAAATATATTTTCCATTGTGATAATTGTGGTGGTGTAGGCAAAGGAACGTAATGCGACACGAACAATGTTGCTATATCAATAATTATTTATAATTGTTCACTGGTATGGGTGACAAAGAAGGTTGGGGTGATAATTTATAGTAACCCCTACACAGATATGCAGGGGGGTTCGAATATTTTTTGTCTTGAAAACAATTTATTTTATTTTATTTATAAACTAATTGCACAAGTTGTACAACGACGGACTTAAAACGATCAGACATTCTCTCCCAGTCAACCTTCAGGTGTTGTAAAAATATGATGCGGTAGGTGCAAAGAAAAAATAATTACGTGGAATATATATAGAAACTTGTTAAGATAAAGGTCACCATCAGCCTTCTATAGTTCATTGCTAGACATAGACGTCACTTCACAAAAGAGATTTTGGCTACTATATCACATTGGGTTTGTATAGGGTTTTTAAGATTTAAAGATAGTAGAGCCACGCTTATTTCAGTACGAACGGGCTGGCTCGACCAGGGCGGTACTGCCCTCGCATAGACAATCAACATAAAATGAGAGCATTCGTGCTGTCATGTTTCGTTGGTGAGTGCAAGACTGGAGGCCCAATGATGCAGAAGCATCACTAGCCAGCCATGGTGTTGGTCGCCATGCTGCATTGTTGCATTGTCTGCATTCGCAGTATGGATTCTGCTTATGCTTTACATCAGGCAGAGTAGAATGATTTTAGCAAGGCCAAATATAAAAAAACAACTTTTCTTTACATTGTTGTTGTCGTGTGTAGTTTGATCTCTCTCTCTCTCTTATTAAAAAAAAAACAATCTTACTTATATTTTGCAATGTTTATTTTAGACATATGTTTACTTCAGAAAACTATCCGCTATACGCTCGACTATAGAATTAAGTTTAAAAGGAGAGGCAAATACAAATAATACAAATCTTGTCAGTATTCCAGTTTAAGTAATATTCCTAGATATATTTTGGTAAAGATAAATCAGCTCAGTACCTTTTACTCTTTAAATTTTCAATTGGTTTTATCCTACTAATATTTTAAACGCGAAAGTTTGTAAGTATAGATGAATGACGGATTTGAATGAAATTTTATAGTTATATAGCTTATACATCAGAATAAAAACTACTACTATTTGCCAAAACTACTACTACGACTACTATTTGCCGCAATAACAGACATACGCGGGCGGAGCCGTGGGCAATAACTAGTTTTATATAATTTATCAGCTATTGACGAACTTTAGCAATAGTAGTAGAAAAAAATAAGCATTATTTTTGTATTTTCAGGTTGTAAACTATTTGTGAATACAGTTGCAAAGCTAACCAGAGTATTTGAAACAAACAATAGTTCCAAAAATCATTAACCGCAAGCTGGATTAACTATATTTAATTATACTACAGTTCATAATTTAAATTACATGACAAATATAAAAAATAATAAAACAAACCTTACACAGAAAGCTAGTTACTACTCCAACTGAAGCATTAAATAATTAGGGCTGTGCTATAAGCTCCGAGAATTAAAATGGCGAAGTCCAAACAACACTACAAAGTTCTGGTCACCAGATTCGATAACAAGGAGTCATTGCTTGCCAATTAGTGGTAAAAGTAAGCCATAGCTCGCAATACCAATATGAACGTTTTGTTAGATGCAATACATACAACTATATTAAATACTAGTATCATAACAAAATTCTCAGTAGAACGTATTTTCAGAGCAATTAACTTGTTAGACTAATAAGCTATTTATTATTGACTTTAATCAGATTAAGTCTAATTATGTTTTAATAGTAGACGATCTTTTGAACGATTTACTTGAAACTTTTCTAGGAATTTACCCTTTAAAGTCGTAGCACGGAGCTGGTAAGAGGTATCATTAGAAACTTATGAAATAAGTGTAAGAATTTAATAAGAAAATAGGTTCGTGCAATTCGCCACTTTTGCCATGTAGCTAAGATTCATAAAACTAAGAATAAAAAAAAACAAAATGAGTTTGATAATGATATCATTTGTTTTTCCATTAATTATACCTTAATACTTCATTCCAATTACAAGTACAACATCTAAATACACTGGAGTCCCACATCGCGTGCTCGAACGATGCGTTGAATGTCCTCCAAAGGCCTCATTACGGCTCATCCCACATCCCCTAATGAACGACTCTCTAATTACGGCCAACACGGAAAAATCCAATCTAACACATACGTCGGTTTCTTAATCCCTACTCACACAGGTATGCTGCTTGCAAAGATTTCTTACTTCCCCCTTAATGCTCCCAAACTCAATATATGCGATGTCTATGTGTTAGTATTGTAAAGTCTTAAAAATGAGAGGACGGTGGAATCTTTAAAAGGGTAGGACTTAAGTCCGCCCGTCCACCCCATTGCCCCCTTCGGGATGTTGTGCGCGCAAACGCGTTATACAGCCTACTGGTCTTATTGTTCCTTGTTTTGGTTCGATATTCTGATGACGATCAGGTGGGTTAAGTAATGTTTTTTTGGAAATTATCCTTGGAGTTCTTATTTCTTGGGATTGATGTTGAAAACACTGCATGTTATAGGGATTTATTCCCCATGGTGATTTACTGGTATAGGGCTTGTGTACGGTGGGGATAGTACATTATAGTATAACTAGTTGTTGCCCGCGGCTCCGCCCGCGTTTATGTCGGCTATCGCTGCAAATATTAGCCTATGTGTTATTCTGATGTATAAGCTATATTACTGTAAAGTTTTATCCAAATCCGTTCAGTAGTTTTTGCGTGAAAGAGTAACAAACATCCATCCAAACATCCGTCCATCCTTACAAACTTTCGCATTTTTAATATTAGTAGGATAGGTAATCACGTCTCAACCTATCTCACCTCAATATTTTGTTGGAAAATATTAATAGTGAGATAATTAAACTAATATTTACTAGTTGTTGCCCGCGGCTCCGCCCGCGTATATGTCGGTTATCGCGGCAAATAGTAGCCTATGTGTTATTCTGATGTATAAGCTATATTACTGTAAAGTTTCATCCAAATCCGTTCAGTAGTTTTTGCGTGAAAGAGTAACAAACATCCAAACATCCATCCATCCTTACAAACTTTCGCATTTATAATATTAGTAGGATGTAACGTAGTTTTTGTAAGTTTCGATTTTTGATTTTTGAAGATAAAATGGTAAATTAAAAATGATGGTATGGTATGCTCTTCGGTTGGTTTCATGCATAGTTATATTTTTTCACTTTGATATTTAAATATTTCCAAATTTATTTCAGGATTTATAAACCATCAGGATGATATTATATCAAACTGTAAATAGTTTTTAAATTTAAGAGAAAAAATCAGAACTTATATTTTATTCTAAAAGTGGTTAGAAGTAGTTCTGCATAATCAGAACTGACAAATCTAGTATATCAGTGCCTGAGTTACAAAATTATTTAATTGAAAGCTTTAATAATGAGGTCTGTCTGAATCTAACAGCTACGGACATGTTAAAATGAAACATAATAGTAATTAAATAAATCATATTGTAGCAAACAAGGCAATAACAAAAGTTTCAAAATTATATGACATTCCTTGTGGCCTCCAGCAGTAATCAAAGTCAGAAAGTACCAACGCTCATAATTTGTCATTTGCAACAATATTTGCAGATATTACTAAACACAGCAAAGCTTAATGGCGAACTAAAACGAAAATTTAGAACTTGTGCAATCTAAATCATAAGATAATAATCGTAATACACAATTTTCGATGCAAAAATAACAACAAAAGTTTCAATACAAAGACTATGCTAGACTTGCATCCATATAAAACGTTAAACTATATTATTTACGTACCATCATTGTCACGCACGTGACATTGCGGTTCCATTAAAGAACTATATCAGAACCAATATAAAGTTACCTCTGTCAAAACAATAATCTAACTAAAATAAACTTTATGTCATGGGAATAGGAATGTGTATAATATTTTAAAAGTACAAATGAAGTTGGAGGAGACACAGCCTCATAATGACATTTATTAGAAGTCGTATTCGGTACATGATAATAATTAAAATCTATGCACGAACAGGTTGTACCATACCGTACCGCGTACGTTTAGCATAATATTAAGCTTTCAAATTATTGGTTTTGTTGTTTGTTAAAAAATATTTATTATATGTACTTTTGTGGTAGGTTTTAGGGTCTCGTAATGGAGAAGTTTGTTTGCGTGTCATGTTATCATGTATTGTGATGGAACGAAATATCGAATTAGTTAAATGCTCGCTTCATATTTATAGGCTTTATGTTCGAAGGTTGTGTTTGGAATTATTGATGAAGTTCTACAAATTAAAACGACTATGAAGTAAGTCATCTTTTTGTGTTTACATTAAGAACTTATATATAGTTAGATATGTTATTATATTTCCAAAGTTATTGATTCGTTTGTTGAGAAAAGACTGTCAATGTTGCAATTTGTGGAAACGTACTAAATCGTTGAAGTTATACCTTTGTTTTAAAAAATACTAAGCAATTTCGCATGAACCAAATAATCATCATACATACACGTGTCTCGAAGGAAGGAGGGTGCATATCAATTGTTGTGTTGCCCCAATACAGACCTTAATATCGTACTCGTAAATTAATGTGAGGCTAATGGCACAGAACCAGCTTGATGTGAAGTTTGTTTGCATTTTAAATCATCTGTGTTTTCTTTTGTTTTGATTTTGTTAAGAGGCAGAGAACTTTTAAAATTGGACGCATATTATATTGGACGCATACACCACACACAAAAAAAAAAACAATTGCGTTTCGCTTCACTTTCCTACCTGAATGTCTAATTTGACTGGACTATATTCTTGAATTTTAAATTCTCAAATTGAATTACTGTCAATTCAATCTGACAAATTTATTGTCTAACTAAGTATTTGGAGCTGGAAGAAGTAAAAATGATGCAGAAGCATCTCAATAGGCCGCCATGATGTGTGACACCGTGCTCTATTGTTGCGTTGTCTGAACTCGCAATGAGTATGGTGACCACTTTCTTGAATTCTGCTCATGCTTTCCATCAGGCAGAGTAGAGTAGAGTCACTTTGGCCGGCTTATACATAATAAAATACCATAGACTGTTTGATAGGTTTGTTACTTATGCAGGCTTCTGAGCAACAAAACATGTCCTGTTGCAACACATAACAAAAAGTGATAACTCAAATTCCTACTATTACTATCTATTTATGTTTTAGCAAGCTTTAAGCAAGCAAGTTTTAATTAGTATTATATATATATTATATAGTTTTAATTAGTAACTATGTCGATATTAAAATATATTTTATACGCAAGTGATAGGTATCGATGCCGAACACTGAAAAATCCTTAATATTTATTCAACCATCGTTTTTTTCTAAACGCTTCACCGCGACAAGAAGTTTCAAAGTTCCTCAATAAAACTTGAATGTCTTCGGACGCTTGACGCGCCGCCATAAACCAAAAGTGACGTCTCTAATGCGATCGCTCCTCTAATTATATCTGAAATTTCCAAAAATTCAAACCGTCACTCCCTCTTCATTTTAACCCATTAGCTGAAACTTTGGACCAACTCGCACTTTTCAAACCGCTAGGCGACGCTCAAAGAATAATCTTGCAGATGGGTATTTTCTTTTCTTTGTTATCTTTTCTAAGAACCGGATTAAACTGATTTAGTATCAGGTTTTCGATTTCTGGAAGTAATCATATAGTACATAAGGTGAAGCAATTCCGACGTTTAAAAATATCTGTAAAGATTTACTTACCATAAATATCATTTCATTTTATTCCATATAAGGTGGTGTTTCATCTGCGAATCAAACAACATGTTATCTTCTAAGTAACAACTATTTAATCAATGCCAAAGTTATTAAACACTATATCGTTCATCATATTTATTAGATAAATGTTTGCAAAGAGAGTTATTATAGGTACTTAAAGTTGCATTTACTCTCCAAAGTGCATCCCCAACTCTTGTTAGTTCTAGATAGTTATAACCTGTTGAAACTATTATTTACTTTAAGAGCTTATCTTAAAATACATATTAGTTTGGACAAGTTTGTATCAGGTCAGTAGGTTTAGCAACATTGACTAATTCCTCTCACCGACATCACTTTTGCTACTTAGAGCTTGGTTTGGAACTTGCGTTTGTAGAGCTAGCATTGGCTATAAAATGAAATCAGTTTTTACGACTAGCTAATTAATTAAAGAAATGCAATCGTCTTCATTGTGATCTTGTTCTTGAGATTACGTTTATTTTATTAGTTTTTAGCTGTTAATCGTTAAATGATAATACTATTCACTTTATTATTTGTTAGTTTTCTTATATTCCTTACTAGATGAGACTGCCAAAGCCTTACCGTCTCTGTATTAATTTTTACACGAGCAATACTGACTCTTTTTCCAATATATAAGTATCATAATAATCTAATTATTTATAATGTTTCCTATCTGTGAGTTAGAGTTCTGTTAAGACCGGTCTCTCGATTCTAGAGATTAGTCAGAAATACTCATGGACAAAGATTTTCATAATCATAATTACAGAATTATTTATATGTTGTGTACTAGGATGTAATTTAAATAAGTTATACACCCAAACTTTTATCATAAATAGCTCTGTCTAATGGTGTAAAACCGAAATATAATCCGTTTAGTGATTTTTGAATTTATCGCAATCAGACAGACAGATCGCTAATCTCAAGAACGATTTAAAAATTATTTCAGTGTCTAATAGTACATTTATTGAGGAAGGCTGTAAAATAGATTATATAGATATCATCACGGTCAGACCAATAGGAGCGGAGCACAAACGAAAACTGTAACATAAACAAAGGAAAATTATCACGCTACGGGCAATAGGAGACGCAAACGAGGTTGCGTGGGTCAGCTAGTATAATATACATGTACAGATAGATTTAGAATTGTCACATTGTGTCAATAGTTACCTAAAGTTACTTCTCACAGAGGGAGGGCTTAGAATCAGGATAGGATAAGTCATTGAACCTACCAAAAAAATAGACGTTTTCTTCATTCTTCACGCGTCACTAAAAGTCATTCTTGATAGCGTAACTTAAGACTCCTTTAGATAAAACATTTGCTATCCGACTGTACACTTAGTAACAGTGAAATAAGGTACAATGTGTAAAATGAGATTTTGAACGGGTGGGGTGTTAGTACTATGCTGATAAGGAGTGGAAATTAAGACTGTGAGCGATGATTACAGATTTACATACCAACGTAATTTACATGTAATCGTTTTTTCGAGGTTTTTGTATCTTTTAGTTCCGTATTTAAAGTTTGAGTATTTGTTAAAGAGGAAGTATTTCGAGTAGTTTCCAGAACGAGTGATTTCATTAACAGTTTTTAAGGATTCGCTGCTAGACATAGATATCTTTATAGAAAAGTGGTTTCAACCAATCAAGTCGTTTTGCTTCATACAAAAGAGTCAATCTTACTGAAACATACTTGTCAGTATAGCGATATTTAGTATCATAAATAGCATACCTACGACATCATTTAGAATTCAAGTAACTTTTTACTTTTAACTTCAAAACAGGAGGGACTTAGCACTTGTTGATATGGCCAGGTGTTTTTGATTGTATTCTGACTAAAAACGTATGAAATGAAAGAAAGAAAAATTATTATTTATTTTGTCATGAATGAAAGGGATGTCTACTCAAATAACAAATTTGATATGAAACTAAAAAATGCAAAAACGCATTAAGTCTAGTCTAAGTAATTAAGACACCATAGCCAATTGTTATGAGTATTTACAGATACTGCTCCTTTTAAAGATCTTAGTAGAAAGATAAAGATCTTCGGCATTCAAATTGCTTAAGGACAGACGAAATATAAGTGAGTATATTTCTAAACAAACCTAATACTGTCGGTCTCACACGGGATGTTCAACGCGGTTGACGTACCTACATAGGTGCGGCTGACAGCTCTGAAAAAGACAGATTGTGTCAACATGCGTCTTCGAACCGCTTATTATGGAGACAGTTTTACTGTAAATTTAAAAAAAAAGTAATAACATGGTAAAACTAAAAATAATAGTACATTTTATTAATTTGAAAATGACAGTAGTAAATAAAAGTTTAAGTTACGAAAACACAAAAAAATATTTAATATCATAGCAATGTTTTTATATTGGATACTGGAGTTTAGTTTTGTTTGTCTTAAAAAGTTACTAAGCTTACAAACCTATTTGAAAAATGTATTATTTCAGCTAAAAGTTCTATTTAAAGTACTGTTTGCTTTGGACATTTTGAGGCAGTATTTCCTGGCAAACAAGTAAAAAAGCTGATCAAACTATTATTTTATACTAGCTGAACCCCGCGGTGCTACCCGCGGTTATCGTCGTAACGCGAGTAACGCCGAAGGACAAAGTTAGTCTAAAAAAAGTAGCCTAAGTTACTCCCTGGATCATCAGCTATCTACCAGTGAAAGTCCCGTCAAAAGCCGTCCAGCCGTTGCCGAGATTACCCGGAACGAACAGACAGACAGAAAGATAAAAAAAAAATTAACTACATTTTTGGTATATGTACCATGTAAACATACATATTCATTTAGTAAAAAGTGGTTATTTTTATACAACAAACAGACACTCCAATTTTAGTATTTACTGTCAAAAAAGTAAAGAAAGCTGATCAAACTATTATTTTATATCTTCGCGTCTTCTCAGTTACATTGTCATCTCGGAAATATTGCTATCGACCCAGGATCATAACACTCAGTGTTGAAAGTGAAATTCTACTTTTATTATCTGATTTCTGATAAAGAAAATATTTATATGAAGTCAAGAAATCACTCTGATGTTCAAATGGAAAAATAAAATCGATAAGCCAAATAATAAAGCAAGGTTTGGAAAATGTTATCTATACAATACAAATAAATAAAATTGGAGTGTCTGTTTGTAATATTAAAATAACCGCTTTTTACTTAATGCATATGTATGTATACACGATACACATACCAAAAATGTAGTTAAAAAAATTTTTGTCTGTCTGTCTGTCTGTCTGTCTGTTTGTTCCGGGTAATCTCTGGAACGGCTGGACGGATTTTGACGGGACTTTCACTGGCAGGTAGCTGATGATCCGGGGAGTAACTTAGGCTACTTTTTTTAGACTAACTTTGTCCCGCGGCGTTACTCGCGTTACAACAATAACCGCGGGTAACACCGCGGGGTTCAGCTAGTACTTAATATAAGTAGATTAGTTAAGTTAGAAAAGATAAATTTAACATTATTCTCACACACAAGGGTTACAGAGTTGACAAATCTGTTAAACATGCTTATTTTCAAATCTTATAAACACACTGCAATATCATCCACTCGAAATTCATCTTGATCCGTCTCCGTCCTTTTCAAGCACTTCCTTAAACGATTGTCCGGGACACGCGTGTTCTATCGCATATCTACGTTTGTTACCCCTACCATAGAATATATAATTTTAACTACACGAGACATAACGAAAGTTCTAGAGACAATTCTCATGTTAAGATCCAACTTTGCTCTAGCAATTATCGTAAAAAAACATTTTATATTGTAAAGGATGTTACAATATATTAAACAATTGAAAATCTCACAAATTAACGCGTAAAGTGTGTGTATGTATGTGTGTGCGTGTGCGTTTTTGTGTGTGTGTGTGTGTGGGTTGCTTCATGTTCTACTGTCAAATCTCGAAATTTAATTTAATATTAGTGATTGTGTTATTGTATGGATTGTTCCAGAATCTTTCGGGTTGTAAGATATTGCTTCTTATTTATCGATATGAGTTTTTAATAAAAACCATACCGATTAGAAGATGTATAAAAATTCCTCCATGTTACTTTGCATCTATAATAAGAAACAACTTAAGTCTATTATTTTCAAAGTAAATTACAATACTACCAACTCAATATCAATCTGAAATTATTAGCAAACCGTTTAACTGTAATGAACAACTTCAACATATCTCTTTGTTATGAATATTGACAAAATAAGTTAGTTAAGTTTGTTGGCAAATTATAGTCTTTATTCAGTTGTTATCCAAATATATGGGGTCTAGTTTTGTTTGAGGTAACATAAAATCGTTATTAAACTCATGAAAACTATTCAGTACCTTTATGAATATTTTATTTTCTTTTTGTATCTATTACGGTAAAATCTCAAAGAATCAAAATGTGAAGGTGGATTTTTTAGTTAGTTTTAGATTAATTAGTTGAATAGAGAACATCTATCCTTCGTTTTTATTGACTCACGAAGTTACATGGTCAGTAAGCTATAAAATATATTAATACTAGCCGACCCACGCAACCTCGTTGGCGTCTCCTATTGCCCGTAGCGTGAAAATTTTCCCCCGTTTTTGTTACATTCTCCATTGGTGCTTCGCTCCTATAGGTCTTAGCGTGATGATATATAGCCTATAGCCTTCCTCGATAAATGGGCTATCTAACACTGAAATAATTTTTCAAATCGGACCAGCGGTTCCTGAGATTAGCGTGTTCAAACAAACAAACAAACAAGCAAACTCTTCAGCTTTATATATTAGTATAGATAGCATAAGTTAAACTTATTATAGACGAACAAAGTTAAACTTACTAAACGATATTTTTAGCCAATTGCTTTTTAAAATATATCTATGTATTACTGCTTTTTCCTGTTCTAAAACTTTTTACAAACGTTTTATTATAATTTTTGTCTTGAGATTTGATTTAGAAATAACAATTGGATATACTCAAAAACGGGTTGAGTTTTTCTATAAGTATAGGTTTTTTCAATAATAATATTAAGCTCCGGGCTTCATGTTCCACTTTAGTTTCTTTTTATGAGTATAAATTGACTATTGAGAATATATTTACGGAAAAATGGAACGCCTAGTCGAGAAAATATACAAAAGTTAATTCTATAATTATACCTAGTTAATATGTATTATATAAATAAAGCATTACAAAACTGACATTTGAAAAAGTTTTCATGGTAAGGGGCAATGATAAATTAGATGTGATGCGTGCTTAATTACCCATACATCACCATATCTGAAACAGTTATTGCAGCCTTGTGTGCTTACTTAGAGATGTCATTTTAGATATTTGTTATCTATACTTCTATTCCATTGCATGCAGTGGAGCGCAACAGGCTGATGATGACGATGACGATCCATATTTATATTATAAGTTTAAAATTAACTCTGTCTGTCTGTCTGTTATTCTTTCATGGCTAAACGCTGCGGGTAAAAGAAAATGAAATTAGATTTAATACACATTTAGGCATTTCAACGAGTGACTTAGGCACGAAGTAACTACTTATTTGTATGTATAATATGTATGTATTTACAAAAAAAAAGTATATAAGTATTCATATCAGTTGTCTAGTACCCATAATACAAGCTCTGCTTAGTTTGGGACTAGATGGCGTTGTGTGTTAGATGTCCGAAATATTTATTATTATTATTTATTATTATTTCAATAGAATACAATTCTTAATAATTTGAAAACAAGTAATAAAAAAGAAGAAATAAACAGAAAAATAAGAGTTATCTATATATAATGTTTATAAAAGTAAGTAGAAATTATCAAATACATTCTGCTCTTTCTCTAGATCTTTCCATGAAAATACAAGAGAAGAAAGAAGAGAGTTACTAAGCAAGTAATGAACATATAAGTAAATTTAATGAAATTTTAAACCAATTTATCAATTTGACGAAAAAAACTACATTGCTATCGCTATAAACTTTTTATGATTTTTTTTTATCACATGTGTGTTATTTTCTTTTCGTATGAGTAAGAAGGAGACGATTCTAGTTTTTTTTTTTAATACAAATTCAGACCATGTCATTCGATTTTAAACTATTTGTTTTAACTAATATTTTGATAACTTTTTTAAATATCGTCCCAGCCCTCTTAGCCAAGTTGTATGTGTTTCGCGTTGATTCTCTTTCTAACATCGCTAACGCCTCCATTTTTTTATATTATTGCCTTATATTTTGTTTTGGTCACGTGACTGGGCATTGAGATACTTAATTCCTATACATTTGTTAGTTTTCTATTAACGTTTAAGTCTGTAGAATACGTCTTGGCTAGGGGGTAGTTATTAACATTATAAGATAATATATAAAAGTGACTGTAATTTGTACATGGTCAGTCAATCGATGTATTATTTTTTTAATGTAAACTGCATTATTTAGTGTACAATAAATATTATTCTATTCTAATATTTTCAAGGACCCGAACAGCACTTTATATTATCCTGTCATAGGCCTCAGATAAAAACAAACTGGCCACGGTTCTAAACGAGTTACTTAACAGTAGCAATGGTTTTACGTAAGACAATAATAACTAAAGCTAAATGTAACAAACATAAATAAACGGGCTCGAAGTCGTTCGACCTTGTGAAAGTAAAAAAAGGATTTACGAAAATTCTAGCAAGCCATGGTAAGGGCACGTCCTCAGTGTAGACGAGTTTGAAAAAAATGCCTTTTTTTATATACCGTGGGAGAGCCACGCTTCGGCATGAATGGCCGGTCGAGCACCGGAGTGATACCACGGCCTCACAGAGAACCGGTGTGAAATAGCGCTTGCGCTGTGTCACAGAGTGAGTGAGGATACCGGGGGCCCATATCCCAACCCCTCCCCACATCCCCTTCCTCATCCTCCAAATGCTGGCAACGCACTTGTAACGCTTCAGATGTTGTAGGTGTCCATGGGCGGCAGTAATAACTTACCATCAGGTGAAAAGTCTACTCGTTTTCCCTCTATTTCATAAAAAAAATGTGAATTAAAACTAATATTTGAGTGGATAGAGAACTTTTTTTGCGACCAAATATTGATTGATTCTTTTGAAAAAAAAAATTGGTTTTGAAAAAAGAATGTCTTTTTTGTTTTTAAGTACACGTATGAGCAATTAATTACTTATAATTTGCCTTTTAGCTTTTCAAGGTTGGTTTCTTTTTCACTTTTTCTTTTTTTAGAGGTGTTATGTGGTGGAACTGTATTAGTTACATGTCCTGTATAGTCAGAAACTTCACAACTAGTTATGGAACGCACTCAATTAAGTAATTCTTACGTATGTACCTTTAGTGAGTTAGGTTCATCATCAAACAGCCTTTAGCAGTCAACTGCTGGACATTTACTTCACCTTAGAAAAGACGTCAACGTAAGATACCGGAGCCTCATTTTCTTCCTCATTTGATTTTGGGTGAGAGAAAACGTTAAATACTTCAGATGTCCATGGATCACTTATATCAGGTATCTACTTGTTTTGTCTATGACATAAAAAGTAAGCCTCGTTCTATTTCATTCTCTTTCACCACAGTTGAAAACATAAAGGGATTCCAAGACGGTGAAAAATTCCTACGTAATTTTTGCCACAAAACTTAGGTACTAAGTGAATTAATTGATTCACTTTTTTACAATTCACTGATCAGTAATAAAATAACCGTCAAGAACACGCCTTTATCTTGTGGACACAAAAAACACAAGAAATATACCAACGAACGGGCGAAACACTCGAAAATCGGTTCAAACAATTATTTTTTGCTTAAAATACGAGACTTAACGAAATTCAAATCGCTTAGGAGAGGAGAATTATAGAAAAAGCTCGGCGCATCTTCAAAGGTGGGTCGCAACCCTTTCGGGGGTGAACGGGGTGGTGAAGGGGGGAGGTACGCACTGTAATATAGAAAACTTGTGTTAGCCCAGTTCCGCGCCTTTGTAACATCATTTCGGCTGCTGAGGGAGTGCGACCGACTAATTTTGAGAGTTTTCCTTTGTTGTTAGAATAGTTACTTTTTGAATGGTATTTTTGTGAAGTATATTTCGTTTATGGTATATCTTTATTTATTTCATTTATTTAGATATAAAATGTGTGATACGTACTCGTAATAGGGGGTTATTCAATGTTGTAAATTTTGTTGGTATTTCAATACTTATCATGGTTATTATTCATTACTACGTATCCAATACAATTTTCTTTATTATAATAATAATAATAATAATAGCCTTTATTCACAATCTTAACTTAAATAACATGCAGTATAATAATATTTAAATATGTAGTAGTATACTAATTTACATTTTACTTATAATAACGAAATGTAATATATATAAAATACAGAATAGTAAAATAATAATAGTGTATTGTTTTTTTTTTTTTTTTTTTACTTAATTGACACCGGTGTCGAGATTGTGTTGTCTTCCGACATAGGCCTCCCCTAATTTTTGCCACAGCTTTCGATCGTGTGTCTTTGTCTTCCATATGACTCCAGCCCTTTTACGAAAATCATTCTCCCATCTTTGACGCTGCCCACCTCTCTTTCTTTTTTGATGTCTTGGACACCAATCTGTTACGTCCTTAGTCCATTTATCTTTTTTACTTCTCACCATGTGAACAGCCCATCTCCACTTTAGCTTCTTAATACAGTATGTTACATCGGTAATTTTAGTTTGTTTTCTAAGTGTTTCTAGTTTTACTTTTTCTTTTAGTTTTACGTTAAGCATACTTCTTTCCATACTGTGTTGGCAGGTTTTAAGCTTTTTTAAGTTTTTTCTAGTTAGGCTCCATGTTTGACAACCGTATGTCATTACGGGTAATATACACGAGTCGAAGACCTTTTGTTTAGCTCTAAGTGGTAATTGAGGGTTTTTCTTAATTTCTTTGAGAGACCAATATCTTTTCCATGCCAGTTGTATTCTATTGTCTATTTCTTTTGTGGATAGATCTGTTGGTGAAATTATTTGACCGAGATATGTGTACTCATTTACGTATTCGATTATGGTGTTAGTGACTGTGATGGGTACTTTGTTTTGGTTTGTCATTAGTTTGGTTTTTGTGGCGTTTATAGAAAGTCCGACTTTATTGCTTTCGTAGACAAGCTTTTCGAGCATCTCCTGCAGGCTTTTTGGATCATCTGATAACAATATCAAATCATCTGCGAATCTGAGATGGTTTAGTTTTATTCCATTAATGTTGAGTCCGTATCTGTCCCAATCAATCCTTCTAAATACATGCTCCAGTACTGCTGAAAATAGTTTAGGTGATAAAGGGTCACCTTGTCTCACACCTCTTTGTAAGGAAAAATATTCCCCTATTCTTTCAGTTCTTGTTCTTGCTTTCATGTCTTTATATGTGTTGTTAATCAGCCGTATGTATTTACTATGTATTCCTTGTAATTCCAGCGCTTCCCATATTTTTGTATGTTTTAGCGAATCGAATGCTTTGTTATAATCAACAAATGCTAAATAGTAAGTAATTCCATATTCATTGCATTTCTGGATGACTTGTTTTATCGTATGGATGTGGTCGATAGTGGAAAAGTCGCTACGGAATCCCGTTGGTTCTCGGGGTTGGTTCTCGTCTAGAATTTTTGTTATACGGTTTAATAATATTTTGGAAAAGATTTTATAAATGTTTGACATTAAGCTAATGGGTCTGTAGTTTGCTATTTCGTTTTTATTTCCTTTTTTATGAAGCAGGATTATTGTTGATGTGGTCCATTGATGCGGGATGTATTCCGTGTTTAATATATCATTGAATAAGTCTGTAACAATGTTTATTATAGAGTCAGACGATCCTATGAGAAGTTCGTTGGAAATACCATCTTCTCCTGTTGCTTTGCCTCTTTTTTGTGATTTGATCGCCTTGTTGACTTCTTCTTTCAATATGCTTGGAATCTCTTCCTCACTTTCAATAAGTCGGTAATCATGTGCCTCTATCTCTTTGTCCTCATCTTTGTATAAGTCTTTATAGTACTCCGTAGCTGCCTGTAGAATTTCAATCCTATTTGTTTTATGCTTTTTACTTCTGTGGTGGTTCATACTGTCAATCCAGTCTGTACTCTCTTTAAGTTCTTTCCATGCTCTGTTGACCCCGCTGGATGCATTGATATAGTATTTTAGAGCATCGGTTCTTCCTTTCTGTCTATGTTTCCTTATTGCTATGTTTATTTCTTTGCTAAGATATTCTATTTTATTTCTGTTGTTTTTCCTATCTATGTATAGAGATTTTCTCTGTGCAATTAAATTTCTTGCTGTCGGTCCTATCTTATCTTTCTTATCCTTACTTGATCTAGATTTAATTTCAGCTTTCTTTAATTCATCTTCTAGTTTATCGTATTTTTCTTGAACGTCACTGGTTTTATTTGTTTCATTTAGACTAGTTTCTAACCCCTTCAAAATACTACTTGCCAGTGGTAAAGTTATAGGTCCTTTTCCACTCTTTATGTTTGTCCTTGATGTTTTAGATTCTGAAATGTTAATTTGTCCTCGAAGCATTCTGTGATCAGTACTATAATCTAGTTGGTTAGTAACATCTATATTTTGGAATATTCTTGGCCTGTTCGTTAGAATGAAATCTATTTCATTTTTTGTATATCCATTAGGTGATAACCATGTCCACTTTCGGTTTGCTTTTTTGTTGTAGTAGCTATTCATGATATGTAGGTTATTCTCGAATGCAAAATTTATTATGCGTTGACCATTATCATTTCTTTTACCAGTTGTGTATGGACCGATCACATTATCTTCGTTTTTATTTCTTTTACCAATTTGGCAATTGAAATCACCCACAATAACTGTCTTGAAAAGGTTCGGCATAACTTCATTAAGTTTTTGATAGAAGGCTTCTTTATCTTTTTCTGGAGAAACATTAGTAGGAGCATATATTTGGACAATTGATACAGGTCGCTTGTAGCCTGGTAGATTTATATTTAATATCGCAATTCTGTCTGATATTCCTTGAAACTCGATTATGCCTTCTTTCAAATATTTTTTCACCATAAATCCCACTCCATACAAACCAGCTGTTTTATTTTTGTAATATAAAATATATTTGTCATATTCTTCCGTTTTCTCGCTGGCTCTTCTTATATCGCACAAACCATTAAGATCCCAATTTATATCCTCCAGTGCATTTTCTAGTTCTAATAAGGATTCACGTGTTTTTATTGATCTTGTATTAAGGGTAGCAACATTAAACTTGAGTTGTGATCGTTTTATTGTTATATCTTCGCTTTGTTTCCTTAGTTGTAGTTTTTTAGACTCATTCATTATTGCTAAGTTTAGGGGGGTGTGGTCTATCTCCCCAATTTTCTTTATTATACGTATATGTATATGTATAGTTTTATAAATATTGTCTTCCACCTCCTTCCATATTTTTGTAATGGTACTTTATGCTTATTTATCAATAATGAGCATTTACTCGCGGTGGCGCCGGCTGCATGCGACTAAGTCGGCTATTGCGACACAAATATTATTATTCTTCTCTAAGGTCTAGTCGTTTTCTATACCAAAAGACGGGGTTAATTCCAAATTGACGATATTTATATAGCATGGATTTATATAAAAAGATAATTTCATACAACATGGTACAACTTAATTCCGTTATACTGTACTAACTGTTATAACTAAAAAAAATATCATTGAGATCCAGGAATATAAAATCTAAACGTTATTATTTAAAGTACCACCCTACAAGCAATGTATGACAATTAGTTAAATATACCTAATTTCTCATAATATTTATTGCATACACAAGCAATCCAAATACCTATTTCATAAAGTATCAAAACCGTATAGTCTACGTATAGTTTTATAATTTAAGAAGAAGAAACAGGCCATAAGAAATAAATGTAAAGAAGAAATGTTTGGACCCCGAAAGGGTTAAAAAGGGGTGCGAAGCACCCCCACCTGTACGTACACGATGGATGTACGTAATAGAATTTTAAAAGGGGTAATATTTGCTCATTGGAAACACGGTGTTTCGAAAAGAAAATTATTTTTGCTATATTTGTTTTCTGTATTTCGATTTTAACCAAGCTTCAACCATTCTCCATTAGTGTCAATAATCTATAGAAATCTAATCAAATAAATGATATATAATATTTTGTTTAACCCTGCCACGCCTCACTGTGGAATGTAGAGTTTGAAAAAATTTCAGTAGGTAACAATGACACCGTGATTCGAGCGGTTCTTCTTCATATAGTAATTTGGTTATGATAAATAACCATGAAAGCTAAATTGAAAAAATTATAGTGATTTTAGGAGCCTAATATCTTTTTCTTTACTACAGTTATAAAATAAATAAATAGTGTATCACATAGCTTTTTTTAGTGCTATTCTAAATTGTGGAGATGTCA
Source organism: Spilosoma lubricipeda (assembly GCA_905220595.1). Taxonomy (NCBI): domain Eukaryota; kingdom Metazoa; phylum Arthropoda; class Insecta; order Lepidoptera; family Erebidae; genus Spilosoma; species Spilosoma lubricipeda. The sequence goes on along the minus strand of HG992287.1, from coordinate 5,327,825 downwards.
TATACGTTTATTCCGATTATTAAAAAAGAGCGCTTCACGAAAAAATAATGCGATATAATTGTGAAAACTACATAATTACAAAAAGTTATTAGAACCTAGACCGTTGCCAAACTATAAGAATTTTCAGTCGAGAAAGTGCAACTTTTTTTTTAAGGGTTTTGTAAAACCTCGAGTTTATGCGAATAAACCAGAAACAGTTCCTGAGCTCAAATCCGAGATTCAACGTGCAATCGGTGAGATACAGAAAAAACATGGAAAAATTCATGTAAGTATTTGCCATTTGACAAATATTTTATTCCATAATTAATCGGAACTTATCTTCTTTACAATTCAATATAATCAAATTACAACTTTCTCAAAAATGCGTGTTTTTGGTTAAAACTTAAAAGTGCACCCTTACTTTGGCATTCTTTATTTATGATAGGCAAGTTAGCTTGCCCCTAAAAAATAAACGTTAAGATTTAAAACTAGCTCTGTAAATATTTATCCCAAATTATCAAAATGTGAGCTCAGTAAGAAAATAAATTTATCCCATTTTACCTGTTTCAATGAAAAATTAACATAATCTAAATGAATAGTCGAAGCAAGTGTAACTTCATCCTAAACAATGGTTGATACATTAAAAATAACGATTAGACACTACTAAGGTAAAATACTTTAAGATGTAGTTGAATTCATAGAACGAGGAACTTCTATTTAAGATATTATATAGAAGTTCCTTAGATGGACAGATCTAGAATAGTTTGTAGTTTATATTATATTTTCGAAAGTACCAAATCTCCTCCTACTCCACCGCTAAAACATTTAAAAAATTATTGCTGTCATTTTATTGAAATTTAGTAAAAAAGCTAGTACGCATCTTTCAGAAAATGTAATGCACACAAAACTCTGTGCTGGAAATAATGAGCAGTATATTATTTATTCACTATCTTCTAAGTGAATTCTCAGAGAATTCTTCAACGTTCTTCAATATTCTAGAACAAATCGCAAGCAAAGCTTGGGCGTATCGCTCCTTGTTTCATTATGAACGGTGGCTTAGACATTCTTGTTTTAAATTGTTTTTAAGACATGTATTGATTGCGAACGCGAATTCAGCGAGCTTTGTTTTGTTTCAGGAGCTATTGTTTGTTTGAAAGGTTTCATTATTTTAAGTTAACGGGTTTCTTTCAATTTCTTTCTCTAATGTTTATTTTTATGTTCAGTGAGGTGATTTTTAACTTTGACTTTAACGTTAAATGACAGCGTTCGTGTTGCCGTGTTTCGTTGGTGAGTGCGAGACCACAGGCCCGATGATGCAGAAGCATCACTAGGCTGCCATGGTGTGGGTCACTATGCTGCATTGTTGTATTGTCTGCATTTGCAGAAAGTTTGGCGGGCACTCTTGGATTCTACTTTCGCTTTCCAACAGGCAGAGTAGAGTCAATTTGGCAGGCCCAAACATAAAAAAAGAAAGTCATCGGAATGGCCTACTGTACAATAGCTGCCACGAGTATCTACAGTCTCCATAGTAATGTACTTAGCTTCACAACGACGAAGGATGGAATCGACGCGTCTCATTATTATCAGACGCTGCACTCCACAAAAAGTGGAATTTCGTATAAACTACATTGAGATATAATGACAATAATATGTTTACGAGTAAAGGTGTCACGGTGCTATCCATGTTGTAAGGATTACCTCATTTACTAGACACAGACACACAGAAAACCAGCAAATCGAGAAACGTAAGATTGCCAGGAAGAACGTCATCTTTAGAAAGGATAAAAGCCCAACCAAATTCTTACTTTGACTTGCAAACCTGAAAATACTTCTGTATTTAGTAGTTCGACTAATTATGTCGTAGCATTTTTATTTAATAGCACATCTTAGTTATGTATCTTTAAATTTTCCAGTTACAAAGGTTTCACATTAAAAGCTAGAAATAAATCAGATTCAGGGACAGACAGATACCCGTTAAAGCACTAGTATTTGTTATAGCACCGAATTCAAGACGATTATAAATTGTTGACGACATTTTAATATCGAAGGGGACTTATTTTTTAACGAGAACGGGTTGAAATGGTGTTATAAATTATTTCTTTAATATAGCTTACATTGTAGTGCCAAAATTAAATTTTGGAATTTGACACAAATTTCATTATTAAGATGTCTAGCTGATAATTATATAAAAGTGTTCATATTAATATTAGAAACTCAAAAGTGAGTATTTCTGCCTGTCTGTCTGTTACTTTAACCGCTGCACTGATTTAAGTGAAATTTGCCATGGAGATATTTTGATTCTTGACGAAGGACGAAGGTTGTTTACTGCAAAAACCGAACCAGGCAAAACCTAGTGTCAAAATGGAACTTGTAGCAAAAGTACCTACAGATTTAACATTTAAAAATATTTTTTTTATATAATAGGTCAAAAAACCTGTCTATAACTATTTCAATAACTTCAATCACTCGATGAAAAATTCCCAGTGAACTGACCAACTCCGGTTACTAGGGCCTCCTAGTAACCGGAGTTGGTCAGTTCACTGGGAATTTTTGAACTAGGAGCCTTCCTAGTATCACAACGGTCAACTTATCTCTCCCACAACAGGTAAGTACAGATGGATATCCGAAACAAGGGAAATATAATGTTGTTTTTTCTGCACCTAAACAAGACATAAGGTATCTTCTGTCACTTGGACTACTTATCTAATGTAATTTTAATTTTCTTACCTTAAAATTGAGATGCAAATTACCACGCAGTCATTAGATACCTACATTAAACGAAAGAAAAAAAAACAATGTCACAGAGGCTCCGATCGAAATTCAATACCAATTAAAACGTACTCCACCCTTTCGCCCTCAAGATAGTATTTAAATTAAGGAATATTCCCATTGAGTCGTCCCAACCGTCTCATTTAAATTAAGCTTTTTGAAAAAGTCTCATATCTTCTTTAGCAAGGCGGCACCGGTACATCAAAGTGGGTGGTGAAAGGGGTAAGGTATTTTTCTTCGAGGGACGGGGGGTGGGCAAAAATGCGTAGTGACTCACACATCAATGCGTAAGTATTTACCGAACGCACACAAACGTAAATGGTTGTATGTAAAACACTTTAAGAAGCGTCGAAGAAATGCGAGAAGCTTAGCGGGTATAGGGTGTTACTGTTTTTGAAATGTGCGAAAAAGATGACTTTAAATTTTTTTTTTTATATTTCAAGATGGTTTTATGATTAGCATTAATATACCATCTGTCATATCTTTTTTATTTTATAGGTATGAGCCTGATAAAATAAATCTACTCTGCTGTAGAGATACTTCTACATCATTGGGCATAGGCATACGGTCGCCGGGGTACGCACTCACCATTTTACCAGATTAAACAAAGCTATTGAAATTATATAAACCAATAGTATCTAACCGTTCAATTTAATAATTTCTTAAAAATAAATTTATCATATTGAGATTTTAGTGAAACAAGTTAATTATACCTATTATTAAAGATACTTGATTATATTGGTTTTGTAGCATAAGAATCTAAGATAACATTAAAAAACCGTGTGATAAGTCTTAATTATCCCGATGAAAAACATTTCTATTTACTCATGTCATTGAGGGATCTTAATTGTTATTAGGAATGAACGTCCTTTATCTGAAATGATCATGATAATCACTCTTAAACAAAATATTTAATTTGCTCCTATTACAAGTTGCAAAACTACTGAAACTATTGCGACCTTTGGAATGTTTTTACTTTTATGAGTAAAGATGGATACTATAATATAATTTGAAGAAACAAATGAAAGATAGATGGTCATGTTGATCAAAATAAAACTTATAAACTAGTCGAAAAGGTGCATGGCACAGGTAAATAACGAAAAAAAAAAATAATAATTGAAAATCAAAATGTGGAAAAATATGTAAATACGACCATCCATGTTGGTCATTAATCTATACAAATAAATAAAATTGGAGTGTCTGTTTGTAATATTAAAATATCCGCTTTTTACTAAATGCATATGTATGTATACGGTACATATACCAAAAATGTACTTTAAATTTTTTTTGTCTGTCTGTCTGTCTGTCCGTCTGTCTGTCTGTCTGTCTGTCTGTTTGTTCCGGGTAATCTCTGGAACGGCTGGACCGATTTGGACGGGACTTTCACTGATAGGTAGCTGATGATATTGGGCGTAACTTAGGCTACTTTTTTAGACTAACTTTGTCCCGCGGCGTTACTCGCGGTACAACAATAGCCGCGGGTAACACCGCGGGGTTCAGCTAGTTTTACGATAATAAGGTTCGATCTGGCTACTTTTACATGTAAATTTAGTATTTTTGCAAGTTATATAGTATTTTACAGCACCGTGTTCAGCATAACTACATATATGGCGGCTGACATAAATAGTAATACAAACAAAAAAGAAAATACTATTCACAATAACATCACCCTGTCCACTGGGGGTAAAAGCGAAAGGGTTGTGCAGGCGATCGCCACCCTTAGACGGGGTGTCCACCGCCTTCTTACAACCTTTTTACACAGGGGGGTGTAGAGTAATAGCCTACAGAGACTTTGTATGCGTAGATTGAGAATTTCCTCTTGTAGATTTTTAATGAGTATTTCGAAGGTATATCATTATCATTTTAATGAAAAATGTTTTTTCGTATTTTTCTTTATCCCGAAATTTAAGGGTTTATATCTATTTGCTTAGTGACGAAATTGTGTCAGTGAAACTAATGCTGAGCTGATTGTAAAAAAAAAAAAAATCCTCTGAATAACTTTTTTTCCTTAAGTGTTTACTTATTTAAGTAAATCATAAGATCAGAGGTCTGTTATCTTTACCTATATATACCAATGGTAGAAAGGTATTAATTTAAAAATGGATTACCAAAGAAGTTAAATACCAAATAATAACCATTTGACTTTACCCATTGAATTTAAAGTCCGTTATAGGACCTAGACTGGATACATATTTTTTTGCGTATTTCATTGTTCTTGTATAATTTGTTCTTGAGATTTTCACCAGTCTCTGTCCCAAAAACTGGCTGTCGCTAAGAATGTTGTATTAGCGAAGCGTCGCGGGCAGAGGAGGTGAGGTAGTAGGACGAGGGGGGACGGGGACGGGGTGTAATTGCAAAATAAAATTAGCCGGAACGGGTACGTGCTCAATTTACGCCTCCCGGCACTGATTTGTTTTCGCTCTTGCCTATGTGCGCGTGCCTCGGACTCCTTAGCTGCTCTGTGCCCGCGTTTTCTTAGCCTATATATTATTGATCCGTCGTTACTCTCTGCCATATTGTTTCTTATGCTCGCTACACTGCAAAGTCGACCTACAGTCCATATTTTTCAATCCTCAATGTACCCGGCATTCTCTCCGCTCCGATGTCCAATTACTATGACGCAAGTCAAGTGTCATTTGATAACGGCAGTATTTGCATTTAATTTTATTTTCAAGAGCAAACTCTAATTAGTTGACAGAAACGAGCACTGAAAATCCTTCTGGCGATAAAAAAATCCCTCCGGTCGTGATTTCATCCGCGGGAATGTTTAAAAAGGCGTCTAAAACTTTCGGGGCCGGACTGCGGAGTCAATGGCTTTTTTATTTTCGCGTTTTCTTTCTTTTCCGGTTGAACTTTCCCAAAGTTTTATTTTGAGGAAGTTCCACGAGTGTCAGTTTGGCGTTCGCCTCGCAATTTTCCGCGGTTTGCGCCGATAATTGCGGACGCAGGTGGGAATATTATTTTCTTTTTTTTCTCTCGCCCGTCTGTTTAATTTCCAGCGCCGACGGCGTTTATTACTATTTCTAGGAGACTGCAAGACTATTGCTATATGTATATGTCATATACCAGTGGCGTGAACGGCGTTGATGAGTGGTACGGGCGTGAGCCACACATGTTGGCGTACATATACTCGCGGGCTGGGCTTAAAGTCGTTGAGAGTCGAACGTGAGCGGCTATTTCCCTTTTAACGTGAGCCTATCTCCACCCATTTACTGACACATGTCACATGTGACACGCCCACCGGTGCACACGCCCCCGACAATGTTACATATATGTGCCCCAGTTACGTGACGCAACGTATGTGCGACACATGGGCGTGTGTGGTACACTGCGCAGCCGCTAGGCGTGGCTTCAACCCCCACCGTGAACGTTAACGTGATGTCGTTTCACGTTTACGTTACTTCAGTGTGCGGCAACGTGACAGCTATTTATTTCAATGCCTCCGTCGTCCGCGACTACGCTGTAACGATAAATGAGTTATAATTTATTTTTACTCGAAAAAGGAAGGGTAAGGGAGCCTCCGCTTGTAATTAATGGCGAAATTGGCTATTCCGAGTATTCGGGATCCGGTAATGAGGTGAGATTGAGATTAAAACTCGGCTAAATGAGCTCCGTAAAGGATTAAGGATGGAAAAATTGTGAGTAATAAAGCCACATCCGTGGGCGGACGATGAAACTTTGATAGTTACTCCTTTTGTTTGTAAATTATTAATGAGCCGGAATTTTCATCTGATATTACTCAGCAAATATTCCAAAGATATTTACCAAACGGTCTGAGGTTTTAATGGAACTGAAGAGTGAAAGCGTTCACGATTTCTGATTTAAGTATGCACCTATACGTATATGTTTGCTAAGTTAAGTTCTACACGAAGTTAACTTGTTTATTAGTTTGTTTCTTTTCAAAGCAACGAAAGGTTCGTCTAAATGATGTATCCCTAATTGAATTGCGACGTTAATGATCCATTACGTTACATATTGAATGGATTGTCAATTTCCCCCCCATAGTGGGGGTACAGGCCTCCGGTATCCTCACTCACTCGGTGAACCATAGCGCAAGCGTTGTTTCGTCGTACTGGTTTTCTGTGAGGCCGTGGTATAACTCCGGTCGAGCCGGTCCAAACATACCTATAGGAGCAAACAACAATATTTTATCGTTCTTTTCTTGTTTATTTCTTGATATTTATTTAGTTCTTCCTGGATCACTCTAAAAGTAGTACCTACTCATTGCCGAATACCGCATAATAAGTAGAAAATGCCTTTTGACGTTAGGTCCGCTATTTATAGGGATATACATACATATAATTCTTTTACAATTAACAGCTCTTACATAAATGTAAAACATAATTTAACACACTATGTATAATTTAACATAAAATATTGTACATTTTGTGCTTAAAATTAATGAGTAAATACGTGCCATTTATTGAATTCGTTAATTGGGGTATACAGTAAGTAATTATTACTGTTAAGAGCTAACTAAGCTAACTACTATTAAGTAATCTATCTTGGCCACTTTGAGATGAGATGTGATGACGTCGATAAGAAACACTGAGCAAATTCCTCGTCTTTTCTCTCCTCCTTGTTTATTGTTCCTTCTTTACATTTTTATGAATGAAACTAAAAATATGTTTGGTTTCTAGAGCAATAGGTGCATAAATAAGAATATACTTAATTATTAATTTAAATGAATTTCAAAAATAGACTTAAGCTTTTAATTCTGTCTGTTTTGTAGATGACATACTTAACAAAATACTCCCAACAAAGGCAAATTCATGTAAGAAAGGTCAGACCAAAGAAATTCGTCAAAGGGAATACATACAAAGCGTCACCAAATCCTGGATTATAGTCAATCCCGTGGGCTTACAAGCATGACTTATGTAAATCACTGTACAACCGTTTGTACAAAATATTTAAATAACACCGCAGTAGCAGAAAATGCCTAGTATTTGAATCTGTCTTAGTCTTATGAAGTGGAAGTATTAGCAACTAACAACAACTAACGACTAGTCTCAGGGCTAGTCCAGTTAGGAAAGGCCGAACTCATCTACTCAAAAAAAGTTTAACTTGCAAAAGTATTCATATAAGCTAATTGCAGAATAAATGATTTCATTTCATTTTAACCATCCGTAGTTTCACCTACGTAGTTCACGTTCCCGTAGGCATACGGGAATAAAATATAGCCTATGCCGTTCAGGGATAATGTAGGATTCTAATGGTAAAAGAATTTTCGAAATCGGTCTATTAGTTTTTGAGTTTATTTCTTACATACAAAAATACAAATCTTTCCTCTTTATAATGTTAGTGTAGACAAGTCTTTAACTTGCTATTCATAACGCAAGTACCTGCATCTTTTTAACTGGTTTATGGTTTCAATTTACTTACTGATAACTTTTTTACCTTAAGTTTAGTGAGACGTTTTGATCAAAATTTCTTTAAACTTAACTAAAAATCACAAAAAAATATAAAAGATATGTAAAAATTGCGGTACCAAGTTCGTTGAGTCAGCTAGTTTTCAATAAAATATAAACCTAAGCAACGAGTATGTTACTGTTTTGGCTATTTATTAGAGTAACTTAGAAGTATCGTTAATGTTTAATACGACATCGGTATAGTTCAATTAATTTCTATAATACACAAACAAACCGTTTCAATTTAAAAACACCTTCCCATTGCTAAAATGAAATTAAATTCAATTTTCAACCGTATTTCCTTCCAGTAAGTTCTATCATAAAATTAATGGTTGGTAAATCTATTTTGTTCACGCATGCTGACAAATGATCTCACAGCGGGATTAGGGTGACCATTAAACACCGTCAAAGAGGCACGTGGGCAGTGTTCCTGGAATTCAAGTAGTGTGCTTGACAGATGGACTGTCCGCGTGTAACACGTTGTGTGGTCATTGTTGATTTAATACTATACAGTGTGCGTGATTTTGATTCCTTTGACATAAGAAAGGAATTAATTCATGTAATAATCTTTTTAAATTTCCATAAGTCGGTAGTGAAATTGTTATAAGCATAATATTTATGATTTTGTAATTTAGAAGGTTGCGCTTTTATTTATGTATATAACTTCCTGCAAATGCATTGCATGAGGTGGACTTAATGTCATAGACATCTTATACCATATCTTGCTTTTAAATAATAAATTGAGAACCGATGTATATACATGAGAGATCATCAAGATTTAGTGAAGCTAGAACATCCTTTGAACAGAAAATATAACACAATCAACATCTATTCCTCCGTTTAGAAGTATCGATATATAAAACATATGACTCATTTTTGCATCGGGTATTACGAAAAAACCAAAGAAATCCTGTAAATCCTTTAACATCTTAAGTTCACCACTTATTTCTTGATATTTTATTACACACAAATACATATTACGATGGATTAAACGTATTTTAAACGATAAATTCTCAGCGTTTCATTGCAACGGCATGTTAAATAACCATTAATCAGGTGAAGTATATTCTTATACAAGTAATGGGACACCATGTGAAAGTAATGCATATGGATCACAGTATAAGTGATTAAATAGCTTATATTTAATATACGGAGGCAACCGTACAGTACCGACACGCACGCGCCGTAGGATTGCTACCGCGTCGTTAAATTTGTGTTAGCCCATTTAAAACAAGAACTAATAAAATAAAAATTAGTAAAATGACCAGAGATAATGACCATACAATTTGAAGTTTAATATGACGTTTTGTAACTGGAGTTATTTACTTTTTATTTTTTTATTTAATGTTAAAGTAACTTACAGTACAGTCTATTCAATTATCTTAACAGATATGAATGTTATTCTATCTAGCAGTTGACTAGACTTACTTGTTTATAGTTCCCTATCTATATCTACGTATAAATAATGTTCTTTCTTGCCAGTAACCTCTTAGAAACATACCCTCAATTCTTCTAACTAATCTTTAAAGTTACCGGCAGTTGGTTAATACGCTAGTATGAAAAATAATTTTGCTGGCTAAATATAGGGGTAGATAGGAATAGAGCAGTAGATAGGAATCTTCGGTCCTATGTATATTTTATCTATATGTCAACAGAATGGTTTTTGCAAGTATGCCCCTGACGTAGTACCTTCAGGCACCTTAAAAGAAGAAAAAGGGAGAGAGACATTTCATTGATATTAAAGGTCACTCATAAAATGAGTTATTTTGTTTGTTTTTCAAATTTGTATTTGAAATTAATAAAATATATACTATTTCTGTTATGTCTCTGAATATCTGGACGCCACCAAATAATACCTAAACGGGTAGAACCCCAACACACGACGCCAAAGTCATTTATCAGTGGCGTCACGGCACATTAGGTGTGTCCAAACGAATCGTGTAAGATACCGATACCAGATACCAGATCATGTGATAACCCAGCATGCATATTTGTTGTAGATATTTATTGGATACTCTGTGTTTACCATGTTTAGATAAATGATATAGGTACAATCACAAAGAGGTGCATTACTTCTAGGAAACAATGAGCCGTATATCGCGTTGTGATAAGGATTACTGTCGTTTTCCAACTGTGTTAGCTACAACGAGTTTTCTTAATAATGGTTAAACATTTTGAACCTGCGCACATGGCGTAGTGGTTTTAACGAAAATTGGTCCCGTAATACTAAGTGTTGTCCCGTGCGGGACAATTCGATCCAGCTATTGCTCTTTTGAGAGTGGGTGTTATATGCATTCATTTCATGAATGGTTGTAAAATTTATTTAATTAATTATTTAAAACTATTTATTCACAAGAAAAAGTTTAAGAAATTATAACCAGAGTACGTAAAAACTTTTAATACAATTTTTATATGTACCCATCCTGTGTCACCCCGTACTACAACCTCCTTCATTGATATCGGTTAAGTAGTTTAGGCGCTACAATAGAACATACAAACATACACAGACCGCCAAACCTATAACCCTTCCTTTGGCTTCGGTATATTCGTGTGAAATTTATCTGTTGATAACTTTGATTACGTTGACCTGCCGAGGATTACCCCTTTCATTAAATTATCGTGAGTAATCCAGACATATAAAATCATTTTCCGACGTAGATAAGCGATGTAATGATAATGACAGCAGTGAGGAAGCTGGAACACCTGTACTGCAACTATATCTACTTATGGTAGAACAATATAGTAATCGCATTTCATATAAGACGCTATTATAGAGCATGGAAGGAAGAAAATATAATAAAAAAATGGATACGGCATTTAGCTTGAGCTAGTTTTGTGATTTAGTTATGAAGAAATAATAATGGTGTAAAAAATGCGTTGCATATTTAGGTGATAAACGTTGTGTTTGTCTAAAATTCTAGTAGGAATTGTTTGAAATTGGCAACAAGCTCTAGCAGACTCTATCAGATATCAATGGTTTGTTTATTCATTAGGCTATATAAATTCCCTCTCTAATGATCATGAATGAATAGTTAAAGACTGCAAAAACTTAATATTATATGAAATACTATTTCCTGTTCCTTCTCATATCACCGGTTGCTGAGCGATAACATGAGTGATAAAATTCGACAAAACTGTTCATCCTCTATTTCATCTTCTTTAGGATGAATTCGCCACACATCTTCTTTTTTTAAGACTACTCTCCATTAGGAATATGCATCCTGTGTCACGAGAGATTTCACAAACATACATTAAACGAATACAAATAATACCCAGACCCAGAACAACAATTTATAAACCACACATTTGTTCTATGTGGGATTTGAACCCACAATTCTTGGCGCAGAGGAATACGGCGTGGTGACTACTTAAACCACTAGGTCATCCGTGCAGTCATCTTTTCTTAGTTGGTGATTATAATATAAAAGGCATTATCTGTTAAAACTTCATCTGTGTTGATTAATAAGCCATTAAGTTTAACTGATGTTATGCGGATTATTCTTCTATACCACATCCAAAACAATACACATGTCTTTGAACATCTATGTTAGTTGCGTAATCTGGCCGATGTCCTGGAGGTAGTAATTCTCACTCTCCTCAGGGCCTTATAATACACACTGGATTACAAGCCGCGTTACCGTTTTGTTTTACACTGTATTCATAGTATGAACGGTTACTTTAACGCTAGTAGCGGGTAATAAATTACTTAGTAAGTAGTGCGCGATGAAAGCTAAGGAGAATTCAGAAACATGTGCAATTTATAAATTTTACTAACTTCTGTCCGCGGCTACACCCGTGTGTAAGTTGTTTATCACGGTAAAGAGTATCCTTATATAGCATAGGCCAACAGTCGCTAAGAGTAGATGTACAAACATGACAAACAAACAGACAGAAAGACAGACAGATTTACTTTCACATTTCTATTATATATGTAGTATGAATGGTAGGGGGGTGAACGAGTATAGTTTAAGTAATGAAACGAAATATTTGCAACTTATGTGATACAAATGCGTTGATACATTTGTGTACTCGTATAAGTGCGCCAAACAACACACAACTTAAATAAAGATTAAGATTATTTTATATCCCAGAGACAAAACAGCTGATTCTTAGATCTAGGTTACACCATCATATTTTGACGTGAAAACTTATTTCTTTTACATACACTTTTTGGTTGGAGAAAGTCTCAAGAGTTCCCGTCACCAACACGCTAATATTTGATGTTGATAATTTTAATTTAAACTTTATAAATTTTCTAATTTTACACATTAATTTTACAAACATCATTCTAAGTCATAAGTTTTCACTTCTATCAAATAAAAATGGCAGTTACAAGGATATGACTGCCATTTTTCTTTTAAAATTTTAACATGGCCGCCTTGAGGTGTCAAATTCAAATATAGAAAAGAAATTCTTCAAGTCGCAACTCTCACAATAAGTTGCATCGCGATCGTCTCAATAACGTTTTTTGCAAACTTGGAATACTGTGACTCACCAACTCAGTCATTTCAATAATGCAAAAAATCCAAATTTATCGTTTCAAAGTGAAATATACAATCAAATAACTATTTACAATTCGTGTAATGCTTTGTGCTACCTATAGATCGGTCAAGCGATAGGCCCGCGGCCATTTTATAATAGCTAAATAGTAAATAAAATAACTCAATCTATGATTGTTTGTTATTGTATTTCTTATAACTTAATATATCTGTAGTGAATAAAACAGTTTGGATCTTATGGTTTTCTTAATAGGCAAATTATTAACTGCCTCGGTGGCGAAGTGGTAGCTTACGCGACTGCTGTTCTTGAGGTCTCGGGTTCGATTCCCGGGTCGGACCAAACGTTTGTATGATCTGCAAATATTTGTTTCGGAGTTTGGGTGTTTTCTATGTATGTATTTACAAAAAAAAATATATAAGTATTTATATCAGTTGTCTAGTACCCATAATACAAGCTCTGCTTAGTTTGGAACTAGATGGCGTTGTGTGTTAGACGTCCGAAATATTTATTATTATTATTTATTATTCTTATTATATTAAGCTCTATTAATACAGATTTACGTTTACAGTGTGAATAAGTGGCTTTTAAAATTTTCCATAATAAATAATAAGAATCATCGTCCTAGCCTTTAGTAATTTCAAGATTATTTGGGTCGGCAATAGTTCAACCGATGTTACCTGAACATCATAAGTTAGTAATCTAACATATATCTATATCTATCTATATTTTAAATTCTTTCTTCATTATTGAAATGCTTTTCAATAAATAGCTAACATTACATGATCTCTATTCTCAATTGAAAATAGATTCACATAGTTAAAGCAACCTGTTTGTTGTTACAGTCAAATAGTCTTGTGTTACACTGTTGGGTATCACAAAACTATTAGACAACGATATGATGAGAGGATTGGAAGGCCTTTGTCCAGCTGTGGACTGCAATAGGCCAATGATGATGATGATGATAATAACTAAACAATACTATACTACTTACATACCAGAGTGAAGTCTACTATGTGTTGAATGCAAATGTAGTTATTAATCCTTGCTCAGTGACCTTGAATCTCATAACATCTCGCCTTTATAATAGAACAATCCAGATCAGCTAACAATACCCTAGACTATAGATACGATGCCGAACAATATCCGCTCGAGGCTGATGTGATCCCATAGTGTTCGATAACTGATACCATCGCATACTACCTTGTTTGGTCCTTGTTCCATCGAGTAAAAGGTCCTTTACGCCATTCACTAGCCCAGCTGGTCAACTTGCGTGTTAGTGCAATTATATTGACGTATTTGTATGATTTTTAAGTTTAACTAATGATTTGAAGTATTTGATATCTTTAAATTGGTATATGTAGTACACATACCACATTAAATAAGACTTCTTTGGTGCCGGTTGCGAGAACTTAAAATGTGTGGTTCATTTAAGTCTAGGTAAAATAACTGGTAGGACTTCCAGTTTTTTTTAAATAAGTCAGGGTACATATCCTTTCTAATGATAAGCCAGTTGTAAAGAATAAGTATTCTCGATATATATTGAAAGGATTATATACTAGATATAATCCTTTCAATATCTAGTGGCCTTCTCTTCACTTAACCGTTGATACACAATGAAACATAAAAATTTATTGACTAATACATCTAGTAATAATAAACGTTTTATATTTTCATCAGTGAAGTAACAAAGCAAAATATAGAGCGCTTACAATAAAATCCACAAACTACACTAAATATTTGTAACTGTTTCATAGTGCACGTCCCGAGGTCGGGTAAACGTCTTTCATAAACGTCACACTTATCAGTAAATGCCACGCCAATCTAATCACGGAACACGACTTAAAAATGGATTCAAAACGAAGATTTATTCATGTCCCATCGCGCATATGAATTATCTCTAAAACCGTGACTGATTCAGTACAATCTAAACACACGGAAGCTTAAAAAGCCACCTAACGATCAGTACACCGCGATTTATTACCCTACCGAGCGTAGGAGGCAAGTAAATATTAAGTATAACCAAGTACCTCTTGAATTTTAAAACTTCCTACCTATAATGGTCAAGATTAAGAACATCGTTGCCTCAGGAGGCGCATAGAATAAACGCTTATTAGAATTTATACTCAACTAGTTTACCTGGAGCATGCGTTTGATACAGCGCTCGTTTTTTAGAACACCCTAAGACTATCATCAGTTTTATTAGAGAAGAAAATATGAGAGCGCTTTCTACGTCAGAAGGCTTGTTAGCGGCTCGCTCGGGGCTCCCGAACAGAAAATAGGATAATTCTCTAATGTAATTCGTGCTGTCGACGAGCTATCAGCCTCTGGTGACGTCGTATCTATGCTTACGCGCTCTGGTTAATGGTCAGTGTTCTAAATAATAGTCAAGGTTGTTCAGTAGCGAACGGCGTAATAGGTGGGTTTCTTAGGGCGGAGTTCGGTACCCGCTCGGTAGTTGCGAAATGTGCGGAGGAATTCGCTCTAGTGGGGGACATGTTTGAACGCACCTTTGCGTTTTAAACACAGCAATTGGTCCGGTATTTGACAGTTTGATATATGCGTAACGGTTGTTAGAGTATAACTGATAGAACCGAATCAATACAATTCTATCATTAAACAGTTAATTTAATAGCGATATCGTATTTCTAATAATTATCTTGGGTTAATGTTTGTCTCTTTAGTGTTTATGTTTGATAGTTTGGTTCGATTAGCTAACGTTGGATACATTATGCGATATATTAGCATATCCGTTTGGCATGTTATTATAGTGTGCTGGTTAGTGATTGTATCTGAGTTTTTGATTGTGATCTTGTCTATTATGGTTCCGCTCGCGTTTAATAATTGACTTTAAATATTACGAGTACTCGCATTTTACCCGACTACGGTGAAGTCAAAAGGAAAGGTCCTATTTCGAAGTATGTATGTAACCCATAAACCACGGAACCGATTTTTATGAATGTGTGTAAATTTATTAGGTATTCATAATAATGGCCGGGTGACATAGGATTTGTATTCGGGTCATAGTTTTTCATAATAGAATAAAACACCTGCATTTATTTGTAGGTATTTTTTTATGTAAGAGCTGCCAAAATGAATCCCTCTGCCTGGTCGATAGCATGGGTAGAATCCAAGAGTGGTGGTTACCATCCTCAATGTGATGTGTGAGCGAGTTTTAACCCAAAACAGTTAGCGAAGTAGAAAGCGTAGTGATGGCTGCTTTAACCACTAAGATAATAAGAAAATGAATTTAAATGCTGATGATGATTTAAATTTAAAGGCAATGCTGATTCTCTGTGCTAGACAATGGCCGGGCTTCTGGTCGCGAGAAGCGTCGTTCAGATGCTTAGCTAGTTATTTAAACATACCGCGAGCACTCGGACCCCATGAACCTAGCGTCTCGACCCCAAATGGTTCAAAGATGTAATTACCTATTAGATTTTAATATTTACGCCGTTTGAGGCTTTCTGCAGAAGCAACAGCAGCGCGGACATAACCAGCTGTACTTGGAAATTGAGATGGAGCGTGGATGTCAATGTGTATACTTATTATTATTACAGGAATTAACACGATTACTTATTTAAAGGTATAACCTACATATGTCTATTTGCCTTATTCATGGAACGCGAAAGTTCAAAATTTAGAAATTAAATATTTTAATTAATGAGCTTTTTTGTGAGTGAAAAAACCTTACTCAAAATCAAATAATATTATTAATAATATAGCTGTAAATGACATGCTTTAACTCTCTTTACACTTCTTTACACGATACCTACCTATTTTTAACCGACTTCAAAAAAAGGAGGAGGTTTCTCAATTCGACCGTATATATTTTATTTTTTTTATTTACTTTTTATGTTTGACCCTGCCATAATGACTCTACTCTGCCTGATGGAAAACATAAGCAGAATCCAAGAGTGATGGTCACCATACTGCGAACGCAGACAATGCAACAATGCAGCATGGTGACCCACACCATGGCGGGCTACTGATGCTTTCGCATCATTGGGCCTCCGGTATTATATTGCTGTAACTCTTTGGAATAAAGAAGTATACATTCAATTCATCCTGATTTGATTAAGTATACTTTTTTTATGTATGACCCTACCAAAACGGCCCTACTCTGCCTGATGAATAGAAAGCAAAAGCAGAATCAAAGAGTGGTGGTCACCATACTCATTGCAGCAACAATGCAGCATGGTGATCCACACTATGGCAGCCTTGTGATGCTTATGCATCATCGGGATACTTACTTAATCACAATGATATTACAGAAATGTATATTTGTGTTCGTAGAAGCTTTTGGTAATGAGGTACTTTTAAAGATCATTATTTTCATTTCAATCACTACTATACTAACTTTAGCGCATTTTAAAACTTTAACGACTAAAAATAATCTTAAATATATTCTTTATATATATCCACGGCTCTGTCCGTATGTATGTCTGTTATCGCAGTAAAGAGTAACCTATATCCTTACTCACAAAATTGTCATGTCAAAAATTGATTCAGCGGATAGATAGAAATACTTTTGAATTCAGTAAACTAAATACGGACTACTATTCTCAATATTATATATAGTTATTGCAAAACTAATACATTTTAATTGCTGTCCTCCAATTTGTACATGTATTTATGTTTCTTACTCCCTGTTGACATACAACTAACGATATAGTGTAATAATACTATTTTACTTAAGGCCCATAAAGTTCTAAAGTATACACTGTAGTTATTAAATTTTAATTCAGATGTAACTTCTCGTTCTCTGGCAAATGACAAGTTAATCAATCCTGGCCGGGTCAGTCAACGGATAGGTGACCAATTCTCACTGTACTGAGACCTCTCTGAGAGTGTTTTGGAGAGCATATTAAGCTTTCGTTTTCAGTTGCCATATGAATATCTTTGACTATCATTTCGTGTAGTTGAAACCCTTTCAAGTCCGACAAAAGTTATTCTACAGAACTTCAATATAATTCATATTGCTTAGTACATCTATACTAATATATAAAGCTGAAGAGTTTGTTTGTTTGTTTGTTTGCTTGTTTGTTTGTTTGAACACGCTAATCTCAGAAACCGCTGGTTCGATTTGAAAAATTCTTTCAGTGTTAGATAGCCCATTTATCGAGGAAGGCTATAGGCTATATATCATCACGCTAAAACTTACAGGAGCGGAGCAACAATAAAGAATGTTACAAAAACGGGGGAAAATTATCACGCTACGGGCAATAGGAGACGCAAACGAGGTTGCGTGGGTCGGCTAGTAATTTATAATATCATAAATCATGCCCTGCCTGCCCGGACATCTGCACGAGAGAGGATATATGATGGCTGCCACCGACAATGCAGTCAGAGTGGCCGCGTTCTGGTCTGCTACGATCTGACTACACTGACACGAAACGTTTGCCGTCGAAACGCTAAGAAGAAGTACAGAATTAGGTTGTGTTGTAGATCAGCCGTATTATAGTAGATTTAACCAAAACCAGGCCAGGGGCGGTTCCAGCCTGGAATTTTGGGGAGGGTCACTAATAATTAATTTAAGTCGAATAAATTAGACTTTATTGCACAATATTCAATTTTATTGCACACTAGCTGACCCACGCAACTTCGTTTACGTCTCTTATTGCCGGTAGCGTGATAATTTTCCCCCGTTTTTGAAACATTTTTCATTGGTGCTCCGCTCCTATTGGTCTTAGCGTGATGATATATATCCTATAGCCTTACTCGATAAATGGGCTATCTATCACTGAAAGAATTTTTCAAATCGGACCAGCGGTTCCTGAGATTAGCGTGTTCAAACAAACAAACAAACTCTTCAGCTTTATATATTAGTACTAGCTGACCCACGCAACCTCGTTTGCGTCTTCTATTGCCCGTCACGTGATAATTTTCCCCCGTTTTTGAAACATTTTTCATTGGTGCTCCGCTCCTATTAGTCCTAGCGTGATGATATATAGCCTATAGCCTTCCTCGATAAATGGGCTATCTAACACTGAAAGAATTTTTTAAATCGGACCAGCGTTTCCTGAGATTAGCGTGTTCAAACAAACAAACAAACTCTTCAGCTTTATATATTAGTATAGATAGATATTAGAAACAAATGGATATGTATTGTTTTATTGATAAGTCTATTGAGATGACAATATTTGAATATTTGAGACGTGTGGGACAATCTCTTAATGAATACTTAGAGGACCTAGCTCCGTGGGGGGAGGTGAGGGGGGACATGAAGGGTGTGTGTGGGACTCCGGACAAATCAGTCTATCCTCTAAACCCCGCGGCGGCCTAACTCGGTGTCAAGAGGAGCTCCAGAAACACATCAGCGGCATCTGGAGTACTCACTGCCGTACCTCACAAGTGAGGCACATCACAGGGTAATTAGATTCAACCCCGTGGCAGATCGCTATTGAATCGGATCACGCTCTGCGGGCTACTTCTGGAGCATAACGTCTCCACAGAAGCAGCCCTCGGCCTCCCATCCCTCCCTACTTGCCAGTATTGCCTTGATCAATACTGGTGACAGCTTCCGACAGATCTGTCCGCAGTGATGGCATTGTGCCATAACCACACATCCGATTCTGTTCAGATATTCACCGAAGCAACCGTACCCGGTGAGCATCTGATTAAGTCGGTTGGTGACACAGTCAGTTCTCCCTATCGAAACTTTGGCGTTGTTGGCGCGTTGGCTGGCACAAACCTGGGCGAGTAGCAGACGATGTGGCGCTCCTGCTACCACTCGTACTCGGAGGATTAGCCGCCCGAAATGCTCTTCGAAGCTCTACCGACTGTTCAGGATGAACCTAGGTACTTTATGTTCTCTCACCTGGCCTTTAGTGTCATCCACCCAGAGACATGAGCTGGATGGTTCTTGGTGCTTACATAAGCCATGGAGGCACCACCTTCAGGCTCAACTCACGAGTCTTATGCACAACACAAGCCACTCCTTGCTCGGCAAGCAGCCTGTATTATTGTATCGTCTACATAGCAGGCGATACTGAGACCAGAGGCAGACTATTGCGAAGGCCCGCATCGTATGCGAGGTTCCATAACAATGGGCCCAATACAGATCCCTGGGACCCCACAACACACCTCTCTTCGATTTGCCACTCCGTTCAGATCGACAAACTTCACTGCCTTGTCACGCAGATAGGCCTCTATGACGGCATGCAGGTGAGGCGGCACCATGTAATATTCAAGGGCCGCCCTGATAGCGCGCCAGGGAAGACGTTAACTAGCAACGACGTAACAAAGCGTTAACGATATCAAAGCTAACTGTCAACACGGTCAGAGATAACTCTTTCAAAGAGTTTCTCCGTTTCGTTCAGGCAACTTGGAACGCAAAGATAACATCTGCACCTTACTTTTTGAGGAGCACCAGTCTCACTTCTTTTCAGTCTAGGGGGGGGATACCGAGGCCGAAACACTGAGTGAAAAATTGCCTTAGTTTGTCTCCCAGCACCGACCTGGAATACCATCAGGTCCAGGAGCGGTATTGCGCGAAGCCAGTCTCCATACGGCTAGATCCAGCTCTCCCCCAATGCCTTACACACGTCGGACTAGAGTTGTCTGTCTAGCACTTTTCCTAGAAACTCTGGTCCAGACTAGTAGTGTCATCTGAGTCTTTATGGTAGAGCAAGCCTGAATCACGAGTCTTGGAGGGTAAAGCTTTGTTGTCCACATTTTATTACAGTTGTAATTTATAGATGGTAAACAATTCCTATCCTTTGATTTCTTATGTCGATTGAACAATTATGGAAACTAAGGAGAAAAAAAAAGGTTAAAAAAATTACAAGTGTACGATTTTGGGGGGGGTCGTGTCCCCTGTGACCCCCCCCTTGGAACCGCGCCTGAACCAGGCTTGGAGAAAGCTTCAGAAGAAAATCTTGATAAGTTCATCTAAAATGTGAAGTTACTCTATCACGGTTATCTATCAATGATATCTATTACCATCTTATTTTGAAGGTTTATAGCCATGATACAGAAATATGAAATGTAATGAGAGTGTACTATAATTGTCTTTACAAGCTTTGTGTGACCATTAAGGGTAGGTATAACATATGTTCCGTGTATTTCACAATAACTTTTACTTTCAACGCGTCATCGCCTTAAGTATAACTGCCTCCATGCTTATTACGAATGTACTCATTATGTGCGGAATGTCAGACATACGTGTGTTTATACTAACTATAGCTTACAAGTGTGTCATGACTACTAGCTACTCTCGATTTTATTTCAAATCAATGTATCGATTTTATACTAAGTTTTAAGAAGTATTTTTTATGAGTTTACAAAAAATGAGGTATATATGTATTTATATCAGTTGTCTAGTACCCATAACGGAAGCTCTGCTTAGCTTGGGACTAGATGGCGTTGTATTTTAAATGTACGACACATTTATTTATTACTAGCTGACCCAGGCAACCTCGATTGCGTCTCCTATCGCCCGTAGCGTGATAATTTTCTCCCGTTTTTATAACATTCTTCATTGGTGCTCCGCTCCTGTAGGTCTTAGTGTGATGATATATATCCTATAGCCTTTTTGGATAAATGGGCTATCTAACACTGAAAGATTTTTTCAAATCCGACCAATACTTCCTGAGATTTGCGAATTCAAACAAACAAACTCTTCAGCTTTATATATTAGTATGGATTTATTTATTTTCACATCACTGGGAGAAAAAGAATAATGAAGAATGGAACCTTATTTTGTATCTAAATCGCTATCAACAATATATTAACAATGCGAACATAATGTATGTAATTTCAATCTAAACTGCTGAACTTGAAATGAGATTTGCCATGGAGACTATTTAATTCATGAGGAAGGACATTGGGTACTTTTTAACATCATAGCCAACATACACGCGGAAAGAGCCGCAGGCAAAAGTTAGTCTAATATAAATTTACAATGTCCGTAAAGTGTTCTGATAGATCATAATCGCTACAATGTCCTCGGGGATGTTCCCTTTGCATATGTTAAAGTGTATTAGAGCAATTTTCTCTAGAACTCGATTTACAGGTCACAATGACGTATCGATAGGGGTGTGTAATGTATAACTAGAGTTACCGTTAAAGAAAAGTCGTGTTTTGATGGAATATGTCATCGGACGCCTTAGGCTACAATTAAAGACGGCTGCTTGTCATAAGCTTGGATGATTTAAAATGAATAGCGGTCCCAGGAAGGCTTTTTACATAAGCTTAGCAACAATTAGAGCAGTAGGCAATTGTTGGCATTGTGAGAAGCAACGTTTAAGTTATTAGTAAGATATTAACTGTACTATCTGTTGGTAAGCACAGTAAGAATTGTTAGACGAAGGTTGTGAAAGCTAGGCATGAAACACACATAACAGGTCTACACTAAACTCTCGAAGTCTTTTATCTAAATAAACGACCATGTGCAGATTCGTTGTAGTCAGAATTATTGAAACACTTCTTCACGAGAAACTATTAAATTTGAACCAACATAAAGGTATATATGTGTGTGTGTGTGTGTGTGTGAAAGAGGACATTTTTATGTGAGTAGTTCTAACGACAATGTTGCTGAAAATTTATGTAAATCTTTTTTCTAAAAAAACGATTGAAGTCCCGACGCAAAAAGAGGGATATTATAAGTTTGACGGCAATGTCTATCTGTGTGTGTGTCTGTCTGTGGCATCCTAACTTTCAAACAGATAGACTGATTTCGATGCGGTTTTTTTCATTTGAAAGACAGTTTCCTTGCGATGGTTCTTAGCTATGTTCGGTTAATATCGGTCTAGCGGTGTAAGAGTATCAGTTCTTTTTCAAAATGATGTATGGCATTTTTGGCATTTGATTACTCGATTGAATGCTTGCATAAGGGGTTTTTTTTAAATTTTAACATTTGTTACTGATTTAAGCCGACTTTCTGTGATGCCATGGTACCACTCCGTCATGTATAGAAAAATAACTCTCCCAGTATTTCTATGGGTATTATGTAATACAAAATCAATGCAACGTCAACGCAAACTGCAGTATGATGGGCCAAGGCATTACAAAACTTTAACTATTTACCATTTTATTAAAAATAAAACTCAAAAACAACTAAAAACATTTATAGGTGCTTCTTTACGGTATCTGGAAATATTCAGCACATGGAACTATTCTCGGTAAAGTAATCATTAATCAATTATTGCTACAACTATATTACTTTTCTCAACTTAAACTATTAAAGGAGAGTTAGCCAGAGTCCGGGATTTTTTCATTTTTTCTTTGATCAGACGAAAATAGTTTATCTGAATAGATCACATTATGTTTAATTATGTCAGCATATTTACTTAAGTTGTAAAACCTATGCTGGTAGCTGTGAAGAACACGGTCTTACAGATCATTGGTAATAATCATAAGAATAAATAGCTGATATAAATTTGAAATGACAGTAAACGATTTAAATATAACAAACTTTTTTTATGGTAAGCGATTACCGCCGCCCATAGACACTTGCAACACCCGAGGCGTTACAAGTGAGTTGCCAGGTCTTTGAGGGCTGAAGAGGGGGATGGGGGGAAGGGTTGGGGTTTGGGCCTCCGGTATCCTCACTCACTCACTCGGTGAAACACAACGCAAGTGCTGTTTCATGCCTGTTTTCTATGAGGTCGTGGTATCACTCCTGTCGAGCCAGCCCATTTATGTCGAAGCGTGGCTCTCCCAGGATAACTTATATTTAGTACATCCCAAATGTTGCAAGAAAGCTATCCATACTATTAGGTATCATAAATTCAAAAGTAACTCAGTCTGCCTATCTGAATATCTGTCTATTATGCTTTTACGGTAAAAGCGCTGCACTGATTTCAATAAAATTTGGCATGAAGGTACTTTGATTGTTGAGAAAGGACAAAGGCTACTTTTAACCGCGATAACCGCCATAAAGTCGCGAGAAAACGTGGTTTTAATAATATTAGTCAAGCGTGATTGTTCATCCAGAGGTCGTAGGTTCAATTCCTACTTAAGACAAATACTTTTATGATGATCATTTGTATCTAGGTATAATTTTCCTATATTGTGTAGATATGTATGAAAATGAAATGTATGAAATAAATGATACACGTATGGATTCCTAACGTGACCAATGCCATCGATACTTCAATGAATATATACCGTTCACTTCTATGATCGTGATATATATCACACCGTTTCTAATACCTGATAATTTATGTATATACCTCACACATATCATATGAAAATTATATTGAACGCAAACTTTAATTTACTGCTCCGGGAGCTTGATCGTATCGATACATCGGCCAATTACCGGTTGAATCGTTACTGATTTATACGATAATGATGGGACGGTAGTTCCAATTCACATACGAGTACTTGGTTACTCAACTGTGTGTCATAGTGTTGTGTGAAGTTGGTTTGATAGAGAAATATCCGGATACAAGTGATAGTAACTGTCTTTATGTTTAGTTACTTTTTTTCTAGGAGTAACAGTTACCAAAATATGTTCAAAGTTTACCCTTAATATATTTCTAACTAACATAAGCTAGTCAGTTTAAATGAAATACGGATACACTTGAATAAATAATTTTATATTTTAATTCTTACATATTTTTTTTTAAATAAATTGCTTAAATATTTAAATGCTATAATATCTACAATAAAATTAAATTCAAATAATATGAAATAAAAACAAATAGTAAAAGTATTTACAACGTTTTCATACAAGTATAATAATAAATGAATCAACACTTACAGTTTACAAAACGGAAAATACTTACAAAAATCAGTTATAAACAAACATACAGGTCAAACTAATAAAAGTATGTTAAGTGGGATTTATTTCTCATTACTAAAATGGTTAAATGTAAATGTATTTCTTTCTTTTCACTAAAATTTTTAATTATAAATGTTGTCAATGTGGAAAACCATTTTTTTTTAAATATAATTTGCGGGCAAACGAGCAGACGTATCGCCTGATGGTAAGCGATTAACGCCGCCCATGGACACCTGCAACACCAGCGGCGTCACAAGTGCGTTGCCGACCTTTGGGGTGATGGAGGGGGAGGGGGGGGGGAGATAGGTTAGGGGGGTTGGGATATGTGCCTCCGGTATCCTCACTCACTCGGTGAAAGACAGCGCAAGCACTATTTCACACCGGTTTTATATGAGGCCGTGGTATTACTCCGGTCGAACCGACCGATTCCTGCCGAAGCGTGGCTCTCCCACGGAGTTATGAACTATATTTACTGAAAATTACATAAAGAATCGAAATAAACTTTTCAAGACGCTTCACGATAATGGGTAATATATCAAATATCGTATTCTAGTCTTTTACCGTAACATACCGACGATATATACTTGGTATATCGTTCCTAGTGTGCGGAACTCGGGAGTCGTGTGTGTAATTATGAGGTTTGCTTCGAACTAAGAAATATGGCCGCTGTGGTTTTGACGTGTTATTCTGTAATCGTTTCCAATTCAATTATATTTTGTTGAGGTTGAATTGAATTGACTGTTGTTTGTCGGAGTTTGTAAGACAGACGATAAAGTATTCGATAGTGGAATAAAAAGATCAGAAAGTTTTAAATTTTAAGCGTCATCTATTTTATACTTGCAGACACGATATATGATAGCATCACTGTGTTGATAGGTTGATAGGAATTGTATTCAAGTTAAAAAAAAAATTGACCTCGAAACCTCATCGATAGCAAATATACTAACTACCACTACAATAACAAATAAAGTTATCGCTTGCAATGAAGTATAGGGGAATCGCATGTTTACCTTTTAAGAACCTTATTTTTCACAGTCACGACTCTGATGGATAGAATTGTTACAACCAGAATAATATGCAGTTAGCTCTGAAGAATGATACTGTTGTTTGTACTTCAACTTCAGCCTACTACCATCCACTGATAAAAGAGACCGCGATAGAGATTGACAGATAAGAAAACCACGCCTGAAGACTCTGTACTTAAATGAGTAAAACTGCAGATTTACCTTTTAAACAAACATTTCAACGTAACTAAAATCAGATTTTATAGTCTTAATTTTATATCCAGTAGAATAAAAACTACTGTTCGTTAAGTCTAAACAACAGTAGCCGATAATAATGATATGCCTCCATCATTATAGCAATATCATGCATAGTTATAAATCAAAATAAATTGTACAATAAATAAAAATAAAAGTTCGAAAAAAATCAATTCACCTTTCGTTCTTCCAAGTTTTAATAGCCAGCGGCCATTTTGATTTATATCTATCGAAATAGGTGTTAATAATGGAACGGTGAAGAATAATTATGAAAAGTGGTATTTATCTACGTATATTAACGTCAAAAGCTATTACATTGTTTTTTTATGATCTGAGATATGTGTGTAGTAAGACGATTTAGATAAATGAACAGAATATTAATATATTATATCCTTATGGTGACAAATAAATAATACAGAGTGTGACCTTGTCACCATCCTGGATTGGGATTCATCCCGTGGATGTAGTATGAGGAAAACATTACTAAAAAGAGAAGCACAACTTGAAATAAACCTTATTAAAGGTTTTTGATGATGATAATGATGAACCGAATACGGTGTAAAATTGGCTTTGGTCCTTTGATCTACAATTCTTGTCTAGATTATAGCGATATGCAATCTGATAGTAAAATAGAGGTAAAACTTATGCAACCACAACAATGTATTCTAATAGTCGGCCTGTTTTGTGTGATTGAATTTCAATGGACGGATGTTTTAATGGAGTAATTTTATCTAACGTAAAACTTAGTTTAATTGTTACAAGTAGGATATTATATACAGAGCATTTTGGGAATAAATTTAAGCAATTACAATGAATTTTAATAAAGAAAAGTTAGTCATAGTTGTATTTGGTATTTTGTATTTGGGTTACTGTAAAGTTTTATGGAGCAGGCGAGCAAACGAGCAGACGTATAGCGTAACGGTAAGCGATTACCGCCGCCCATGGACACCTGCAACACCAGAGGCGTCACAAGTGCGTTGCCGGCCTTATTTTAGTTTTAAAATACATACACCTAAATTTGATAAAGGAATAAATGAAGGAATACATGACCTCCAAATCACGAAGACGCTCATGGTACAGTGCCACTAGCGGTCAAATTATTAATAACTGGTATGTAAATACGGAAACTTACGTTATTATAAATAACTTTTCTTTATCACTTGCAGATCCCTGTAGGCAATATTACAATTAGAACTATTGCATTAGGACACAAGAAGTAACATTACATATAGTGGGCTAGTGCCTGAATATAAAATGTTTAATCTCAGGTTTATTGCGGTGGCGTGCGTTGTTAATGTTTGTCATTTTGTGGACTAGAACTTAATAAGTAATAGATTTTATTAATTTATGTTAGCTATTATAGAAACCTTGAGGTTAAAATGAAGATTTACTACTTAAATGTATGATTGTCTTTATATTTTTGTCATCTTAAATAGTTACTAGCCATTTTTATGGATTTGCATGCGCCACAAAGAGTTGTAATATTCTTTTCATCGAGATCTAAATTAATTCTAAACTAGCTATTGCTTGCAGTTTCACCCGAGTATATGTTCGATTCAAAGTATCTTCATGTCAACTTCATTGCAATCGGTGCAGCGGTTTAGCCAGCGTAACAGAGAGACAGACAGAATGTTCTTCTAATTTTTTCAACTGTTTCAAATGACATAGATCTGACTCTCGCGAGAAATCCAGACAAGGCTTCAGTGTATCAATCAAACTTCGACGCAAAGCCTGATACCCTTCTACAATCTATGTAGCTGTTAATTTAATACCAATAATATTTAATGAGAATATGTTAGGCATAGAGTTGTACGGAATAACCCACAGTTGCAATGTTATTGCGACATCTCGACAGTAATGAGACGTATATCAGTAGCGTGTGTTTTGATCTGCGATTACGTGTAACTACTGTCTTGCATATTAGTATAGACTGTTTCATATTGATAAATTTATATACAGTATGTGTGATGTTTGGATCCTCGGAGGACCTTGTACGATATGTACAATATAAAGAGTTACAGTACAAAAGAATAATTAAACCACTTAGCAGTAAGGCTGATTCGCCTTCTGTTTAAAACCTCGTGGTGTGTAAATGTTGGGAACATTAACATTAATAGTGTTTTCTCTCCCATATACTAGTAACCAGTATTCTGTGCTCCACAGTTCTCACTCTTTATTCAGTACTCTTAGTAACTAATAGAAATAAAAATTAAACACAAAACTATGACCAAATATATCCAAACCGACCAAAATTTTCCTTGTTTGGTTTACACCGACGATTTCAATTTTTTTTTGTATCTAAGAAGCGGTCGGCTACGCAAACTTATTGAGATGCAACTATCCGCTTTTAATAATTTACTATTTCAACTACTTTTGTAAAAAAATTAGTCTTTTAGGGAATATATTTATCAGATAGACACATCAATCTGAAGTAAAATATTTTCAGAAACTTTTACACATTAGGTTCATTCTTTATATGTAAAGGCAGTACGCACTTCTTATAATAAGCCTATATATTCAGGAGAAAAGTCGAAATAAATCCAAGAGTCTTGAACTTTGTAAGCTTAAATGGAGTTAGCGTCTGTACGGTTGGCTTAGAACTACTAAACTAGACACGACATAATTATATTTAGATGGTAACCGCTCTTGGATTCTGCTCATGTTTTCCATAGTAATTTTGGCAGCTAATACACAAGAAAAGATAAGCCATTTGTCACGCAATTCGATGATATTTTAGTGAAGTGTGGTGATTTTCACGAATACCCATGAGTCTATATCAACACTACTATTTGGAAGGATTAATAAAATACCGTTTGGCTATCAAAGAGTTTTTAGACACTATTTGAGGAATTACTTAGAAAACAGCATGGCAGTGCTATCCAAGATTGAGTTTTAAAAATATACAGATAACTAGCTTTCGCCCACGTATTTGTCGGTTTACGCGGTAAAGAGTAGCCCATGTCTCTCTCTCACGAATCAAAGTATCTCCATGCCATATTTCATTAAAATTGGCGCAGCAGTTTAGTCATGAAAGCGTAATAGACAAAGAGACAGAGTAAATTTCAGATTTACAATCATTCATTCCATTACATCCTAAACATGAAAAATAAACCTAAATAGAACCTTTTCTACTCAGTATATTTTTTAATTTTCTAATCCATTTATTTGTTTCTTGAAAAATATAGAGGTTTCGTTTAACTTTTGTGCAAAAGTAAGAGTATGCATAGCACTTAGTGAGCCATGGTTAAATAATCATGTTTCGTATCTATTGTTTAAATCCCGCTTACAAAACACAGTTTTCAGTAAATATAATTGATTACACGGGCATTGTTGAAATGTAGGTAAATGATTTGGTTCGCTGCAACTTACCGAATGATAGCATTTGATGCTAATTTTTCTGGTATAAGTATGGTCTGATAGTTTATCAGTATGGTTTGAAATAAATGTGTTAACTCACTTTTTTCCTAAGCCTGATAAAATGAGATGAGCAAAAAATACACTATTATGTACTGTTTCTAAAACAATTAATTTTTTAATATTTCTGAAATAGTTTTGTTGATATTACTAATATACGTATTTAAAATAAATTGATTATAAAAAACGATTTTTTTTTGTTGGAAATAGTACAATGTTCTGTCACAACCGGGTTAGAATTTATTGTGCGAATGCGAATATGCAGCATAGTCTTTTCTTAAAATTTATCTTCGCAAGTAAAACAAAAGCTAAAACAAAAGTTAGGTACGAAATAGTGCAAGTCTCGCATAGAATCGTTCTCTATCCGAGACTTGCACTATTTCGTACCTAACTTTTGTTTACCATAATCTATTTAAACTGCTTCTTTTCTCCCTCCGTTTATAATTCTAAGAAGGCTAGAGCTATCTTCATTTAGGCAAGAGGATTTATTTAAAAGTTAAAAGAAAATAATGAGTTAGTGAGTGAGAAATCTCTTCGGTTTTTGCTTATGAATTTCCATTTATCACATCACACTAATTTATAAAGATTTGTGAGTGTGTATTTTTGTTTCTTTTTTCCGCAAAAACTAGTCGATGGATTTTGAATGAAACTTTACAGTAATACAGCTTATACATCAGAATAACATATAGGCTACTATTTGCCGCGATAACCGACACACACGCGGGTGGAGCCGCGGGTAACAACTACTTGGTTCACGCATGAAAAAATTTAAAAAGCATATTTAGACATAACAACTTTTGAATAAATTTATGTAATCTATTCGTATTTATATTACTACTTATGTTAACCGAGCCATTGTTGTGTCTACCAGTGCGTGGAAGTCCTCTCTTAAGAGGAAACTCATCCCAGCAGTGAGACGTTATGGGTTATTGACGAGTCATTGTTACGAATCTATTGATTCAGTAGTTGAGGCGCTATAGTGGAACATACATATGTACATTAACTGCCAAAACTATTAACCTTCCTGTCGGCATCACAGCAGTCGGAAAAATTGTGATATTGGTAGCTGATCAAATTGCACATTAGTCGCAGAAGAACTTTTCTGCCATTATATCAGGGTAGCATATATACTGGTTTGCTATCATTTCGGAATAAATTAATGTCAAAATTGATTGCGTTGAACGCGAGATATCATTGAATGATTTAAGGGCGTGCACGCACTAGCTTTCTAAGTAACCGTGCGAAACGAGCCTTTCTAGCAGTAATCTATAACTGGATTATTGGAAAACATATTGAACAATAACAAAACGGTAGTCGGACCACGACTCTGAGTATTGGATTCTTAATATCGGTTTAGTTTCAATAGAAGTGGCTTCTCGAGGTGTTAAAGTAATAATTTTTTAAAATATATAAACACAATTTTGGTAACATAATCTAAAAGAATATGTTCAAGAATGTTTTAATGTTCCACAGTTGGACCACTAATTGGATATTTAAAATTTAATAAGATATGAATAATTACATGATATATGATAAAATTTTATGTTAAATCGTTGACATTTGATATTGGTGCTAATTCTGTTGTTTGAGAACTCTCTAAAGTAGACTAATAATTACTTAAACTGAGCTTTGTTATGTTAAACGTTATTCTAAATGTCAAAGATTTACTAAAATAAGTTAAATCTCAAAAACAATCACAAAATTTTAACAAAAAGAAATCATGAAATCAAGAACTGGATCAAATTGAAATGGAACCACGGGAAGCACCAACTTTTAAATAAAACAAGAATTATCGAAATCGGTAACAACATAAAAAATAGACAGTTAAAAATAGATGTTATCTAAATACATTTCTACCAAAATAGCATTTTGGAAATACTAAAATAAGGGACTTAAAGATAATTTTAGAGAAATTTTGGTTTAATGAGACAACAACAGAATTAGCGTCATTAACAGGCTTCTTCCGCGTTACACAAACGGACATCTATCTTTATTTTATTACGTTGTGTATGTGTTAATATTCTGAGAAGGCTTTCAATTGAGTTTAAATTCAAAATTTATAAAAAATCTGATAAACCTATCATTATTAAAACTGCACTGCAATTTTCACTATCCATCATAATTATTTTCGTTGTATTTTTTGCCATTTGCCCGGTTTTATTCAGGATCCACGGAATGTTACAATTAGAGTAAAATATTTGAGAAGTTTCTTTTATAAAAGACCTGGTGCTAGCTCGCCAAGATTCACACAGACTTCGAAATAAAAGAATTGGAAATTGGGGTGAGAAAAATGAATGGAGTGAGAAAGCTAACCCTAGCTTTCTCACTCCATTCATTTTTCTCACCACAATTTACAAGTAATACCATTAGTTTAAGGTGGGACGCATACAAATAGTTTTGTCCACTTCTAAACTAGATGGGCCTAATTCCAACCGTATCTAGTTTTGATCTAATTCTTTGTTAATATTATTTCCAATTGATCGTGAGACGTGACGCTCGTGGAAGTGAAACTTCTCTTTTGTAATGAGCGATTATCAATACGATTCTTGTTTTTTTTATCGAAATACAATATCGATTGCGAAATTCGCGACGAATTCGAGATTAAGTTCTTTCGTTCGGATAATAAATTTATAATATGCCATTATTTTGGTGTTTTTCTTTTATGAATTAACGTTTTTGTACGTTATATCACAATGTAATATTCTATTATGTACAAATATAAATAACAGTTTTATAATAAACACAAAATTATAAAATAAGTGTCTGATTTGCGGTCGTTTTAAATGTAATTTTGTTTTTTAGAGATTTCGTTTATGTAAAATTGAGTTCTTGTTACCGATAGAGATTATTAATAAATTAAAAATGTATTAGATTGGTATGTTATAATTTTGTATCATAATCAACAGAAATAGGCGGAAGTTTTATTATTGCCTCATTATTATAACCTTCATCTACATCACCAACGTACATGGTCAAAGATCAACTAGGAGAAAATATTTTTAAAGGTACTATGACATAATTTTTTTCTTCAAGTTGATATTTTTGATTTGATCTAGATTCAACGCTAATTATTAAATTATTATGAGTTATATATATTCTTATTATTTAGTTTTATAGATTATTTATTGTTGATAAACCATTAGGTCATGAGTCTGCTTATTTGATTCCTAGGTACTCAAAAAACAAGTAAAGTTTAACAGCTATAACTTGACTACTAAGAAACCTAGGATAAAATTTATACAGCCTATGTGACACCTCATTCAATTAATTTTAAATTGTGGAAGCTACGGTGGAACATATATATAAAGACTGCCAAAACTATCATCCCTCTTTTGGCTTAAAGTCGTATAAAAAGGTAGGTATTACACACACTATTTAATTAAAATAATCACAAATTTTAACAAAAAAAATGTCTTTAAGAACTGGACTAATGGGAATGAGACCACACGGTAAGCACCAGCTTTCAATTAAAAAAAGAATAATCAAAATCGGTTTATCCAGTCGAAAGTTATGAGGTAAGGGTAACAAACATATAAAACAAGAAAAAAAATAAGAAATGTTTAACTTGTGGAAAACTTACACCATTTATTGAGGAGTGTCTCAGATGTGAGTCTAGTGAAAATAGTTTAATGTCCGACTTAAATTTGAATGGAGCCGACGTAGAAATGTTTCCCAAAATTGTATCGGAACCAAATAGCGATGATGCGAAAGCTCTGTTCAAATTTATGTCGATTGTTCTCAGACGATAAGTATGTAGTAACTTGTTCATGATACGATGGAACTGACGTACGTGGTGCGCAAGAGTTCAAAAAAAAATTATTTAAAAAAAGTAGAAAAAAAAACAGTCGAATTGATAACCTCCTCCTTTTTTTAAGTCGGTTTAAAACATTGAAATTGCTTTAATGTATAATCTTTTACACATCCAAAGCCATCCATTCCTATCTAGTTAATCGTACGGTAAAGCGAGTTATCCAACATGTGCTGTCAATAATATATAATCAGTTAATGGGCTTGTACTTTTGTAATGATACTCTTGATGTGTTGCGACTTAGGGCGGATTTTGCTACTTGATGAGGAGGTTGGGGTGAAACAATACAATATCACAGACAATCGGCAAATTTATTTCAGTTTCTAAACAGAAGTGGTAAAAAAATTTGTAAAACTTACATTAAGTGGTGCAGTGCCTTGGCACATCAAGGTACTGCACCACTTAATATAACTTTTATGTGCATAAAATGAAATTGTTGACAATAATTACGACACCGTTATATTTTATTCTAACAAAATACATAAGTAAATGAAATTTTAAAGATTAACAAGGGTGTTTTTTATCATAAGCCTATCACAGTACACTGCTATATATAAGCCTCTCCAACTCCTCCTCACCTCCACTTCGTTCTATCCTCGGCTATGTTTAACTATGATTTTTTTGTGAATAATAATATGAAACAATACTACAAAGTTAATCATTATATAAAATTAAGTCAGAGTTATGTTAATCTAAACTATCAACTAATTCAATGGCCACAAATCAGATATTTTAGAATTCTTTTCTTAACAAATATCTTTCGATTTACAACTTTTGGTGTACATCATTCATTTCAGTGGTATAAGATAAAATTAAATCCTACTATACAACTAGAAAAATATACACACATTGTTGAAATATTACACATTTTAACAAAAACTCTCCGCTGAGGTTGGTTTTATTTCAAGTAAACAGTGCCTTTCAACCCTCTTCTCCTCCCGCTTACTACTTGACACAGTTACCGATATAATTGTAGCAATTTACCGGTACAACTGGCGACGGTTGGACCTGG
Source organism: Spilosoma lubricipeda (assembly GCA_905220595.1). Classification (NCBI taxonomy): domain Eukaryota; kingdom Metazoa; phylum Arthropoda; class Insecta; order Lepidoptera; family Erebidae; genus Spilosoma; species Spilosoma lubricipeda. Next base: position 5,293,948 of record HG992287.1, on the reverse strand, counting down.
ACACGTCAAAACATATCGAGGTAACACCTTGCGCAACTCAGAGCCTTGATTGAGCCATTCACATATAATCAGTTGTGCATTTATGCCAGTTTCACTCACTGTACTCCACAGTCAAAGTGTCCCTTTAGGCTGGTTTAAAATGTATCAGCAATTTTCCCTTTAACCAATATGATATTACATATGTGCGTGCATGTAGTGTAGGCTAGTTAGGTAGTTGCTGTAGATTATAGGCTGCTTGCGGGCCTTACAGTTAAACAGTCACGTTTTCAACTCACGAAATATAATAAACCCTATAGAATATTGATTAAAATACTTCAGAGCAGTCCAAAAGTACGGCATTATAAGTATACCTGGATGAAGATTTGTAAATTCAGATGGCTTAGTACACAAGAAAAAAATTGATAATACTTTCTCCAAAGTCTTTAAAGTGTATACGCTTATTTAAATAAAGAGACGTTTTAGAGCTAAGTTAGCAAAGATAAAAAGAACAATTATATAAATAAAAATACTAATAAAATTATGCTATAGTTTCATAATAAAAATAAGGACTCGTATTTAATATCTGTTAAAAGCAATAGCTATCACCTTTATAATCACCATTATATCAATTTTATACATCTTTATTTAAGTTTTAGCATTACTTTTAAGATAACAATTAACAAATAAATAAATAAATATTACTAATCAATATATCGATATGATAATACATGTTGACTAACACAAAAAATTCTAAACATTAGCAAGACAAATAAAAAAGAAAGTTTATGAATACTGAGTCCATGGATAGACTCGTCCAAATTTAAAAGTATTCAATCGACACTTGTTCGGGTACCACTCGCAATGTACACGAACGATGCGTAACGCGGTGGCTCACCGAAGCTCATTTCATGGTCTATTGTGATACCTTGTGAAAGTAATCAGTCGCCACGACTTTTTTTGCTTCCAATAATTACAAACGCCTATGTTCTAGTTAAATTTTGAAGGGGAATTCGGTGTGTTGATCGGAAAGTGTTATAGTTGAATGATTGCCGCGATTGCGAGACTTAATGTCGGCGACTAATCGGACACGTTGAATAAAAATAAACCTGGCGAGTTTAAATCGTGCACTTTAATGACAAGTGTATATTTCATCCATTAGGAAAATTTATTGTCAAACATATTTTAGTATAATTATAACATTGGTGTCATTAAGATGTAAAGAAAAAGGTATTTACAAAATCGATCTTTCGTGTTCCGTACGAACTTTGTATATTCGAATATGTTCTGTTACTCAAACTATTATTTTGGTTTTGTTGAAAATAATTATGCTCATAGTCCCAAATGACTGCGAACATAAATATTTGATGTTAATTTTAACGCAATACCCAAACCTGTTAGTAAACATAAAGGTTTTTATACCAACAACTAATTCTTTACTAGTACCTTAAAACTAAAGTATTGTAGAACACTATAGTCCACCGACTAGTGGCTATGTTGAACTCGAACCGACTAATAACTGCACGCAATCTCGGGTACTAGGTGCCGGGGAACCAGGTGCACCCTCAAAAGGAAATCCCTGGAACCCTGTTTCTGCTAGGCTGACAGATGGCCTCACCTGTCACCTCTAGGCTAGCGCTTTTGGAGGGCATAGATTGTTCTGCGACCTCCTGCGTCTGAGTCGTCTGCGGTACCAGGCCCGTCCGCGGACCTGTCGGACCGGGAGCGACCTGCCCGATCCGGCTCTGCTATCATAATTCTGATAAAACTAAGCACTGCGGTCCCTAGATGTTACAATCTCTAGTAACTTCGATAGAATACGAGTATCAATATCTTATTTTTTGAACAGAAATCACCCGAGAGTTCCTTTTAATGACAACTATTTATTTGCTTCTAATGTAAACGTGTTACTATTATAAATGTGAAGTGTATCGAATAGAGCCAGTAGCAAAAATCTACAATTGAAAATGAAACGAAAGATAAATAACTATGGACCTAGAATTTACGCTACAGTAAATAGCGCATCACAAAACAGTGAATTGTCGAAAGTTCGAGAGCAATCATTCTAGTTTTTTACATTACTATAGAGTATAGACGATTGAAAAACCTTCTTGTTTAAAAGCCTCCTTGATCACAAAATTTATGTACAAATTGAAATTTTAATATTAGAACCTGTTACTACACGACAAAGTTTTTTCTAAAGCTATGTTTAAGAGTGGGTGATCAATTTTTCGGCTAATCATAATTTAAGAAGAAAGAAAAGAAGAAGAACTAACGTATTTATTGTAGGTACACATTCGTACAGTTTGTTTCTCCAAGTTTCTGAATTAAATCACTTAGTTAAAGAGTGTGAGAAATAAAACTAAGACACAATATAGCTGTGAATTTAGTTAACTGTAAAGTAAAAAAAAAACTTTAACCAATGACGTGTCAAAACTTTTTTAGTTTAGACTTATTGTTTTTATATATAAGGCCTCAGTTAGTGCGGAAAACCCGGGATCTATTCCCGGTCAATATATAATACCGTAGGATGATTATGACGGATTAAGAATACAGAAATTCACCACTTAATTCATTTTGTGGTTTTCATAATAGCCGAGAGGGAACAAACTACGCAGACAAAAGCACTGTTGAGAGAAAGAAAACTTAAAATAAACCTTATACTAATCAGCCTGACCAGGGTGGTGTAGAAGGCAAAACCTGAATCCTAAACAGAAGCTTTTGTCCAGCATTGGACTATTAAATGTTAGTGATGATGATGATGCCTCAGTCAGTCAGGATCTTATTAGTTCTCAAGCAAGATGATTTCAATAAATTGAAACCACAAACAAATCACAAATCTTTCTTATTCTATGTAACAGTAATTTCCAATTCATTGCTTTTTACAAAGAACTCATTCAATACATTTTATGCAACAAAATGAATAAAACGAAATGCATAAAAGATCTATTAACTTGCACTGATGGAACCAGTGGACTGCATGCATTGTGTATGTAGAGAACAAATTTTTGACACAATGCTTTTTGATAGGTACAATTGAACGATTCATTCATCGACAACATTCGAAAGTTAAAAAATAAAGCTTGTGTTATAAATGATTTTTAAAAATGGTATTAGAACGTCAATATAAACAGAATACTGTCTAAAAAAATTGAGGAAAATTTGGAATGAACTTTAAACTTTGAATGTGTTGAAATATAATTGTCTGTTACTTGAATGACCGAGTTTGTATACTAAATTTCATGAAAATTGCTGGAGCGATCGGTACAGATTATACATAGGTAGATATATTATAAATACAAGAATTACTCGTTGAAAGGTACTAGATGATATCTACATACGAGAATTAATGCGGACACGTAATTTAAATAGTCTGACAGTTCCGTCAGACGCGATTACCGGCAGACTCGAGCCTTCATCTACTATGTATTTTACGTTAATTGCTGTATGCACTCGTGTACTGATTTATAAATTAGTTAATAAAATATCAACTTTCTTTCTTACTCTTATTACATTTTTATGAGTTTTAAATGCTTTGTAAATGGCGACTTATGAATATGGAAACTACTTGAAAATAAAGGTGTCTAGAACATTTTTGTACTCTGAAGTTCATAACGTAAATAAATAATAATAAATAAATAAATATTTCGGACATCTAACACACAACGCCATCTAGTCCCAAGCTAAGCAGAGCTTGTGTTATGGGTACTAGACAACTGATATAAATACATATAAACTTTTTTTTTGTAAATACATACATATTATACATAAAAAACACCCAAACTCCTAAACAAATATTTGTAGATCATATAAACATTTGGCTGGACCCGGGAATCGAACCCGTGACCTCATGATCAGCAGTCGCACATGCCAACCGCGAGACCAACGAGGCAGTCAACATAAGAACGTTTACTTTCATTATAATATAAATATAAAAACAAATATGTAGGGTACGTTAATTATTCTTTATTTTTAACATGAGAGAGTGCTTTACAAACTACAAAATTACATAATAATCCTTGCATTACACTGTACTTAATTTTTTATTTAATTCTAACAACGTTTAATGAATAGAATTTTATTGTTCCCAATATATGTAAATACACAGACACAATGTTAAAAAACTGCACCTTGAAGATCTCGCACTGTTTATACTTGTCAGTGTGTGTACAGTAGAAGTACGTGTTAGTGAGTCGCTAAGTAACTTGCATATTGCTTAAATTAACCCTCAACATGTTTGGTGAAATATACCTCAAAATAGCGTTCAAAAATAAAAACCTACCAACCCTATAATGTGTATGTTATACCCAGTTTACCGCACTCTCCGGTCTCACTGACCACTCCACAGAAGGCTCTAATCGTGTAATTGACTTCCCACGAGCACTTATACTTTTTTGCCGTCCCGTGCCTCCAATCTCTGTGTATGCTGCTTACTGGCTGTTTAGTATTATTTTTTTTCAATGGAAATCAAGAGTGTTTGAGGAAATTAGTCTTTAGTGATATTGATAACTTAAATGTGGCAGGTTATTTAGTTGTATGATTTATTCTATGTAACATATTGACATATAAAATATAAAATCAGTCATGAGGTAAGGCAGGGGGTTTCCAGAAGCCTCTGATGCGTTCCTGAAGCCCATCCTGACTGCCGAGGTAGGCCGCCGCGGGGTTTAGTGGGTAGACGAATTCGTCGGGAGTCCCACACAGGCCCTTTGTGTGTCTCCCCCATGGAGGGTATAGTGTATGATGCATTCCAGGCGTAAAAAAAAGTTAAATAGTTGGTTGATTTATTCTATGTATGTTACACAGAATAAATCAAACAACTATTTAACTGTTGACATATAAAATACCAAAATGGATAGTTTTAAAAATAGTTTAGATAAATAGGTACTTAATAAGGATTCTGGTTAACTAAATTTATTCATCCTTATTGTGTAAATTGGGCTTTGGTAGACTTAACCAAGATTTAAAAATAAATACCTTCTATTACCTACTTTTCTACCTACCTACCTTTCTATATATACCTTCTACCTTTAACTTATCAATTTGTAGCAACTTAAACATAAAGCGCAGCAAAATTCATATTACCGAACTATGGTGAAACTCCTAATCCTTAGATCGCGATCTTAGCATAATTATTACACACAGATGAGTGATGATCTGCCCAAGGCGGCTGACAATAGCTGGATGCGAGAAGCCCAAGATCGAACTAAGTGACGTGCAATTGGAGAGGCTTATGTCCAGCAGTGGACTGCAATAGGCTGATGATGATGAAGATTACAAACCAACATCAACCACCCTGACCCACCAAGCTTACCCGCTTGATCACTTTACTTGGTCGGAGGTTCCTTCTACTATGTTAAAAGAACATGACACCCGTTCCTCCAACAATCCAACAAAAACAAGTATGTTTGTTAGATAAAATTTTGCTTATTTGCTGTTAATACCTTTAAGAGCCTCCGCAGACTACAAACTTTTTAATCGGCCTATAGTTTTATGACTCATAGCCTAGTTGCATTTGGTGATTAGAAACAATCACCGAGGATAGGCCAAGCCACACACACTCACATACATGCATACTGACACAGACACAAAAGCAAAACACTCGCACATTCGACTGTGCATTACCTAGCACTTACACTCGATATATTTGCAGCACTTCCTATATTGTTTATTTTTGTTTTATTTATTTATTTTATGCTGATTTATAATTGTACTTTATTGATTGTTATTTTTTACTTTTCTTTTTTATTTACTTAATTACTGTGTACATTTTATTTCTTTTGTTAAATAAAAGTCTCATAAGGTTGCTGAACGGAAAGAGACTGGATCCCACGACACAGGGAATCCTAGTGTGCGATTCAGGGATCAAACCCTGTACTTGTATATAATTTTGAAACAATAAGGAAATCATTATTATTATAGGATAACAGTGAAGCTTAGTTGGAGGCCTTTGGGCGGCTTAAAAACATCCAACGGCAAGATGACGCAGCCACAACGTTGTCTTGCCAGTCCCCAACCCGCAATTGGCCAGCGTGGGGACGTATGGCCTTAACCCTCTCCTGAGAGGTGACCCGAGCCAGCTGTGGGATATTATGGATTGTTTATTGATTGATTGATAGTTTGGTCGAGTTGGTTTATGGCTTGTTTGTCGGCCGATACCGAATCATACATCTTAATACTGATTAAGAAACCAATCAAACTATCGGCCGGTCGAAATGATGTATATATGTAATATGTGTAAAATCGTATGAAATATTATATTCTAAAAATATATGTTTTATAATCTTAGAATAGAATATAGTAAATGTTATTACGATTACGTTTCTCCATTTCTATTTCATGTATATAAATCTAAAGTTTTCATTTAAAACTACTTCAATATATTCTCAAACAACTTTGACTTCGATATCCCACAAAATCTTTAATCCCACTAATAAATCACTTGCTACAAATAAAATCTCGTTACTCAGACCGCATCTGTGTACCGAGCGTTACATTGAAGCAGTTGCTGCGACGGACTTACTTCTCAAAGAAACCTACGATATGCGGTTATAAAATTTACAACCTTTGATATTTTAGACCGAATTCTTGCTAGCATATGGTTTAGTTTAGAATATTAGTAAAAGTCTGATAGACCAAAATGGAATTAAAAAAGTAATCGAAAATGAATGCACGTCGCCTCAGACGGCCGAGAAAGGAAAGCACGTATTTGTCGCGGTTCCGTAAGAAAAAATCTTATTTCATTCATAAAATGAGTCGCATTCAGAACGTAGGTTTTTTTTCTTTCGCTGGACCGAGTTATTCATCGGCTCGCTTGATCGACGTGAAATGATGTCAAAACTTGACTTTTTTTAGGGTTCTTTACATTTAACACACTGTTCACACTCGAGTGGGTCCGTCACGGATACGGATTTTCATAGATCGGTTCCCAAGCTGATGAATTTGGTCTTATAGCAGTCGATTTCTTATTTTGTTTGAATCTCAAGTTTAATCCTAACACGCATGATGCAGCAGTATTCACCTGAATGCTTACAACAAATTATTTCATTATTTATTTGTCACTAGCTGAACCCCGCGGTGTTACCCGCGGTTATTGTTGTACCGCGAGTAACGCCGCGGGGCAAAGTTCGTCTAAAAAAAGTAGCCTAAGTTACTCCCTGGATCATCAGCTACCTGCCAGTGAAAGTCCCGTCAAAATCCGTTCAGCCGTTCCAGAGATTACCCGGAACAAACAGACAGACTGGCAGACAGACAGACAAACATATTTTCAACTACATTTTTGGTATAGGTCTCGTGTATACATACATGCATACACATATGCATTGATTAAAAAGCTGTTATTTTAAAATTACAAACAGACACTCCAATTTTATTTATTTGTATAGATGATCTATCTTCTCTGTTCTGTGGTCATGATGGTTGTGAACCAAATGATCTGCATGTCAAAAAGCTTAATACAGTTTCAATCAATGAATAGTAATAATGTTGAGTTAAGTTATTTCCAAGCTGAGAAGAAATCCATTTACCCTATGCTAAGTCTTGCCATAAATACTGTTACAATTAAAAGAAAACAAAATCTTACTTTTGAATTTAGAATATGTCATTTTGATACGATAGTTCATTGTGTTTTCTTATTTTCGCGCCAATATAATGTAAAATATTTTGTGATATTAAAATGGAGTAGGGTGATAAAGAGAACCGAATCGCTGTGATTGCATTACAAAAAGTAAGTATGGACCCAAATACAATTTTCTAAATCCTTCATTTAACAAATTCAATTCGTTCAATTAATTCAACTCAAATATTACAAAAATAAAATAAAAATTACAAATGGAAATGTACTTTAAGAAAAAAAGGAAACTTTAAATGTTTGTGATTTTTATACAAAAACAGCCACTGTTTGAGTGTGTATAAATTACAAAGTTCAAAACAGAAAATGCAAATTTTGAAATTTGTAATCTAAAAAAATATATCTTGACACGCTAGACACACCTACTTGATACCTTTTTACTTCATATATATTTAAAACATTGATACTTAGTGCTATACTATAGGTTCTTATCTTGGAAATCTGTGAAAATGTCAACTAAGTCGATATTACAACACAAAAAATATTTATACCATTTTTGTAACAGTAAGGTATTTAAAAATCGAATTCATATACAATTAAGACAACTTGGCTGGTGGACCCCACACGGTCACAAAAACGTCCAACAATATCACAGCGTATGCCTCACGCAATAAAATAAAACTAGAGTTTACATAAACGGCGAAACTTTCAAACGTAACGCAATCGAGATCACGACTCGATCCTTTGTGAGCATCGATACGATCCATCGATCTGTGCGCGTCGCGGCGTGCACGCATGCATTATGTACTCGCATTCTTCGAGGTCAGTTGCACTATATTCCGCATTTAAATTTTACGGTAACGATTTAGTATTCAGATTTCTGAAAGAGCTTTTGTGGCAATTGCGAGTTATTTCTAAAAGGCTTTATTTAATTTAGTTACAATGGAAGTTGACGTGAGTAAAAGTTAAAGTAATGTAGCAAATTTTGCATGTATGTCAAAGGAATTCTCGAAATCCGATACTATATAGCTTAGAATTGTTGGTGTAAGAAAATAAAACTTTTGTTTAATGTAATAGTACTATATAACTTAATACCGGTGGAGAACGTATTATAGTCATCGAATCTAATAAGGGAAACCAATAGAAGTATGTTGTCCTGTGATAATGATATACAAAAACCAAGTGTGAAAAGGTTATACTTCGAATTATTAAGAGACTAATTAAGTAAAAAAAAAATTACTGCTTAAAGGCGCAAATAATGTTATCTGAAAGAATCGACCTAAATTTTTATTACTATTTTCTACTTAAAATTTTGCAAGAGTACTTTGACAGCTCCTTCGTTACTTCATCGAAAAAGACTATGTTCAGTCCTTTTGTCAAATCATTATTTATTTATTAAAAAATTCTGCAAGACAGGCAACCATCTTCTGGTCAGTTTAATCGGCGTTTAAATATTAAGTGCAACCTTCCAGGTACTATGCCCAGAAACCCGATAGGCATCTAGCAATAGGATCGTTAGTTAGTTCGACTTGAAAGCTATTGCGGGCATTTTGCTTGAAATTAACAATTATGGCCTTACACTCGATTTGTATGTTTGAATGTCCGCATCGACTTGAAAGGGGATCGAGAATAAGTTGTACTTGGGAAAGATTTATACCGTGTTGCTAGAGTTTCTGTTGCAATACAAGTTATGAGAATTTAATGTACATACTCGTAAACATGGATTTATCTTTGCGATAAAGCTGGATCTAACTTTAAATGTCAATATGACGGTGTTGTAGACTTCAGGTATCGTTGCTTACAATTAGATTTTCTTATTATTATGTATATATTATAATAATAATAATTTTATAATAATTTATTTATTTACAAGAAATTACACTCAATACACCTTGCTTACAGATAATATTTCACATTTTTACAAACAAATCAATAATAATAACAATCAGTTCTACGCAAACAAAATATTTTAGTTCTTGGCTTCCAAACTAGGTTTATCACCTGTGACTTGGGAGCCAGTGTTCCTCCATAATCACTTGATTTACAGTCAAACTTAAGGATTTTTAAACATTTACATTTTAACCAACGCTCAATCTTATGAATAAGTGTTTGAGTGCTTGTAAAATTTGTATGTGTGTATGTGTGTGTGTGTGTGTGTGTGTGTGTGTGTGTGTGTGTGTGTGTGTGTGTGTGTGTGTGTGTGTGTGTGTGTGTGTGTGTGTGTGTGTGTGTGCATGTTTCAGTTTGAACTGTTGTACATGCATAAATGTCAGCTTGTAAGGTTTATGAAGGGAAAGCAAATATCTTTTCACACATTATAATTATTGATGTTTGACTAATCATTTTCTTCCTAGCCTTTATTATTCTCAAGATTATTTGGGGTCGGCTACTAGTTCAACCGGTTTTACCTGAATATCAGTTTTTACACGGAGCGACTGGCATCGAATCTCCGCAACCTGAGGGCGAACTGAATTCGAAAGTTGAACTAGTTGTCAGTATATTTGAGGGCACTGACTGCCCAATAACGAATGCCATAGTTGTTCATGACAACTGGGACCGACGGTTTAACGCGCTCTCCAAAGCACGGGCTGGAAACACCGTCATATTCCATACTCCAGGCTGCTACTAAGAATTTCTTCTAAGGCAAACTCAACAGCAGTCCGACACGATAATCGAACTCGAGACCTTTTGATCTGCAGTCGCTTACGCTAACCTCTATACCAACGAGGCAGTTTGATGTATGACTAATATTTTTAATTTTTTATTTTTTTATTTCCACTTTAAAAATAACTGTCATTACAGGCGTAGGCCCATGCGACAGTATATATCACAATATGTTTTATAAGCTCTGCCATACTCAATAATCACAATATTTTTGTGCATCTATTACTGACTTTACAATGTAGTAATAAGATAGGTTCTTTTAATATAAATTGTATTGTATCTTTCATCATATCTATAGAAAAATGGACAGTTTAATTAGACTAGGGGACAAGGTAAGGGTTAGTCTTTATTTTAAAGATGATAGAAATACCTATGTGAAAAAAATAAGCACTCTGACTTATATGACTAACTTGTAGCTACCAAACTGAATATCTGATATACTGTTACGAGTGATATATATATATATAAATATATGTATATCTATACAAATAAATAAAATTGGAGTGTCTGTTTATAATATTAAAATAACAGCTTTTTAATCAATGCATATGTATGTATACACGATACATATACCAAAAATATGGTTAAAAAATTTTTTGTCTGTCTGTCTGTCGGTCTGTCTGTCTGTCTGTCTGTCTGTCTGTTTGTTTCGGGTAATCTTTGGAACGGCTGGACCAATTTTGTCGGGACTTTCACTAGCAGGTAGCTGATGATCCATGGAGTAACTTAGGCTACTTTTTTTAGACTAACTTTGTCCCGCGGCGTTACTCGCGGTACAACAATAACCGCGGGTAACACCGCGGGATTCAGCTAGTATATATATAAACGACGTGAACATATTGATTAAAGAAACGCTTTTGAACAGAGCGGAAATTAAAAAAAAATAGTTAAAAACGATAGACTTTTTCACTCCAGTATACATCGAATATTCCCCTATGAAAAATAACACAAAAGGACGAGAATAACAGGATTCTGTTCAACAAACGTATGCGGTTTTATCCCTGTGGAATCAGCATAATTGTACTCTTGCAATTTGTAAGCAAACAAGGTAATCGGTTGAATGTGAATTCACGTACAAATAAGCGTCCATTAGCGTCTCAGTGTTGGACACCGGAAGAGAGGTCGCACACGGACGGCACGAATCGACAACCTTCGACATCACACAGGTGAAGGCGGGGAGGTTATCGATATCGATAAAATGTTGTATGTTGACATATCTTTATAAAGTACTAGCTGTGCTCACTACTTCGTATACGTGACATTTGGATTTTCAAGTTATTTTTAATTTTTAACCGTTTAAACTTTCCCTGGACTATGAAAAACATTTCAATACCAAAATCAGCTAAATCGGCCCAGCTGTTCTCAAGTTTTAGCGGACAAACGAATAGCAACAAATTTTCGTCGCTTTCTTAACCGACTTCAAAAAGAAGGAGGTTCTCAATTGTACCGTATATTTATATATTATTTATATATATATATTTTATGTATGTTCGCAGATAACTTCATCGTATATGAACCGATTTTGATAATTATTTTTTTAATGGAAAGGAGATATCCAAATATGGTACTATGATAAGGATACTAAGATCTGATGTTGGCATCCATGAGATATCGAGTCAAACCTTCAAGTCGGTTTAGTTTTTTTTCTTTCTTGTACGCTTAGATCTTGCAAAGTAGCCAACGTATTTAAAAGCGTTTTCACTTATAGTAAAAGAGTGTTTAAGTGGAAAATATATATGTAGCATATACCTAGTGGATGAGAACGTAAATTTCTTATATAAGAAATTAATAATTCTCTTTTAAATAAGAGTATTAAAAGAGATAGTATTATTAAATAAGAATATGTGATAATAAGTCTTTAAAAAGAAGACAAGAAATTTAATACGTGAGTTTGGGATGTTTCACATAACTGTCTTGTTTTTGCCAGTAATGTTGGTACAACTAGTACCTTATAATATTTATGTATGTATGTATACATATATATCTATGAAAAATGATATAAATATATATTAAATAATTTATTTATTATATATGACATTATTTCATGATTATCATTTATTTATTACATATGACATTATTTTATGATTATCATTTACTAGCTCTTCTGCCCGCGTATGTGTCGATTAGCGTCGCAAATAGTAACCTTGTTAATCTGATGTATATGCAATATTACCGTAAAGTTTCATCCGAATCGGTTCAGTAGTTTGCGCGTGAAGAAATAACAAACAAAACAAACAAAAAAAAACAAAACACAAACACACACCCACAAATTTTCGCCTTTATATATTAGTGTAATGTGACACACTTTATAAATTATAATATGCCTTAAAATTTAATTAAAAAACGCAAAAAATTTAAATATAATATACGTCACGCTAAACGTATGTAGGTCTCGCGTTACGTATAAGCGCCAGAAATTCCTCCACATCATCGTTACTGGTAGCGTTCCCAAAAGACATCAATGCTTAAAAATATAACTACCTCAAAGTTTTTGTATTTACGCCGTTTGAGGCTTTTCGCAGATGCAGCAGTAGCGCTTGCTTAACAAGCTGTACTTGGAAGATGTAATGACGGGAGGGTGTTAACGCAAATTGTGTCCCACACCGACGGCTTACTCGTCTTCCATGCCAGCAACGATCTGGTCTCTTCAAATCGTCTTATACGTTGGGTTTACGTATAGCTGGAACGCTGCCGGTAAAAAAACATGAGCATCAGCTTCTTATAATGACATTATGTTTCAAAATAATTAGTGTAATGCAAAACCTTTACTAAATCATATCAAAGTCAACCATTTTAATTTATAATGATTACAATTCTCTCATTAAAATATAATCCTGGAATAAACTTTATAAAAAAAAGTATCCCAACCATTTAAGCGTGGCACGTTAAATCTCATCTTAGGAGCTAGGTAATTATCCTGGCGACACTCCAAACTGTCTCGCTCATTTCAATTAGCTCTCTTAAATATTCAATGTCTTTAAAATAGGCTCCGCGATTCTACGTCGTAGCCGGCGCTAGTTCAGAAGTTTCATTACAGCCGGGGTTAATTGTTGACTCCAGTTAGAATGCTTTCGGTTTTATTTTTACGACATCACTTCACTTTTACGAGTTATGAAGTACAACTTGGTACCGTCCGATTTTGACAGTAAAGCCCGTGATTTGATGGTGTTAATTTTTAATGGTTTTTGAATTTTAATCTTGGATTAACGGTAAATGTGACATAATGAACGTTTGAAGAAATATATAAGCTGTAAAATGTTTTATGTTGAGTGCATAAAAGTTTACAACTGTATAGTTAAAATGTATTTAATTAGTGTAATAATAAAGTTATATTTACCTTGAATAGATAAGTTACTCATTTTACCTTCTCTTTTTACTAACATTTTGAGACATTTTATTCTAGAAAAGACTACCTGCCTATATACCAACTTACTACCTATTGATAGATGCAGTAAAAGAGTTTTCCAACGCATGATATTTGACTTTTGAGATTTCGTTTGTACTTTGGTACTTGCTCAATGTAGCTTAGACTAATGATATAAATGGCTAAATTGTTCCGATGAAATTTCCAAAGTGTTCTTTATCACAAATTTACGAAGCGATGCATTGAGGATTTTTCAAAGCAAAAACTAGCAACTAGCAAAAACTAGAAAACAAATCTGGGTTACTAGTTTATCAAACGCTTAAAATTCTGGACAAATCTTAAAAAAACATTTCAAATTTGACGTGTAATCGATAAACGTGTATAATTATGTACACGAATACCAATGCTATTCTAATTAAGAATTTCGCATACGTAACATGACTTTGTACAATTCTAAACTCAAACGAGCACTCTCCACTCACATATAGATATGATCAATGATATCGATAACGTCTTGTCGATATTTCCGCATCGACAATTGGCCGGTGTGCGGGGAATGCGTCACAGCGCATCACTACGCACACGGACTGATGATCATTGCCGGCGCATGCGCTCTATAAATAATATGTTGTAAAACGATTTTCGATAGATTAATCTGAATCGTGCGCACGGTCGTGCGCCGGCGGCCGCAAGAGGGATCTATTGTAGATCGATACTGATTTAGGAACGGTTAGAAGGTACGGGAATACTGTCGTATTAATTGTGGATTACCTAGGGTGTTTATGGGATGTATGCTTACATCCCTCATGGTGTCATCTTATGCTTAAGTACACCAGGTACCTATCTGTCACCTGACAGTGGATGAAGCAGACCTTAAATAGATTGAATATTTAATTTGGCCATTGCAATAATGAAGTGCTTGAATGAATAAAACAGTATGTTGCACTTTCTAAATATCGAGAGATCAGACCACAAAATTAGAAACTTAGATTATTGGATTCTGCATATGCTTTCCATCAGACAGAGTAGAGTAATTTTGGCAGGGCCAATCATAAAAAAAATAGCCTAGATGACGTGTTACGTTTTCAGAAATGGCTGTAGTGCAAAAATTACTTTTTTACTATCTCTGTACTTACTAATTATGATGTAACCACGTTACTGTAAGACATTAAAAGGATAAAAAAATTAAATTATCCATCAGCAACAGTAGAAGTGGCAAACAAAGTTATCAAAGTCATGTTATCGACGATATCTTGATAACTTGTATTCTGTAGAACAAAGTGCTGAATTTAAAAAACAGTACTATCCATATCTTGTAGATATCTAGTACTACAATCGAGTACGCGCACGCGTGTTCGTACGTGATACATAAAATGTGCGCCGGCGCAGCCTGTGGGAAACAACCGCTGTGCCGCCACTATTTGTTCTGGAATGGTAATCAATATAGGGAACATTTAACGTAGAATTCCCTGTGATATTTTTAAATCAGCATATTAAATAAATGTCAAGTGATTTATCGCTATATATAAACAAATAATAATAATTTTAATCAATTTTGTTTATTTTGTATTTTAATAATAGTCAGCCAATATACCCTGTGAAAGCACAAGAAAAAGCTCAATAATTAGCTCACGAGGTCTAGCCGGCCTAAATTTGCCGAATACTCCCTCACTCTATTTGCGTATTATCTTTGTGCTGTGTATTTATATTAAACTAGCTGAACACTGAAGGGACGAAGCTAGTCTAAAGCAGTAGCCTAAGTTACTCCTTATATCATCAACTACCTATACCAGACGAATAGATAATACCTGGCAAAGACACTGGTCCCTCAGGTAAATCATGAAAAATAAATCTGTACTCATATCTAAAAAGAAAACCGTCTACGACACTTGCATACTTCCATGTCTCATCTACGGCTGCCAGACCTGGCCAATAACACAGAAAATTGAGCACAAACTAGGTATATGCCTAATCCGCAAGGGGGCGACGTTACGCGTGTGCCGTACGTCGCCTAAATAGAGAGCCCGCTTCTGTGCGGGCAAGCGCTGGGAGGGGTCCGGATGTGTTAATAACAGCAGTTCCCGGATCCCTCCCGTCTCAGGCGCAGAGTGGCACACCGTGTGGTTTTAGTCGGTTCGATTCCGACACACCGCCCCGCCACAATCCCCGGCGGGGTGACGGCCCGAGGGGGTTTCCACACGTAAAAAAAAAAAAAGAAAAGGTGTATGCCTAATGTCTAGTTGGTACTAAGGTTGAAAGACAAATGGAAAGCTGCAATAATTAGGAGCATCACCAAAGCAGCAGATGTTAAAGTAAAAAAATAAACCTTGAAATGGAAATGGACTGGTCACATGATGAGATCAAGAACAGGAAAGTGAATCAAAAATGTAACAGAAGGAGACTTGTGGACCGGAAAAGGCGTAGAGGCAGGCAGAAAAAAAGGTGGGAAGACGATTTGCTCAAGCTTGGAGAAGGACAGTAATGGATAGGCAAATGTAGAGTTATCTTGAGGAGGTCTATGTCGCAAGACAGGCAAGACAAACAAGTTACATACATACAGAAAATAGATAGAAGTATAGTTAATATAGTATAGTTAGCATAATTTCATGTTTTTATTCAATATTCAAAGGTCAGAGTAAATAAAGGCCATTTTGATTTTTTATTTCTTTATTATATAGATAAGTTGCCTGTAAGATATTGCCTTGGAGCGATAAGGCCGCCACTTGTACATACTTTATAATAGTTTTAAGTTTATCATATATTTTTTTATACGGTGTACAATAAAGAGATTTATTATTATTTTTATTATTATAAGTCTAATTTCAAAATAATTAGTTTTTTTATGTATGGCCTGCCAAAATGACTCTACTCTGCCTGATGGAAAGCATAAGCAGAATCCAAGAGTGATGATCACCATACTCATTGCGAATGCAGACTATGCAACAATGCAGCATGGTGACTCACACCATGGCGGCCTAGTGATGTTTCTGCATCATTGGGCCTCCAGTCTCGCACTCAGTTGCATTTTTTTGAGCTCTTAAGACTTCCAAACAGCTATTGAATCTAATCTAAAAAAAGCTCCAGAGTAAAGTGGCTAGTAGTAGACCATTTATATATATTGTGATTGTACAGGACATCGCAAGCTAAAATATCACTCAAGGGTAGGTAGCCTAATCGAGGTTTATCTTATCTATACATATATACAAATAAATAAAATTGGAGTGTCTGTTTGTAATATTAAAATAACCGCTTTTTACTAAATGCATATGTATATATACACGGTACATATACCAAAAATGTAGTTAAAAATTTTTTTGTCTGTCTGTCTGTCTGTTTGTTTCGGGTAATCTCTGGAACGGCTAGACGGATTTTGACGGGACTTTCACTGGCAGGTAGCTGATGATCCAGGGAGTAACTTAGGCTACTTTTTTTAGACTAACTTTGTCCCGCGGCGTTACTCGCGGTACAACAGTGACCGCGGGTAACACCGCCGGGTTCAGCTAGTTTGTTAAATATTATTAGATCGAATCCAAAATTTCCTTCCCACTATGATACCGGGACGTGAAAAAGGTTAAGTTGGATGTAAAAACACATTTCATGAGGCCACCATGCTACATTGTCTGCATTCACAATATGGGTAGTGACCACCACTCTTGGACTCCACTTATTCGTCAGATTAAGCATCCATCGGGTAGATTGGAATCATTTTGACACACGTTCCTAAAAAAAACATGTCTATACAAATAAATAAAATTGGAGTGTCTGTTTGTAATATTAAAATAACCGCTTTTTACTAAATGCGTATGTATGTATACAAGGTACATATACCAAAAATGTATTTAATTTTTTTTTTGTCTGTCTGTCTGTTTGTTCTGGGTAATCTCTGGAACGGCTGGACGGATTTTGAGGGGACTTTCACTGGCAGGTAGCTGATAATCCAGGGAGTAACTTAGGCTACTTTTTTTTAGATTAACTTTGTCCCGCGGCGTTAATCGCGTTACAACAATAACCGAACCGCAATACGGATTTTGAGGGGACTTTCACTGGCAGGTATCTGATGATCCAGGGAGTAACTTAGGCTACTTTTTTTAGACTAACTTTGTCCCGCGGCGTTAATCGCGTTACAACAATAACCGCGGGTAACACCGCGAGGCTCAGATAGTTGAGTAATATAAATAAAATTTGTTTTTAGGGCATCATTATAACTGCATAGATTCTTTAAAAACGTCCTAAATAAGAGAAAAGATTGAAGTCCCACCAACATTTTGCTTTGATATTAATATTCTTTCACGAGAAAATATACCTTTTAGATGAAATTTCACTTTGCAGTTTCTTAAATGGAAACTTTAAGCCCCATAAAACTTTTCAAGTATGCTTCACATAAGTTTTACGTTCAATACTATAACTGAACCAAGATACGTTATTTACTTTTGAAAAATTATATCTTCCTTATACCCAATGGAATAAGGTTCAAAATGTTATGTTTAGTAGGTTTCTATATACGTTGTGCTGTTGGTAAATGTGTAAAGAGGCGTTAAATATAAGTTAGTCGTATTGCGAATAGTTATAGCAAGTTGTTCGTGTGTTACAGCATCATCCATGCTCTTTTCGTATGCATTTTATGATAAGAGGACTTTGAAAGTTCTTTTCTGAGTTTCACGCATAAGAAATTCATATTCTCCTATAGCATATATGCAGAGCTATGTTGATTTCAGCACGAACGGGCCGGCTCGACCGGGGCGGTACTACCCTCGCACAGAAAATCAACGTAAAATGACAGCGATCTCGGTGTCGTGTTTCGTCGGGGATCGGAGACCGGAGGCCCAATGATGCAGAAGCATCACTAGCCCGCCATGATGTGGGTCACCATGCTGCATTGTTGCATTGTCTGCATTCGCAATATTTTTTTTTTTTTTTTTATATGGTGACCACCACTCTTGGTTCAGCTTATGCTTTCCATCAGGCAGAGTAGAGTCATTTTGGAAGAGCCAATAAAAAAAAAATAGCACTGGTAATATATTCCATCCATCCATAATCCATATCCAACATAGGTACAGTTTTTTCAAATTAATTTTTATGCCACTAATATGTCCCCTTCATAGAAGTAGAGATAATAGATAGTTAATATAGAATAAAATAAGTGAGAATCTACCTACTACATATGTCCACGTAACTCATTATTGCAAATAGACAGTTTGCATTAACACAACAATGCACATTCGCACATTTGTTAGATCAGCCATACTAGATAGCTTTAGAAACGCAATAACACTAATGCGTAGCCGTAAAATGACACTCGATCGCAATTAGCGATAGCTTCAACGGGCTAGGGCTGTGAAGGACAGTGTTTCTAACGGGTCTATTCTGGTCTTCGTGCGATATATAAATTTATCTCTAGAATTTGATATAAATGAACAATATATATATATATGATATGAACAATATATTCGATAATCCAAACAAAGTATATTTTTTTCAAATCGTCTTCTTGTATCACTTTAAATATTTCTAAAAACTACATTCATTTCCATTTAGTAGTTAAAAGATCTAAGCAAACAGACAGTGGTAGCAACATCATGGGATAAAAATGTGAGTTTTGGCCCTCAAGGCCTCAACTATACAAAATTCCCGGGCAATTTTGTCCTTAATCAACTCCGGCAAGTTGGGAAATTGGTCACAATCATTTGTATGCTCTGTAATTAATTTATTCTCTGTTAACTAAAAATCCAAATACAAAAAATAATTAAGTACTAGAATGGAATAAATTAAGATTAGTTTTAGCTACAAAAATAAACTTGTATACTCATAGTTTTTAGTTCTTAATCTTTGTAAATAGTTATTAGATGGTCTGAATAAAGGGCTTTATTATTATTATTATTCTCTTTATTACAATTATAAATACATATTAATTACATTTTTAAATATAAATATAAAAAACAAATACATTTAAAAATATAAAAAATAGTAAATAGTAAACCACCGACTTCGGGTACAGGGACCAAGAAACCGGTGGTTAGGGCTCCAAAGACAGGAACCTCCTCACTATACGTGCCGTGTCAAGAAGGACTGCTTTCTGCATCAGACCCTTGATCCAGCCCTCTAACGTGAGCCTCTTAAGGTGTTGGTCGAGGCTCTTGGCTATCAATCCGTGAGCAGAAACGACTATCGGAACAATGATCGCCGAATCCACATTCCACATGTCGACAATCTCGTGAGATAAATCCAAATATTTTATTTGTTTTTCTTTTTCGACTTTCACGAGATTCTCGTCATGAGGAACGGCGATATCGACAATCATTGCGCGGCGCTCCAATCGATCTATCACCACAATATCAGGCTTATTGGCAACAATAGTCCTATCTGTGATAATAGATCGATCCCAATATAACGTAGCACGACCATTCTCGAGAACTGGGTCGGGCACATATCTGTAGTATGGCACCTCTGAACTCACAAGATGGTATTTAAGGGCAAGTTGTTGATGTACAATCCTGGCTACTTGGTTGTGTCTGTGCAAATATTCGCCGTTAGCAAGACGAGAACAACCAGAAATAATATGCCTGATAGATTCTCCAGGACGGTGACATGCCCGACAGATGTCGACCGTACCATCCTTCAGGATATATTTCCGATAGTTATTCGTCATGATAACTTCGTCCATAATCGCACAAACAAAACCTTCGGTTTCTCCGAAGAGATCACCATACCGTAGCCAGGACGTAGATGCTTTAAAATCTATATCAGGCCCATTAAGGGCCCGATAAAATCGACCATGAAGTTCTTTGCCCTTCCATACCTCCCTGCGATCATTAGTACTAAGTACTACAGGTTTGCGCCAATTCTCTTTAGCCAAAGCGAGCGGAGTGAGTCCGGTATCCACTGTAACTACACTGCGATGCATTCCCACATCAGTATGAAGGAATTATTCTCTAAGATTGTATATCTCGCGATTGTGTAGGGTCTTGGCATTTAATAGACCACGACCCCCAAGCTTTCGCGGGATATACAATCTCATAACCGATGAACGTGGGTGATGCATTCGAAATGCAGTCAGCAGTGTACGGACTCTCCTGTCTATGGCATCTAATTCGGTCTGAGTCCATCTAAGTATACCAAAGGAATACATCAGAACCGGCATGACCCAACCATTGAAGGCTCGCACCTTGTTACCGCCTGATAAAAGACTTTTAAGTACTTTTTTCAGGCGGCCAAAGAAGCGTTCCCGCAACGACTGTTTCATGTCAGGTTCTGGCATTCCTAAGGACTGTGAAAAACCTAGATACTTGTAGGTTTCGGTTGCAGACAGAGATCTAAGTCTTGTAGAATCCGAAAGCTCTGTTCCTTCAGATTCCACAATCACACCTTTCTTGACATACATGACTGCACACTTGTCTACACCAAATTCCATCTTGATAGAATTACTAAAGTTTTCAGTGACTTTTAGTAACGCTGTCAATTGTAATTTAGTGGGGGCAAGTAGTTTTAAATCATCCATATAAAAAAGGTGAGATATAACTTGATCATCTTTCTGCAACCTATAGCCTAACCCTGAATCCTCCAACAGAGCGCTTAGAGGGTTCAAAGCTAGACAAAACCACAAGGGACTCAGACTATCACCTTGAAAGATGCCCCGCTCGATTTTTATAAGTACGTCGTTCATCGTAGACTGCCGACATCCTGGATAGCGAAGTACTGTTCTCCATTGCCCCATACATGACTTCAAAAACGTGCACAGAGTTGTATCAATTTTATACAACTCCAGCACCCTCAAAAGCCATGTATGTGGCACCGAGTCATAAGCCTTCTTGTAATCTATCCAGCATGTCGCCAGGCTCTTACGATTGCGACGTACCTGCTGGCTAATGGTCATGTCTATTATAAGGAGCTCTTTAGTGCCACGGGTCCCACTTCTACATCCATTCTGAGAAACGGAAATTATCGAATTATTATTAATATGAGCAGTGATTTTGAGTCTCAGAATAGATGTTAGAAGTTTATATAACGTTGGTAAACAAGTAATAGGTCTAAAGTTTTTGGGATCCGTGGTACTGCCAGATTTATGGAGTAAGTGGGTTATGCCAGTGGTTAAAAATTGTGGTAATGAACCTGAATCCAATGCCGTTTGGAATTGAGATGCCAAGTACGCATGTGAGCTACGGAACCATTTAAGCCAAAAGTTGTGCAGTCCGTCTGGACCAGGTGCTTTCCAATTCGCTAATGAACGGACCGCACAACTTACATCCTCCTTATCAATCCTAACTGGTTCCATAGGTGTTATTGACTCACATGAGCGCTCGACATCCCGACACCAATGACCCTCTGTATGAGTGACAGGCGTTGACCAGATGTTACGCCAAAAATAATTTGTGGCATTTTTATCTGGTAAATGCTCATCACTCATACAGGGACTCAGTTTCTCCCACTTCTGGTACACCCACTTCTCATTTCTTTGGAAAGTGCGATTCTGATTATACCGATCTGTTCGTTTTCTATAGCGCCTAATTCTATTTGCCCATGCATAAACTTTTTGCTTCAGAAAGTCTATGCGCTCTGTGACACATGACATGTATTGTTGAGGACTGACAGTAGTCCCCAAGAATGCCTGTTTCACAAAGCGCATCACTTTTGGTCGCGTATTACCTGATCTGAAGCTAATTAGCTTACCAATGAGTGTCCTGGTCCCAGCAATACGACGTTCAATTCTACACTGCCAAGCTGGCACAGTATTTTTTGGTCGAGTAGCAGTTTTACACTCTACAAAATTAACACCAGCTACTCGACAAACTGCGATAGCCGCACAGTATAGAATGGAATGTGTATCACTGAGATCTTCGCTATTATTAAAATAATCTGGCAATAACGAATCCAAGGCACTCACCAGCGCTAAATTTCGTTTATGTATGGGCAAACGAGACAACCGGGGTCTGTTATTAGAATCTACATATCGGTATTCCCGAATCGCATCCTCCAAAGTGCTCCTTATCGTATCATTACACTGGGTACTTACGGAGATAATTTCACTGTCCACTCGTTCATCAATGTATTCACTTCGTGGTAATTGTGATGTGGTGTTTACTATCGTATCCACAACATGTGATGAAGAAGGGACAGCCAAGCTATTCCGTATGTCAGAGCGTATCCTCTCAAGTACAGCATCATCCAGCAGGTGACAACGCTGTATAGCTCGCACTTGATCCGACAGTCGTTGTGCCGACACGTTGACAGCTGGCTCAAGCTCCTGAAACAGAGAGACTAGTCGAACACGGTGCGCAGTAAGGTTCGTTCCCAACTCTGTAGCCCGAAAATATGCCCGCATGACATTCTCATTAATTGAATATTATTAATCTTATTATTATTATTATTATTATTAACTAAAAATCTTGTCAGTAGATTTTTTCTAGAAGGACAGTATTAGCTACATATATGTACCCATGCTCATCGTGGTTTTGTGCCGCGTTTTTTTTATGGGATAGGGGGCAAACGAGCAAATGG
Source organism: Spilosoma lubricipeda (assembly GCA_905220595.1). Taxonomy (NCBI): domain Eukaryota; kingdom Metazoa; phylum Arthropoda; class Insecta; order Lepidoptera; family Erebidae; genus Spilosoma; species Spilosoma lubricipeda. Next base: position 5,270,882 of record HG992287.1, on the reverse strand, counting down.
ATCACCTGATGTTAAGCGATTGCTGCTGCTCATGGACACCCGCAACACCAAAGGCGTCACAGGTGCGTTGCCGGCCTTTTAAAAAGGAGTATAAAATAAAGTACGCATAGTGATGCTTTGAAACCGCCGGCAACCTCGTTTGCGTTTCCTATTGTGATAGCGTAGCGTGATAATTTTCCCCCGTTTTTGTAACATTCTTCATTGTTGCTCCGCTCCTGTAGGTCGTAGCGTGATGATATATAGCCTATAGCCTTCCTGGATAAACGGGCTATCTAACACTGATAGAATTTTTTAAATCGCACCAGCGGTTCTTGAGATTAGCGCGCACAAATAAGTAAACCCTTCAGTTTTATAATATTAGTATAGATTTGAACGGAATAATCACTCTTATGTCTTGAGCCTTTTGACGTCTTTTGTAATCACAGACACATTACACCTGACATTACAAAGTGATAGTAAATATCGAAGTCAGTCGATAATACGCCCCAGTTCGACACACGACGTGTATGACAAGATCTTATTGTTACAATACAATGTACCTAGAACGAAAGCGATCCTATCTGCATACGTTCAACTAAGCTTGTTAAAAGCTCGGTTTAAACCTATTTAACTTATTTATATGCTTTTGATTGTATTGCCAGCATTGCCAGTTAGTAATTTATTGTGGTTTAGAATGAGTAAATGTAATTCGTTTTACATGGTTCATTTATTCGAAGTTTATCTATACTAATATATAAAGCTGAAGAGTTTGTTTGTTTGTTTGAACACGCTAATCTCAGGAACCGCTGGTCCGATTTGAAAAAATCTTTCGGTGTTGGATAGTCCATTTATCGAGGAAGGCTATAGGGTATATATCATCACGCTACTACTAGGAGCGGAGCAACAATGAAAAATGTTTCAAAAACGGGAGTTTTTTACGCTACGGGCAATATATGGCGCAAACGAGGTTGCGTGGGTCAGCTAGTCTATACTTATAAAATAGTAAGTCCTGACTGACTGACTGACTGACTGATTCATCAGCGCCGAGCGTAAACTATGATAGTTAGGGCTATGAAATTTGGTGAGTAGGATCGTTGTATTGAATAGGCACCCACTAAGAAAGGAATTTTGGAATTTCTACCCCTAAGGGGGTGAAATAGGGGTTGAAAGTTTGTATGGAAGTCCGTCATTTTTTAAGTTAGAAACATGTTACTTTATTCACGTGCTAGGGACTAAAAATGAGTTCATACGTATTTAAGCGTTTCTTGGTATTCTACCCCTAAGGGGGTGAAATAGGGATTGACATTTCGCATATAGGTTATTCTGTAAGTCCGTCATTTTTTAAGTTTGAAACATGAAACTTTGTTTTCGGGCTACTGATTAAAAATGAGTAGATACGTATTTAAGCGTTTCTGGATATTCTACCCCTAAGGAGTGAAATAGGGGTTGAAAGTTTGTCACTTTTTAAGTTATAAGCATGAAACTTTATTCATGTACTACTGATTAAAAAAGAGTAAAGACGTATTTAAGCGTTTCTTCATATTCTACCCTTAAAGGGGTGAAATAGGGGTTGAAAGTTTGTATGGAAGTCCGTTATTTTTTAAATTAGTACCATGAAAATTTTATTTTGGGCTACTGATTAAAAATGAGTAGATACATATTTAAGCGTTTCTGCATAATTTACCAATAAGGGGGTGAAATAGGGGATGAATTTTTATTTATGAACTTCCGTCCTATTTAACTTAGAAACCTGAAACTTTACTTTTGGGATACTGATTAAAAATGTGTAGATATCTATTTAAGCGTTTCTGCATATTTTACCCCCAAAGGGTGAAATAGGGGTTGACATTTCGTACATAGGGTAGTCTGGAAGTCCGTCATTTTTAAATTTCAAAACATGAAACGTTATTTATGTGTTACTGATTTTAAAAAAGTAGAGACCTATTGAAGCGTTATTGGATATTCTACCCCTAAGGGGGTGAAATAGGGATTGAAAGTTTGTATGGAAGTTCGTCATTTTTTAAGTTAGAAACATTAAAACATATTTTTGGGCTACTGAATAAAAATGAGTAGATATGTATTTAAGCGTTTCGGGATATTTTACCGCTAAGGAGGTGAAATAGGGGTTGCAAGATTGCATGGAAGTCTGTCATTTTTTGAGTTAGAAACATAAAATATTATCTTTGGGTTACTAATTAAAAACGAGAAAATACATATTTTAGCATTTTTGGATTTCTACCCCTAAGGGGAGAAATAGGCATTGGTATGTCATATATTGGTTAGCTTTGAAGTCCGTCACTTTTTAATTTAACTACCTAAAAACTGTCGTCTATATGTTTCTGATTACAAACAGATGAATACTTATATCAGCATTTATGTGAATTCTGTTCCTAAAGGGGATGAAATATGGGTCGAATGTTTGTATGAAAGTTCTTTTAAATGGAATATTGATCAAAAATAAATAAATAAGTTTAAAAACATGAATAAATTACTGATACATACTTTAACACAGTTTTAATTAAATACATATAATCAACTTCCACGCGAGCAAAGCCGCGGGCAACAGCTAGTTCTATTATAAATTTATTGTATTGTAAACTTATATTAATTGGGTAATGTTATTGTAGACCTTAGTGTTTTTGAACATATGTATTTAATTTGAACCCAACTGACAAGTACAGAAAGTCTGAATTCGTACGAATTCTTCCAATTATTGTTACTAGAGGTCGCCTTGCGGTTGAAGTTCGGCCAGGGTTAATTTTTAGCCTAATGGCAAAAAAACGGAACCCTCATGGATTCGTCATGTCCGCCACAGCCACTTTTTTTCCGAAACTATTAGAACTATAATGTTGAAACCTTGGTAAGTAGATGTATTTTACATAAGATTTTCACACAAAAATAGAAAAAAACAATTAATTTTGGGGGTCCCATACTTAGAATTGATATTGAGGTTTCTAATCTCATTTTTTCTAAACTTAATAGTTTGCGCGAGAAACTGATAAAAATTTAAAAAATATATGATGTAAATTACGATGCAAACTTCCACTGAAAATTAGTTTGAACGTGATCTAGTTAGTAGTTTTTTTTTAATACGTCAGATATCGTTAACCGCAATTTACATTTTAATCAATCAACTCAAATATAAAATCTATACAAATAAAAAAATTGGAGTGTGAGTCTGTTTGTAATATTAAAATAACCGCTTTTTAGTAAATGCATACGTATGTAAACACGGTACATATACCAAAAATGTAGTTAACATTTTTTTGTCTGTCTGTCTGTCTGTCGGTCTGTCTGTCTGTCTGTTTGTTCCGGGTAATCTCTGGAACGGCTGGACCGATTTTGACGGTACTTTCACTGGCAGGTAGCTGATGATCCGGGGAGTAGCTTAGGCTACTTTTTTTAGACTAACTTCGTCCCACAGCGTTACTCGCGGTACAACAATAACCGCGGGTAACACCGCGGGGTTCAGCTAGTAAATAGATATAAATATATTATGTTACTTGCTTTGCTGCTACGGAACCCTTAATGGGCGAGTCCGACTCGCACTAGGCTGCTTTTTAGGTTTCTGCAGTCCTGCTCGATATAAACTTTAGCTGTGCCAAATTTCATATTTATCCGTTTTCATTATTTTCGTAAAACCGTACGTTTTTGCTTCACGAATTAATATGTAGATTTCAAAGACCTCATTTCCATACATTTCCTTGTTTTCTATTAACACTTACGTTTGTGGAATGCAACTTGGCTGGGAAGCCGGGGGAGCCGGATCAGGTCAGGTAATCATTCCTGGCAGTCCGTGACTCAACGGTTGATGATGGTAAGTCCTATAATATAGTAATCAGCACGAGCTTAGTAGTGACTCCGTAGTTTAGCGTAAGATATGCTTTTAGTTGAAAGTGGGGTTGCTAAAGTTTTTAGCTAACTACTCGTATTAGGTAACAACGGGTTGTACTACTGATGGTAATATTTTTCTCTTTTCCGTCATTAACAAAAAAATGTAGGTAAGGACCAGAGTTTTTACTATTACAACATAAAACAAGTAGGTTTTCCGTTTAAAAAAATAAACAAAGAATAATATTTATTTTACCAAGTACGACCAATTCACTATAGGCAAGTAATTATTAGTATTGCAAGCCCAAAATATCTATTACTACATATAATTAAAAGATAATCATTACTTACCACATATGTGACACAAAAATTACTTACACAATCGACTATATTGAATAATGTACCCATAAATGGTAGTCTAATACTTAACTCTCACAATAGCCATCAAGATTCAATCTACAATGTGTATGTAAGTGTATGTTAGTGTATGTGTGCTCAATTTGTCCTACAATGAGTACCGCTAGTCGTGATACTTACATACAAAGTCAGTACTAATAATTAGTTTCTTATATTCTCAAGTTCGATTTAATTGCATTACATTCAATTAACAACGTTATCATATTGTTTACAAATACTGGTTGCACCCGATGGCGATACCTATTGTAATTATTGTTGTAAGGGGAACTCCTAACTGAGCTAATAATTTGCGGATGCATTATACTGTTTTGCAGACTTTATCCATCATCATCTAACCTGAACAGCCTGCAACAGTCCACCGCTGAAGATTGATTTCATTTCAGTTGGGTCTTCTATATACCTGATACAACCTGATATATAGAAACGAACGGTGAAGTAAAAAGGGTAATATACCAGTGAACAATAAAAGAAAGTGCATAAAATAGCAAAACAATTGAGCTAATAAACTTTAAGTTACACTTTTACGTATAAAAGCTCCTAGTATGATTTTTTAAAGCTTTGAGTTCTCTTGAGGTTTAAACTTACTGTTAACAACTTAAGAAACGGTGGCAAACAGTTAGTCACAAACTGTTGGGCTAATGAACCTGAGCCTTCTCTATAATATAACTTATCTATATAATTAATTATAATATACGTTTGCATGTATGTTGCACAAACGTGTGCTGTAGTAATATCAAATCGATTGAAACATTAATTAAAAAGTAATATGTTATGTTCATGGCTTTTGATTTTATCTTATTAACTATTGATATGAAGTGTAATAGACTTCATTTGTGTATGTATTAATGTATATGTATCATTTGTATGTGTGTTAATAGGTTTCATATAGGTATGTCTCTTTAAATATCGTTTTAAAGTTTTAAAATTTGTTCTTCTTTTATGTAGATTGTAGACAATGGATTTGACATAGCTTAAAATTTTGCTGATTGAAGTTTCTGTCTATACTTTGAATCAATTTAAAAAATCTATAACTACAACATGGCGTGGTGGAAGAAGCGATCCTTTACGTAGCTTCTTACTGTGCTGAGTGTTGTGGGTTCGATTTCCATAATGTGTAGAAAGTCTGCTTTGTGTGATCCACAATTTATTTTTCTGAGTCTGGGTCTTCTTTGTGTCTGTTTCACGAATTTTTGTAAAATTCTTCGTGACACAGCACATATTCCATGTACGTTGTTTTTTTTTTAATAAAAATGTATACATGAATAGAATAATTATAAGAAAATTTGAGAATTTATATTTTTATGAAAATAGGGGGCTAGCAAGCAGACGTATCGCCTGATGGTAAGCCAAAGCGTGGCTCTCCCACGGAGCCTATTCATACCGAGCGGATATATTTACATACAAACACTTGATTTGACATGAATCGAACCCGAGAATTCATAAAAGCAGTCGCATACGCATACAGTACCAATGAGGCAGTTATCAACACCAAATCTACATTATCTGAATTTTTACGCTGTTACTTTTCTGTAGTATTTTTCTAAAATAAAGTTGGGGTCTTTTAAATCTTAGATTTTTTACGCTTAAATCAGATTTCCACAATACAAGAACTATATGGTATAAAAAATCTGTAGAAAGACTCATTTACTTCAGCCTTTTAAGGGCTTAATTGCTTGTAACGATTGTCAAAGATGTTCGTATCGTAACCGGGACCAACGGTTTAACTTGCTCTCTGACAAACGAAGGGATCTCAATATGTTACGAAGAGTCACCCATCATAGATTGACCTGGCTAGGATTACTTGAATTTGCAATAGTTACTACTGAGCTGCAAGCCCATCTAACTTATTACTTTATCAATTAATTGCTCATACGGAATGAAATTCAAAATGGCTATAAGATATATATAATGAAGAGAGTAATAAAAGTTAACGTTAAATAGGTATATTTTAAATATATGAAACATAATAGACTTTATTAACAGCTTGACATACCAGAAATGTATCATAATTCACTAAGTTATAGTCACTTGATAGTCTTGGTCTAAAGTATAAGCATAAGAAATAATTCTAACAAGATTACCTTGAGCACGATTTTCTTCACTTCTGCCTGTGTAGCATATTAGGTTTTTTTATGGTATAGTCGGGCAAACGAGCAGACGTATTACCTGATGGTAAGTAATTACCGCCGCCCATAGACACCAGCAACACCGGAGGAGTCACAAGTGCGTTGCGAACCTTTGGGGGATGAGGGGAGAGATAGGCCCCCTATCTATTGTATGGCAGTATCCCTCGGCAATATGGGCCTCCGGTATGCTCACTCGCTCGGTGAAACACAGCGCTAGCACTATTTCACACCGATTTACTTGTATTTACCAAATTTTAAATTAAAAATATTAAGGTTATTTTTGTAAGAATTATTAAACTTTGCTAACAATATTTGGACACGGAAACGTTGAAAGCCTATTTAAATTTCATGACAAAACTATGAAAAGACTTTAAGAAAGACTGAGATAAATATTTGTATCACTTGTTTTTGTATTTATTTGCTTTTCTTTCTTTGGTTTGGTATTTCGTAACAATGGAATCAAGTATTTACTTCTCCTGCACACATTTATTCTAACAGTACCATTCACCATAAGGTTATAACTTGAACCGAACAAAAGACGAATGTCCGCCCGAGGCCGGTCCCCGACACCATGCATCATACATCTAGTAATTGTTGTCTATAGTTCCTGTTCTCTCCTGTACTGGTAGACTTGCCTTAGGTCTGTGATTAATCTTATACACTTAGTTACACCTATTAGTTATTCGATAGATTAATGTTCGTCCTTGTGTGACGCTCAGCTTTTATACACTTGAGGATTAAGGGGTATTCAAATTACATTTCTCTACTTTACAGCCTCTAAGCGTTTTGCTAACGCGCGTAATTTCGTTGCACGTAATTTCGTTTTAGGAGTACACATGGTAACGCGCGTTTTTATATGTAGTTGACAGTCACAGTTAGTCAGTCAATGGAAGTCAGTTCTAAATGGCTGTCTAATTTGAGCCTAGCGAGGCTTTCTATGATACGTCTGCAAATCAGCCATAAAACTAGATGATGTCGAACTCCGGACACACACATCTTGCATTTTGACTTGACTTTGATAACAACCTGTAGGGAGGTACTAGTCATGGCTTGACTTGTACATGTCGTCAAATAGAAACAAACAAAGTCAAGTCAAAATAGTTATCAATAAAACTAAATATTCACTATATAAATATATTATTTAGAAAATTAAAATTTCATATGCTTATAATGCGTCCAATAGATGTTCTTCATTTTTTAAAACTACCTAATAATGTAAAAGGTGGTTATTCTGATATTAAATTCTATGACAATTGAAATAAACATCAAATTTGTATAAAGAGATTTTTTTTATAAAATTAATATTTTAAAATAGGTATTGTAAATATATTTATATGTATTTTATATTATACGTAATGTTACTGTAATAATTTTACTCGAATTTCGTTTAATTTATTTTTCTTATGTTACATTTTCTTGGCTAAAAGGTTGCAATATTCGTGAAATACTGTTCTCTAGTGGGGTAATCTTAACCTTAATCCTTATTAATATCTACTAATTGGTACATATCGTTATATTCACTTCATGTACACAGGTACCAGAGACATCCTTTTTAAACAGTAGCGTAATTTTCCTACTGATAAAGAAGAGATTTTCTTGTTTGTGAAAGGTATGACAAAGTTGTTCAAATAAATCAATCAATAAAGAAATAACTCAACGAGGCCACAAGACATACGTTAAGGACAAATTATTTCGACTAGAAAAAGATAAATAAAGTTCCCCCTTTGCCGAATAAACGGCAATAAATCGACATGCCCTTATGTCAACAGCGTATTAGTGAATACTGAAGCACCACATTTACACGACCTCCAAATATTAACAATTACTATATAAACCAAAGTTCAAGTTAAACTTGCTGAGTTAAGCCCTCAGATTTGTCGCGGTTAAATCACGCGAAAAATCCAACGATAAACGTCTATATCCGCTTTTCCCACACATTTTCGCGTTTCCCTCTCTCATGTGCTCACTTAATATGATGGTGTTTGCCCTTTTCCCCCATGCTACTAGCATTTCACTTTACTGAGCGATAATAGGCTTCAGTGCTACCGTTTAAAGTCTGATTCACAAAGTAGAAAGAAAAATAAAAATGCACGTTCTTTTTTGAAAAATATACACACTACTTTCTTGAACCTAATATGTATCAAGATTAGGTTGATATTTTCACAGCAAAAAAAATATTTTAAGCCTTTTTTCTACGTAAGGGTAAGTTGGGTGACATTGTTACACAGTGTATTGCACATTATTAGGTGATTGAACGATACTTAACTGGTTGAACGACAAGTTTGATAAGGAGCCCTCGTGTGGATCAAGCCTTAGGAAGTTATCTATAAATTGTATGGGCGTAACGACGTGGTGAATTTTTGTTACGATATACTTTATTCAATATATTCAATGTAAGCCGCTTGAGGGAGTTCTATTGGTGATTTGTTTGGTTTATAAGCAGTTATTTTATAGGTTATAACGTGCTGTTTTAAAAAGTAGATGCTAGACCCGAATATGTTTTTTTTTGTATTTAGATTTGCGTAAATAACAATTACATACCGGCTGATGTCAACCGTACCATATTACAGGATAAACCGATGATTATTTGTCACGATAACTTCGTCCATATTTTGTTATTACATACGGTTCTAATTGCCTAAGTTGAGGGTGGACGTGTATTTATATGCTAATTTATTTCAGTTAAAATAAAGTTTATTTTTTTCTTCCTAGCCTCTATTTCTAATTCCAAGATTATTTAAGATCGGCTTCTCGTTCAACCGGTTTTACCCGAATATCAGTTTTTCCACGGAGTGATTGGCATGGGATCTCCACAACCTTAAGGTTGAGCCATAGACGTTCATAACAGCCGGGACCAACGGCGTTCCGAGGCACGGATTATTTTAAACTTCACTATTTAATTTAAATTCATTTAACTCTAATTACTATAACCGTTAGAGGCCTTTTATTAAAGTATTTATTTCTATTATTGCACGATTGACTTCAGTAGCTTTTACAGTTATAACGATATGGTTTTTAAATTAGTAGCACAATACTTGCATGACGTATATAAATTGAACAACAAAATACTTCTACATATATTTAAAACATTTTATCTTAACCGCCAATCACATTTTGCGGTTAGATTTCTATTGTAAGTTGCAATTTATAATAGTATTACTAATCACATTTCTCCGAAAACTATTCCAATGTCTACCGATATCATACTGACTAATTATTATTTTATCATTCAACTCGACTAAAAAACACTTTTGTTAATGTGTCTCAATATTGCTGAACTCGCTTCTTTGCTATCAAACATCTGGGAATATTTTCATTTGTGTTTCATATACACCAGGGTATTAAACACTACTGGATAAATATAGTTAAAAATTTCATTCGCGTTGTCAAAGATAGGGAAACGGACATATTCAATTTAGCCAGCCCTTATATGCTAATACATGGCTCTTTTACGACACGAGTCATAATCAACAGTCTACTTTTTGATATGTTTGGCCCTGCCAAAATGACTCTACTCTGCCTGATGTAAAGCATAAGCAGAATCCAACAGTGGTGGTCACCATATTCACTACGAATGCGGACAATGCAGCATAGTGACCCACGCTATGATGGCCTTGTGATGCTTCTGCATCATTGGGCCTCCGGTCTCGCACTCACTAACGAAACACGACAGCACGAACGCTGTCATTTTACGTTGTTTTTCTGTGGGGGGTTGTACTGCTTGTAGTGCCTCTTCTCTCTCTTATTCCTAATAAGTCACTACACAGCTTTACTGAATGCCAAACCTTATCTAGAAGATTTTTTTTCATGTCATGGCTGTTAACAAATCGGCTAAATAGTTTTGAAACTGGCGGATTTGATTTCTCCGTAAAGTTACTTGTCTCACCACGATGGTGTCAACGTATTCTTTATCTGAGGTGTCAACCTTCACGCTCAATCACTTCAATATCTTTAGAAGAGAGGGCTGTCAAATGCAAAACTTTTATTATTAAGATGTTAAAGATTAAACAAATCAAATAGAAGCATAGCAGTGTCGAACCAGTAACGTAACGCCCAAAGAGTTTTTAAATTTGAAAATACAATTTTATATTTAATTTGTATCTTGAATACAAAATACTGTTTATCTCATCAAACCACAAAGTACTCAGAAACTTTCTAAACATATCGCCATTTGGATTTGCATGTACAAACTTATTGGTACAAGTGAACATACTTGTTGTTCTTGTAACGAGTTTATATATAATTTGCTGTAGATAGTAAGTACAAATTAACACGTTCCCAGACGCCATATTGTTTTGGAAGCGCATACGAAGCGAAAACATTGTTAAGGAGTTTATTCACTAGATACTAAAAGATAGATTGTAAGTAGAGATTGTAAACATATCTGTGCTATATGTTTACAATCTCTACTTTCAATCTATCTCCATCCTTTCAATCTATTCCAGTTTCCATAAAAGTACCCATAGAATGAATGTAAAAGCCATCGCTAATGCTTACGTTTTCATAAGGTTATCAAATTTATTTTAAAAAAATTCTAAAATATTTCTACAGTAACTAATACTGCAGAAATGGCGTAGTGGTTGTTTACAAGGTCATCTCGCTATTTCCTGCTACGCTGAGTGTTCTGGATTCGATTCCCAAATGTTGTTCTGATTCTGAGCATTGTGTTCGTTTAATGGCCATAAATGTAGAGGAGGAGGAGGTAAAGGTAGATATGTTTATAAAATCCCACCCGACATGGAATTATACGTACTGTGGAAGTTGTTTTTCATAGAGATGAAAGAGATTAATAAATACATATAGGAGATTCTTCAAGATTTATTAAGAACTGTAGAATTTGTAGGAGATAATGGAATCTACGAAAATGCTCTGAATAAATGCTTTATTCGTATTAAAACCAAAGAAAATTCATCATTTAGTGGGGAGATGGTATAGAGCAAGAAGTGTCCAAAATTTTTTAGAAGCGTGGATACTCTGCAAGGACACGCTAATATCACTGTAGCAGAACCAGCAAGGCACAGGTCTCGAACGACATAGGTAGTATCGACGGAATATTGAGCCATATCTGGTAGATTATAAATTTGCCGCAGCGTACGCAGGGACAATGTATAGCCCTCTTAGCCGACGCAGTTAATTCCACATTTCGATTAATAGCAACACGCGGTTACAACGCAACTACGGCGTCCCGCTGTCGCGCGCGCCGCTCTCCTTATTAGTATTGTAATACCAAATCACATATCATTGCGACATGACGTATGGACGCTTGGGTCTTGTATTTTGTGTATGTTGAGTAATACGATAAATATAAGGTATTCACTTCCCCATGCACCTACATTTGCGTGTGATTTTCAAAATAGCACAAGTATATAAATTTGCCTTTTATCTTACATCAACTACTGAATCAAAAATAGCCATTACACCTACCCAACTCAGTTAGACATTAAGAGTAAAAATTTTCTCATAAATAATTGTAAGATATGGTTATCAACCCTGCTTCGTTGGTTTATCGTTTAGTATATGCGACTGTCAATTAAGAACTTTCGGATTCGATTCCACCTCCAGGTCTAGAAGTGTTGTTGAATTTTTCTTACAAGAAATTGTTAATAAAAGCCCGCAGTACAGAAGTTGGAGGTATTACACGCCCTCTTTAACCTAATCTTTTGGGTAATTTTATGAAGTGGAGAGTAGAACCTCCATTTGCTGCAGTATTGATTAATTAAAAAGATTATTAATATTCAAAAAACCCATAACCTACATAAATACATCTAAAGCAATAACTATCCAAAATGCGACCAACCGTTTGCATGATGATTCTGATCAGAACTTGTCTTCACAAATTTTGCTCAATTTATCTTCAAATATCTGCAGTTATGACGTCATTGCCACTTTCCTAACACCAACATAAACAATTATAACATATAACAGTAACACTAAGATTTCCATTAAGCGCAACAACGGCCCGTTGTCCGGAACGAAATGCCAAGCGGTCTGTATCTCACCGCTGATCTAAGGCGGTGGTCGAATGCGAGATGTGATGCAACAAACTAAATAATTTTAATAAGGACTAACCTCCTAAAACGATAGACAAAGCCTGTGTGTAAAATGATTTGGTTTTGCTTAGCATATGCCTGAGAGTATTTTGACCAGACCAGGTGTAGTCCTTGTTCAAGAGTAAAGCAAAAACTTATTTATGGAATTTACTTGATGTACTTTGAAAATCTGATATAAATTACAAAAAAAACAATGTTTTACTTAATGTAAGAACTATTTTTTCAATATAATTAAAATTTTGTAGGTATGCATTCTTATTACGAACCTTTGTCTCCCTTTGTAGTGATGATCACAAGACTGTAGATATGGTCATCGTGTCCAAAGTACCTATTTAATTTTGTATTGTCTGTATTGAATAGGCGTTTATCTACAAGTTTACTTCATGGAAAGTAATGATTTAGATAACTACCCACTAGAAACCTATGTCATCATCGTCATTTCAGCTAAAGAATGTTCGCTTCTAGGCATAAGCCTCCACCAAGACTTTTGGCTCAAACCTATATATTCCTCTAGGTACTAAACCTTTGAACATCAAGATTATAAATCTAATGAGTTTGCTATTAATGTTTTTAAATAGCCATTAATTTACAATATATCCCCTCTCCAGAAAGTATCAGTGTACTCACAGCTCTATATAGTCAAATCAAGCCACCGTTACCAATAAAAAACTGTATTAACCTCTAGTACGCGTATGGTCCAAATCAAAGGTCATATCATTATAATTTTTTGTGTACGTGACCAGCCAAAATGGTCGACAATCTCGGCTAGTAATTCGAAATTTCTATTCTCTTGTCGTAATAAAATCATGCGCGCACGCATGGCGTCTCCGTCGTTCTAAATTTAAATTGTTTTGTTTTCTTTAATTCAAGATATGATGTTAAAAGTAGATTGTGTGGTTGGCATTCTACCATATTTAAGTAGTTTCAAATAGTTAAATGTACTATTAAGTTATAAATGCTATTAAAATGAACATTTGTGGCCTTGAAATTTTTTTAAGAGCTTTTCAATGACATGTAAAATAGTGTCATTTTTATTATAAATCAAGAGAATACTTCTGCTTTTAATAGTAACTGTTAATACTTTACGTTTAATGTAATCAAATCCATAATAATGAAAATAATGTAAAGTAGGTTTGTAACATTGACATAAATGAAAAAGTAGATTTCGAACAGGCCAGTGTGACTCTCACAGTCAAACCATGACATTTCGATTTCAACATGTTGACATTTTTAAATCAATCTGATTATCAGATTTGGCGTTCCCTAGCTGAGTTCGCGTTGTTACACATGATGATATAAGTACTTATAATACATATAATTTGTGTCCTAATATATGTCTATTAGGACACAAATTGCACTGTCAATTACTTACTGTATATAAGTAATACGGACATCACAGGACCAGGAATCGTGGAGAAGCTGTGGTGGTGTGGTGGCCTATTTCCAAACACGATGGCTAAGATTTCTCTGAACTGAATGAAAGAACTATGTCTGTCTAAATTGATTTGTTTTAAAACGAAGAAAGTTTTAACATTTTAGAACTTTTGAATGAAAAACATATTTTTTATCCACCACTCTTGGATTCCTGTCATGCTTTTCATCAGGTAGAGTAGAGTCATTTTATAATAATATAATAATAAAAATTTATGGTATAGGCGGCAAACGAGCAGACGTATCACCTGATGGAAGCAAATACCGCCACCCATGGACACCCGCAACACCAGAGGCATCACGAGTGCGTTACCTACCTTTGGGGGAGGGGAAAAGGGTGTGTAGAGGGGTTGGGATATGGGATTAGAATACGGACAGTATATCACGTTTTATCTCTTGACTATGATAAGAGACATAAAGAAACAGATACTTTTTCCGAAAACATCAGACGAATAAACTTGTTTGTCAATTAAATTTTCTCAAATACTTAACAAACAAAACGTTCATGTATTATTTCTTCATTCCACATGTGAACAAATCCTACATAAATTTTATCACTCCAATCTGTGTTTCGACTTCTAATTAGTTGCCGATAGCAATTTGCACTCGGTTGCAACACACAAACATACGAACACACAAAATGTCAGAGCGAACACTGTTGCCACTCGTTGTGCTAATTAAATACATTGGTTCAGCTAGAACAATGGCTAGATTGGCTTTTATACAAATTGATTACGATATGTGTTTTGCTTAGTTTCTAACTGGTCTAAAGTGCTAGTTATGCTACCTGGGCTATGACATTAAAGCCGTTGGTATGTAGCCTATGTTCTTTTATAACTGCCTCGTTGGTCTAGCGGTTGACGTATGCGCCTGACGATCTAGAGGTCTCGGGTTCGAATCCTGTGTCGGGTCAAAAAGTGATATTGAGTTTTTCTGATTATACAAATACTTAATAACAGCTCGGAGTTTGGAAGTTGGGGTCTGAACCCCGCGCCTCGGAGAGCACGTAAGGTATTCGGTCCTGCGCCTGATCTCTTCTCGGTCGTGTTGGTTAACCGTCCCATCGGATTATGAGAGTAAGGGAACATAGAGTGCACCTGTATTTGTGCACATACTTGTGCACTATAATCTCCTGCATAATTGGCTGCTCTCCGCATAGACTGGCTGTCATTGGCAATCGACTAGGAGAACATCATGTTCCTTTAAGGATCAGGTATTTAAAATGAAAAGAAGGGAAAAAATACTTAACAATTTACGACGAATATGACATTCAAACTGAAATAGAAAATTATTCAATAAAAAAATGGTAAGTTTTTGCAAGTCAAGACAGATAGACATCTGCATTTTCGAAGCCATTTTCTGAGAGCTGAGCTTTAAAGTTAATAAAAACGTTTTTTTATACAATTTACAGGTAGTCATAAATCTAGCCCAACGCCACCAGTTATTGTGAAACTGTCGCTAGCAAAGATGATTATTTAAGATCTACCAGGTCCTACACAACTGTTATTAGAGAATTATAGTTTAGTACTAAAAACGTACTTCAATAGTTCCTCATCATTATTAGTTATTTATAGTCCACTGCTGTCTTCTTTAGAAAAGAGGTTAATGGTTAATCATAATAAAAAGTAAACCATAGTTCTACATAAGCGTACTAGTCTTGTTAAAGTCGTCAAAAGCAATCCTATTAGATCAGTCCCCTTTAGCCGAGATGCAAATGTTTCTGGTCAAATCTCTTTCTACATTCGCTAGCACCTCTATTCTATTAGCTTAGCACTAACATGACGTCATTCCCATACATTTGTTACTTTTGTAATAATAATATTTCGGACATCTGACATACAGTCATCTAGACCCAAAAATATGACATATGATACAAAGACATATATACTTTTTTTTGTACATGCATACATATTATATATAGAAACACCCAAACTCCGAAACAAATATTTGCCAGATCATTAAAAAATTTGGTCCGACCTGGGAAACGAACCCGAGATCAAAACACAGCAGTTGCATATGGTACCACAGCGCCAGCGAGGATTGTGGTTCTTAGAATGTCAACTTAACTAGGGTGTCAGGATCGGGACATACTCCCAAAACTAATTTAAGAATTCTACTACATTTAAGGCCGCTAGTTTCCTAATCCGATAAATGCCAAGAAGCCTAAGACCAGATTTAACGTCGAAATCCTAAATTTTTCCTATCGATATTTTTTTAAATTATTGATCACACAACACTATAAAATTCTGCACCGACAAAGTCCTTTATCATCTTCGCCATTGATAAATAAAAGATGTGTTCCGTTGAATCGTGTATTTGACAATAATTGGTCACCGATACAATTCGCGGTTATCACACAAAGCTACCCTCTAATATTTACAATATACAACATATAGAAGAACACATTTTTTTTTCATAGGTATATCTACCTCAATGGGTAATACCTACCTCATTTAAAACCATTGCAATCAAAAAATTATCCAAAGTAAAACGGTCTTTAAAGATTGCATTACGTCGAACAATACCTATTAGGTACAAAACATCAACCTCGATAGCTTGCCCTATACAGTCGAAGACAATCACCACGAAAGTTTCTCTAAATGATACGTATACTGTATAATACGGGCAGTGCTGTACCTTCCTAACATTACTGGAGGTAATGGCACACAAAACAGAGAATTACTACAATAATATGTTATTATTGTGCGACACAAGTTATCTGATCCGTATTATTTATCTGTGGTCGGTATGTGCATGACAATTTTATAGATTATTTCAATGGCCATGCATAGAAATTATAGTATATGATAAAGTTCAAGATGCTTATTATTGAATATCCTAAAGTTCATTGTTTCGTAAGATCGCTAATATCATCGACAATAACATTTTATTCCCTAGATTTGTACAATATAGCATAAAGAGTTATTTTAGTTTTTAGATTACAACGAAATATATGGATCACAAATTAGTTGTCATTATTGTCAACAAGATGGCGTAATACTATATTTTTGAAATCAAAACAGCTTGGACAGTTTTATTATGATTATTTTTAATTTTTATCCACTCTCGTGGCTCTTAAAGAGTCTATGGGTTACGGAAGCCATTTGCCGTTAGGTTACTAGATTATTAATTTTCCACCATCTTATGTAAGAGTTTCCAATAAAAACGTGGAATCGGTTTTAATCCATCGAAAATATATATTCTTTCTATTCATTTTGTTAAAAATATAGCAAAATCAGGCATACTTGAGTATTTCGTCTCAAGTTTTCATATATTGCATCCTCGATTACGTTCATATTATCGTATCCTGATATTATATCCACAGTAAATGTATTTTTTCTATAATTATGGCTTTTGAGATGCAAGAGTCATATTATCTACACTAATATATAAAGCTGAAGAGTTTGTTTGTTTGTTTGTTTGTTTGAACACGCTTATCTCAGGAACCGCTGGTCTGATTTGAAAAATTCTTTCGGTGTTGGATAGTCCATTTATCGAGGAAGGCTATAGAGTATATATCATCACGCTACTACTAATAGGAGCGGAGCAACAATGAAGAATGTTTGAAAAACGGGGGAAATTTTCATTGTTTTTTTGCCACTTATCTGCTTGCTTACTCATTCGTCATTTACATTTGGGTATTTTCGAATTAACATAAACTTCAACCAATCATCACACTTATTTTCAAAAGCGATAGGATCTTCAAAAAATATAGCAATATAACATAATAATAAACGATATTTTATAAGGAACCTTTACATATACTACATATCGCAATAATCCTACGCGCGGGCGACCTCTCCCTTTTGTCCGAGACATGCGCAGCTCACCGCACTGCGCTAGCGCCGATACTCTCTCCGTGTTTTATTGTTTCATATGGATAGGAGCATAAAGTGGTACGTTTTATATTGCAGCTCATAATATTTATGGTGGGAAATTTAATAAGCTGTGTTGAATAAAATAGGCATAATTCATTAGCCAAATCAAAACCCAGAGCATTCCGTCGGTAACGTATGTCTGTGTGAAGCTGAGTTTTTGAATTTAAAAGGAGTAAAATTATGTGGTTATTATTCTAAATGTATTATCAGTTATCTAACTAGGGTGCATTTTAATTGTTTTGATTGTGGTCAGTGAGATGTTTTAAACATAGAAATGAAAAAATATATTACCAAGTTCCTCACAATAGTTTTCTCCTCCGTGGTAACAAATCTGTTATTGGAAAAGGCTTAAAATTCAAATATATATGCCTGTATGTATTATCATTTGTAAAAAAATGTGTGTTGTTTACAAGAGTTTGACATCGTTTGCTTTTGTGACCGGTTACCTACCTGACGTAATTAATTTCAAAAAAGGTTATACATAACCTTTTTTGAAATTAATTAAACTCCAGATCACAGGACAATGTTAAATTGAAAAAGAAGAGGTCGAGGGATTCAGAGTATGGCGTGGTAAGTACCTGCTGTACCATATCCTGACTCCTCTAATCTAAACCAACTGCAGTCAGTATTTCTTGCCAAATATAATAAGTAGATACACTTGCATATCTGCCTTTCTTTCTTCAAAAATAGGGAAGCGGAGACTAATGTTACATTTTTTACAGCCGTCCGTTCGTCTCGTCCATTTTACATGGGACCATATTTATTTGTGATCTACGAAGTGTTATTGTGAGTGTCTGTGTTCTTTATGTCTCTGTCATCCATGTTTGTGAAGTCCCCTGCGAGCGACATAGGATATATTCCTGGAGCGGGAATAGTCTTTAAATAAAAGTAAATCTCTGAGAATGCTGAGGCCACAAGGACAGCGATATGAACATTTCATAATCATGATCAAATACATTATTTCATACGTTCTAACACCCACGCAACAACCTTTAATAGCTTACACCGAGAGCAATGAATTTCCAACCCAAACAACATTAGCCGCTAATGTTCCCATTTCCATCAATATTATGTACGAAAATAGCGTTCAAATTAGCACGCCCCTATTTGATCAGCAAACACTGGTTACACTTAGTTCGGGTGTGTATTGATGTTTTAAATAGTCAAGGAGGCAGTGGTTAAACGATCTTGTTAATTTAATTTATCGAAACTGCTTCTATGCGCTGTATCATTGCAAAATAAATGTGGTAACTGCTGTTTGTGTGTTGTTTTCAGAATCACAAAGCTCTGGTTCCTGGTCCAGTTAATAACTGAATTGTTATACGGTGAAATAGGTGCGCTATGATATGCCAGATGGTGTTAAAATATTTTGACTTCATATGTATGTTTATGTTGATAAACTCTTTCTTTAGCTATCAAAAGCAACATGCTAGGAAGTGATGAAGCCTAATCTTGCCTTTTGATAAAAATAAATGTAGGACAAAACACATCCAGTTTCACAAATAGTGAGAATATTATGCTGTTTATGGACGGAATAAAACTTAATTTCATTTTCAAATCTTACCTGCAATAACTCAGTGGTGTCGGGCATACCCGCGGTGTTTGGTGCTTTAGTCTCGCAATGCGAGAACGCGACAATTTGTAGACAGATAGCGCGACATGTGTTATAATTTATACAACTTAGTTGCTAATTTACGACTAGCCTGTGTAAAGAGATTTGTGAAAGCAAATGTACTTTCCCTAGTTTTCTATTTTATTTATATATTTATATAAATTTTATAATGGGTGCAAGTGTCAGATCTAAATACGTAATTAATTTGTATATGATAGCAATTCGGAGTCGGAAGTGTAGCGATGTTATATACCCGCCTTCGAATCCAGTTTACAGGAATAAGAAGAATATTCATTTGATGAAAGTTATAAACTATGTAATATATTCTTGCCTATTACTAGGTTATTACACTATATATAACACTAATATAAAAAGGCAAAAGTAAAAAATAGTTTGTGAGTGTGTATGTTTGTTACTTCTTCACGCAAAAACTACAGAACGGATTTGGATTAAACTTTACAGTAATATAGTTTATAAATCAGAATAACACAGGCTACTATTTAACGCCATAACCGACATACACGCGGGCCAAGCCGCGGGAAACAGCTAGTATGAAATAAATGCGGAATTGCTTTGAATACATTTCTTTGTGATTTTTGACTTATACGAATAAAACGACTTTTATCATAGTTTCTAGCGAAAGGGCTCCCTCAATTATCTCTCTCTCTAAAATGGCGCATTGTTATACACTCCCTAGAACATGGAGAGTAATATTTTTATGACAGACCCCGAGTAGTGATGTCATAGAAGCGCTGGCTGCCAGCCTATGCGACACGGACACTTCCCGACGCAATTCTGTGTCAGTCGGTAAGCGAAGTTATATGTCTGCCAGTTTTGTGACGTACTCTATATCCTGGAAGTACTGAAAATACATTCTAAAATTAAGATTCCCTTGTGCCTATTCTATTACAGGATTAAAGTTAGTTAAAATAGTGGAATAAGTACAAGTGAGTTTCCATCAAGTGCCGACAATCGAGTGTGTGTCAAGTTGCTCCAAAATACTACTATATATAAATATCACAACAAAAATAGTTGAAACAGAGTGTAATAAGTCTTTAAATACTAGCAGATTAAGTCCGTTAAAACCGTAGAGATCTTGTACAGACTTTAAATGTAATGGGCACCTATCCATCTCAGATTTCTGACAAGCAATTAATGGGACCCTGGGCATTAATAACCACGTATCGTTCCCACGTGTAAAGAAGAATAATAAAAGCAGCACTTATGAAATAGATGGTCATTAATTTGTCCTGTACCGGAGACAATGGAGCAAAGAGCTGTGCATCCTAACTGATAGTGTGTAACGGGTTTTGGATACAGGCTGATGTTAAAGATTAATTGGACTTAAATACAAAAAATATTTTGTTTATTTAGGTTGGGTTTTTACACGTATCCTGTGAAACGTATTTATTTCATCTCATGTTCTTTCTTATGTCTTATTTTATTTGTTTACTAAGTTACTGTATTTATAAGAGTCTTGAATCGTTTTTTTTAATTACATCATTTGTAGATAGTTTATAGTAGCCTTTCTGAAATTATTTATTATTTAAATATTAAGAACTTAATATCACTAATGACAACACACAAGGGTTACTGAATGGTTTAACATAGCAATAGGTTAAGAGGCGTACAAATACTCGAGTCTTTTTATGAGGATGAGGATATCAAAAGTTCGATCACTTTCAGGTTGCGTGTCTGCCCGTTTGCTCCGAAATCAATAAAAATGCTAAACATAATATAATTAACCGTGAAATATTGAGACATTCTTTACATACTTACACATTGTAAATATACATAAGTTGAATTACATATAGATATTAGAATTAATTTAACACATGCATAATGTCATGCCTATTTTACCGGAGTGGTAAGCATAGATAAGCGATCTGCATTTTCATTTTTTTTCTAGACAACTCTCGCAAATATACATCCTGTGTCGCGGGGGACTTTACAAACATAGATTAAGCACAACAAAAAATACACCCAGACTCAGAACAACAATTTGTGTACCCCACAAAGTGTAGTCCCATGTGGGATTTGAACCCACAACACCTGGTGCTTAAATCACCAGGTCTACTATGCAGTCAAAATTATCCATAATTTCATTTTTTAGTTTGTTCACTTTACTTTAAAGAATTCTGAGGTATTTAACTAACACAAGCAGCAGAATATTGTAATTAATAATTATAATACATAAATATAAACAACACCCTATATCAACTTCATTCGTTGATATGATCTAAAGCCGTCTTGTCACTCGTCACCGGGCGCTACCAGTGCCATCGTACAATAATTGATGCTGGTAACTGTCTCGTGAACGGGGGCATTTATAAACAACGCTTACGAGAGTGTGTCCGCTTTTTTTTATTATAACAGATTATAAAAGAGCTCAACTAATAGATTGCATTCGTGAGGTTATGTAACTTAAGCGAAGTTAAAATTTACAACAATTTTAGAAAAGTCGTAACTGACCTGAATATCTTCACCCTCTTCTTGAATAGATCCTTTATAAGAAATTTGTCGAGAAATAGACACAGATTGTTCATTCCATATGTTGGTGATATTAACCTAAAATAAGTTTTAAAAGATCTTAGTTTGTCAAATATCGACAAAGTAAAGATTACTAATGAAACTGTCTGGGTTTAAGAATCAGATAAAAGAATGGTGAGGGATCAATAAACCGGAAAAAAGGTTACGTTTAGTCATCAGGATCGGCACAGAAATCAAATTCAAATCTCGAAACGAACAACATATTACGAGATCCGCATATAGTCAACACTTCACTTTTAAGTGATCCACAAATTGATGTGTGTGCTGGATGTGTGCGTGTGCGTGCATGTGTGTGTGCGTGTGTGTGTGCGTGTGCGTGTGTGTGTGCGTATGTGTGTGTGTGAAATCAGAGTCTGGGTATTCTGTTTATCTGTTTCATGTGTATGTTTGTCAGTTCTCCGTAACACACAATAGATTCCTAAAGAGGGAGTTGTCTTTTACAAAAAGAACTGTGAAAAATCTGTCAGCAAGTGATTGCATTGGCAATTTCAGAAGTGATTTTTTTTAATGTAACAACATATTAAGAAGTATCATAAGTCACGGTTTATATTACTTTCTTTTTTATTTTTAAATAACCATATTTTCTAAACATAGAATGATTTTTTTATTAACTTGCCCGGTGAATGGTTTGATTTCGTCTACCGTTTCGTAATATTTAGTTTTTATCAATCATTTCAAAATGTTCTTTTGTTGGCAATTCGATATGGTGTTCTTGTGACAGAAAAGTATTTAAACAACTACTGAGATGTTTTTAGTGTCAGAAAAATATTATACCTTTATTATAATATTAGATTTTACCGTGACTTTGTCTCTACTTGTAGAACTTTGTCGGTTTTCATTTGGTTATTCTAATGTATGAGCTATACTACTACATTTTATATAAAACCGTTCAGAAGTTTATGCGAGAAAGAGTAACAAACGTCCATACATTTTCACAAACACAACCACAATTAATAATGTTAGTAGGATGTAATTGACAAGTATGCTTACATTGAAATAGCCTAAAGTATAAGCAGAAGGTATTAAACGAACACATTTCTCAAACTAAAACTTTATTCCCACTTATATAATATTAGACGACCCACGCAACCTCGTTTGCGTCTCCTATTGCCCGTAGCGTGATAATTTTCTCCCGTTTTTGTAACATTCTTCATTGGTGCACCGCTCCTGTAGGTCTTAGGTCCTTCCTCGATAAACGGGCTATCTAACACTGAAATATTTTTTCAAATCGGAACAGTAGTTCCTGAGATTAGCACGTTCAAACAAACAAACCAACTCTTCAGCTTTATATAGTAGTATAGATATAGGAGTACGCCCATTACTGCCACCGCAAAAATTTATCATTTATTGGTAAAAAAAGAGTTCAATGTAAAATATAAGCCTCTAATAATATATTGCACTAAATAATGAAATAAATATAAGTATTACTTTATTAAGTGTCAATGCAAGGAAGGTGTTTCAAGGTAGTAAGTAAGTAAATAATGAAAAGGTAAAACAGGTTGACTGGTAGAGAATGCCCTGCCGATGTAGAAAAGTTTATATTAAATAAATAATTAAAAGAAACAAATTGACATTCGGACCAGCAGTATTAGATCTTTGGTATCTCTAGTAGAGTAATAAAAATTTAGCTAAATAAATAAATAATAAACATTTCGGACATCTAATACACAACGCCATCTAGTTCCTAGCTAAGCAGAGCTTGTGTTATGGGTACTAGACAACTGATTCAAATACATTTATGTTTTTTTTTTGTAATTACATACATATTATACAAAGAAAACCTTCAAACTCCGAAACAAATATTTGTCAAGATCATACAAACATTGGGTCCGACCTGGGAATCGAACCGGAGATCAGTAGTTGCACACGCCAACCGTGAGACCAACGAGGCAGTCAAAAATAAAATAAAAAAATCCATGAAAGATTTTGTTTTTAGTCTATGGTTAAAACTGTAGAACAGTACTCCAATTTGCATTTGTTTTAAAGGTGAAATCATTCACCGTACTAAATAAGTAAAAGCACATTCTTCGAAATAGGTACCTACGCTGCAGAGTTGACAAAACTCTAAACCTTATTAAGACGAATTTTCAAAGAGTTCATGTAATAAAGTACGCTAAAGTTCGGTAATTTTTCGTGGTACTACCTTTGTATAAAACTGAAGAATATGTTTATTTAAATTCCTAAGAATTACTGGCTCGAATTAAAAACTTTTCTTTAATGTCTTTTGTTAATGTCCATTTATCGAGAATTTACTGGGATTTATCTTTATTTTTGTAGCTTATAAAAATAGTAAAAAACGCGTAAGTAGACAATTTTGCAACAATGATACTATTGTCAACTTCTAAGTCATTTATATATAAGTATGTGTGTGTATTATAATTTGTATAAGTATGTGGCGATTTCCACATACAGCGCATAGTACAGCGCCATCTACTGAAGATACACCGCTACCGATACATTACTACTAATCCTGAATCGTGCAATAGAAGTTCCCGCGCCGATTGGCAATATACAACATCCCAACATCAACCGTTGGGCCGTCATTATATCTATTGTAACCACATTGGGCCGTGACCCGCCAGACTTAATCACGTCGCCTGGTCGGAGGATCCTCCCTTTTTGTAGAAAGGATATGACCCCTGTTCCTCCACAAGTATTTTTAATTTTAACAGGTATAATTCTTTCTGTTTATTAATATAACAGGACGGATTTATTAAGGGATTTAGAAGAGACAAAGACGCGCAGAGAAATCATCGTTAAATTCTAAACCACACAAAAAAGCTTTTACAGAACATTTGTTGAGATTCCCAAAATGGAATAAGAACTATAAAAGAATAACTATACGTCATATGACTTAGTTATCTAGTAATGAGTGATACAATTTGTTGAAGTGAATCCATCCTTTTTTATTTTTCTTTATCGTCTTAAAGGTCTATTTATAAATAAACAGTTAATAGATAAAGCCTTTTAAGTTATAGATAAGTGAGTGTTGATCGATGGTGGGAACTTGAGACGGGATGGTGACAGTAAGTTACATTTAAGTTAGGCTGTTGATCTTCGCTTCGTATGCGCATGAGTGTGATAGCATCTGTTGTGGTCGTTAATAATTTTGATACTTGGTTTGCTTTTGTTTATTTTTGGACATGCATGTTTTTTGCTCCTGAGGATAGAGAGAGAGAGATGACGTCTAAAATAATTATTGAATTGATTGAACTTTTACACAGATAAAGAATTTAAACTAGGGCGATAAAGGGACAGATAAAGATAAAAATTTAAACTAAATGAGACATGTGTCTCATTGCGTAGAATTCCTCTAAAATAGAATTGTGATCGTTTTTAACAATTTATTTCTATTACTAGAAAACTTGTTGTAGTTCTGCTGTGTTTCTCTAACTTTTATAATAGTTTAATACTTTAACACATCGTTAAAATACAATAAAATACTGTGTGTAGCTAGCTAACTTTATTATTATTATATTAGCATGTGTTCACTTTACCCAATCATTTATAACGACAATAAAATTTGTGTAGTCGTTTTAACCTTAAATGTTTTATCGAACAAATACCGAAACAATAAAAATTTCAAGATTATTTGTTCGCAGTATTAAATTGGAATACCTCTCCCATACATTAAAGGTCTGACATACATTATAATAATCCACACAATCAAATTTCTCATAATAACGTCATTAGAATTAGTGCGGGCGCTTCATCGTGTGCGGTCGTCTTAAGTAACTCAGCTCTGTAATGTGAAGATTGTGGTCTAAGCGATCGATGACAGCGAGTTTTTAGATTTTTAATGTTATATTTTTAGCAAAAAAATATTTAAATAAATCATACAATTATCGAAACGTCAAACAGTGGACTATTTTCCTTAAAGTTATTTTTATCTCTTCTTTGAACTCGTTATCGAGTTATCGTTATTGTTATTACTTGTCGGTCAGCATAATAAAAAGTAAAGAAAGTAGTAGGTATTCTATAATGGTGATACAAGCTCACGGCTTACCTTATCATACACGATGGCTGACGACTTTAATGGTTATTTATTGAACACTAAAATTGTAAAGTGTATGCCGTCATTATCCCAATATCCTTATCCTAAGTGTAAATAGTACAGTAAGCGTGCTAGAATTAAATAATCTATATATGTACAAGAGTAAGGTGACTGAATGACATACCCAGAGATCAACGCACAGCCCAAACCGCTGAACCTAGAACCCTGAAATGTTGCATGTAAATTCTTTATATAACGTAAGTGAGCACTAAGAAAGGAATTTTGGAAATGCCACCCCTAAGGTGGTAAATCAGGGGATGAAAGTCTGCGTGAGCGAAGCCGCGTGCAAAAGCTAGTAATGTATAAACTGTTCATTACGATTTCCTTTGTTTTTGTTTATTGACCATATAACATACGATTTATATAAATATAATGCATAGTAATGCAGCATTACTCATTACTTTTTAACAAAAGTAATCGCTTGCCGCTTATTTCTTAACCCAGACCAACTTCTCCAAAAAGTCACGAGAGTGGAACGTGTGTGGAGGCTTTAACGACGCCTTATTAACGTGTAGGCAAAGGTTAGGGGTCGTCATGAATGAACGGTGGAAGCTCGTGCCAGACCCCCTGAGCTGAATTTTTTATTGGTTCATTACAAGCCTCACAAAATAGTGGACATCTCGGCAACTACTTTCTTTGCACGTTAGAACAATTTTAACTGGAACCAGTTAGGGTTGCCCTTCGTTTTACAAAAAAAAAATTATTGTTACCGAATTTAAATAGAAATCTGCGGGATTGCTACCATGTACCTTTTTGTTTGTGAGTATCCGATATTTTGGCGCTGTTGCAAGCGCCATGATCACGGAGTAATTCCTCCGTATAGCGGATACTCACAAATAAAAAGGTACCAAGGACCATGAAAATTTTAAACAATATATTGTTACCGAATGTATAGTATAGTAGGGACATATAGAAAACCCAATCATTTTTAATCAACTTTGTAGGGAAATTTCGTCGTGATAATAGCTAGACTAAAATCCAGATGTAGGTAGCCCAAACTATTTTGTAGGAAATATTTTGCTTATATTGAAGTCTTCATTATTTTTTATGTTTTAGCTACTAAAATGACTCTACTCAGCCTGATGGAAAGTATATGTCTACCACTCCAAAGCGGTTACTTCCAAGTCCAGTACGTTGCCTTGTAGAGGAAGGGAGAAGGGAAGATCAGTTGGAAGAGTTCTTCAGAACACTCTCCAAGATAAAGGTGGAGGAGAACTGATATAGAGGCGACATTTCTTAGCACCTGCAAGTTTCCTGCAAGGAACTTGGTGGCTTTGGGACTGTCAAAAATGCGGACTGCTCCCCGCTGCAACCGATCGAAGGCATCAAACAAACACAACGCGAATATATCGCAAAGATGAGAACATTCCTCCATGCACTAGTAAACCTGGGTCTTGTAAAAAAGAAAGATGCTTGGGCAAGAAGAACCCTCTCATCTTGTTTAGTACACCTAACTTCCGTGAGGACGCAAAAAAGTTGCAACTGATTCGACGTTCGGATAGTTGAAGGTAGGTATACCTAATTCATAATAGTCCTTTTTTTTTTTTTTTTTTTTTTTTACCTGTGGAAACCCCCTCGGGCCGTCACCCCGCCGGGGTTTGCGGCGGGGCGGTGTGTCGGAATCGAACCGACTAAAACCACACGGTGTGCCACTCTGCGCCTGAGACGGGAGGGATCCGGGAACTGCTGTTATTAACACATCCGGACCCCTCCCAGCGCCTGCCCGCACTGAAGCGGGCACCGTCTGCTGATGAACTCTCTAAATAGGCGACGTACGGCACACGCGTAACGTCGCCCCCTCGCGGGTGAGTGTGATCACAAGTCTTTTTTTTTTTTTTTTTTTTTTTTAACGTGTGGAAACCCCCTCGGGCCGTCACCCCGCCGGGGTTTGTGGCGGGGCGGTGTGTCGGAATCGAACCGACTAAAACCACACGGTGTGCCACTCTGCGCCTGAGACGGGAGGGATCCGGGAACTGCTGTTATTAACACATCCGGACCCCTCCCAGCGCCAGCCCGCACTGAAGCGGGCACCGTCTGCTGGTAAAATACTCAATTTAGGCAACGTACGGCACACGCGTAGCGTTGCCCCTTCGCGGGTGACCACTAAAGCGGATGGAGGGGAAAACCCGTCCCCACCATCCGCGGCCACACTCAGGGCGGCATGAGGCGCTGATAGGCGCGCCTACGCCGCCCGGTTCGCCGGCGGCGGATCGGGTCCGAGTGGAGGTCGTCCTCCCGGGCCTTCTCCGCCGCCTCCTTCTGCGAAATTACGTCTTCGCAGAAGGCTGCGACCGCGGTAAAACTGCTGTCGCTACCGGCCATGTTGCGAATGATGGCCGGTAGCGAGAGATCTCCTCCGATGACTGCAGTGAGGGCCCGGCGCTGCGACGCCCAAGCGGGGCAAATCGCCAGCGTATGCTGGGCCGAGTCCTCACTGCAGTCGCAGTGGTGGCAGGCGGGACTCAGTTCCCTCCTGGCGACCGAGTGCAGGTACTTTCCGAAGCATCCGTGCCCGGAAAGAACCTGCGTCAGTCGGAAGGAAAGGGTCCCGTGCTGCCGCCCTGCCCACTCGAGGATGACCGGCTGGAGAGCCTCCACGGCGGCAAAGCCAGCGCGTGGAGTCTCCAGCCGGAACGACCAGCGAGCCATCGTGGCTCGACGGGCGGCTTCACGCCACTCGCGTACCTCTTCGGGCGGAGGGCGAATGCCTCTCTCCGCCCGGAATTCAGCCACCCGTCGATAAACTTCGGCGAGCACTTCCGCCTCCAAATCCCACGGAGGTGTTCCGGCCAAGGCGCACGCCGCCTCGGTGGACACCGTGCGGTATCCGCGTATGGCTCTGACCGCCAATACCCTCTGAGGCCGCCAGAGGCGGGCCTTATTGAGGGCGGTCAGAGCCGCCACCCACACCGGTGCCCCATACAGCGCCATCGACCGGACCACCCCCGTGTAGAGGTGTCGCGTTGCGACGCTGGCTCCACCCAAGTTGGGCAAAAGTCGCCCAAGGGCAGAGGCAGCGTCGACCAGCTTGGGACCAAGCTGTCGGAAGTGCTCGTCGAAGAGCCACCTACCGTCGAGGATCAGGCCCAGATACCTCATCTGGGCCCGAACCGGTACGAGGACCGAGTTGACGACTATGGAGGCGCCGGGGGGCGGCCCACGACGGGGCCCGTGGAACAATAGGGCCTCCGTCTTGTCCAGGGCCACCCGTAAGCCCAGCGCCTCGATGCGCCCGACCACCTGAGAAACACCAATGGTGGCCAGGCGCGCCGCCTCCTGGAAGTTCGCCCCCCGGGCTGTGACCAATGTGTCATCGGCGTAACAAATTACGCCCAGCCCGGGGGGGAGACGACCTCGTAGGACCCAGTCGTATCCCACGTTCCACAGGAGTGGTCCTAGGACAGACCCCTGCGGAACGCCGCACGACATGGGTCGCCGTCTCAAGGCGCCCTCTCGGTCCTCGTACACGACGGTACGCTCCTGCAAATAGTCTGCCACCAGCCGCCTCAGGTACTCTGGCACCCCATGGTATTGGAGTGCTTCCCTAATGCAGCTGAATGGCAGACTATTAAAGGCGTTGGCGATGTCCAGGGACACCGCCAACACCACGCCGCCACAGGTCACTGCCTCTTCGGTCACGGCCCTAAGGCGCATCACGGCATCGACCGTCGAACGCCCTTCTCGGAACCCGAATTGGGCGTCCGACAGGTCGGGGCCCACCTCGCTGAGGTATTCATAATAGTCCTCTATCAACTTCGTCAAGGATTAATGTGGTAAGTAGAAAACAAATAAATACGCAATATCAAGTGTATTATACATTGTTAATTTTTATTTTTATTTTTTAAGTGAAGTGTTTCAATAGACATTTTAATTTAATTTGTATTTAGAAACTGTTCTATCTCTAGACCTTGAATTTACTCCTATAAGAGAACTTCTTATAAACTTTATAAATCTCATTTATTAATGATGTTCGTTACTGGAAAACAATATTAAAGAAACAGTAAACACGAACAAACCATGACATGCCAATCAGTACAATGTTCGGCGTGATAACGGTATCAAAAGCCCTCATATAACGTCACACGCTAACATGTTTTGTCACGAAATAAAACATATCAACGTATCACAACTTGAGCAATAAAAGTAACCCACTCAACCCTCTGATATCAACGCCAAAATAAATAAACCCTTCCACATAAAATGAACTCAATTTTCCTTAACCGTGTCCCGGCGAATTTTCCGCCGCTGAACGAAAATGTCCCAGCCTATACGTGTGTTCCGTAGGGGACGTAACACGTTATATGGGTTGTCGTATGAATGCAACAGGTGGCAGCCCGTAGGGTTAAACGGTGTACTGCATATGTTGGGACGCGTGCTCTATTTGTAACGTCACATGTGCTCAGTATCTTGGAAGGGTCTTGGAGAGATTTAAAAAACTTGTTTTTTATTAGTCTTGCTTGTTGTAATTGTTTGGTTTCTATCAATTAATTAATACTAGATATGTAATAATATCAATAGCATGCATGTTTTTCTCGATGTTAGATAATAAGTAGGTACTAGAAATATAGTGTTTTTTTTACAATTTAAATGAAACATCTTGTAAGTAAATATACAGTTATACTATTGTACAAAAAAAAATCTGGTGATTGCTGTTCTTAGTTGAAATTTGCTAAAAACATTATTTCTGTTTAGTAGTTGCTGGAAGCTAAATTGCAATTTAACTGAGTAATTGTCAGTGAACAATCACGTGGACCACTGGGTCCATTTATTTTCGTCTTATGATAGTTGAAATTTACAAAATTTTAAATAAAATTTCTTTGGTTCACCAACTATATTTTTGACTTTTATAAATACTTTGATTAACTCAAGTAGCTTTTAAAATGTATTTTCTAAATTCAAATAAATTTACTAAAAATCTTTAAAGTAGAGCAACAATGTAGAATATCAATCCGTTTGCACTACACGGAAAATGTTTTCTCATATGTTGGGAAATTCCGCAGCCAACGTGTAAGGGCCCATGGCAGGCAATTTATGTCGTACTTTTGTTTTACGGCCTCACACTGAATAAATTTTATCCGGAGCTTTTGCGAGCTTTATACGGTACTCCGACTGTTTATGAAGACATGTGGAACGGTTCACGTCTCTTTAAAGGGTTAAATTCACATGTGATTCTTGTTTCATTTTATTGGATATTTTTTATGTTATGTTTATGTTCATGTTGTTCATGTGTTCTTTTTATGTTTGTGTTCTGACAGTCTACTAGGTATTTTATTAAGTAATGTGGAATTTAATTTATGTGTATCTTTGGTTTGTATGATTAGTACTAACTGACCCTTCAAATGTTGATTTGCCATAAAAATAAATATTTACCGATGGGTCACTCTTATCATTTAGGGTATGATTCTCAGACCTAGGTACCCGAAATGCACACAAAATTTCCTAAAAATCGGGTCTGTTTCGGAGGAGTTTAGTAACAAACACCAAGACACGAAATTTTTTGATAATAGATTAACTATTTAAGTTCATGTTATTTTGACTGTAAGAGCGTTTTCACATTATCCGATCCGATATCGGTGTCGTGTGCCGATACGATATCGGAGGAAGTAAAATGTATGTAAGTGTCGGCTCCGATATCGGATATCGGGCCGGACAATATAAAAGACAGATACATATTTCATACATTTAACTTAGGCCGATATCGTATCGGCGCCCGACACCGATAACGGATAGGATAATGTGAAAACGCTCTTAGGATTGTGTAGTAGTAGAAGCAGTCACCCTGGCGTTACTTAACGAACGGGTTGTAGATTCGATTCTCACAGAACACATTTGTAGTACTAATCTATTTATTTTACATAAAAAAACTGTCTTTACCAGTCCACAGCTGGACATAGGCCTCTTCTCAGCAGGGTCCAATAAACCACGCTGGGTAGACGGGTTTGTTTGGTTCACCAGAAGGTTAAGGCTAGTCAATTCTTGCCATAGCTCTCTAACAATAACACAAATACAACACTTTGAACTCATTACCTTCCTTTTGCGATGGTGATTAATAAACACAAAATAAAAAGTATGTGTATTTTTAATGTACTCTATAGATTTTTTTTTAAAAGGTCTCTTTCTAATTGTCTACAGTGGTGTCCAAAATAGATCACTGCCTGATTGGTCTAGTGGTTAGCGTAAGCGACAGCAGATTAAGAGGTCTCGGGTTCGGTTCCCGGGTCGGAGTGCTGTTATGTTAATTTTATAAAAAATTGTAAACGGCACCCCGGAGTATAGAAGATAGCTATGTTTCCTGCCCGTGCCTCGGAGAGCCGGTCCCGGTTGTCACGAACATCGAACACGGCAATCGTTATTGGGAAGTCAGTGCCCTCAAATACATATACTGACTTTTTTATATAACAGTGTGGTGATACACAAGTATATAACAGTACCAAAATATAACTAGTTCTACCTTCGAATTCAGTTTACCCTCACGGTTGCAGAGGTCCGATGCCAGTCGCTTCGTGTAAAAACTGGTATTCAAGTAAAACCGGTTGAACTAGTAGCCGACCCCAAATCTTGGGAATAATAAAGGCTAGGAAGGAAGAAAAAGAAGGTTTCCAGAATTGATCAAGCTTTATATAAAACTTTCAAATAAAAAATAACTTATTGTACTGTCTATCTTTAAATATATTAGATCAATAGATCACCAATACAACAAAAATCATTCCACAAAATCACTTGTCACCCGATTTCACTTTTCGTAACCACGTACCGCGAACAGGCGTAAACGTTTAGCGTAATGCGTGATAATACGAGGGGTCCCACGGGATGATAACGTCACCCCAACGGCTCTGGGAGTTGTTGATGTGTGTAATAGAATGTTACACGAGTTACCAAGTATCGAGGCAATTTAACTAAAACTCTGTTCATTAGAAATTTGAGGTAAACATCAGAACGTGGAGTAATTAATCTGCACATATTAGCACCAGGAATGATGAAGCAGATTATTTAAAGTAGAATCAATTAAGTGGAAGAAATATGATGGGATTTGAATGAAATACACAGTCTTTTAGTTTGCGATGCTCTTATTTCATTGAGTAGTACCAAAACCTATTTTATTTCTGAACTAGCTGAACCCCGCGGTGTAACCCGTTATTGTTGTACCGCGAGTAACGCCGTGGGACAAAGTTGGTCTTAAAGAAGTAGCCTAAGTTACTCCCTGGTTCATCAGCTACCTGCCAGTGAAAATCCAGTCAAAATCGGTCCATCCGTTCCAGAGATTACCCGGAAAAACAGACAGACAGACAAAAACATTTTTAACTACAGTTTTGGTATATGTACCGTATACATACATATTCATTTAGTAAAAAGCGGTTATTTTAAAATTACTAACAAACACTCCAATTTTATTTATTTGTATAGATAAAATCATGTGACATTGCCTTGAAATTCACATTAATACTCAAAAGTAGTATTTAATGATTGCGGGTAAGGTTGTCTAGGTGAGTCAACCTAGTTTTTGAAGACACCTGGGCGGAAATCCAGGAAGCCTAAGCATCTACAAATTATCGGTATAAAAACTTGTATAAGTCTATTACCACTTTCTTTGCTCCTGATTTCTTATCCAGAACCCTTTTTTATTCATTTGAATTTTTGCCAAAATGTCACAACTTGTAGCCTCAGAGATATAACGTTTACCGTACATAATTCACTTATCTAAATAATATACTTCTCCACATTAAGTAGGCACTAACGAGTTATCACTAAGCACAGTGAACCACAATAATCTACTTACGGTAACGCCAGGTATGCTAACCTACAGACTAGAGCTTTAGTTCCCGACACTACTATCGCTTGAGTATTTCACGTCCGCGCCTGCGCATGCCGTGCGTTTAGGGTGCCCAGGCGCTTATTTTATTGTCATTTTCGGTTTATAAAATGTATGTTTGTATTCCATAAACAAGATGAGAATTAAACTATATTAAAATGAAACAAAAAATATTTATTATTTCATGTGCTGTTAAAATCTTAGTTTTTTTGAAACCAAACACCATGTTGATCTTTTTCTGATTTGAAGCTGATTTCGTTTCCCGATTGATAAGTTAAAATAAATAAATGTTTGTTTTAACAGTAACGTAGGTAGCTATAGCAATACTATTCATATCTTAAATACATCTTAAAGGAACAGAAGGTACAATCATCACTCATGAAATCGTACTTACAAATACAGCTGAGTACGAATATAAATTTCCTGTTCTTTTTAACGGACTTCAAGTAAAGGGGGGGTTATCAATTCGACTGTATATTTTTTTGGTGTTTGCTACCATAACTTTCGACTCTGTGAACTCATTTTGATGATTCTTTTTCTATTTAAAAGCTGGTGCTTCCCGTGTGGTCCCATTTAAATTTGGTCCAATTCTTGAAGTAGATTCTTTTTTCGTTAAAATTTGTATTGTAAAACATAAACTTCTCATACAGGAGATAAAGTCACACAACGAACAAGACAAATGTTTTATTTAACCTGTAATACAAGTATAGGTTCCTGTCTCCTATCCAAGAATTTTTGTATTTATTGTTATAGTTTGATTCCTTATCGTAGAAGAAATTAAATAATGCGTTTATCCTTATCAGATGGAAGAGTTAAGGATACCTTTAAAATAAAAATACTACGTTTCCAACCCCGTCCCTAACTCACAAGAATTCTGTCCTGCCATGTCCCACTTCCCGATGAAGCCTGGTTGTCCTAATACATTACAAGCAGTATCGAATGAACGTTAACCGCCAGCAAATAGGATTATACTTACATGAATTGTTCATTAATCTAGTTTCGTATGTGCCTATAAGAGGTAGGGTATGCAAGATAATAACCCATTCAGTAATATAAGGTAGCTATTGATCTTATTAATTGCTGTTTAGTAGTACAACCCCTATTGTTTACGTGTATTACATTAAGTATTCGAATAATTATATGCGGTAGCAGTTTTTTTGGAATAGAGGGCAAACGAGCAGACGTATCTCCTGATGGTAAGCGATTACCGCAGCCCATGGACACCCACCACACCAGAGGCGTCACAAGTGCGTTGCCAGGCCTTTGAAGGATTTTTTGTGAGGCCGTGGTATCACTCCGCTCGAGCCAAAGTGTAGCTCTCCCACGGTAAAATAATACCATAATTATGTACTTTCAACATATTAAAAACTGTATGGGCTTTCAGAATACAAATTGAGTGAAAAAGGAGTTAGTTGGTTAGATACCATTATTATCAACAACTTATAATAGTCCATAGGTGGACATAAGCCTACTATAACTGCTTCGTTTGTCTAGTGGTTAGCGTAAACGACTCTTGATCAAGAGGTCTTCGGTTCGATTCCTGGGTCGGACTGATGTTGAGTTTTTCTTAAAAAATAAATTCTTAATAGCAGCCCGTAGTATGAAAGACGGCGGTGTTTCCCGCACGTGGCTCGGATAGTACGTTAATCCGTCGGTCCTGGTTCTCATGAACGTCTATGGTAATCGTTATTGGGAAGTCAGTGCCCTCAAATATACTGACAACTAGTTCAACTTTCAAATTTAGTTCACCCTCAGGGTGGCGGCGGTCCGATGCCAGTCGCTCCGTGTAAGAACTGATATTCAGGTAAAACCGGTTGAACTAGTAGCCGATCCTAAATCTTGGGAATAATAAAGGCTAGGAAGATGATGAGGTGGACATAAGCCACTCCTGCGAAAGCAGATTTGACCTATAATAGCATGATGACCAGACTCGTGATTTAGGGTTTTCTTTCCAGTTTTCCTTCTTTTTGCAGTGATGATGTACTGCTTATTTTTTTAAGCCGAGTCTCCACCGAACAAATGTTCGCAACTTTTGTGTTGTTAACTCGTGTTGGTGACTGACAAAATTTGTTGCAATCTCCTAGTGTTTGTAACAAAAATTGTCAAGAAATGTTGGGAGCCGTGTATCTGTTTTTGGCGGTAAACATCAATCAACGCAACGCAGATATTTATTGGCTCTGTGGAGACGCTTAGTAGGAATGTTTTTCAAATTGTTGGCGACTCGGTGTAGATACAATGGAAACAAAAGTTGGTGATTTTTTGAAGAACTGCCAACAGTTGGGAACAATGAAATTGACAACAATTTTGGTGGAGACGCGCCTTTAAATATATATACCTCGAACTAGCTGTTGCGGAAAAGTAGGAAAGTAAGGAGCCTTGTAACCTGGCTGGTAAGTGACTCAGTATAAGTAAGTAAACTAAAAGAATATTATAGTCTAAAACAGTTTACAAAATTTATTTTTTGACTTGTTGCTGTGAATCGAACCAAAGTTACAAAACTCTAACTTTGTCCTTACATCATTAGGCAAAACTTAAAAATCATTTGAACTAACATAAAAGCTGTAATTTACATAGTACTATTACTTATCCTAATAATAAGTACTTATGATTAAGTTATTATAAACAAAATATCTTCAAATGCAGGTTGAACTGCCAAAAATATAAAACTGTTTTGCCAACAGTACATTCGCGCTATTCACTGTCTAATCTCCCGGCGCAAGTTATTTGCGTGTCGCTATCTCACGCACGCTATGTTGCTGACGCTACTACCATACGCGTCTTGCTATCTCTACCGGGAGAAAACAGAAATACCCTTTCTAAAACATTTAATGCTTTTAGTACCTTGTTTTCATTTACTGGGGAATAGTCTGAGGTTTATATAAGACTTTTAAAGATTTTTTAAGTACAAAACTGTCAATATTTTCTAGTTTACAGTCTCGGCCTCAGTGCGCTATATAGTTTTCGGAAGAACCATAACGTATTCGCAACGTCTATCTCCTATTAAATCTCTTTTTTCGATTTACCCTTCGAAACCTATGCGGTATTTCTACCCCTGGTTCCTTTGTTCAATTCACTTTCTTTACCTAAAATTCGTTTGTTTGCGTTTACTCATTTATAAAATATAACATACACAAGAAGACTATGTGTCAGCCGGTACGATGCCAAAGAAAAATATTAAAAAATCTTGTTATAATTAAGAAAATAAGTACTAGCTTTAAGACTATAAAATACTTCAAAACATGCTCGTATCCCAAAGAATATTTCACATCTAATAAAAATTGCTTGCCTGTAACCTTAAACAATTATTTTCAACTTCAATTGTCGCGAGAATACAAGAGACACAAAAGACTTCTCTTTGACGAGGATTTAGGAAGTTTTCCAAACTACGACTGTAGATAAACATATTTAAAGCAAAAAAGAGTAGGGAATATGTACCTTATATACTCAACTATCATACATCTAAAATATCAATTTAAATAAGCAAATGTATTTACATGACAATATAGATACGGCTCAGAATATGACACGGGTCTAAAGTAGTTAAATAAATATGCAGAACCAAGATACCCATACAAAATTAAATGGAAAAGTCCTTATTCCAGGAGACAGTAGGTGCGTTTTTGTATAAATAATTGGAATAGATGATATTAGTATTGTAAATGGCATTGCTTATACTACACCTAAGTCGTTGGACTATGCAATCAGATGACTGGACAATGCAGCGCTTGAAATGGAATAGAGTAGTTGTTACAGTTAGATAATAAAATATATGTATTGATATATAATAACATAAGATCAGGCAACCTCTTAGCAGATTTTAAATACAATCTAATTTAGTGACCATATTAGGGGAGGCATTTCTAGCATTGCCATTCAACGTCACAATGATATCAGTCCTTTGGGAACGCTATCTGTAGGCAAAGATGCTGAGGACTTTTTTTTGACGCTTGTTTGTAAATACTATTACTGTTTTATTTATTTACTAGTACTTTAATTTAATATAGGTATTGTGACATGTACAACTTTAGGATTATTTATCTGTATAAATTCAGAAAAAAAACTTATAATTAATCAAATTAATCATCTTTTAGTGGTAGGACGGTATTTCAATCACATTTTGTCATATATCATATTTATCGCAACACAAGAAAAAAATTATAATAAATTCCGTAACGTATTGTTAAAACTGTAGAATTAATTTTTACAAGCAAGAGCTAAATATTTAGTATCAAAGATGATACTAAATATTTTAACATAAACTTAGTAATAATATCAACTCCATGCCATCCGAAATCTCCTATAGAGCTACTGATAAATCGGCACAACTCTGCGCACATTACAATTAGACCAAATCTGTAGAGACATAAATAATGTAGACGTTTAATAAGTGATCCTTGCATTCATACTTTACCGTACTGATTGTTCCTGATATGGTCTGAATCAGTGCGTTGATTTAGCAGAAAACTATTGGTTAACAGCTTTGTAATGTCAAGACAAGTTCCGCCCAAATTAAAGTGCAATTATATATTGGTATGTGGTGAGTCATTGAAACAACGCATTATTGCCACCATCGTTTTGAACTCAAAAATGATCTGCCGATAAACTACCCAATTTTATTAAATACCACTTTTATAGTGTGACTGTGTGTCACTGATAGTCATAATAATCAAAGATTATCAGCACTGCAGAAATCTCTACACCTTAACTCCTTTACTATTCAAAACTGAACGATATTGTATGCTACATAAATATAATATATCTAAGCACTTCTTTAAATATTCGTACCGTGGGAGAGTCACGCTTCGACACGAATGGGTCGGTTCGACCGGAGTGACACCACGGCCTTACAGAAAACCCATGTGAAATAGCGCTTGCGCTGTGTTTCACCGAGTGAGTGAGTATACCGGAGGCCCATCACTCAAAGGTCGGCAACGCACTTGTGACGCCTCTGGTGTTGCAGGTGTCCATGGGGGTCGGTAATCGCTGACCATCAAGTGATACATCTGCTCGTTCGCCATCTATACCACAAGAAAAACAATATGAAAAATATGAGACTGATTAAATGATAAACAGTAAATGCAGTATAATGTATACTGAGACTTGCATTACGCATTTAACATAAAAATCTTTTTATAATTCACACATTTTCTGTATCCGACGTCCGTATTCTTTCGTTAAAAGTTTTAAATACAACTTTAATATCATCATTATGGCCTTTCCATCTTTTCGGATGATTTAAACAGCGCCTCTGAGGCAATTCTTGGCATGACTGTAAAGCCCAATTTTAATAACTCAGCATGAAATTCCGTACCTCAATCATAGTCTGGAAACCTCTACTCTAATCGATTTTGATATTTCAAGAAGACTACCAGAATAGGAAGACAAAATTGATAAACACTTTAGGGGCCTTTTAAGAATGTTAAAAATGTGACAAGTGCGGTAAATGCACCGATTTTTCAGGGTATGTATAACAGGTAAGACAGCTATGACGTTGACTTACAGCACAAAATTTCATTAAGTATTTTGTTTACTTTCTGCTACATTTAGTGACGTAGACTAGTAACAATTGAAGACAACGAAATCAACCCTCCTGTCTCCCTTAACTATGGCACCATCTACTGAATATTGGACGAATTACTTCTTAAGTTTTCTAAATACTTATTCCTAATCGTATAATTTCAACTTGTAAATGCTGACCTTTGAAAAAAGGTCTATTTCACTAATATATTTTCGTATTTATACTAACTCACTACTACTCTACTAACTACTTAAAAGAGACGTTGATCCCTGAGTTTGTTTCGTCCTTTCTTCTCAGGGTTAGTCCAGTTAGGAAAGGCCGAACTCATCTACTCAAAAAAAAAATAACTTGCAAAATAAATGATTTCATTTCATTTCACTACTAACCAAAACTCACTCACATCATATCTCAACTATCTAAATATCATAATGATAAACGATGTATCAGAATAAGAAGACGGCGTGTTGTCCGACGCGTCTGTTTGAATGGGAGGCGCATTAACGCGCGGCATTCATCAACCGACTAATGACACGTCCGCACGTCATACTGATGGTCTTCAAGATTCAAGAGAAACGCGTCTTTCTGTGACAGGTATTTCACTTACTTCAACTTCTCAATGATGGGAAAAATCACTTCCCTTAACTTCTGCTATTGTTTTAAATTAACTTTACAAAGTCTAATTATAAACTAATAGCTTTTGCCCTTGGGTCTGTTTGTGTGTATGTCATATATATAAGTATTCAGTTTAATATATGGTTAAATACTCACAAAAAATGAAACTTTTTATTTGTGAAATATATTTAAAATCGTTTCAGTAACTCCAAAAATCACCCCACACAACCTCACTAACTTATCTCTTTATAATAATATTATTGATGTGGAAGTAAAGAAACGAAATTGTGAGTGAGAGGGATAATGTATTCGTAGGTAAAATTTTGTAGATTATGCTGTGTGTGTATCAACAACACGCATGATTAGGGGTCTATACAATTTAAATATCTGTTTTTCCCATATCTATTTAGTATTTTTTCTTAAGTCAATTTCGTTCTGAGGATGTAATTTATAATAAGCTATTGGACGCCTGTAAAAGGTAACTAAACTGAAATTTAGCATGGAGATACTTTCATTCTTGATAAGGACTTAGACTAATCTTCAGGGTGAGGACCGACATATACGCGTATGGTCCTCGGGCAAAAGCTAGATTTGTTTACATTTTAGAATGCCTTTTTGTTACTAACTGAAAATTAAAATTAACTTATTCTATTTCTTATGGTCACAAATATTCGCTGCTTCTTATATCTTGCCCCATACAGTGACGGATGAGAATATTAAAACATTACATATTTTCCTATCTTCCTTTTTTTCTCCGGTGGTATTTTCAGGTCTCGCCACGCCTGAATATAAAAACTGTCACTATATAAGCATTGTAGATATATTCTTTCATATGATGATTTTAATTAAATAAGGTGCAAATGATACACATAATAGTAATGATATATGGTGTCAGTAGATGAAAACGTGAAATTTCTACTAAATTGTATTGTTGTAATCAGTAATCAGAAACAAGTCATTTAATTAAAATACATTGAAATAAGTAAATATACAACCTATATATATTATGTCCTCATTTGCGCATTACTTTTTTCTTTGTTATTAACTTCTCTAACTCTCTCTAACTTCTCAGTCATACAATACAAAATTGCACACATATTGTTACGGATACAGAATATTCTACATGCATTTTGAAAGTACAGTATCTGAAAATAGTTAACTGTTTAATCTATTATAATTAAATTCGCTAATAGACGTTAGTATCCGATAAAACAAAAGCTGGTATGATGAGGTCTTTATCGGTTTCACATTGTGTTAGAACACACTACAATTCTACCCACAAAAAATTATATTGATTCTAAAAATATCTTGATAATATTCTTAATATTATTAAAGAACAGACATAAACACAGACATAATTAAAAACTATAAAACCATTTCATATTTTAAACATCGTTCACTAAACACATTTACATTACACCGCGTCTACCATTCATTCGGCTGCAGTTTTTCCACACATTATTCCACAGACTGGGCTATTACACGACATAGTCATAACTGCATAATGGCCGAGTAATAGCCTCTCCGCGCCACTTCAGGTGTTACGTGTGCATGAATACCCCCTAGAAAGCGCTAGTGTGGAAAAATGTCTGCTCTAATGTTTTCTGCAGGCTCCGTGCAAATTGTTAACAGTTTATAAGATTTTTAATTCGAATGTGAGTTGATATGATTTTAAAATGAGGAAGAATGATTATTTGAGTTGAGTATGTTAGAAAAGAGAAAACTAAGTGATGAATGGATTAAAACCAAAATTATTTATCAGTATAAAACTAATGCGGAATTTTCCCGGAGTGTCTTAATCATTCGCTAATAGTAAAACGTAGTTTCTTTAGCTTAGGCTAATAGACACATGTCTCATAGAAACTTACAATCTATAAATACATAATGCTTAAATATTGTCAATTTTATTATTATAAACATCATTTTCATTACAGCTAAAGGGTAAATATTTTTTAAATGGGGTTCATATTTTTGGCTATTTTGTCGCGATATGTTTTTCTTTAATTATTATAAATGACTAAATGCGTTATTGAACTGGCCAGTATTACTTGTTAGAAGTAAATTTTTATATTTATAATCAATTTACCAGATAAATCTACCTAATATTTCCTGATGTAAATATTAGGTAGATTTCGATTTAAATATTAGGTAGGTTCAACTTGCAGGTCAAATTGAACTTCCCCTAACCGGTACACAAAACAACTGATAACAATGCAATCTAAAGTAAGCTTTTAAAACGTTGTCCAAATCCAAAAGCAAATACCTTATATATCATCTAACGGCCAATCATATACAAATCAGGGTTATCTCACGCCCAATAAATAAGGGAACTAGATCTGAAACATAATCACTTCACCATAACTGGTATTTATCACATGAACTCACAATGTTTATGTTATGTTTTGAGTATTACAACTATTTCTGCCAAGTGCTTGTCCCTTATCGTTTTGTAGGCAGAAGGTAAAGTGTGCGAAATGTTTTCTTTTCAACTAGTTCTGAGTAGATTTTTATTTCTAGACTAGCTGAACCCCGCGGTGTTACCCGCGTTTATTGTTGTACCGCGAGTAAAGCCGCGCGACAAAGTTAGTCTACAAAAAGTAGCCTAAGTTACTCCCCGGATCATCAGCTACCTGCCAGTGAAAGCCCCGTCAAAATCCGTCCAGCCGTTCCAGAGATTACCTGGAACAAACAGACAGACAGACAAATTTTTTTTTAACTACATTTTTGGTATATGTTTCGTGAATATATACATATGCTTTGATTAAAAGGCTATTATTTTAATATTACAAACAGACACTTCAATTTTATTTATTTGTATAGATTAAAAATAAATTA
Organism: Spilosoma lubricipeda; assembly: GCA_905220595.1. Classification (NCBI taxonomy): domain Eukaryota; kingdom Metazoa; phylum Arthropoda; class Insecta; order Lepidoptera; family Erebidae; genus Spilosoma; species Spilosoma lubricipeda. Next base: position 5,228,179 of record HG992287.1, on the reverse strand, counting down.
AAGAATGAATGAGTCCAATAATTTATATTTGAAAAATTAGAAGCTTGTATTTACTAAAACATTTATATTCGTCCATATAGAGTGTTGTTTCTCTCAAATATAGTGAAGTAAAAACTTTGTGCACCCTTTTTACGAAAGTAATGTGACTAGAGGAGTATGAAAATTGGCACAGGAAAAATTGTTTAGAGGAGCGCAGAAACTTATGTACTTAGTCATTTTTCCGACTGACATAGGACTTAATGATAATTACACTTTGGGTAGAAGATAAGGTGATGATTAATTCGTGCATACCAGTGAAATAGTAAATCAATTTACAATAAGTTTTTTCATCAATCAATTAATGATCTGATATATTTAATCGTAGGCAGCTTTCGATTATTTTTTTTATATAACTCATTACTTGCAAGTGTCAAATTACGATATATATTTTCAGTATTTATATTCCATTTCATACCTGGTAAGAAAAGTTTAACCAATTTTTATTCCAATAACTTGAACAGCAATATTCAACGTGGTAGAGCCTCGCTTCGGGATTAATGGGCCGGCTCGATCGGAGTGATACCACGGCCTCACAGAAAACCGGTGTGAAATAGTGCTTGCGCTGTGTTTCACCGAGTGAGTGAGGATACCGGAGGCCCATACCCCAACCCCTCTCCCCCTATCTCCCCCCTTATCCCGCCGAAGGCAGACAACGCATTTCTGACGCCTCTGGTGTTGCAGGTATCCATGGTGACAACTACGCAAGTAAACGTATGTTTCTAGCTATATTGTGCTAAGAAAATTTCGTCTACTAGACCTACTGACTTTTCTCTGCACAATAACCTTAGGCAAGGCGTTAAGATATCGTATCTCTGACGCTAATGCAGTACTAACTCATGTGCACGCGCCCTTACTGTGGCGCAATTCTGACTTACAATCCGAACGGATATTTAGTTTGTTTTCTTAGCTTTTGTAAGCTAATGTTCGGACATAATATAATGCGACCTTTTTTCGACTTACGAGTACAACTATTTAAGTAAACAAGACCTAAATGATTTCGTAACAAGGACGAAATAGCAACTTGTAACACTTTGAAGCGAATTAACAGGCGAGTTGAATGCTTTAGTAATAGCAAAGAAAATTATGTTTTTAAATATACCAGTTCCCTTAGCCAACATGTATTTCGAGCCGATATTATCTTTCTACCATCGCTGATGTTTCTATTCTGCCTGACTGCCTCGTTGATCTCGCGGTTGGCGTGAGCGACTGCTGATCATGAGGTCTCGGGTTCGATTCCCGGGTCGGACAAATTTTTTGTATGATCTACAAATATTTGTTTCGGAGTTTGGGTGTGTTCTATCTATAATATGTATGTATTTACAAAAAAAAAGTATATATGTATTTGTATCAGTTGTCTAGTACCCCATACCACAAGCTCTGCTTATCTTGGGACTAGATGGCGTTGTGTGTTTAGATGTCCGAAATAATTATTTATTTATTTATTATTTATTCTCTTCAACTTAGCGTTGAGATGAGTCATTTGTTACATACTTTTGTTGGTTTTCTAATAAACTTTACGATTGTAGAATGTTAACTTGGTTAGGTGAGCAGAACTCTTTATTCATCTTTATCGTAAAATGAGCTATTGTTTGTCGCGCGTGGTTAGTCCTTACTTCATGATTCCAACTTTAGGTGCAGGCGTAGGCGCTTAATTCCTAAAAAGCCTTGAACAGAACGTGATGTCTGTGAAATCTAACTATGATCACTCTACTGCATCTTAATGTTAACATAATAATCCCTTATCCCATAGCAGCTATAATTAACTATATAGTATGTAACTGATTGTTTAAGTTTCCTGGCACTGTTGACCTGTATTTTATTGAAAAGGTTTTTTTAAAGACAACTTTCGCTTTAGGAATTTATTCTGTGTCACCGAGGACTTTACATGTCTACATAAAGCGGACACAAAGAAGACCTAGACTCAGAACAACAATTTGCGGATCATGCAGTGTTATCCCGTGGGGGTTTGCGGCAGTAGCAAGCGGCGTGGTGACCGCTTGTACCACTCAGTCAACCATGCAGTCAAGGTTTATACATAGCCTTATACTTGCCTTCATTATTCTTTGCATAGTATCAAAACACTGAAAGTACACAATGTGTGTTAACCATATATTATGTACATAGTTCAAACAGACTTTAACCTCTACCAATATCGTGGGTTGAGTCTGACCTGCGAAACGCAGTGAAACGCTTTATTTACAGCGTCAAAAGTCAAAAGCCATATTGTTCAAAGCTTTAAATTCATGTAGGCGTCACATAGGTGAAAGTACCTTGCGTTCTTATTTGTGTTGATATACTTATTTTACGTACTTACACATAGTTAGTCCAGTCCACTGCTTTCAAAACTATATAAATTTTAATAATTAAAGTTTTAATAGCCTCCGACACAAAGCACGTTGTTAAATTTAAGTTTACAACCAGAATCAACGAAAGTTAAATGCCCTTCTTCGTTAGTAATATTCTTAGTAAGCAGATAAATAGGGAAAGGAAGGTGACAATACAAGATGGTGTTAAAATGTAATGTAAATACCCATTCAAAGAATTTGTAAATTATAATCTTCTTGGATAAATACTGGAGATAAACGGATGTTCTCGTGTTGAAAGTGAGTTTCCAGAAATTAGGTGAGAAAAATATTCATGGGTAATAGATGTCAGTGAATGATAAAAAAGAGAAAGTGACATTAAATATTTAATAGTTACAAAAACTTTCATGCATATCTAAACGATAAAAGGATTTACTCACATATTTTGAACCGACTTGGGAATTTTTTGCGCCAGGCTTTATATTTTTTGGGTGTTTGATATGTACATTTTGTGGGCACACTTTGTGGCTTAGATTTAGATTGTGGCGTTTGTAAAAATGTAAAATTCACACTGAGTACCTATACGAAAATGATTAAATAAAATGATCTACTACTTGAGTAAAACCGTTCATTATTGTAAGCAAAATTAAGTAATAAAACATCATAAATGTAGTCTAGCAAATCATTTCAATTTCAGCACACCGAAACCAGAGCCCACACAACTAACGATTTGAGTCAACAAATCAATAATGTCGTTACAAAACCGTCGGCTGGTGGTTACAACACACGCTCATACATATCTCGAGACGTAGTATCGGCGTAGACTAGACAGATCGCTGACAAATTTATGTGCGAGATAATCTTATCAATGCCCCATACGGCTTTATTGCAAGCCAAGTATACGTGGAGGTAGGATTAAGATCCAGTTCGGTAAGAAGTTTAACGCTAGAAGAGTGGATTTAGTCATTTAGATATACATTTATTGAAAGTGTGCCATTTTTGGAGATGTTATTATTCAGAATTAACTTTTATATTCTTAAATATGAATAAATCTTTCCTCGTTAGCCATGTCTCTGTGTGTGTCAGCTTTACTATTAAGTGTGTGTATTTTGAAGATGTTTTCAAAGTTTTGGACCTCACGTCCATCTATGAGACAATCAAGTATTTTTTTATGATTTAGGAATGGAGGAAACGAGCAAATGGGTTAACTGATTGAAAGTACTCCTCACAACTATCTACTAAAAGTAATGTATCTTCATAATATCGAGTGTCTCAAAAAGTTTCCGTTAGTCTTGAGCAAAGCAAAAACTCTTAAATATTGGGTAAAATTGTCTTTAGAAATCTGTCATATAACACGTATAATACAATGATGTCGCTGCTACTGATACTGTAGGTATCTATAACTGTAGTTATTAATAACCTCGACATATTTTTTTACCTGATATAACTATTACCAAACATGTTTGAATTTGGTACGTATCTGTAACTTTTTGTAAAATTGCTTATGTCATGAATTCAGTGGTTTACATTTCAGAATTTTGCATATTTGTTCAATGCCTAGACATTACGTCTGGATTTAAGAATATTTATAAAATCTAAATATATATATATATAAATCACCATTTACCTTGGTCATGACATCATACAGGATCTCTAGACTAGATTAATTTCGCTAATTCTATGTTTAATGGATAGCTTATTCACCAAAGAAGTCTATAGGCTATATAACTTTAAGCTACAATCAATAAGAGCCTAGTATTTATGAACTATTTTATAGAGGCGCAGGTGAATTTCTGTGGATCAGCTAATCTATTATATATATAAAAGAGCAAGGTGACTGACTGACATACCCAGAGATCCAGCCCACGCACAGCCCAAACCGCTGAACCTAGAATCCTGAAAATTTGCATGTAGGTTCTTTATATAACGTAAGTGAGCACTAAGAAAGGAATTTTTGAAATTTCATCCCTAAGGGGGTAAATCAGGGGATGAAAGTTTGTATGAAACTTTTTATTCCTTTGATGAATTTGTTTAAAATTTAGTAAAGTAATAAAGTAATGAAATACGTATTTTTCAAAACATCGCCCCTAAGGGGGTAAATCAGGGGATGAAAGTCTGCATGAGCGAAGCCGCATGTAAAAGCTAGTATGTTATAAAACAAATGGTTAAGAATGTACCGAATAAAATACACTCGGTTTCTCTAGATGACATGTGAATAATGAAACTCCTACACTTACGTTGAAGCGAACACAAAAAAGCAGTTATATTGTCAAGTAATACAAAATAGTGCAGCGAAATAAAGTTCTGAATAAACTATCACATACAACGTTTAATCTTGTTTCCTACAAGCCCCTCTGTGAGTTAGCCTTGAGATACTTTGGTAGGCGAAGCGTGTGCTGAATATTATGTTTTTTACTTTTTTATGGTTAAGAGATAAACAAGTGAAGAAGTGATGTGATCCTAAGATATTTTAATTCACATGTGCATTTTCCTTTCAACCTTAAAACGTCTACGCTTTCTTAAATACTCTATTAATTTTATAGTTTTGTACAAGTTTGTACTTTGTTTTTTTAAAGTATAAACTTCTATAAGTTAAGCACTTTTTGGGTGAACAAAAGGCGTTAAGCTCGTATCATAGTAACCGCACGTTTTTTATGATCTATATATATGCATACAGTGGCTTTATGTACATAGATATATCTCCGTGCGTTATTAGTATACGATATATCTTAGTTTTCACTTCTATTGGCGTTCCACTAAGACTACCAATATTTTTTTTAGTGTGGACTGTACAGAAGTTCTTAACGACTCAAAAAAATAAAAAAAAAAGAGGAAAAAAAGAGAAAATGTATTCATCGTTGTTGTGTGTTGATGGAATGTAGATTCACAAACTATTTCATTAGTATAAATATAATATATAATAATAGAAACAAATTGACAAGATTTTAACGCGCTTTGGATGTTGATACTAAATACAGACCTTCGTCATGGCTATGAAAAACTGATTTTTATGCTCTTTTCACTTCTTGCCAACGTGTAGATTTAGCTGGAAAGTAATATTTATGCTACTGTGTCTATGCATCCAAATGATTCAAGAAGCAGTGATTTTGATAATTTTTCTCCTGTCTTTCTCTATATATTTAGAAAGACATGTAATAAAACATACAAACAGATATTTCCAAAATAAAGTGTCATGAACAAAAAGTTTCAAATCCAATCATTCACTAAATTTATTGGTGTACAGCCAATATGATACTGTTAATTGCACTACTGCTGTACCATATAATAAAATAAATATTTGATATTATCTTTTGATTGTTCCCTTTTATATTTCTACTAGCAGCCCCACGCAACCTTCTATTGCCCGTCGCGTGATAATTTTCCCCCGTTTTTGAAACATTTTTCATTGGTGCTCCTCTCCTATTGGTCATAGCGTGATGATATATAGCCTATAGCCTTCCTCGATAAATGGGCTTTCTAACACTGAAAGAATTTTTCAAATCGGACTAGCGGTTCCTGAGATTAGCGTGTTCAAACAAACAAACAAACAAACTCTTCAGCTTTATATATCAGTACTAGCTGACCCACGCAACTTCGTTTGCGCCTTATATTGCCCGTAGCGTGAAAATTTCCCCCGTTTTTGAAACATTCTTCATTGTTGCTCTGCTCCTATTAGTAGTAGCGTGATGATATATACCCTATAGCCTTCCTCGATAAATGGACTATCCAACACCGAAAGAATTTTTCAAATCGGACCAGTGGTTCTTGAGATTAGCGTGTTCAAACAAACAAACAAAGAAACAAACTCTTCAGCTTTATGTATTAGTATAGATATAGATAGATAGGTTGAATGAAAATAAAATCCGCTATCGTTTACTACTGTGATCTGAACCTAATCGACACGATGTGACGCGAGGCCGTACTAAATCAGTAACCCGATACGGTAGTATCTGTACGTGTCGCGGTTCGTGTCCCGGCCGGACCTGTCCCAGTGACGTGTTTACTTGCATGCTGCATCAGCGCAACAAGTCGGGTAACACGATCGCGAATGTAGGTGATGGTGGTGAGAGAAAGTTCGTGGATTTTATGTACAGCCTTTTGTTCTGTTGCCAAGTCTGTTTGAAAGGCGTTGATAGGTTGTGAAATAGTAGTACGTATTAACGGCTTTTCATTTTATTTTATGGTATAAGCGAGCAAACGGATCACCTGATGGAAAGTGACTACCGCTGCCCATGAACACTTGCAATTCAAGAGTGACATCATACTAGGAGTCCCCCTTTTTATTTCCCGTGCGGATACCACCTCCTGGCGGTATGTCGAACCCGAACCGACTAAAACCGCACACCGTCTCCGGTACTAAAAGCAGGGAAAACCCTGGAATCCCGACGTACCTCGGGCCACCTACGTGTTCAAAAGTAGTCCTCAACTAATACGGGGCGCGCACGCTGTCAGAAGAGGGTTTTCTAAAGTTAATTCCCACAATAGGAATATGCAGATTTTTTTCTAAATCTAAATCCACACAGAGAATAATTAGCCATGGAATAAAAATACTATACATACTATATTTATAATTAGACATTTAATATTATTTAATTCTTGGATTGGACTGACTAATCAAGATGGAAAAAGGTGTCTGCCTATTTTGACTTCGTTAATTCTCCCACTTTGCTAATCGAGACCTATGAGAGAGACTATTAGCTGCCTTTCTCTCCAAAACCGAAAAAAAATTAGAAATATTTAATGCATGTTTTCTTTCTCGTAAACATGAAAAGATCCTGATTCTGTCTACTGAAATTGTCTTGTATCAAATTATATTTGAGTTTCGAAACTGTGGGTTCTGTATTAAATTAGAAGTGTAAATTAAAACATTACATCATTCATAAATCGTCATCAGGAGCCTACAACAGACTTTTGCAAGACTCTCCTTAGAAAAAAGGTTTTAGCCAATTATACCACCTTAACCAGACGGGTTGGTATTGAATTTGTTTTAAGTTTTCCGACTTTTAATTACACTTAATTGCCTTTGCAATAATTTTAAATACTTTTAAGGTCATGTAATGTTACTGTACTCATTTTGTTTTTCGCATCGCCTGATGGTAAGCGATTACCGCCGCCCATGGACACCTGCAAACACCAGCGGCGTCACAAGTGCGTTGCCGTCCTTTTGGGGGATGGGGAGGGGAGATAGGAGAAGGAGGTTTGGGTTATGGGCCTCCGGTATCCTCACTCACTCGGTGAAACACAGCGCAAGGTTTTCTGTAAGCTTTTTATGTTGCATATAATCCTGTCTCTAGTAATGATGATAGCAAATACTCACTAGTTTTAAGAAACTGTAAGTAAATTTGAAAGTTCACATTTCCTCTTACATACTTGCGATAATAAAATTTAACTATAACGGCGTGAAAACTCACAGAGGTAGTAAGCATAAAGGTTCGAATTACATTCAAATTGTACCTAATGGTAAGCAGTGTGTACTGTAATGCTGAAAGTTTACGATAATAGTTTTAAGTCGTTATCTTTTAGTGAAAAGTTGGCGAATTCTATTACGTATACCGATAGATACTGGGTTGACGTTAGTTTGTATAAAGTTTTCTTATAGTATTGATAAGTTTTTATTTTTCAGTATTTTATTCTTATAATTAACATTTAACATCTTTTCTTACATATGAGCCTACCAAATTTTACTCTACCTGATGGAAAACATGAGGAGAATCCAAGAGTAGTGGTCACCATACTCTTCGCGATTACAGACAATCCAACAATGCAGCATAGTGATTCACACTATGATGGCCTCTTAAGATACTTATCTGCTTCATTGATCTATTTTTTATATTATTCTTTTTAATTTAAATTAAATCATTCTCACTAATTTTTTATCAAGTAGAAAGCCTATATTACAAAGTTTAATACTTAACTGTTTAGGGAAATCAGGTAGTTGTCTATAGACTCCAAGTCTTTGGGCTTATTTTTATCAGCAATTTGATAACTATGGTAAATTCCCGCCTAGTTTTCAATCTGACTGCGTAGTTTGGATAATGAATAAGGTGTGAGTTTATGTTTATTCTTATTTATAACTAGCTGAACCCCGCGGCGTTACCCGCGGTTATTGTTGTACCGCGAGTAACGCCGCGGAACAAAGTTAGTCTTCAAGTAGCCTAAGTTACTCCCTGGATCATCAGCTACCTGCCAGTGAAAGTCCGGCCGTTCCAGAGATTACCCGGAACAAACAGACAGACAGACAGACAAAAAAAAATTCAACTACATTTTTGGTATATAAACCGTGTATACATACATATGCATTTAGTAAAAAGCAGTTATTTTAATATTACAAACAGCCACTCCAATTTTATTTATTTTTATAGTTTATTATGACCCTGATATTATTTATATACTTCTAACTGAATACTTTTGTTTGATGTAAAATAAAATTAACATAAAGAAAAGTACTGACATAATCAAACGAATCTACGTAAAATACCTATATTTATAATATATGGAACTTAAAAAAAAAAAGAGAATTTCGGAGGAGCATTTAAACTCTTAAAAAACCATCATCGTTAGAATACCTAGCAAAAACATAAACACTATAAAGTTTGAAAGAAATCACACGTAATTCAAGCCCAATATAAGTGAATTAAACACATCGTGCATTAGTGTTTAATCGTTGTACACGGACGACGGATCGCGTCTCTCGTATATCGGATAAACGACGCAGTTACTTTGAACTAGTGTCGCCAAAACTGTGTGAAGTAAGGTTCGAAAGGAGTTGAAACTTGGGAAAATAAAATATATATGTGTTATCAAACAAAAAGTATTTGACTTAAAATAAAGCGACAGATGTCAGCTGACAACTATCATGTTTGTTTTCTTTTATAATTAGTATAGTTTCATTTTCTTTAATGTGTTAGATTTTTTTTCTATTTTTCTTTTTTACCCACCTAACAAGTTAGGTTACTAAAAACTAATAGCTTACTTACTTACAATTAGCTAATTCAAATATTTCACGAAGCCAGGATTAAGAGTGAGATACATAGTACATACACATATGTACTTAGTGCCCTATTTAGGTTACCCCAACTGTAAGAAAGTATTCCTGCTTTAATTCCTATTAAAGCAAGCACAACACAAGCACTTTTTTACCCCTCGGAGATAAGCAGATGTATGTAAAACAATATTTCACATTCAATTAATAATAATATAGAAAAGTAAAGGTCACTATTGGTCAAAATCTACAATAACTTAATTTACCTCCAATGAGTTTTATACCATAAATACGATGAATAACCCTAAAAATAAATAGATTTTGTTTGCATGTACTTAAAATACTTCTGAAAAATGTTGTACTAGTAACTACCACTCCATCCTTATTTGGAAATAGATTTAGCCTGCGGCTCCACCCGCGTATGTCTTGGTTATCGCAGTAAATCTTTATTTGAATAACTTTTTTTATTTTTCAATTGATTGAAATAAAATAAACACTCAACGTTAAGTGAAGCTAATAATAATTCCATTCATAAAGCCGCTATAATAATTTCTTTTATATATCTTCTATGTACAGACAGTGATCAGTTACGTTCTTATTTTATATTTTGACATTTAAAAGTATCAAGATCACTTACACTAACAAACTAAACTGTATGGCGTGTTGTCAGTGCACACATTACGTGTGACATACTATCACATTGTGCGCTCTACGGCGACTAAGGCACGTATTAAATGAAATTATTTGACTAGAATTAGGCCGAAACGACCTGACGCCCACAACTGTGATGTCTGCGCAGGATTATGAATATTTATTGGCGTCATTAACTTAATATTTAATATATAAAGGAATATATTAAATATATTATTGTGGTTTTGGATTGGTTTCACTTCGATGCGTAGAAATAACTTTTAAATAGTATGTTCCATAAAAATAAGAATTTTTTATATCTAACACAGCATGAACATGTAAGTCAAATATTTTGATATTTATATTTCAATGCGTATGACTTTTGTAGCCCGTCTACCATCCGTACCTTAAAAACAAGAGCGTTCACTTCTTCATCATCTTTCTAGCCTTTATTATTCCCAAGATTATTTAGGATCGGCTACTAGTTCAACCGATTTTACCTGAATATCAGGTTTTTTACGGAGCGAGTGGCATCTAACCTCCGCAATCCTGAGGGCGAACTGAGTTCGATGACGGAACTAGTTGTCAGTATATTTAAGGGTACTGACTTCCCAGTAACGATTCCCATAGATGTTCAGAGCAACCGAGACCGACGGATTAACGTGCTCGAGGCACGGTCAACTTTACCTTCTTAGGATTAAAATTATTTCATATGTTTTCACATTTTGTCAATCAGCAAAAGCCACAGTTATAAGGAGAATAACGGGATATATGATTAACTAATTGTATATTATTAAAAAAAAACTTATTTATATCACATCTGACCATTGATTTTATTTTTTAATTAACATGATTTAATAAGCCTATTGAAATAAATATAATATTCATGTTGTAATTTTAAATTTCATTATATTTAATACTACTGGTACTTCCTGGTATACCTAAAATAGTAAGGAAACGATGATATGGTATTTAAAAAGTCAGAAAAAAAATCTTCCGGTGAAATCAACCCTTACCAAAAAAAGGTAAAAGTGGACACAATTTACCGACCACACAAACAAATTAGCAACATTAGCCATCACATATCATTGGGCGGATCGTGCTCTCAGCTAATTGCCTACAGCCGGCCACAATGCGATCACGACGGCACATCATACACATTAATCATAGGCATATTGATAAACAATTGCCCTACCTTAAATGAGGGGTCAACAGAGCCTTTACGGCTAAACTTTTTGAAACTACCTTCGGAACAGACCGTATAATTTGATACCTTAGCCTCAGACTATAAAGTTTCAATTCGACTGTCCTCGATGACAGTTACAACTTTTGAAAATGGAATTCATAGTTTTATTTTACCGATGCGTTACATTGTTGTTTTGAATCTTTACGTGATCGAATTAAAGTGTGTTTTTGAATGAGTTTAAAACATGGTATGTCGTCGGCGGAGCTTTGTCGCTGCCCGACAAAGGCACGTGGGAACGTGCGCGTGCGCGTTCTTCCTGCTAAGAGAATAGTACTGTAATGTATGGTTGTTCTATTACTGTTGATCGATTTTCGTCTATTAGTTTCTTAACATATATTATTAGAGTTCACGTTAATGGTGCTAAGCAACTATTTAATAGAAGTATTTTTGTGCCTGTGTTTTTTATTGTAGCAAAATGTGGTTACCAGTGGTATATTTTTGGTCACTTTTAAATAGTATTTTAAATATAACAAAAAAAAGGATTTTATGAATGTTTCTGAGTATTAAAGACATATGATTTTGTTTGAGTTTATGTATCTACGTTGAAAATTAAAAATGTGATATTTATAATTATCAGTGTATTGAAAACTAAAGTAATAATAATATATGAGAAAAATGGACACAGACAATGCATCGGGTTGGAGTTGCTAGTCGATATCCATGATGGTTGATCGATGATGGTTGCTGAAAACTCGAACCCCCCAAAAAATGTAAACACCTGCTTAACCAGGAGTAAATAAATCAGAGCTGTATTTCAGACTATCGTAGCAGGCTGTAGTACAAACACACACGCACACTCGCGCAAGTACCCTACGCCGCCGTCTTACGAATATTCAATCAGGTCACGTGTCAGGACACGTGTCTTGACGCGAGTTTAACATTTGTACCAATCCCAAAAAGTGCATAACACCAATAAAGAAGTTTTTACCTAAAAAAAAGTACTGTGATAATTGTACACACCTACTCCACTTATTGCTTACGCTATTGAAACACTGTTATCAAATACTGTCTTTTAAAAAGCAACCTTAACATTACTCAATTAAGATTTAATGCATGAATACATCAAATCAATTCTCAATATTAAAATCAAATAAACAACAGCAATAAAAGAAAAAGAATCAAAACAAAAGGTCCCGTAATATAGTACGGGGGAGACCCCACATGCGATATTTTCCGCGAGTCATGCCCAAATGAGTCGATCCTATTAACGATATAAATACCTGCCGATATCATCGGATTGATGTATAGAAATACTGGAAGAGAACTATCGATTTGCTTCTTTGAAAGTAGAGTTAAATATTCGCATCGTTAAAACAACAGACATCAGATTTAGGCAGTATTAATAAACAAATTTAATAGGAAATAAATAAACACATTAAAAAAATACAAATGCACAGAGTTTTCTCTGTTTTTACAATTATCATTTCCTTTCATATTACAATCATATTACAAGAAGAGTAAATAGCAGCAAACTGAAGAAAAATAGGTTAGAAAGTAAAGAAGAACTCATTGAGAGAGGAAGCCCCCCAAAAATAATTGAGAAAAACATAAGAGTATAATCGACAACAATCTTTGTAATATAACAAAGAATGTCAAACATTTTTAATAGTAATCAGGTTCTAGTAAATATTAATAGAAATGTCTGATTTCTTACTTTACTTTACTTACTTATTTATAAATACGTGTAAATTTTGGTTCCTATATGTAATGACACCTGGCATTATAAATTGACATTGCTGAGAAAATCAGGAAAAAACTATTTTCGTTTTAAGATGTATCCCATCCAGCGAACGCACATCAATGGTTGATCAGAAATATGGCTAGCATTGTACGCGGTACTTATATCTAAAATGCGTGCAGCTAACGGCATCGTATATCTTATAAAGGTCTTTGTTACATTAAATTGGATGCTGCTAATATCATATCACTTTGTCTATTTATTACTTTGAATTTTATTACTTTTGCTCAGTGTGGGGCTAAGGTCAAAGTTGGGAGCTAATTTAATGTTCGTTTCAAAATGTTACGTCGATGAAAGATAAGGTATTGATGTGCAATAATTCAACTTTAGGCTCGTGAGGTAATCATCGGTTAAGAAAACTATAGTAGGGCACAACCTTAGGTCGAAAGCTTTGTACTGTTATTTTTTACTACATTTTTTATAGACACAAAATTTCTCTTATTGGTGACAAACGACCTGTTTAAGTAATCTTACTAATATAAGAAACGCGAAAGTTTGTAAGTATGGGTGGATGTATGTTACTCTTTCACGCAAAAACTACTGAAATGGATTTAGATGAAACTTCACAGTAACATAGCTTATACATCAGAATAACAGATACGCTACTATTTGCAGCGATAACCGACATACACGCGGGCGAAGCCGCGGGAAGCAACTAGTGTTATATATTATACATATACAGAGTCTCGCCTATTTCCTATAAGGGTAGGCAAAGACAATAGCTGCCAACTTAGTATGGTCCTGACACATGTCTTTTAGTTTATCCAAATTCGTCAATCGTTGCATGCATGATCTTTGGTTCCAGGTGTTTTTTCTTGACAGATTCCGGAATGTAGTGATTAGACAACGGTGTAGAATTAAAGGAAATGTAGTACCAAGAATTGAAAAGGGCATGCTTCCATGGTTTGGCCACTTAGAGAGGATGAATGGTAGAATAATCACGAAAGGAATTAATACTACGAATGTGTGTGCCTGGAAGTTTCGGAAGAGGTCGTCTACGGCGAACATTTACCGACTCAATTTTTTACCATATGTACTTTCTTCCAACTAGGAACATTTTCAAACTTCATGCTACTACTAAAATTGGCTTACATGAAAACACACTAATCCCTATTTATTGACCATACAGACACTCGTACAAAATCGATATACGCAACGTTTTATTCAAAATCGATTATAAAATCGAATTGAAAACTTAGTACACCGAATAATCTCTTCCTGATACTCATATCTCACGACACGTGTTAGAGTAATCTATATAATTATTAAAGAAACAGTAATCTATGCATTCAGATAATACGAGTGCGGTGCGCACGCGCCTCTAACAATACGTTAGATCACTGGTAATCAATGTAATAGATGTGTTAGATGGCCCGTAATGTTTATGGTCAATCAAACGCGTGCAATTGATTGTAGTGTGGAAGAAACCTCCGCGGTATTATTTTTATACCATGAAGATGCTAATGGCATCATAATCATTTTTGTAACAGGGTTAAGGGTAACTGAAAGGTTCAATGGAATCGTACGTTTGGATTAAAATTACAAAGTGTCATTCCCTCTAAACATCATATCATTGTGGCCAACTAATGACTGCTTCAATAACATATTTCCAGTTATAATATGAATTATCCAGTTTTAGTTTGAACTTTTTGTTCTTTTTTTGACAACTAAAACTTGTCAAAAATAAAAAGGAAATTGATCCTGAAAGAAAAAGAAAGATACAGAAAGAAATACCCTGTCTCCAGTTTTAACTAGAGATATGTTATATTGAGAAAATTACTGCAAAGAGAAACCCTATACACTATAGTAGACCAAATGTTCCATTCTAAAAGAAGGCTTATATCTAACAGTGGGCTGTTGAAGGCTATTGATGATGATGAACGGTACAAAGGCACAAATAACAGCCTGCTAGCTACTTATTTATCGTTCTTTTGACTGGATAGTGGATAGGAGAAAAAGTTTTATTAAATGAGTACATATTTAGACTCCCATGGTGTAATTTTATAGATTTGTATTTATAGATAGACTAGCTGAACCCCGCGGTGTTACCCGCGGTTATTGCCGTACCGCGGGTAACGCCGCGGGACGAAGCTAGTCTAAAAAAAGTAGCCTAAGTTACTCCTCTAAGTCCTCCAGAGATTACCCGGAACAAACAGACAGACAGACAAAATTTTTAAAATATGTTGTTTTGGTACCTGTACCATGTATACATACGCATTTATTAAAAAGCGGTTATTTCAATTAATTAATTTTAATTAGTTAATTTTTATAATACAAACAGACACTCCAATTTTATTTATTTGTATAGATTACTTTTGTAGTGCTTGAGTAGAGGAAAGTTTGTTCTTGTTACACATTTTATTTTATTTCGTTTTTTTTTTACTGTTGGATTTAGTATTGATATAAGCAATTTGGTGTCAATCGATTTTAAACGAAAAATTCTTGTAATGTATATGTATAATCTGAATCTCGAAAAGGGCACCAATGATTGACATGAAATGTAGTATGTAGGGGCTTTATGCAGTGATAAATCGATCTAGCTAGGATATTTTTTTTAAATTTCACAAAAAAAACACTGAGCAAAGCTCGGTCATCCAGGTACTATTTTATTTAACAAACTGTATTGAACTGATACACAAAGTTTAAAAAAAGAACACAAATTTTTTATTGTTTTAAAATCAAAATTCTAAACGGCAGCAATTAATAAAAATGCGACTCGTGTGCACTCAACATTTATTTTACACAAATCGACGCGAAGTTGTGCGAAAGTTTGTGAAAATGCATTCGATTCGAAATTGGAATACAATACGGCGTTTCGATTGGTCGCAAATTGGGTGCAATTAAAAAGTTTTCGATTGTGACTCAGTTTTGTTTCGTGTTTACGGTTTCAATAGTAGAATGTGTACATAGAATGAATTATATTATTTAAAAATAGGTTTACAATTTTATTTACCATTAACGGAAAAAAATAATTTAATTAATTACAATTGAGATAGAACATGCATACATAATATCTAAATCACACAAAACTTAACATATTTATACATAACCATTTTTTATTATTGTATAAAGGACATAAGTATATAGAATCATCGCTTGTTAAAGAATTTTTTACACGCATGTGATAAACAGGTACAGGTACCTAAGACAAATTGAACACTTACTTTCTGACAGTGTTTAAAAAATTGGTAATTCTATTCACAATAAAATGAAAAGCCGAGAATGATGTTCTATTGCAGAAAAGCTTTTAGAAATCTCAGAAATACTCTATAATAACTTGGTTTTTTTACCGTGGGAGAGCCACGCTTCGGCATGAATGGACCGGATCGACCGGAGTGATACCCCGGCCACGGCGTGAAATAGTGTTTGCGCTGTGTTTCATCGTGTAAGTGAGGATACCGGAGGCCCATACCCCAACCCACTTCCACTATCTCCCCCAAAGGCCGGCAACACACTTGTGACGCCTCTGGTGTTGCAGGTGTCCATGGGCAGCGGTAATCGCTTGCCATCAGGCGATACCTCTGCTGGTTTGCCCGCCTATTAAATAAAAAAAAAGTACTAAAGTAACTGTAGCGTTTACGATTGCCGTGCTTGAAGTCTTGGGTTCTATTTCCGAGTTGGATGCTTGTATGATCTACAAATATTTGTTTCAGTGTTTATGTGTTTTCTATGTATTATATATTATATATTTCTATCAGTTGTCAGTACCCATAGTAGAAGCCTTCTTAGTTTAAGACTAGAAAGATAGCATTGAGTGCCAGATGTCTGAAATATTATTATTTATTAATTAATAAATTACTAATGAACCTTATGTCATTATAAATTTTAACAACGATCTCCGTTTTCAATTCAAATATTCTCCGTAAACCGAATATAAACATTCGAATTCAAATATAGAACAAACAAATCTTCGGTAAATATGCAAAACAAAATGTATGAATTTTCCGCTACAGCAAAAAAGCGATGATGTAGGGAAATCGGCCATTTTTGAATCAACATGGCAATGGCGTTCCATGCAACGATGCAGTCAGCGATTTTGTTACAATATTTGTTTGTAAATTTGCTGTTAATTTTGTTTTTATATAAGTGATGTTGAGTAATCATCGTGGGATGGGGATTACCGTGGGAGAGCCACGCTTCGGTATTAATGGACCGGCTCTACCGGAGTGATACCACGGCCTCACAGAAAACTGGTGTGAAATAGCGCTTGCGCTGTGTTTCACCGAGACAGTGAGGTGACCGGAGGCCCATAAGCCCAACCCCTCCCCACATCCCTTTCCCCAACCCCAAAGGTCGGCAAAACACTTGTGACGCCTCGGGTGTTGCGGGTGTCCATTTGCGACGATAATTGCTGACCATCAAGTGATACGTCTGCTCGTTTGCCACCTATAACCTAAAAAAATATCATACTATTCTTTATTATACAACGATGTGTTTATTTACGTGATGTGACATTGTGAGACACGTACGAATGTGATTTTTATTACTTAATACTCACTTTTTATCAGAGGCAGAGCTGTATTAAACCATATATTATGCTACAGTATTTATGCTACAGACTACAAACCCATTTACATAATAATACCGTTTAATAATAAGGCGATGCGCCTTTAATGTTATTAACCGGGTACATATAATGTCAAACAAACACACTCATATATTCCAATTAATACATAACTTAACAATGATAAATTACATAAACCTACACATTGATGGATCGCATTCATCATAAAATGTGACTTCTTGCTGAGAATCGAATCCACAACCTCCTTTGCAGCAGACCGTTCTCAGTAATAACACAATAATAGACCACTAGGCCAGTACTATTCTTATTTAAAAAAATCGGCCAAGTGCGAGTCGGACTCGCGCAGAAAGGGCTCTATACATTTCAAGCGTCTACCTGTAGTTTTATCAATATCGAGCAAAAACTAACAAAAAAATCACGTTTGTTGTATGGGTGTCCTTTTAAATAATTATTTTATTCTGTTATTCAGTATTTGTTATTACAGCGGGAAAAAAATACATCATCTCTGTAAATTCAACTGACTAACTACCACGGTTCATGAGATACAGCCTGGTGACCGACGGACAGACAGCAAAGTCTTAGTAATGGGGTCCCTTTTTCCCTTTGAGTACGGAACTCTCAAAAGAAAGAACACAACAACTACACACAGACAACTTATAAAACATAGTCTTCTCTCACTTGATAATTTCTCCCTAATAATTAACTACCCTAATAGATCACCTTATATTAATTTAAAGGCTCAATAAAACACTGAAATTAGAAATCTCTCGAATCTAGTATTGAGGTAGACAATAAAATAAACTAATTAAATAAATCTTCAATAGAAGAAAGTGATAGTAAAAAATAACATCCATAGCTATATCCATGGGGTTATCTTAGAGAAATCTTGGAACCCATATACCAAGTGACTACTAGCAGATGTGCTCCTATAAGCAAATCGTTTACTTAAAGCGATGCGATGTTACGCTACCTATGACTTTACTAAGCAAACTGGGTACGTCGTTATTGTTAAAAGTAACGATTCCAACCTCGCTTCGTTCGTTTAAATCTTAATAATTATTGGACAACCTTATAATTTAATGGATGATTTTATAAACAAGTAAATAGTTGATTCATATTAATATTAAAATAAAGTGTTCAATTTTGAGAAAAAAACTTCTGGTCTATAATTTTTTGTATTAAATTTAGAAAAAGTGTATATTTATTTATATGGTATATCAACAACACACATACGATACTCTCTTAAAAATATTACACAGAAGTATTACTAAGTATACTAACTTTTATATGATATGAACTTTTATATGAAATAACTTTTATATATCATGATATAACAATTATTTTTACGGGAATTAACGCGATCACTTGGTCGAAAAGTCAGGCAAGTCAGAGGTATGATATGATAATACCTTTTAGTAAGTGATCGCGTTAATTCCCATAAAAATAATTGTTAATATATTACTAAGTATATATATTACAGGTACACCAATGACACAATATACTTTCGTCAGTGAGGTACACACAACATTTACCATATGTGATACCTAACATCTAACAACACAGTGTTGTTGTGTTACTCCTCGTAAGGTAACAGTTACAAAAATACAAAACGTAAAGAAGAATTTAACACTACTTAATTATAGATTACAATATTATAATCATTATAATGTAATAAAATGAAAAGCAGGGACACGCAATAGGAAGTGAAAAAAAAATGAAACAGCATAAAGTAAAACAGTAAAATTGTTATAAAGTATTAGCTGTAACAGAAATCTGTTTGCGATTCTCAAGAATGGTAATTGGTTCTGAACTAGTAATCGTTTTCAAGCCTCATTTCGAGTTTTTCTATTTAAATTAACTCGAAATGATGCTTGTTAAACCGCTGTTTAATTCATTTCACTCTTTTTTTTTCTTTCTATTCTCCTCCTTCCTATATATACTTTAACTGTGCTAAATTTCATAGTCCTCCGCTTGCTTAATTTTCATAAAAAGGGCACAGAGATTTTGCTTCACATATTAATACGCATATAACCTTTTACTAACTGGGTATAATAATATCTGCTCTGCTATCAAAGAAACACAAAAGGGTCAAATGTATCACTGTTTCGAAAATAAATTCAAAGTAAGATAATGTTGCCAGATGAAATTGTGATGAGTGAAATCTCAGAGTATTGATATTGATCTTTATTCTCTTCATATAAATATTATATTTATAATTCAACAAAAATGATTATACACACCATACGGTAGAAAACTTAACGCTATCAGAGGAATATAACCTTTATCAAAACTATAGACCGAACTAACATTAAGATTTAAGTAAGGGACAGTGGAAAGTAGAATCACTTCGCAATTACAGACTGACAAATGTACGGATATTAGACACACATGTGCCACTAAGTTCTGGGACCGACCGGGACTTCCCCCGATGGGATGTGGGGTCACCCCATCTGAGAAATTTAGTTTTGAATTGATTAAGTTGCAAATTTTGAAACAGGTACCAAGGCTGTGGTCTTGTTTTTAAATGTAGTTTGAAAAAGAATGACACATATGTTTGATATGGACAGCCCAAATATAAAACTAAGAATGCATTTGGAATAGGTGAACATTTAAAAGGTTTGTTTCTATTTCCATATATTAAGGAAAGTAAATTAAGAAACTACAAGGCATCTTACTTATTAACTCATTTGACTTAATAGTCAAATATAGTTGAGAATACATATGGAATACCTTATCTGTGATACAATTTATTTAAACCTATTTTCATATTATGATGTTAATATATAAAAGAGGGTCTTAACTATCTTACCTAGAAAATGTTAAATAACAGAACTGCACCAACTGACTGGTCACATCAAATATCACGCTTTCCTGATTTCCTGTTACACACTTCCGTTTCTTTTCATGAAATTCCAATACTTATAAATACTTAACACTCGCAACAATATCAATAATGAAACAGTATTTGTCTAGGAAACTAACCTTTAATAGGGACAAACATATTAAATTCTAGAATATTCTCTGTTAGGCCATTAAATCAATATGCAAATAACAGCATGAACTTTAGAAAGCACACATCCCTATATCATCATTAATCTGGCAAACGTTACGGAAACCGTATCTGATTGAATCAGCTTCACAACCAGCTTTGATGACCTCAGTCCATGGTATTGTTCCGAACAATGTGTTGTAGAACGAAAAAGGTAAGCAGGTCGTGCAAGATTGGTTAGAAGTTGATTCGCCGTTGCAATGCAAGTTATAAGTGTGGAACTTTCGTTGCGCCTACACACCGCCTACGGTATTGGCCTATCTATGACATGTGGTATGGCCATAGTGTTAGGAGACACGTTAGATAAAACGTTTTATACGCTACTTTCGCTATGGACTTATCGTAAAGCAATAAAAGGTGTTAATAACTCTATTTTACTAAGGAGAAGAGCCACATAAATGTATGTTTTTTATTATATGTCAAGCATAAGTACCTAATTGAGACTCTAGTGAAAAAGATAGGGTGGTTTAACGAGTAGATTCTTTTAAATTCCATCCAAGAAACTGTCAAACGGCCTCTTTGCTGAACGAATGAGATTTCCGTAGAGACGTTTAAAAAAACAATTGAAACACCTATTTTGGGTGATGCGATAGCGATTGTACATCACTGCTTTCTGTAAGTAAATCATATTTTGTTAGAGCTGCTAGAGTAGACAGAAAAAAACAAAGTAAACATTTTTTAAATTATTTTTTTACTATTCTATCAAAAACCAATTATAATATAATCATACATACAGCAAAGGTCAAAAGTAAACAGTCCATTAACACTTAGAGCAGTCGATGTTTTGTCACTCAATGGATACGAATAAAAATATTTACATGCATATTTCTCACACCTTAATTCTCAAAATGTAAGGCAGAGTTATAAATCACATTCAATATAAGGATACTATACAAAATCTCTTTACTCTGCAACATATCCTCAACCTATCCCGAACTCAGGACGATATTTACGGTATAAGCTAGCAACATGCCTCCACACGACTACGTGTGAACATCTGGTACATTGCCTTCACCATTCGTGTCTCATTATACCGAAATAGTATTATACCAAGCTTTAATATTTATGCGAAACCTTCTTTGTTTTTGAATTAATTTCATAGTGGTGCAATACCAGTATAGATGGTTTTAAAGAATTTTGAAAGGCGGTATTGGCATAGTGTATAGTCCATTCGCTTAGATACGGTCATCTTGATCGCGCAGCGCCGCCACAAAATCAAAGGGTCTGAAAGACAGATAAAACATGTGGTACATGTTTTATCTATCTGTCTGAATAATAGTGTCAATTTAAACTTAACTATTCAAGCTTTAATCTTTATATTAAATATAAAATTATTTGTGAATATCAAATTTCAAATAAAAAATCGGTAGGTACCCAATCCAAACACCACAATGAGCTAAATTCAAATGCTATTTCACAAAATCCGCAGGAAATCCAAAGAACTTTGATCTAAAGTAATTCCATTAGAAAACTCTTATTAAATATTAAATAGGTATTAGATATAGGTTGCTGTAATAGATATAATGAGACAACCTGAAACTGGCAAATATCTATATACTCTATATTCTTTCACATTATAACTTCAAATGTGTTGTAAGTTAAGCAGTGAGTTTTGGGTACCTTCTCAACATTTGCCGTATAATTATATTGTGGAATTAAATAGACGCACATGTTTAGGGTTAAGATAAAACTTTTTTCTTTTATTACTAAGTGACTTAAGCAACTGTGTATGCGTCTCCTTTTATTGATGGACGACTCTTGTTGGCCATAGACCTTCCTCATTAATTAAGCTGTCTAACACTAAAATACGTATTTAAATCGATCCAGCCGTTCACGCCTGATACTGTGAACAAGGATATTGGGTTGTTTTGTTTATAAAGATTAGATATTTTTATATCCATAATATATAACTTTCTTTCGTTAGATCAGATATATAATGAGATACTAGCTAACACAATTTACAGCCGTTCAAAAAAAAAACTAAATGAAATTTAAAAAAAAACTAGAGTAATAATGGTATATTTCTAGAAAAACTAATGACATCTCGTGTTGTTAGTGGTGACCACAATTTCATCTCCATTTACGCTTTATTATTTGCTTATGTACATTGACACCAATGGTATAGTGGCTAAATCAGTTGACACGCCGCTTTCTACTATCTGAAGTCTAACCTCCCACCCTCCTCCAAAAACCCAACGACACCTGCAACTCAAAGGGAGTTCCAGGTGTCGATAGGCGACGGTAGTCACACTACTTTCAAAATTGCCCGTTTTACTATAAAATATATAAATAGAAATCAGCTGGACATAAGCCTCTCCTTCGAAAGTGTCCATTCGTTTAGATAGTGTCGCTGCACCCGCACGCAATTGTGGTTATTGTTGTGAAATACGAATATATCCATACTAATATATAAAGCTGAAGAGTTTGTTTGTTTGTTTGTTTGAACACGCTAATCTCAGGAACCGCTGGTCCGATTTGAAAAATTTTTTCAGTGTTAGATAGCCCATTTATCGAGGAAGGTTATATATCATCACGCTAGGACCAATAGGAGCGGAGCACCAATGAAAAATGTTTCAAAAACGGGGGAAAATTATCACGCTACGGGCAATAGAAGACGCAAACGAGGTTGCGTGGGTCGGCTAGTAAATTCATATAACGGCGTAAACTGACATATCAAACTTGCTTGTGGGTGTACGCCACAGGTACCACATGTTTTATCAACTGTCTGAAAAGTGTCAATTTAAACTATATAATATTATACTATTCAATGTATTATTTTATCTATAACCAGCTGAATACCACGGTGTTACCCGCGGCAATTGTCGTACTGCGGGAAACGCCGCGGGACAAAGCTAGTCTAAAAAAGTAGTTTAAGTTACTCCTTAGATCATCAGCTATCTGCCAGTGAAAGTTCTGTCAAAATCCATCAAGCCGCTCCAGAGATTACCCGTAACAAACACACAGACAGATAGACAAAAATTGTAAAATAGATAAAAGATACATTGCAACCAGTTTTAAGGCCATTTTATACTAATTCAGATACTTACTGAATTAATATGCCACTAATAAAAACAGTATTAATACATATTAAAACTGTTGTTGGTTTGGGCGTCACTTTATAATGACGCGAGTTCCATGATTTTTGTTCACCCAAAAAGTGCTCAATGAGCCTAATTTTCACTTCAAAAATATTTGGCAAACTGGCACTAAAATGTAACATTAAAAAATATTGCCTTTGTGTGGTATATAGGCTACATTTTGAGCAGCAGCATTTTTTAAATCATTTGTCGTAAGTTAAATATCATAGTAACACACAAATACACTTTCGCGAAATACGTATATTATCAACTTCTGCGTAAAGATCTGTGATGAAAAGCTTGTCTGCTTGTTATTCATGAGGAAATATAATATATCTACAACCTATAACAAACTCACAACATTATTATTCTAATTTTGAAATTCTGATTCTAATTTCAAAATTTAGTTGGTAACAATCCACACATGAAATCCAAACAATCCTAACATAACTTAGCAATAATCTTGGGAGGCCATTAAGTTTTCAATAAGATCGGATGGGCCACATATTGCGGAATATTCGTGCTCTATTATAATTTTGATACGGGTAAGGGATCGCCACTAGGAATTAACTTATCACGTTGGTACCGCATCTGCATACCTTAAACATTTATGTGTAGGGGACGGACTTAGGAGTTTGTGTAATTGTATATTAAAATATTAATTGCGAATATTGACAACGATAGTGAAGTCAGTTAAATATAATTACAGGAGTACATATAAAGGTTACTGTGAAATATTTATTTTGAGTTATAGCACTGTACCTATAATGGTTTTCTGGCATATCCTTCAACTATATCACTATATGATAATTTTACTTCGCGTACAATTAAATGAAATACCATTTTGTATTACAATGCAGAAATAATACAAAAATAATAAATGACGAAATATTTCGGATATCTAACACACAACGCCATCTAGTCCCAAGCTAAGCAGAGCTTGTGTTATGGTTACTAGACAACTGATATAAATGCTTTTGTAGTTTTTGTAAGTACGTATTTATTAAACATAGTAAATACTCAAACTCCTAAACAAATATTTACAGATCATACAAATATTTGATACGACCCGAAAATCGAACTAAAGACCTTTAGCACAGTAGTCGTACGCTACCACTGAGCCAACGAGGCAGTAAAAAAAAAAAAAAACCAATGACTTAAACTAAAATAGACAAACTTTAAAATAGTATTTAGTGTTGCCTCTGAATGCGGTTTGAATAATTGTACTTTACATTGAGATTTGATTTGATTACAGACTTGGTTTAAGTCTGTAATCTATTCTTGGAAATTATTTTATATTTCTCTATGAAAAATCTTAAAACTCTAAAGCATCATCAAAGGTTCCGTTGTATAAAACACCATCCGAACTAGTCGATGCGTGTTTAGTTAATTATTCTTGGCTGCTTGCTGGCCACTACACAGGGGTTGATGTTTATTTCTTGAGAGTAGTTCTTCAAAATCCTAACCGGCAATTATTATAAGACTAATGTGCAGAGAAGAAAGAAATGGAGCCTGGCACCTTTAGTCTTTTTTTTTCATTAAAGTTATTAACTGAAAATGTAAACTTGCAAATTCAGGTAACACAAAATATAAATTTGTAATTTCAAGTAACACCGAAGTACGTCCCTGTCACCACCCCGGTCTGGACACGGGGAGTCAAGACACATATCTCAGCCAGGGATGCAAGAAATGCCCACACCCCAATATGTAGATTTGTACCTCACCCAGCCGGTGGTCATTATTTTACTACGATTATTAATTTTGATACTTGCTAATGAAAATGAGGACTATTTAATACAATATTAAATAAAAAATAATAATAACTTATCATGCTTACATGACATTTATAGATTTTTCTTGATTTAAACTTTTTTCTTTGTGATATTAGAAGAAAAACATTAGTAAAATGTTTCTAAAATCAATTGTAGGTCTAATAAACATGGTCATTTATAAAACAGTATCCCAATGATCTAATGAATACAAATATAAGGTGATGCTACGTTCTATTTCAATTAGAGATACGTATCATGTAATAATTATAGACTACTAGCCTAACTAGTGGCTTTTAAAGTCTTTGAAACCTACTTAGTGCAGTTTATTAACACGCATATTAAACATTTAAAAATATTTCTTAACTAAACATATTCTTTTAATGTGTAGAAATATGTATAACCAAAACAATATGTATATTTAAACACATAGAAATTCTATTTTTTTTTTGCGTTTTTCATGCTAAGAACAAGACAACCTAAACAATATTTATCACCTTTCATTATTTCCGTTTCATGGAGCAACCTAGTTACTTAAAGTATCAAAATTATTCAGCCCTAAACTCCACGAATGAACATACCTCTACCCAATCAGCACGTAGAGAGAATGTTTTGTCTGCCTTCGAGTCGAGTTGCCAAGTGTGCCGTGTGACAGAGCCTCGTGCCTCGCCTCGTGAAGCATATGCCTCGAATATCCCTCATTGCGGACGACATGTTTCCATTAAGACAACCCTCTTAGGAAAGGAGATAGGATTCGGATTTGATAAATGTGGGTATGTGGATTAGACAGATACTACAATTAATGTGCATTGAGAAAATTACTTTTTTGTTACAAAGAAGAATAAATAGACCTAACAAGTTGTTCTGGATAAAATCAATTGTCAAAAATAAAATGATAAATACCTGTCATCTGAAACAAATATTTAGTATGCATTTGTCAAATAGGCAAATTAGCAAATAAGTTTTTTATTGCTGTGCATACGAATGGAAAACAGTAATTTGTCCTTTAAATACAGTTTTTCGTTCTTTTTTTTAAATCTTTATTTTTCCGCCTCATGATTCTCCCTATCCTTCCATGATTTTTGTAAATACACTTAAATCATTAAACACGAGACATAATGAAAAGATTTTCAATAACGTCAGTTTATTTTCAAGTAATAAATAACCTTTAAAGAGTATTATTATGCTTACGATGAATCTGGAAGCAAAAATAATAAGAATCAGCAAACTGCACGTACCTAAATAGCACCTACCTGATTTTACTAACATAGTTATAACAATGCATTAAACGTCACCCTGGAACCAATTTAATTTGTTTTACAAACCCCAACTTTTTCTTCGTATTAACAATAAACCTAGACCTTTGTTTTTTTTTATTCTAGCCAAATCCTAGAGTGCAACAAAAAACTAAGAAAGAAAACATACCTGAGAGTTGATAACTATCACTATGTCTAAAAGCCATAGAAAAAACTTCTAGAACTTTTTAATAATTTCTTCCTACAATTAAAGATGCTACTAAGGGGTAGCGGAGACAAGCATATTACATTTTAAACAGTTCATTGTGCTATAGGTTTGGCGTATATCAAATTGAAAAGTGAAGATGCAAAATAAATATAAAAATACACTATTAGATTTATCGTTTGGTTCAACTGACGACTGTAACACAATTTATATTAGTACGGTCGTCAACGGCAACCTCTAGTCTAATGTGTCACTATTTTTATGTTTTATTAGTATAAGAGAAACTTGTAAAAAATATCTGTTGAATAAACATTTTTTTTTTAACTGTATACTATTAATTTACTTATTTGTCCGTGTGGTAATAGATAAAAAATACGGAGAGTTAGCACCCCTAGTCACAAAATGGATGTATGTGCATTGTATAGCAGCAAAAGCCTCCTTTCTAAGGAGAACCGTATGTTGAGATTAACATAATTACATAAGAATAGAAATAGGCAAAAACTATTATTCTTACTTTATTTTTATTTAAAAATCCCAACAAAACGAACCAATAAATGTATTCAAAACATGACTCCCTAGCTCCCGCACTACGTCTTAAGACGTCGACTAGGGTTGTCCAACACAGACACCAATAATATAATAATATGAGAACTGCGATTGTCGTATGTGCGTCTAAGAGAATTATTAATGCCGTTTTGCACCCGACGGGCAAGGATGGGCAACGATTCAATATGGGTTTATTTAAATAGTTTCTGTAGGTTTGACTTAATGTTAGAACCTTTGCTTTAACTACGGCATTGAAGTGGAAAATTTACTTAAGATTCTGAAGCATTGATTTTACTCGCTTGGTACCCTTTTATATAGTCCTTACGTCTGTATTTAGGAAGTTGATTTATGTAGTTTGCATTTAATGGTTAATATGCTATTTTGCTACTTACTACCCTCACAACATTAATCATGGTTTTTATATCAAATTCATAAAGCATTACTTTTTATGTCTTATCTATACATATTATATTACAAACTTCAAATAAATAAAATTGTAATGTCTGTTTGTAGTATTAAAATAACCGCTTATGTATATGTATGTATACACGGTACACATATGTTATTTAAAATAACATTTTTTTAATTTTTGTCTGCTGTCTGTCTGTCGGTCTGTCTGTTTGTTCCGGCTAATCTCTGGAACGACTGGACCGATTTTGACGGGACTTTTACTGGCAGATAGCCGATGTAATAAGGAGTTTCACACAGCTTTCGCATCCGCTACCATTACGACACCGACACATTAATCTGACGTTACGGACACTTTTTGCCGGCTAGGCTATCCCTCCACAACGCCTCTTATGGAACTTCGTTTCAATAAATTTAAAAAGTCACCATAACTTAAAAGAACGAATAGATTGTACGTGTATACATATAATTCGTATGCTCAATTCGTCAGCCCTTAAGTCGGCCGTGGCGCAAGGAGCTGGACAATGAAATATTTGCTCATTAGCCTGTCGACTGATTAATTGGGCTCCTTAGTATTGGGTACGGTCTCACCGTACGTGAACAAAGACGTTTATGACGAGCGGTCGGACGGATGTTTTTAATAAGGTATATGTGGGTATTAATTAGCAGTTACTTTACACAAATTCAAGACTAATGTCTTTTAAATAACAGCCATGAATATTGATTATAATGTAATACTAAATGTATGTTTTATTTTATATGTATCTAAACAAAGATAAGACCATAAACTAAGAAGTTATATTGAGATAATTTATAACTACTGTGTTTTAAATTGATCGACTAAAAATTACGAATTGCCCTTTAAAGATGGTATAACATAATGTTGTAAATTGAATCATACTTTGACTCTGATTATAAACATTTCATTTTTCATAACTCTATGTCATCTAAATCTCTGTATCTTATGAAATTGAGTTTTAAATTTGAGCTCCAACAACCGCTAACATTAGAACTCAACCTTCTATTTGGCTCTCAACTTAGCCACTGTATTGTTTATGTGATACATATAATGTGTTTTGCCGGTGTTGATACTAAACCCAGTCAATTGATGTCGGCTGGTATGTAGATAGGTGATAGGACTTGAGCTTTCTTAGTGCTTAACGTCTAAGAAGGCAACCGCATTAGAGGCTTTGAGTAGTGACACTTGAGAACCTTCACATGATAGAAGAAAATTAACTTAAGAGCAACAATAATCAGAGATCATATCAACGACCTATATTGTCGGGCCGGCAACGCACTCGTGACGGAAGTTGCGGGTGTCCATGGGCGGCGGTAATCACTTACCATCAGGCGATACGTCTGCAAGTTTTACCACTATTACATGAAAAAAAACCAGTTGAAGGTGCTTAGCAATAAAAAGCCACTAACATGCGAGAAGAAACGAATTGGCAATACTATAGTGAAAATTTCAAAATAGACCAACAAAACAAAATCAAAGGTTCGTTACCCGATTTATCGAACCTTGGTTTATCGAAACTTATAGATAATCATGAATAATTCACAATCTACAAGTGTTGTTAACCCTAATAATAAAATATTACTCATTAGTGAACGCTTAACTAGAACAAAACTGATAAACAAATATTTCCCTTCTCCAATCTGCACATAATAATACAAATATAATGTTATTCTATCCTTGTCGTATTACTTATGTGTGAAGGAGACGTGAAGCACCTTTATTAGTCTCACATGAACATAATTGTCGAATACAGATGTCGCAGAACCCAACCGAGATTAATTCTAACAAGGGACGCACTATAATTATACGGGTTATGTTATGGTTTAAGTGAAAAGCTAGAATCCGATATTTCCGTAAGACTAGCTTTCTGCTATGACATTTTATCTTAGCGCCTGTGTGTGTTTACGTACTAAAGGAAACATATTTATCACTTGATAAACTTAAGTATGACTGATGTTAATGATTCTGTAGCTATAAGCTAACGGTATACGGTAGGATATATCTGATAGTTTTTCCTGCGCCCATCGAGTTAGTTTAAGCTGTGTGGAGTACATAGGTACATAGCATGACATATTTGCTCCGGTTTACCTGTAAAGTTCAAGTGTACAGGCAAACCTATCAGGTGTATCGCTGTACCTTCACATGTATGTCTAGCTTTATTGGTGTTCTTGGAGTACTCGATATTACTTCTGAATGAAAAAACACATGTAAACAAAATATTCGCAATAATCAGATTTATTTTTGTACAAGTTACTGCGATATAACGTGCACAAAAAAGTATTTAAAGCATGCAAATATTTTTTTTTACTAATAATTTTATTTAACTATTTTTGTATAGAAAACATTATATTTTAGTGACATTATTTCTGAGATATATGTTCCGATCGATAAATATACCACTACAATCTCTCTCTTGACAGTTCTCAAGTTTTTAGCTTTAATATAATCAGCGAAAGTTACAAATATGTACCAGCTATAAGGTAACTTTAGTGCTAAAATACAAAACGCTAACCTTTTGTCACTTGTACTACACAATAACAATCCACGTATAACACACGTAGGCGGCGGTCGCGACAGATCACGTGATCAGGTATAATCCCACCGAGAGCCGGCACACACGGATCACTAATCTGGGGATAAATCTGCTAATATTGGCGGCGGTATTTGTACTTCTGCCTAAATTGTAATGTGAATTAGAAACGGGTTATTTATTTAACACAAATAATTGCATGTTATTGTTTCTCCTTTTTGGGTTAATATAGGAGTCCAAACGATTTAACAGGTAACTCGATGGGAAATGAGTAGCTTTGATCTAGAGACACAAGAACATTACTAGCTGTTCAGTGTCCCTATCACATTTCCGGAGTTTAAAGTTACCAGTCTCACTCACTTGGTAAATAATAACTAAATATTAGCTTAGCTTCTAAGTCTTTTATGAACTATTGGTAACACTCCTTTAGAGACGGCCTTTAGGTGGTAGAGAGTTAGCCTAATGATAGAGAGTCGGCCTATATGTGTGGCCTATAAGATCCATTTGGAAAGCATGGCTCATGCTTTGAAGATGGCTCTCACAATATGCCGTCTCTATATTTGAATTGGTAAGTTTAAGAACATTGCATGTGCAAATAGTTATTCAATTCGTCATGTAGATAGTAGATCGAAAGATGAGTTGAAATGAAATTTTTTATACATGTTAGTCATATCTATGTACCTCACCTTAACTGAGGCGAACCCACTACCTCTGTCCTGGTAATAGAATACACTTCCACTTGCCACAAAGGTCAACCATCGCGCATTTGAGCAAGTTATTTATTTACGTTTACCATATTTACCATGCATAAAATTTGATTGAAATTTTGGTAACAAATATAGAATTAAAAAAATAATACACCAACTACATGCATTGTGAAATGGTTATACACTTTGAAGGGTGTTTTTTTTTATTTTAAATTTTCTAAGTCGTTTTATAAATAACGCAGTTCTGAGGTAACAGTTACTGCTTACTTTATAATGAAAAAGTGAATTGTTAGAAACGAATATCTCGTCGACTGAAATAAATATCTATTTTTTAGTTACCAATTTCTGAATAGAATTGCCCGATACCGAAATCAATATCTATACAAATAAATGAAATTGGAGTGTCTGTTTGTAATATTTAAATAACCGCTTTTTACTTAATGCATATGTATGTATGCACGATACATATACCAAAAATGTAGTTAAAAATTTTTTTGTCTGTCTGTCTGTCTGTTTGTTCCGGGTAATCTCTGGAACGGCTGGACAGATTTTGACGGGAATTTCACTGGCAGGTAGCTGATGATTCAGGGAGTAACTTAGGCTACTTTTTTAGACTAACTTTATCCCGCGGTGTTACTCGCGGTACGATAATAAGCGCGAGTAACACCGCGGGGTTCAGCTAGTTCTACATAAAAAACTAGAAATATACATGTTAGTGAAAGCCTAATATTACCGCCAAACTTACTCCGAAATACCATATAATATAACCAATGATAATTAAGTCAAAACATATTAATTTTAAGCCCGCATAGACCACATCTGCATTCTGTATAAACACGTAAAGTTATGAGTTAGTTTCCGAGGTCATTGCTGGGTGGTTGGCATATTATCATATATTTACATATCATACGAACGGGGACCAAAGGTACTTTTGGTCCGATGTACCGCTAATTGAAAGTTCTGTTCTATATATAAGTTATGCGTTAGTTGTTTGATAATTTGTTGATAGCTATGTAAGTAAAGGGAAAGGCTGGAAATGGTAAAATATATTACGGTTTTTTGGATGTATCTTTTTTTTGTGAAAAACACAAAAAAGGTCGGACTAATTTGAATCTGATTGAAGAATTTCATCAAAGAGAAAATTATCATTTTGCGCCATTATAGATTACTAATATAATGAAACTAAACCATACATACAAAACTACATACATACAAGTTGGAAACATTTCCCATAAAAACAATTTTTTCTTACTATACTAATTTCTTCTCATAAAAAAAAATCTTACACTCATAACTACACATATTTTTATTTTATACTAGTTGTTACCCGCGGCTCCCCCCGCGTATATGTCGGTTATCGCGGCAAATAGTAGCCTATGTGTTATTCTGATGTATAAGCTATATTACTGTAAAGTTTCATCCAAATCCGTTCAGTAGTTTTTGCGTGAAAGAGTAACAAACATCCAACCAAACATCCATCCATCCTTACAAACTTTCGCATTTATAATATTAGTAGGATACTTGCTATGGTAAATATCAATTATAATTACAAATAATAATAATATTATGTATAAAACACAACATAACAATAATGACACTAAACTCTGCTTATTTAGTAAATCCTAGGTTTAAAACTGTGATTTTCCTCTGCAAGTGATTATTGTAATCTTTCTTCTCACAACCCGTCTGGCCGAAGCAGTATAGTAGACCGAATCCTCGTATAATAGGAGAGGTTTTGTCTAGCAGTGGATTATTAAAAGATGTTGATGATTATGATGATGAATATAATGAAACTAGACATCAAGAAAAAGTTAATTTTTTTTAAACTTTTTGTGAAATTTATATAGCCTATGTCCCATGTAATCCAGGCCATTATTACAAAAACATTGATAGCTTATTCATCAAATCGGTGCAGTAGTTTATGGGCTACGGTGGAACATAGGTACGTAAGATAGTAGAACCACGCTGATTTCAGCACAAACGGGCCGGCTCGACCAGGGCGGTACTACCCTCGCACAGAAGATCAACTTAAAATTACAGAGTTCATACCGTCGTGTTTCGTTTCTGAGACTGGAGGCCCAATGGTCCAGATGAATGAATGGTCACTATACTCACTGCAAATACAGACAGCATTCGCAGTGAGTATTATGACCGATACTCTTGTATTCTACTTATGCTTTACATCAGGCAGAGTAGAGTCATTTTGGTAGGGTCAAATTATAAAGAACAAAAAAACTTAGACTGCCAGAACTAACCTTAGGTATAAAATTAGAAGATTGAGTCACAATAGTAATGTTAGTTAGTTACTTCAAGTTTCAATGTAAAACTAAACTGGACGTTTAACGTCCAGCTTATTTTGTACTTTTTATCAATCTTTATATATATAAATTTACCTCCCGCATACCAATGTTGAATATATATATAACAATACTAGCTGCCCCGGCAAACGTCGTTTTGCCATAATTTTTTTTAAGGATGGGTGACCCTTACCATTTAGGGGGATGAAAAATAGATGTTGTTCGATTCTCATACCTACTCAATATGCTCACAAAATTTCATGAGAATCGGTCAAGCCGTTTCGGAGGAGTTTGGCAACTAAAACTGTGACACGAGAATTTTATATATTAGATGTACTACAGAAGTTCATCCAATTATGTATTCCTTTTCCGTACTCCTGAACTTCATGAGCTCAGCTGCCACTCGTCTAGACAAAATCATGTTTCTAGCAACTAAAGCCCTACAAAGTATAACAACACTCTTCAACGAACCAGCGCAACGTAACGAGATGCGCACTAAAATAATAAACTGAAAATAAACAAAAATATATAACAAAAAAAAAAAACAAATAATTGGTTTAAGCGGCACACAACCCGAAACCGAAACGTTCTGGATTGCCCTCGAGAAGATAGGTACGGGCTATTCGATAGGCCAGAAAGCTAGCGATTTTAATATGAAAGTGTTCGAGAACAGGACTGCATTATATTCGTCACTATTTAAGGTTGACGTATTTGTGTTGTATGTACTACTTAAATGTAAAAGGTAAACAACAGTACATCTCTATCTTACGGCTTGTTTTTTATAAGTCATTCGGCTTATAAATTTTTGACTACCATTTTATATATGTTATTTTATTTTTCATTTTTGATGTCAAAATTGCATGTTATTTATATAGACATACATATTAATCAATAATACAATACCTTACAAATAAAGAAAAGGCAATAATCATAACCTAAAAATCAAATGATATTTACTACGTATTAATGGTGAATACATTAAAACTATAACCAAAAATATTATATTACGCTTATTTAATGGCTCATCGCTAACAAACGATACGACTGAAGCAATCCTTTTTTTTCCTACTCGTCTCCTTTACCGGGAAATGACTTTCTGACTCTTAATATCTCTCGGTATCTCATTAAAATTTCATAACTCAAAACTGTATAAAAATAAACTTCATCATAGATCTCTCTAACTAAGAATACATCTATTGTACCACTAATGGGTATAAAAAAGGCTTTTGTGATAAACCCATATGACATGAACTTACTTTTGTCATAATTTTGAATTTATTACTGAGATTAAAACATTATAACTTAACTTAGTCTTGCCATCGGCTGTCGAAGACTCTGCTAACTCATTGAAAAATTTAAAACTTACAAACGATTTCCATTATATGAGTAGATATGTATGGAATCTGAGACTAATTGCCACCATACTCGTTGTAAATGCAGACAAAGCAACAATATAGTATAGTGACCTAGACTATGGCAGCATTTTGAGATGCTTCTACATCATCGAGCCTCCGGTCTCGCACTTAACAAAGAAACATGACAGCACGTTGTACCGTGCGACGATGCAGAAGATCATTTCATTTAAATAAAGATTACTTATAAGGTTTAAAAATAGGCTGTAAACATTGCACATTTTTTAAGTAGGTATCCCTCCAAAGTTTAGAATTTGTTTTGACTTTCTGTAGGTTTATCTAATGCACAATCGTCAAGTCTTGGTTTGCTTCTTATGAATTCAATAATTTACTAGAGCAAATAAATTTATAACTGATGACTGGGGCACGGGGAATGTTACATTGCTGACGACTTCAATAGTGTGCATGATCATCATCATCATGAACACCTTTAAAATTCCACTCGTGGACATATTAGATAAGAAACTTTGGCCTACTATACTACGCTGACAAGTTGACAAGTTTTCCTTCTCTTTGC
Source organism: Spilosoma lubricipeda (assembly GCA_905220595.1). Taxonomy (NCBI): domain Eukaryota; kingdom Metazoa; phylum Arthropoda; class Insecta; order Lepidoptera; family Erebidae; genus Spilosoma; species Spilosoma lubricipeda. The sequence continues at coordinate 5,192,924 of HG992287.1, read as the reverse complement.
GTTGGTGGGGTACTGCGCAGCTGCGTTGTTTGCTGCCTTAGTCGTTTATATAATATGACTACTTAGTAATAGCTACGTGAAGTTCTATATTCAATCTAGAAGCTACTAATATACTAATTAAACGCTCAATTACCTAAACTCTGATGGGCGGAGCTAACTTACACGGTATTAATAAGACAATTGGCTACGCGCCATTGCGCGTAAGCTCGCTGTTTTGATATGAGTGCGTAAGATTTGGTATCAGTGTGTAGAAAAGTCATGAGTTAAAATTTTAGGTAATATAATAAACTCTAAACAAATTAACGATATTTTGAAGAAATGTTAAGTCAGAAGTTGAAATGATAAACGATATTTACGTATTATCGTGCTCGTAAATATTTTACGGATTTTGTGACAAGTCGGACTTTACAACTAGAAGTCGCTGGTATCTCTTCAGAAAAAATGAAAAAAAAATGTCAAACAAACCACAAAGGTGTATTATTTAAAGTCCATGAGCATTACTAACTTTTAAACTTTCGCGTTCCATGATATTAACAAATAAATATTTTTACGGGAATTAACGCGATCACTTATTAAAAGGTATCACATACCTCTGATTTGCCTGACGTTCCGACCAGGTTGCACTGGCCGTGGTCGTGAGCATTGACTCAATAACAAATACGTGATCACAGTTTAGTATAATGACAATAACAATTTAGAAACAAATTTCTGTTGGTAGACATAAAAAAATATAAAGACGTAAGATAATAATATACTTAAATGACATTTGAAAGTTTGTTAATTACTTATGTGACAATATAAGGCTATAATTCTTGTTGACAAGTCTGTGCATAAATTTCTTCCATCAAAAGTAAACAGAACAAGCTGGATGCAGTCGAACGGACTATGCTAAGATCCCATCGGTTTTATATTCATTAGTTACATTACATTGTAATACCGTGGGAGAGCCACGCTTCGGCATGAATGGGCCGGCTCGACCGGAGTGATACCACGGCCTCACAGAAAACCGGTGTGAAATAGTGCTTGCGCTGTGTTTGACCGAGTGAGTGAGGATACCGGAGGCCCATAACCCAAACCCCCTCTCCCTATCTCCCCTCCCCATCACCCAAAGGCCTCTGGTGTTTGCAGGTGTCCATGGGCGGCGGTAATCGCTTACCATCAGGCGATACATCTGCTCGCTTGCCCGTCTATTGCCCGCACTGAATAGCGCTTTATACATATTAGGCGAAACACTTTTGTTCGCCACATTCCAAACATGATCGAAACACGTTCCAAGACAGGTCGTTACTTAATTGCCAGTGTCGTGTACGCAGCCTAATCTCACCGTAGCGTGCCGAATCGCGACTCCCGTACGGTTAGGTTCAGTCCACGATATAGCCATTACAAGGGAACTAACCATAAATATTTAAAATGTCTACTTTAAACGAATACTTCGAGTTTATGGTCAAGCTCAGAGTTTCATTCATTTAAAAACATTTTACTGGCTATTGCCAGTAGGCTCGACTGTGTGTATATGAACCGCTGCTGCACGCTTCATACCTTCTCTGTTGAGAAGTTCTGATAGAGATTTAGTCATACATTCGCAAGATTTATATTAATGTAGGTTGTAAGAAAGTTTATTGTTACTAACCTAATGAATCAAAATGTATGTAACTTGAATAATGTACGATTTATCAATCAGAATTTATTTCTATCTCATAATTGATAATTTATTATTGTTTAAGTTTTCATGTTTTTATTTGAAGCCAATACAACATGAAGCTATTGTTGCAAAGTATTTTAGTGTGAATATTTATGTCCAATAAAATTATTTTTAACCGAATTAAAAGTATCTTCCGATCTTAGTCTCCTTGGGGTTCACGGTTGAAAATTATATTAATTAAATATTTTTTTATAGACCAGTGTGTAATTTTCCTTATGAGTAAATTAATGTAATGCTAAATTAAACGATATACGAGTAAGTTCTAAGTGATCGTAAAGCCATGTACGGATTCCTGATGAGCAAATTAAATTGTCTATGACATTTTACTTTTATGGATATATGATTTATACTTCATTTATTAGGTAGTTGTATGGTGGTAAGATAAACTATAATAATACCATCATAAATGTATGTAAATTGAAACCTGTTTCTAAGTTATGTAATGAAATAGTAAATATATACTTCGTTCCTATGTCCAGCACTGAACTTCAATTAGATGATGTTGATATAAAAAATAAATAAACAGTGCGGTTCAACACAAATGGACGGTTTAAACTAAACTGATATGACGACCTCACAGGATAACTGGAAAACAGGTGTTAAGTAAATGTGTAAGTGTATAAGGTTACTTTAAACTAAGTCCCTCTATCCTGGGGCTGAAGGGGCAGAGACGATCCGAGGGCACTCTGTGATTCTTAAGTTTCACGGTGTCACACGGTGTCACTTACTCGACTGGCGTTTGCTGGTCTACCCTAAAATCCATCCACTTCCTTACATAAAACTTTCATCACTACTCTTCTTCACTACTTATAACGTGTTCATGAAGAACCTAGGTTATCAAGATAACCAGTTGATTTTCGACTTTTCATCGACATATTACATCATTTATTTACAGTTCGTAAAATGTAGCTTCATATCAGTGACAGATGATTAGGAAATCAACTCTAACTTTGAACAAAAGATTATAATTTGTATCACCTTTACTATTATTTTCATTGTTTACGAACCAGTTTTATTAACCCCTGACGCAAAAAGAGGGGTGTTATAAGTTTGACGTCGATTTCTGTCTGTCTATGTGTGTGTCTGTCTGCGGAATCGTAGCTCTCAAACGGATTAACCGATTAAAATTTTTTTTTTTCTTGAAAGCCAGTTTCCTTGCGGTGATTCCTAGCTATGTTTGGTTAATATCGGTCCAGCAGTGTAAGAGTATCAGCTCTTTTTCAAAATGATGTAAGGCATTTTTGGTGTATGATTACTTGATTATGTGCTAGCGTAGGGGGTTTTTAAAATATTTATAAGTCTTATCGTACTTATAAGTCTAAAACTTGTCAAAAAGTGAAGTGCAAATGAATGATGAATATAAAATTCACATCTAAAATATATCTCATATATTTTGACATGAAACTAGTGATAACTATCATAGATATCGAGCTATATTTTAAAGACTTTAATTATTATAATTAACTTACGCATGATTGAAGCAGCCAAGGCAGGCCACAAAAGTGTATGCGAATTCCATGACGACATTTAAATATCTAACACGAATATAACAAACAAGCTAACCTCACATTCCCATTTATAATATAAGTTACGATAATAAATTATACAATCGTTGATCGGAAACGGACAAGACTAAGAATGGTATTGAGAAGTATTGCAATACCTTAGTAATTGTCCTATCTCGTTCCTATATTAACAGGCCTTTTAATCCACTATTTAGATACTGAAATGACTCTAACGTTGTTGTTACGGCTATCAACTGTATATTCGCTCTTCAACTAACGAACAAACACCGACAAATCAAGGACTATAAACTTTACGTAACGCCATTGAGATTATCTCAGGTTTCTCACACACTGTCGCGGTCATTTGTTTAAATTACATTGCCATGTGCATATTTAGAATAGGGTTGTGGTACACTGCGAAGCGATTGAGAGAATATATCTACACAAATAAATAAAATTGTAGTGTATGTTTGTAATTTTAAAGTAGCAGCTTTTCACTGAATGCATATGAAATATTATAAGGGTATTTACGTAAAAAAAATCAATATGTAATATTTTTGTCTGCCTGCTTGTTTTTTCTCATTAATCTCTGGAACGGCTGAACCTATTTTGCTGGAATATTCAGTGGCAAGTAGCTGATGATATAAGGAGTAACTTACGCTTCTTAGCTAACTTAGACCGCGGCTTACCAGCGATTGTTGTTGTACCTAACAAGTTCAGCTAGTATCAGTAATATCTTAAGAGATTGACACGATGATTGCGGGTCTTACTACGAAAGTAAATGAGGAGTATTCTTACTGAAGCAATAACATTAGGTGTAAACTAAACGGCAAATTTTCACCTACGTCAATTTATGTAGACGTGAAGTTATAAGAAATCTAGAGAGTATTTTAGGCTATATACCTTGTATTACAATTAGAACTATACAAAAAGAAAGTTATAAGAAAATACGAAGTCATTTTTACGGTTGAGAATAAGTTATGAAGGTGAGGGATTGGTTAACTGCTTTGCAAAAAAAAAAAAAAATCGTTTATATAGAACGTCTGAACGAACTTGTATTTCATTCGTTTTTATATATTTTTTACACTGCAGTAGAATTAGATAAAATCAATTATCTGTGGGCAAGAGACAGGAAGAGCGTGAGCAGTTTTGGCCGGAAGACTGTCATGGCGTTTTGGGTAATATAGCTACCTAAAACGTACGAGGAACTAAAACGATAAATATTGTAAAAGCTACATCTATAAACAGTAAAATAGATTAAAACAAGATTACATCGTTATTTACATAACGACGTATACGTAACGACATTAAATACTACATACACATCTCATTAATGGCTGTACCTCTAGCCTCTAGGCTAACAGGGAAAGACATATCTCCAGAATTTAAAACTAACACGAGATATAAAAAAATAGAATTGACGTAAAGTTTCCAAACAGAGATGTTATGAAAACAAAGCAAAACAAATGAGGACTTTACGTATGGCCTAACAGTTTAAGTGGTCGCTACGGCGACGCTTCCTACAATGCAGTTATGGGTTCGAATCCTACTTAGGACAACACTTTGCATTATCCACAAATTGTTGTTCTGAGTCGGGGTGTTCTTTGCATCCGTTTCATGTATGTTTGTATTGTCATTTATGTAAAAAAATATTACTAGCCTGTATCGTATCGTCATCGTATTTAACACTAGCCGACCCACGCAACCTCGTTTGCGTCTCCTTTGCCCGTAGCGTGATAGTTTTTCCCCGTTTTCGAAATGTTTTTCATTGCTGCTCGGCTCCTATTGGTTCGGGCGTGAAGATCGATAACCTATAGCCTTCCTCGATAAATGTACTATCCAACACTGAAAGAATTTTTCAAATCGGACCAGCGGTTCCTGAGATTAGTGTGTTCAAACAAACAAACAAACAAACTCCTTAGCTTTATATATTAGTCAAGATGATAAAGATAATGCAAAAAGCAAATAATTGTAAAGATATAATTAATATTATAGCAGTACATTAGTGGATCTTAACATTTTCACTTGCGTAGAAGTGTAGGTACTGCGTGGGCGCAAGTTCGTGATGCGTGCGCGAAGATTAAATTGCATTAATGCAATACACTCACATACTAAAACCTTGGTCTTTTTGTTTCACATATTTGCTGCACATTTAATTTATTTATGCGAAGGCTTATTTGTGTATCGTACCATTTCTGTAGATGCAATTTTTATAGCAAAGTTAACAAAAGTAGTTTCTCAACCTGAATATATGCAGGTAATTATTACGAATCCTATTTTTAAGGCGCCTGTCTGGTTGAGAAAATATTAGTGCTCAACAGAAGAAATAACAAAAACAAACATTAATTTTGTGTCATTATTCTAACACTATCCTTTATCTATAATGTCTCTGGTAATCTTAAGTAAGCCTTAAGATTACGCTTTATAAAGTCTAAAGGAAAAATGTTTTTGTTTTACTTTTTCCCCTTCTCCTTGCCTTTTTCAAACTTCTAAACAGTTCAAATTTCATCCCGTTAGAGCTAACTAATAAAGGTTATGGACAAGTTGCACTGTAACACATTAAGCTTCTTCTTCCTCCTTAGATTATTTCAGTACACTTAATACATAATCGCCTTCCAAAATCTCCCAAGTCTCTGTCTGCTACTTGATCATTCAGTCATATGCTGACTGTCCGGAGATAGCAACAACAAGAAAATCCAGCAACATAAAAAGTTTAAACTCTTTGAGTTCACATATTTCAAGGAATTTAAAATCAAACTTCAACTTCAATCGAAACTGAACATTAAAGCCATAAGATTAAAGACGTTGCGTCATGCATCTTAGTTCTCAATCAGACTATCGATTCCATATTCAAACATTCGCTGAAGTCCTTTATCAAATACAAACGAGATTCCTAACATCTCCACACCAAATCACGGCGTACGTAATATCTTGCAAGACGGCGGACAAGCTCTGTGCAAACGTCTTGAAATTGTTGATTGGCTACTGAGACACGGCCTATTTGATTTGTACATATCCCGTACTTGCTTGTTTGTATGTTCATAGAGTTACTGATACCGATAATTATCAAGTTTTAAGAGTTATAATGCTGACAAATAATAACGTCAGGTTGTTGTTATTCTTGCTGATGTATTAGACCATCAAAGAGGATTGCAAGAATATCACGAAATATTTTTTTTTATAAGAAGCCAAAAAAAAAACAACAAAATTCATCAGCGGTGGCGCAGTGGTAGCGTATGGGACTGCTGTGCTTCGTCGTCGACGTGCAAGGTCGGGTTCGATTCCCGGGTCGGAACAAATTTTTGTATGATCTGCAAGTATTTGTTTCGGAGTTTTGTGTTTCCCATGTATAATATGTATGTAATTACAAAAAATTACGACTGTTTTTAAATCAGTTGTCTAATACCCATAATACCAATTCTGGTAACTTTGGGACTTGTAAGTTAGATGGCGTTGTGTGTTAGATGTCCGAAATATTTATTATTTTTTATTTTATAATCTTTAACATTCAATAAATAGTCAAAAACATAGTTTTGTGATTCAGCTCTATATCATTCCTCGAGTGACGTGTTATACTCGTAATACAAGTTGATGTGTATGGCAGCAAGCGATCAAATACGTGAGATTTGCGGCGTTCTCAGTCTACGAATGTTGTTCTATTCTATAATGTACAACAGTAATTAACTCTGTTAGTAGCTATAGCAGAGGTTTCAATGGATGAATGTCGATTCAGTTGACAAGTTTTTATTAAAATCAATATCAATACATACAATAAAATCGTAACTGGTCGCTGTCTGTACTTGGAAGATATATAAGGAATACAATGATTTTTATTTCTTTTTCTGTTTGTCTGTGCTTAAGTGCGTGCTAATCTCAGGATCAGCTTAACCGATTTGAACGTAGCTTTCAGCAATCTATTGTGGTTTGCTTAACTTAACATTTAGTGTTTGTTTCATCTAAATCGGTTTATAAATAAAAAAACTTTGTCAGTTTGAAGGATCACCGCGATACCCGACCTTAACGCTGGCGGAGCCGCAGTCAAAAGCTAGTGTATTAATAGATCTTAATATTTTTTCGACTTCATTTTTAAATAATATTAAAGTCTATGTTAGGCTATTATCTATATATAATCTTCAAAGAAATACAGGTTTTCTTTGAAGATTTTTTACTAATACTATCAACACCACTCGATAGAGTATGCTCCTAGTAAGCATCAGGCCCTGCAGGATAGACAGGCTTACTGGTCTAGAGAATGTTGAATCAACTGCTAAACCAGAGGCGATGGCTTTGACTTCCACCCAGTACTAATTTTCACATAATTTCAGCATGATCAATTTAAACTTTTTAGTTCGTAATCGTTCCTATTCTGAAGGTAATAGAGCCACGCTGATTTCAGCACGAACGGGCCGGCTCGACCGGGGTGGTACTACCCTCGCACAGAAGACCAACGTAAAATGACAGCGTTTGTGCTGTCGTGTTTCGTTGGTGAGTGCGGAGGCATAACGATGCAGAAGCATCTAAGCCGCCATGGTGTGGATCACCATGCTGCAGTTGCATTGTCTGCATTCGCAATAAGTATAGTGACCACTACTCTTGGATTCTGCTTATGCTTTCCTCCTTTAGTCTACCTGATGACTAGAGTCATTTTGGCAGAGCCAAACATAAAAAAACGAACTGCCCACTTTTCCAAATCAATATAATCTTGGAATTTTAAAGAGTGAACTTCTCTGAGACACACTTTTTATCATTATTTTTATCAGATACTAGCTGAACCCCGCGGTGTTCTCTCACGGTTATCGTCGTACCGCAAGTAACGCCGCGGGACAAAGTTAGTCTTAAAAAGTAACCTAAGTGACTCCCTGAATCATCAGCTACCTGCCAGCGAAAGTCCCGTCAAAATCGATCCAGCCTTTCCAGAAATTACCCGGAACAAACAAACAGTTTTTTTTTTAAATACAATTTTTTTATATGTACCTTGCATACATAAACATTTAGTAAAAAGCGGTTATTTTAATATTACAAATAGACACTCCAATTTCATTTATTTGTTTAGATGATAACCATTCCGACAAAGCTGTCCTTAACAATAATAATTAAATAATACCCGACACTGTAATGGCGCCAACAGCATAATAAAAAAACATAATTTTATATCACAGAAAATATATAAGTACCTTAACTCAATAACAATAAATTCAAACCATCGATTGATGTTTGTGCCTTCAGATTAAGCTCTTGGATTGCAATTCTCCAAACTAAACTGTCTGACAAGTTCCTCAGGTACTTTGTCGTATAAAGTTGTGAGTTAAACATATATACATTTTGTACTATTTAAGCTTACGTCACACGAAGTAGTCAAATGTTTTATTGACAAAATAATTAATACCTCGGTGGCGTAGTGGCAGCATATGCGACTGCTGAGCTTGAGATCTCGGGTTCGATTCCCGGGTCGGACCAAAAGTTTTTGTAATTTGCACATGTTTGTTTCGGAGTTTGGGTGTATTCCATGTAATATTGTATAGGTATTTACAAAAAAGAGTATATATCTATTTATATCAGTTGTCTAGTACCCATTACACAAGCTATGGTTAGTTTGGGACTAGATGGCGTTGTGTGTCAAGAGTCCATAATATTATTATTATTCAATCAAATAAAGCATTTTTTTTGGATTAATCAATATCTCTCAAATCAAAGAAATTTAAAAAAAAATTAAAGTGACAACGGTTCGACTACTAAAGAGCTATGACAATCTAAATGTTATAAATTCAATATTTTTAACGTCAGAGATTAAGAAATGAATAACAGTAGCTTACAATACAAATAATATTTTAACTCTAAACAAAAAAGTGTAACAAATGTTGTTTTTGATTTATTCTGTTTTCTCCGCATCATTCGGCCTCCGGCCTCGCACTTACCAACTAAGCACGAATACTGTCATTTTAGGTTGATCTTCTGTGAGAGAGTAGTATCGTCCCGGTCGAGTTGCCCGTCCGTGCTGAAATCTACCTAACAAAATGTGTAATATCTGACTTCTTGCCTACAACCTCTTATCTAATTAAATAGGATGCTATTCCTTGACTTTCTTTTACGCAGTTCCGTCCATTTTCTCAAAAAAGAAAGAAGTTTCTGCAACAGATAGCTTATTGCGAACATAAATCATCCTGTGTCATAATCATCATATCATCCAAACGAGTGATAAAATGTTGTACTAAATTTCTTAGAGGAAATCTTTTTTTTTTATATATCATAGTCAGGCACGCGCTATTCACTACCACAGCATCGTATTTAAAAAAAGAACTGTTATTCGAATTCCCGTCGTATCCCGCCATTTTTGTTTGTCATTTAACTAGCTGTTTCAGAACTTTTATAGAGAATTCATATCATGGGTGTCAATAAAGTCTTGTATGCAATTGTACGTAATTAGGTATTAAAACACTCATGTGATACTATTATCACACTCGGGTTTGCCTCGTGTGATAAAACCACATTATTTATTTTACAACAGTTGCATAAATAACTATTAAAAGCTTAGACTGCAAACGCTGGGTTTAGTCTTCCATTTTTAAACTAGCCACTCTAAAGTCCATTCACCTACGGTGTTCCATTTTCAAACAACATCAACACAAAGAAAGGGAATGCAAAAATAATATCAACTGCAAACCAATACGGAGTCCACATTAAATTGTAGGCACACATTTAAAAGACATTAGTAACAGCTATCATATATCAGTAATATTGTGTCGCGGAAATTGAATCCATCTAATACATCTGTACATGGAGTTAGGAAATGCATCACAGAATGAAGGCGGTATTGTAAAAATACATATTTCATAATCATTTTTTGTCCTAAATTCTATTGTAGTATTTCTGTTCCCAAATCGTAAAATTAATGTACATTCATACTAATATTATAAATTCGAAACTAACTCTGCCTGTCTGTTACTATTTAACAGCTAAAACACTGAACCGATTTAGATGGCTTTTTATTTGAGCATCCAAAGTAATCTATTTTAACAAATGTTTTTTTATTTGTTGACATTGTATCTTATTTGTTTATAATATCAAAGTTAATAAGAACAGAAATCTAAGTTTTACTATCATATATTTATCGATAGATTAAAATCAAAAGTAAATACTTATAAAATAAAATAAATAAATAAATAACTTGGCAATATTAAGTTTATTTTTTCGTATTAATGAAATATAAAAATACCGCTATAGTAGTCTTCTCACATCCTCTGCAATTACGTCACACGTAACAAGTCCCCACATCTCACAGTATCGAGATTATTAATTCGGATATGAATCCGATAGCCGCCGGGATGTAAGCATCGAGTTATCGATAATCGAGAATCGTTTCGACATATCGAGTAACTTGTGTAATATTGCTGTAGGCAGATTTTTTTACATGCCTCGGGTTTTTTATGATTGAACTATTTTTTGTTGTGGCTTGGATGTGTTAGGATTAAATTTCTTTCATGAGTATAATATTATCGCCCCCTTACAAAATCAAGAAAATAGAGTTTGATCAAATTTATTGAGGGCAGAAACCGTTGCTTTTTGGGTTATTTAATATTATATTTTAACGCTTTTGAGGGAAAACTTTGACAGAAGGATAGTCAGACAGACGCACAACGAAATGCCTTTATAAAGTTTCCATTACCTTTTAGAAAACGAAACATATCTCTTTTATTCTTTTTTGATTGAATTACGTCGGCTAACAATTGTCAACAATTATTTTTACCCGGACGAAAATTATTCCTTCTTGTTTCGCATTAATGTGTCATTGTGAATTTAGTATAATATTTGTTTTTCAATTCTCCTAAAATTTATCATAATAAATATACCATACTAGCCGACCCACGCAACCTCGTTTGCGTCTTCTATTGCCCGTAGCGTGATAATTTTCCCCCGTTTTCGAGACATTTTTCCTTGGTGCTCCGCTCCTATTGGTCCTAGCGTGATGATATACAGCCTATAGCCTTCCTCGATAAATGGGCTTTCTAACACTGAAAGAATTTTTCAAATCACACTAGCGGTTCCTGAGATTAGCGTGTTCAAACAAACAAACAAACAAACAAACTCTTCAGCTTTATATATTAGTAAAGATTCCCATTATAATACCATACAAAACTCATGGTGTTATCTAATAACATGTTTACACCATAAACGGGTGGATAGTTCTGTATTTATATGTGCGCGCGTGTCAGTCTCCTCTCAAAGGGTATTAGCAATAAACCGTTTATAAATTAGCGGTAACCCCTCATATGTTTGTTTCCGTCTGCGATATTATTTATACGAGTATTTGGAGAGTTTAAACCTAGGGAATCTTTAATATAGGGATCGTTTGAGTATTAGTTGAGACAATTCATAGTCTCGGGAAATGATTACGGGCTGGATTATGAATGAACTATTGCAAGACGTGAGCTTTAACTGCATTGAATGAAATACACGGCATCCGAAGAACAAAGTATGATTGGGATAAACTAGGAAGATGTGCGGAATAATAAAAGCACGCCTCGAGAGCTCAGAGGATGAACAGCAGAATGTTGTACAATATCATATAAGTACACTGTGAATCACATAATCGCAGTCATTGGAGAAAAATAATATATATTTTGTTGTAAGTTGAAGGAAGAACGCCGTCGGTCCCAGTTGTCATGAACATCTATGGCAATCGTTATTGGGAAGTCAGTGCCCTCAAATATACTGACAACTAGTTCAACTTTCGAATTCAATTCACCCTCAGGGTTGCGGAGGTCCGATGTCAGTCACTCCGTGTAAAAACTGATATTCTGGTAAAACCGGTTGAACTAGTAGCCGACCCCAAATCATGGGAATAATAAAGGCTAGGAAGATGGATTGAAGTCTTTAGACCTAAGTTAGTAGAACATCACACCTCATGCAAAAATAGGATCAGCTTATTATGCCCTAAAGACGTTAGCCATGTCGCCTTGAACACTGTAATTAAAAAAAGGTTTACAAACGATCTTTTACGTAACTTTTTTTTAAATTAAACCTCGCACAGGAATATGAGGGACTTGCAAACACTCATGAAACACAAAAACAAAAAAACCAAGAATACGATTCGATAAGAAGAAACCAATAGATTGAGCCCTAGATAGGAATAGCGCGCGGGTAACATCGTCGGAAACCTTTAGGCTTAAGTTATAGACATCTTGTATTATTTGAAACAAACATTTTTGTTTTTGTTCTAAAAATATTAAATAAAACATCTTCGCTATTTGTTTTATCCATTTTAGGAAGCATATGGAATGAGTATTTATAGTTAATTATGCGTATTTAAGTAATTTGAGTCGAAAAAGTAAAATGTAATTAAATTGGCGGCAGTAAATAAGATATTACAATATGGCGGGTAGGTATATATACGCGAGCGGTGAAGAATATTCTAAGAATGATTTTCTGCAAAATGCAATATATGCCAAAAATATTATTTGAATCTTAGAGAATGAGTATGATAATTGAGTTTTAGAGTATAATAATTGCAAAATAACAATATATATGCGTAATGCGAATAAGTAAAGTTTGAGAGCGTGGCGGTGCGGTAGCGTATTTTAATAGATTTTTGCGTAAATGATAGTTGAGTGTGAGTAATTAGCGTGAATATATAATGAGGGAATAAATGGAGGATCAGATTAGAGTATCCGGATAGTAAGGACCAGAGAGTTGGAGTGGCAGGGACGTACCTTTGGTCGGCATGCGCTGGTCACCTGCTTATCTCCGTATTTGCGTTTTTCTTCCACAATCACAAGCACCTTTTGTTCACTCGCGATTGGGTTTATTGTTGAGTAAATTAAAGTTCTAGGAATATTCCTTTAATGCGGTTTACTTGTAATTTGGCACGATTTGATGTGCGCGCGCGGAGCGTTCTTTTTGACTGCTGTAAGGTACTCGGGCGGGAAAGATGTGGGAAAAAGGATGTTGCCAGGTGCAATATATATATATATATATATATATAATGAAAAGGGTGCGTTTGAGAAATGTGTTTTGAATGTTTGTAAATAATAATTAAAACTTATAACTAATTGCGAGAATATCACAATTGGCGTAGCCAAATACTTTGTGGGTTTCCAATGTAAAGATCCAATCTACAACACCCAGCTTTGTAAGAATCTCCTCCGCCATCCGTACAGTCAAATCGACTTAATCCACGATTTTACCGAAACAACTATAAAAGAAATACGATACAGTTTGTTCAATGAAATTATGAAAAATAGCATTACAAAATGATACATCTTTCGATGTCAGTTATACGTAAGTATGTAAGCCTGAATGGATTATGAGTGTCATAAATGAAACTAAAACGAATAGCCTGGCTACCGCTATCCGTCATGTTATAAGAAACAGTATGGATACGACAGTTGCCTAACAAATTAATTCAATTTTATTTGAAAAAAAAAATCATAACTTTTTTCAAACCTATCAAGTGAATTTAATTAAAATTACCACAATGAAATTTGTTTAAAAAAAACTAAAAAATAGACTATTAAAATTCGGTAACAACTTATATTTATTTTATTATTCGAAGTTTATACATATCAACGTCATTTGGTCTCAAACTTTCTAAAACAAGGAGAAAAATGATTTAGAAATACCTTGACATCAAGCTAAATGAGAGTTACAGCTTACAGAAAAATTATATATTATATCAAAGAAATGTTAAAGCAAATTGGAACAACGAAACATCTCTATATTTAATCAACAATCATTAGGAAAGAAAGAATGCGTTTAATTAATAGTCGACTGTTAAATAAAATAACAAAATGAAATTTAAATTAAGTTTTAAGTTAAGTTAAGTTAAAGTTATGTCCACATTATTCTACTGACAACACATTCTAGAGTTCCCGCGTTCCTCACGCAAGCAACCTTTTCATAATGTATCGCTGAAAGCCCCTCATGTGTAGACTCCTTAATGAATCACCGCAAAATTGCATACAATTATAATGATAAATGCTTCGGAGCAGTCACGAATAGTTTTCATTAAAAATAATAACTGGGTAGTTCTGTTCACGTTGATATATAAGGGTGGATTCTCATTTGACAAATAAGGTTATGAAATATGTACATTATAAGAAGTCCGTTGAGAGATGTTCTTTATTTAAAAATCGGTACATCGATTTAATAATATGAGTATGAAGTATGGATTATCATATCATAATATTGTGTTCCGTTTTCATGTTTAAACTTACCTGTCCATTCGATCTCGACTCAACAAAGTAAAGTCACGTGAACCGAGACGGGTATACCACAGATGTTTGAAATTCGAATGTTAATTTGAAATGCAAGGGTGTGACCGCATTCGAAATACAATTCGATATTTGTAATGACGTCTACCGTATGAGATATGAGGAGCTATAATATTACTTTGGATGTTATTGTTTACGGGCTATACTAGGATGAAACAATGTTCTTTTTCCATAGGATAATGTTGTCTATGCCTTGATCAAACATTAATTATGTATTTAAATATTAATTGTATTCAGATAATTTAGATTAAGGTTTTTAGTTTGAAAGACTTTTAACACAGATATTATATAAAGTGTTCTAAATCCATTTTTAGCTATAGTCTATTCATTTAAATAGTGTCAGTACACCCGCACCCAAAAGAAAGTATTATTTATCTCTTTTTAACGAATTTCGTTAACTTATAACCTTCTTTTGCCTCTTTGAATTTGATTATTCTAAAAAATCATTCTTTACAATTAAGACATTCTCATGTCTTACTTAATCCACGACTACTTACGAAGAATTTGAAAGACCATTTACAAAAATAATCCTTTTATACATTTAGTGTTAAGGCGCGTCTCCCACACCGAAATTGTTGGTAATTTCAGGGTTTCCATCTGTTGGCAACTCTTCAAAAAATCGACAACTTTTGTTTCCATTCTGTCTACACCGAGTCGCCAAGGAAATTACAGAATCTTTTGTCACCCACACGTGTTAACAATACAAAACTTGCCAACTTTTGTTCGGTGGATACTCGGCTTTAAGCAACGTATGGTAATTGTGAACGTGTGGCCAGTCTTTAAAATATTGACTGTATACTGCATTAAGAACTTGAATATTTTATTTTGAAAACTGTAAACATGATATATGATCCTTGCTCGATTTTAGCAACGCTTTTAATACTGTTGATTTTCACATTCTGCTTGGTATACTACGGTCTCTTAACATATCTCCAACGACAATTGATTGGTTTCAATACTTACCTGTCTGTTCGCCGGCAGCGTATTTGCATTGAAGACTCAAAGTCCTCCTGGTGCAGTATATCTGCTGGTGTACCACAGGGTGGCGTTCTATCTCCTTTACTCTTCGCTGTTTTTATAAACTCAATCTCGAACCAACTAAGTTCCTTCTACCACCTTTATGCAGACGATCTACAAATATATACCCAAGCTAAGATTAGCTTGTTAACAGAGCCTTTCAACACAATTAATACTGACTTACGTCGCATTAGCGAATGGAGTCATAATTATGGCCTCAAGGTTAATCCTGCAAAGACCCAAGTGTGTGTTGTTGGCAGTCCCGGGATGGTCTCAAGAATCAACTGGACTCAACTACCTCAAATACAATTCGATGGCACCAACCTCGAGATTAGTACTAGTGTTAAAAATTTAGGTATAATCATAGATAGTACTCTATCTTGGGGCCCACAGATACAAGAAGTCAGTCGTAAGATATTTGCTTCTGCTGGATCTGTCCGAAGACTGCGTAATTTTCTTCCGACTGCAACTAGGGCTGCACTTGCACAAGCACTTCTCCTTCCAATTCTCGACTATGCCGATGTCAGCTATCTAGATCTCACTGAAGCACAACTTGATAAGCTTGAGCGACTACAAAACCTCTGTATACGATTTATATTTGGCCTGCGAAAATAATGATTTGAGTCTTTTCTTTCTCTTAAATTATGGTTATGCTTATGATGGTGTATGTATGTTTATCTTTTAGTATGTAAAATTATTATTATTATTATATATTTGTTTTTTTTTTTTTTCTTTTCAATTTTGTGTGTATGTTTGTATATATGTATATAAAATATATGTGTTTATGGACATAATATTTATTTTCCAAACTCATTGCACGTCAACTACTACTGTCTCTCTGAAACATTTGATCCATCCTAAGGTTGCCTGGAAGAGATTGCTTATGGCAATAAGGCCGCCCTTTGTACACTACACTTCGGATATTTTATGCATTATGTACTTATTTAGCTCTGTAATAAGGTGTGCAAATAAAGAGTTTTCTATTCTATTCTATTCTATTCTATTCTATTCTATTCTATTCTATTCTATATATTATTTCTAATGCCAAAAACTTTCGTTTTGTATATTTATGAAGTAGATTTTTTTGACTTTTTTGTACTTTTTATAGAATTTACTTGTGAAAATAAGTAGCCAATAATTTATACATAGATATGAGAAATAGTTTATAGGAATCAGAATTATCTATTATATTTAATTTTCATGTCAATTTGTTTTCATCTAACCAATTTTCAGGTTTTATTTTCAAATGTTTGTTTTACTAGCTAGTGTCAGATATCACGCTTAGACCAATAGGAGCTGAGCATGGTTGAAAAGTGACGAAGATGAAGTTGCGCGGGTTCGCTAGAATTATTATATTTGTATCACATAGTAATTTTAACTAAGACGTCTCGGCAAACGTAGGGCTTACAAGCCAGGTGGAGTGATGATCTACGCATGACGGCTGGCAGGAGCTGGATGCGAGAAACCGAGGATCGAACCAAGTGGTGTGCAATTGGAGAGGACTTTTTTTATGTTTGGCCCTCCCAAAATGACTGCTCTGCCTGATGGAAAGCATAAGCGGAATTCAAGAGTGGTGGTCATCATACTGCGAACTGCGAATGCAGACCTTGCAACAATGCAGCATAGTGACCCACACCATGGCGGGCTAGTAATGCTTCTGCATCACTGGGCCTCCGGTCTCGCACTCACCAACGAAACACGACAGCACAATCGCTGTCATTTTACGTTGATTTTCTGTGCGAGGGTAGTACCGCCCCGGTCGAGCCGGCCCGTTCGTGCTGAAATCAGCGTGACTCTACTACCTTGGCCTATATCCAGCAGTGGACTGCGATCGACTGATGAACATGATGATGATGATATAAGTAATCCCTAAGCTGATGAAGAGCCTTATTCTATTAAAGTCATACAAGCCTCAGTTAATGTTGAGTTTTTAAGTTATGGTTCCTATAATTTAAGTAGTTTGTCTTATAATATAACATCATATAAAACATAGTGTATATATATTATATATATTGCCCATGGGATAGGATAATAAACATTTTATTATTTGTCTTTGGTTAATTAGTGTAAAAAGAAAAGTCGCGTGGTTTAACAGGACACCAGATAGGAGCTAAGTTCCTTATCAAAAATACAGATGGCGCTATACGAAATTTTTCGATCACGCTCTTTAAAATCACAAAATTGTCTTAACATCTTTATTTTCTTTAAAATAATTTATAAAAATATATAAAATTTATATGCGAGGTATAAAGAAAATAACTATTCAGGTATACATTTTTATTATGATTTTTATCAATAAAAGTAAAAAGAAACTAAACTGGTCACTTGTGCTGCTACCTAGTAATCTCTACTGAAACAAGTTCTGTCTAGAGTTACTCCGTGCATGCATGCAACTTACAGATTACTACGCAAGACTAAATTTTTCGTTCAAGATATAAATAGAAAACATTCGAACTCTGAAAAATGAAATATTTGCAGATCAAAAAAAATAATTGATCCGACCTGGTTCGAACCCGAGACCTCAAGCGCAGCATTCGCATACGCTACCATTATGACACCGAGGCATCAAACTTACGTTATGGACGGTTTTTTCCGTCTAGGGTAACCCCCCGCAATGCCCCATAACTTTGTTCCAAAAATTTGGAACTCTCAGTAGAAATTGGTGAACACTCGATAACATTCGCAGCAACACAGAAAACCGGTGTGAAATAGTGCTTGCGCTGTGTTTCACCGAGTGAGTGAGGATATCGGAGGCCAATAATCCAAACCCCATCCCCCTATCTCCCCTCCCCATCCCCCAAAAGCCGACAACGCACTTGTGACGCCTCTGGTGTTTGCAGATGTGCATGAGCGGAGGTGCTTGCTTACCATCAGGCCATATGTCTGCTCGTTTGCCCGCCTATCCCATAAAAAAAAAATCAGCAGGTCCTTTCTTTTCATTGTGATTCAGTAAAATGAAAAAAATTCTACAACAAATGTTATATCAAATATTGCTCTCGATTCTAAACGTCTTAGCGAGTGTAAGTAGGTACTTGATTTAATTTTAAAAGTAGGTTGAATAGATGGCCTTACAGAATGCGCCACGCCAGTGCATCGAGAGGTACCTGCTGTTTCAATTTTCGAACATGTTTCAAATTACGATCGCAATTCAATTCATTAAGGGCTTTACACATTGTTTATGCGTAAGATTTGTTATTATCTCGACTATATGTCACTATGTATATACCTGATGAATTCGTATGGAATACGGCTGGTATGGCAGGCTCTGCCTGATAAAAAGCATTATTAGAATCCAAGAGTGGTGGTCAATATACTTATTGCAAATGCAAACAATGCAACATCATGCTGTGAAGACCCACATCGCGGTCTATTGAGATCATTTTGGTTTGATTAAAACATGGAACTCACTGCCACCGCACGTGTTCCCATCCCATTATGATCCCGGGTCCTTTAAGCGGGGCGTGAAAAAGCATCTTACTAGGCCGCCATAGTGTGGGTCACTATGCTGCTCTGTCCACGTTCGCATTGAGGATAGTGACCACCACTTTTGGATTCTACTTATGCTTTCCATCAGGCAGAGTAGAGTCATTTTGGTAGCTTGAACATAAAAAAAAAAAAAAAAAAAATTTGCATCATTGGGCCTCCGGTCTCGCACTCACCAACTAAACACGATAGCACGAATGCTGTCATTATAGGTTGGTGATCTGTGAGAGGGCAGTATCGCACCGGCCGAACCGTTTAGAGGTCACTATTTCAAATAACGAACGATCAAATTCAAAGAAAAGTAATCGTTTTGATGTTTTATAAATGAGCCAATCAGTTGGAAGGTTTTTGTATTTGTTCAATTTATTGCATAAAATATTTCAACAAAGTAAAAAGATTTCATTTTCTAGAAAAATGTGGGTAAAAATTTTGATGATTCCAAATGTAAATTATTTAAATATTTTGCGCGAGAATTTTAGGTGATTTAAAACCTATCCTACTTTAATTTAATTGTTTTGGTTTTTCAATGGATTGCTGACGGGCCTTTAAGTGAAGTATTTAGTGATCCTAAGCTAGAGGTCGTTTTTCGAGTTTGATTCCCAACCAATGACAAATCGTTTTTCTATAATAGGTATTTAGAAATATATAAGAATGCTTATCAGCAGTTTAATTACCATAACATTGCCGTGTGAGTGTAAAGATATTCAACATAAAGATCGTTTTAGAAGTGTGTAGAAAAGAGTTGTTATTTATTGTATAATAAGGATTGGATAACATTCACTTATTATGAAGGCTATCGCGGTCACATTTAACCTATGTATCTATAATCTTCGTTGAAGTTGGTGCAGCGGTTTAGCGGTGAAGGCCAAACAAACAGACTGAGTTACTTTGTAGTATGAATTATGTAGTTTCTTAATGCGTTCATCTAAACAATAAAAAATAAACTGAGAAATATATGCAGAGAATGGTTCTTACATGGTTCTTAAAATAAAATCATCTCATTAGTATAGCAAATAAATTATTTTTTCTTTAATAAACTGTTATTCACTTCATCCTCAAAGACAAAAATAGTTGATTCGAATTTCGAACGTATTCCTAATTCAAAAGAGGTTCACACGTCATGATATCGACATGTTCATTAATCGCGGTGCTCCAATTAACACCTCCCTCGTAATGCGTATCGAGGATTAAGGATGGCGTATTAGATACAAATTTAAAATTCATCAATATTATGATCTAATTCCATAATAAGTATCACAATATTCAATATGCATTTTTTATTAAAGACTGCATTATTTTTATAAATGATATTGTTACTGATTTGTTGCCTCATTGGTCTAACGGTTAACGTATGTGACTGCCGATCAAGAGGTCTCGGGTTTGATTTCCCGGCCGGGATTAAAGTGTTGATGGGTTTTTCTTATAAGAAATTTTTAATAATAGCTCGGAGTAATTGTGAAGTCAGACCCCTCAGATTTACTGATAACTAATTCAATCTTCGAATACAGTTTGCCTTTGGGTCCGATGCCAGTTGCTTCGTGGAAAAAAATATATTCAAGTAAAATCGGTTGAACGACACCAAATACTCTTGGAAATAATAAAGGCTAGGATGATCATAATGTTACTTATTTGCTTATGTTATAAACTAATCTTTTAATAAATTAGAAATATATTTTTTGTAATGCAGGAATTAAAAGAAAAAATAATAAACTGATGGAAGGCGTCCCATGAATGCCTGCATCTCAGAAGTTACAAACGCTTTCCGGCCTTTGAGATTTAAATGCGTTTATTCTTTTCTAGAAGATATTGTAGGTTCGAAAATATCATAAGCAAAAATTTGTTCCTATAGATTAATTTTGCTAGACAATATACATAATTTCAGCACTAATAACTATTGAAAAAAAAGAATAAATTTTATTTCAAAAGCATTATTTAGACTTAATATGTACTTACAGATTCACGGACATGTTAACATACAATTTATTACTATCATTTTTATCTTTTTTTTTTATTTCGCAGGTGTCACTGATAGCATTTAAGTGGTATTTACGTACTCAGACAAGTGCATGCCACAGAATAAGTTAAGTTTGTTTCTACATTCTACAGATGTTCGATATAGCAGCTTTTTGGAGTAGTATGTAGATACTAGGTTTTATGTCAAGCAGTTTCAAACTGTGGTGTATGTGTTTTGGAATAAAAGTAGTTTTCGAACATATTATTACCATTATTAACGAATGATTGGAATCAAGAGCAATAACCATAACGGGAGTCACACAATCCAACCGCAAATGAAGTGAATGTCTTTCACATAGTTCTTGTGACAGATTCAGTGTTCATTAGGAATATGTGTCCTACTACCACTGTAATTAAAACCTGATCAAGTTTCAATAGATGCTTCAACTTCCATCGACTTTCATGTTTGTAAAACTATAATGTAGTTCACATAAGTGCAGCAGTGAATTTGAAAAAATGCATTTGACTTTATTTTAACTTTTTTATATGTAGATATGGCCCTGGCAAAATGACTCTACTCTGCCTGATGGAAGGCATAAGCTGATCAAAGAATGATGGTCCTCATACTTAAGCATGCAGACAATGTTATAAAGCAGCATGGTCACCCACACCATAGCGGCCTAGTGATGCATCTGTATCATTGGGCCTCCTGACTGACTTTCATAACTGAAAATAAAATGAAAAAATAAAATAAACCTTTTTTTTTGTGTTTTTGTTGTTAAAAAAAGTTGATCAAAATCTATCTGAATATAGAGTATATATTAATTTTCTTTACCAAATTGGAGGGAATACATATTACGTCACCATAACAACCCAGCTTAAAATTGTACCAATAACCATATAAAAACTTTTTACCCATAATATTATCCTCCCAAGTTTCCCATACAAGGTGTAATGGAAGCCATATCATTTTATTACGTCACAACTTTCCCGATTCGATTGTAGCCCCATGGTTGTCGATTACTTAACGACACCACCCCTATGAGCGTGTAACCCTTATTTTATAAAATGGGGAATCGGTAACTTTTCTACTTGTTTAACTACTTTTCGATATGAAAGAGGTAATGAATACGAGGCATATAAAATTTGAGGTAGAATTTGGTTAGAGTAAAATAGAAAATAGGGAACAAACCACGATTGTTCCGTGGGACACACTAACAGATGATTCACCTGGTGGAAAATGACAATCAAAATAAAATAGCCTAATAAGCCTTCTCTTCTATATAACATTCTTTTTAATCCTTTTACCCCAAGTTACCTTAAATTGCGATTTACTTTCTTGCACGACACACATCTGAAGTTTTTGAGATCGTCAGGGAACTTAAAGCTGAAAATGCCTGGCCATTCTACCAAATTTCTCGATCACTCCTTCTCTGTCCAAGCAGTTCGGTTGTGGAACGCCCTACCAGTCGCTATAAGACGTGCACAAACACTGACTGCATTTAAGAAACTGGTAAAGGAATTCTACCTGCGAGACACCAATGTTCTCTAACCAATTTTTTTTGTTTTGTTTTTTGTTTTTATTTTTTTTATTTCTTTCCCTTTTAACTTTAGTTAATTAGGTCACAATATGTCACTTAGTATATAATCTATTTTGTAAATTTATCTCACACCTAGTTTGTATTATCTTGCATTTATTATGACCCCAACTATGTATTACTATTCACTTATGATATATCATACTACTATAATTTTTTCCTCTCTAATCTATCTTTCAACACACTAGAAACTACCCAGTACATTCTCCTAATCTTACTTCTCCATCCCATGGTTGCCTGTAAGAGATTGCCTTCGGGCAATAAGGCCGCCACTTGTACCTACATACCTAGTTTTAAGTTCTTTTTATAATCTTCTGGTGTACAATAAAGATATATTATTATTATTATTATTATAAGCCTCTTCAAGCACTTTTGAAACGTTACATTAATACTGACTCTAGTTGTGTGATTGGAGAAGAACCATAGAACAATCAGGAAACTCCATAAGTTACTCTTTTAATTTACAGATTTACGATTTTCATATACATTATTATGTATGCAAAAACAGAAGAAAATAGCAAAGTTATTCATTATTAAAATCTTAAAAAAACCATTTTGGAATTCTGGAAGAAAAAAGGAATCAATTATTAACAATCGGCACCCATGTAACCTTATAAAACTTGAAGAAATAATAACACCAGGCCATTTATTACGTCTTTCAATCAATAAACCTATCACAGTCTACTACTGAACGAAGGTTTTCCCCAAGGAGCGCTAACTATCTCAGTCTTGGACAGTCCGCATCCATTCGCTACCAGCTGTTTTCTTCTAATCATCAGTCCATTGTACTGCAGGGCGGTCTACACGACGTTACAGATCTCCGAGACGTACGATCTCTACTCTAGTTTATTTTAAGATAACTCCACAATAATTTATTTATTAATTAATTAACATTGTGCACGTGAAGTACAAAGGCGGACTTAATGCCATTGGGCATTATCTACCAGTCAACTTTCGAGTGTTGCAGAAATATGATGCGGTAGGTGCAAGGACAAACTATTTCAACAATAAAAATTAAAAAAATAATAGATAATATATCACAAATTATAATATCTATCACAATTGAACTTTTACGCTGAAATTTCAAATTTGAATTGTCTTGAATTATCTAGGCCAATATGATAAATTTGAAAGTATGTATGTCTGTTTCGTTTTCAAGGCTAAACCACTTCACCAATTTCAAAGAAATTTGGCTGGCAGATACTTTGATTCTTGAGGAAGAGCATAAGCTACTTTCAGTTGCGATGACGTGTAGATATGTTACAGTACAAAATCTAGTAGCCAAAAACAATCACAAATATATATATTTTTAAATTAAAAAACTACAAATAACAATCGTCGGTATGATATTATAGAGAGACAGATACAAAAATACTTAAACAGAATAAAAGAAACCCTCGTCTTACCCAAAACTGTGTCACTAAGCCAATAAATGATCGATTCCCCAATAACATCGCAGCACTCCCCTTATTACAAACGGGAGACAAATATTGCTACGTATTGGGAGGAACACCCATTTCCGACACACTTCGGGTTTGATTCTAATGATTGTTTTTCTTGTACGCTTTTGGTTTTTCTTTTATTTGTTATCTACTTTTAGTATTAATTGGTTAAAAATTGTGCCTTAAAGAAAAGGAAAAATAACTGCTTCGTAAAGAAATGCCAATGTCCATTTCAATAAAACGAATATTACAAAATATCTTGGAACATACCTATAATTTTACAGCTTTTCATGTCAATTACAATTTTTAATCAAATAACCATTACAAATATTGCTTAATTGAGTAGTCTAAAACAGTGACGTCACATTTTTTTGTATTTAGTTCATTTTTTTATGGTATAGGGGCAAACGAGCAGACGTATCACCTGATGGTAAGCCACTACCACCGCCCATGGACATCCGCAACACCAGAGGCGTCACAAGTGCGTTGCCGGCCTTTGGGGGATGGGGAAAGGGTTGTAAGGAGGGGTTGGGGTGGGCCTCCGGTATCCTCACTCACTTAGTGAAACACAACGCAAGCGCTATTTCACACCGGTTTTCTGTAAGGCCATGATATCACTCCAGTCGAGCCGGTCTATTCATGCGTAGCTCTCCCACGGATTTCATATAAAGTTATCGTTTTGACAGATAATAATAAAAGTAACCAAATTGACCAAGGTGTTATCTACCCTATTACATTTGGATTGATTTGATGAATTAAAAGTCGAACAGATGTAATTATGACTTCATCTATTATGTTAAGGCTCATTTGAATTAGAACCAACTGCCACTGTATTAAATCATCCTTATTATCAGTCTTTGTTAGTCCACTGCTGGACAATGGCCTCTTGTATCATCCAGCGTGGTAGGCCAAAATCTTTTGGCCACCACGCCGACAAGTCGGATTAGCATAGGATTTGAGTCTTTCTATAATAAATCATTTCGTTTAATAGATTAAGTTGCTCAAATAAGCTGTATTCTCGTTATTGCTTAAAAAAAAACAAAACTAAACAATCTAAAATGAACAATTGTCGTAAAATAAGGCAACAATAAATAGAGATATTCTATGACATCCCCGGAAACCTCTTTTTCAGTGAAAATAAAACACATTACAGTGAAGCATATTTATATTTCCGTTCTCCTTCAAGACTGTCTCCAAAGATTCCCTACACATAAAATGCACAGAATATACAATACACATTATTTTCCCGCCACGACCCACGTGAACGCTAAGCATAAAGAATGTCTCAAGAAACTGAAATTGCGCTCTCCGACAAAAAAATATAGTACTAAAAAGAATAAAAAATGAAAAAGTTGGATAGAAAACAAAAACAATTCAGTAAGTGCACCCATACACGGCATTGTCACACGTCAGACGGGTCATGCGATACAACCGCACTAAACGGGTACAAAACATCTATTGTGTTGTGAATGGGGTGCTTTATACCGCACGCGGAAGCAAATTTTTTAGGAACGCGTTCTTTTTTGTGTTTGAAATGTGTCGGGGGAGGCTAAAGGTCCTGTATATTTTTTTTTGTTTAGATTGTTAGTGGCCTCGAACAAATCACATGCAAAAAGATTTTACAGTTTTGCGGTTTTGCAA
This sequence comes from Spilosoma lubricipeda, assembly GCA_905220595.1. NCBI lineage: Eukaryota > Metazoa > Arthropoda > Insecta > Lepidoptera > Erebidae > Spilosoma > Spilosoma lubricipeda. The sequence goes on along the minus strand of HG992287.1, from coordinate 5,167,316 downwards.
TGAAGTTTATTTTATATCACTGAGATCTTATTTTTGTAATTTCAATCTTTTGTTTTTATTTTAATTTTAAATGTACCATTTAATTACACAGAAATTTGAACACGAAAATCTTTAACATTAATATACTCGTAGTACATCTAAGTATAATTCTTAATTTACCGTACCCGTAAGTTTTGAGCTAAAAATAATATTATTTTTTTGTAATTTAAGGGAACTCTAAAGTTGCAATGTATTGTGGCAACACTGTGTGAATACTTTTAAAAGTATTGTCAGCGTATGTTTTTTTTTAATTTAAATAAATGGAATCCCTTTCGTTGCAAGTAAACTTTTTGAAACCAGAATGGTATTGTACATTCAGTTACACGTTTATCGTATACGTTTGTAAAAGACTCGTGTTTTGAGATAAACACTAAACAAGCAATGGATACATGGATCACGTGTTTTAATAATAAAAAAAAAAACAGTTTTAGTTTTCTAGCCTAATTGTTTACTCTTATTGATTTCACGACCAATTTTAGTAAGTTTTCAGGTTTCCTCTGTCTTAGGTCACCGAAATTTTCATTACGTAAAAGTTATATTGCAACCCAGAACAATCCAACAGTTTATTTCTTACATCAATAGCTGTTAGTCCAGATATCGCGGTTATTATTAAACATCATTATATCCAAAGCCAGAATACAGGCAGTATTTAAGAAAGATAGATTGCCTCAACACAAGTTACAACATGAAAGAGAAAATACACATCATAGCATAGCTTTACCTAAGACTTTATTTCCAAAGATCGTAATATTTGAAGCAATAAATAAAATAAGGAACACTAGTTAAAATTTGAATGTTCTACCAAAAACTAACTGCTCCTTTTTATTGTTATTGCAATTACTGTATAATTTATCTCAAAATATAGTATAAGTTATAACCTATAATTGACCTAAAACCTTATTTTAGTGTAATACATTTTCGTGAGAAAAACTTCCTTCCTAAAATTAAGCATAATATCAGGTGCGTCAGCGCTGTCACTCAATTACAACAAATTTCCTTCAGTCCAAACATTACCATAAGAATACATGGAACAATCGTGAGCCGACTCCATAAGCTGAGCTGTCGATATCACTTAAGGTGTAATGGACACCATAGCCACGCCTTAAACGTCCATGTTTTAAGGTCTCTTCCCAATCAGGGAAATATTCGCTATGGTCAGTACGGAGTTAACATCAGCAAAGCTCAGTAAATTGTTAGTCTTGAAATATTGTTTTTTTAGTTACAGATAGAAAAATATTTATAAATGACTTTTTGTTAAATACCATGTAACGTTTCTTACAAAGCTGGGTGTTGTAGATTCGATCTTCACATTGGAAATCCACAAAGTATTTGGCTACGCCAATTGTGATATTCTCGCAATTAGTTATAAGTTTTAATTATTATTTACAAACATTCAAAACACATTCCTCAAACGCACCCTTTTCATTATATACATATATATATTGCACCTGGCAACATCCTTTTTCCCACATCTTTCCCGCCCGAGTACCTTACAGCAGTCAAAAAGAACGCTCCGCGCGCGCACATCAAATCGTGCCAAATTACAAGTAAACCGCATTAAAGGAATATTCCTAGAACTTTAATTTACTCAACAATAAACCCAATCGCGAGTGAACAAAAGGTGCTTGTGATTGTGGAAGAAAAACGCAAATACGGAGATAAGCAGGTGACCAGCGCATGCCGACCAAAGGTACGTCCCTGCCACTCCAACTCTCTGGTCCTTACGATCCGGATACTCTAATCTGATCCTCCATTTATTCCCTCATTATATATTCACGCTAATTACTCACACTCAACTATCATTTACGCAAAAATCTATTAAAATACGCTACCGCACCGCCACGCTCTCAAACTTTACTTATTCGCATTACGCATATATATTGTTAGCTTGCAATTATTATACTCTAAAACTCAATTATCATACTCATTCTCTAAGATTCAAATAATATTTTTCGTATATATTGCATATTGCAGAAAATCATTCTTATAATATTATTCGCCGCTCGCGTCATCCTCGTACCTACCCGCCATATTGTAATATCTTATTTACTGCCGCCAATTTAATAGCATTTTACTTTTTCGAATCAAATTACTTAAATACGCATAATTAACTACAAATACTCATTCCAATATGCCTCCTAAAATGGATAAAACAAATAGCGAAGATGTTATGTTAATCTTTTTAGAACAAAAACAAAAATGTTTGTTTCAAATAATACAAGATGTCTATAACTTAAGCCTAAAGGTTTCCGACGATGTTACCCGCGCGCTATTCCTATCTAGGGCTCAATCTATTGGTTTCTTCTTATCGAATCGTATTCTTGGTTTTTTTGTTTTTGTGTTTCATGAGTGTTTGCAAGTCCCTCATATTCCTGTGCGAGGTTTAATTTTTAAAAAAAGTTACGTAAAAGATCGTTTGTATACCTTTTTTTAATTACAGTGTTCAAGGCGACATGGCTAACGTCTTTAGGGCATAATAAGCTGATCCTATTTTTGCAAGAGATGTGATGTTCTACTAACTTAGGTCTAAAGACTTCAATCCATCTTCCTAGCCTTTATTATTCCCATGATTTGGGGTCGGCTACTAGTTCAACCGGTTTTACCTGAATATCAGTTTTTACACGGAGCGACTGGCCTCGGACCTCCACAAACCTGAGGGTGAACTGAATTCGAAGATTGAACTAGTTGTCAGTATATTTGAGGGCACTGACTTCCCAATAACGATTGCCATAAATGTTCATGACAACCGGGACCGACGGCTTAACGTTTTCTCCGAGGCACGGGCGGGCAACACCGCCATCTTTCATACTCCGGGCTGCTATTAAGAATTTCTTTTAAGAAAAACCCAACACTGAGAACTCTTGATCAGCAGTCGCTTACGCTCAGCACTAGACCAATAAATGTTTAATATATTACAATTTAAATAAATAAAAATATAAATAGAATAACTAAAAATGACGAAACAAGATTAGCCCTAAGTCGCGTGCCAACACCCACTCAACTGACACATCAAAACAGAACTGATACGCAATATTATTTTTACACTGACAGCTACGTACGGATTTATTGGACCATCTACTTTATAATAGCGGCAATGTAAACAAAACAACTAGAGGAAATTAATATTGGCAGCCGATGTATTGTATAATGGTTGCATTGAAGATTTATTTGGATTCATGTTAAAATGCGGAAATAAGTTGGAATTAATCACTTTTAAAAGCTGAAGGCCACACGCGTTTAATTATGCGGTTATTTACTTTAAAATAAAACTCCTACATTCATGGTAATTGGTTTATCCCTTTTAGAGCAGTATTATTCTTCAAAGTAAAAACATTCTACAATTCTACAAAATTCTAATTTTAAAATCTAATGCTTTGTATGTTGTAAACACTACACATTACAAAGTACAACGTAATTATGGAAGTTAAATTTTAGCAAGCGAAGCCATAGGTAAGAGCTTATCATTAATTTTACCCATCCTGCTAATGATTTGCGACTCTTATGCAGGCCATAAGGGTCATATACATATATATGATTTACCCGCTCCTGAGAGGAAACCCGAGCCCAGCAGTGGGATTTTATGGGTTGTTGATGATGCAAGTTATTATAAAAAGAGTATAACAGAAATTCGTCTTTCAAAATTGTAATTTAATAAGTGCTTATATTAAAAGCTACTCACACATACACAGAACAACAAAAAATCCGCTAAGCAGTTAAAAGCTAAGAAAATAAAAACAAAAGAAAAAAGAACTGTCCACTCAAGTATTTCATAAAGACAAGAGAAACCGTCTCAAGTACTTGTCTGTACTCACAAATGTTGGACGTGAATGAACAGGTAAGTATTAAAAATATAATTAGGTTGGTTCTTAGACATCTTGTACAGTGACGTCATATTGCTTTATATGATCCGTTTTCATATATGTAGAGCGTTATGATTACATACCCTTTGCCTATTGGTTGAGGGTTAGTGACCCTAACTACTAAACTAAAAGTTGTATGTTCGATTCAACTCCAGTATAAATTTTAGTGTGATGAGCAGATCATGTGTTCTGTGTCTGGGAGTAATTTATCTATATACTAGAGGAGCCCCGCGTTTTCACCCGCAGGTAAAATAATAGATTTCTTTATGTTTTTTATTACCGAATAATGAATCTAAACCATTCTCGAATCCTCAGGAATATACACAAAAGATTTCATTAAATCGATTCAGGCGTTAATGGGAAGTTTAGTCACATACACGCACACTCAGAAGATTTACATACAAAAAAATCAATTCCCGAGAGGCAGTACAAAATGCCTTTGAAGAGTTTGTTGTCTCCCGTCCAGCTGATTTTTACAAGAAGGGCATCAATAAACTGCCAATGCGTTGGCAAAGATGCGTCGATTGCATGGGTGATTACTTCGAATAACAGAAATAAAAAAGTTTGAAAAAATAAGTACTTTCACTTATTGCATACAAAACGGCAATTTCATAGGTAAAGACCTAATATAATAAAGATGTGTTAAGTAATAAATACGTATATTTGTCAGCAGTTTGCTTTCAGTATTTACAGGCTCAGCCTGATTTGGAATTAGGGTTTTTAAGCGGGCAGTTTCCTAATTAACTACCAGTGAGTGAAGTCATGGAATACCAGATCTACCCACCTCCTGATTTTGAAGGGAGGGACTCAAAATGTAGCAAAGCACTATTGACTTTTAAGTTCCGAATGTCCAGGTTCGGTTCTAGTTGTTACTTATCAAAAGTATAATTGTCACCCGTTTTATATAGGACTCCTAAAACTCACAGCCTCTTACTTACTTACTCCGATGGCTCTATGACCTAAAGTGTGTCTTAACCTCTAATACAAGTACACGCAGCTAACTTGCACCTTCAAAATCAATACAATATTAGAATAAAAACAGTATCTGAAATACACAACTTCCATATATTTTGCTACATTCGTATTTCATCGTGTCTTACTAAGCTCTTGGACTTCATTCTACCTGAGACGGGATTTTTGCATGAATTACCTCCCGACCCCACTCTCCCTGTAGAGTACCTTACCATCGTATCGATAAAACTGAGTGTTATTATTTATGGAGCCGTATTTTCAGAGAAGGATTGTCTTTTAGAAAATCTTAAAATAGATGTAGCACACTGTTTCCGCGATTGTCAGCTATTGTGGTGAAACTCTAGCGTAAAATGTTAAGTTAGTTAATCATGACCTTTTCTGAATTTGAGGCCATGAAAAAAAACATGAAATTTTGTATGCAGAGGGTTTCGGAAGTGGTAAATTGATTTAGCTAGGATTAATTTTTAGAAATTTACCAAAAAAAAGCTACTCAGCTAATATGTAATATTGTTTTAGTTAATTTACCATTAACCAATATTATACTGTTTGAGGGATGCGGTTGGTTTCATGTAATTTTTAAACTCGTAACATATCATGGTTTAAATTAATTACCTACTTTCTAAGTTTAAAATATAAATTACATTCTAAATTTAAAAAAAAATGTCTTCACATACGAGTATAACAGGCACAATTAGTGCAGTTTTAATGGCACATTCTATCAGCACATATCGACATGAAGCATCGATATAAAGGTATGTCTACACTGAAACGTCTTCAGAGCACATTACCCGGTGAGATGCCGACCGCTGAAACCGAACCTATTTAACTTCACTCGAGTACGTACTGTGCAGTAATCTTGGCTTTAGATTAACTCTACCTCATATTTCTAAAGTGTTCATGAAAAACAATAATAATATTTCCTTGGATTTTAATGAAGTTCTTGCATCTTATGAGTTTCTCTCCATTATACGAAACACTAATAGAAGAAATAATTTCTTAAATTATTTGAAGTTTATGATCAGAAACACATTAATTTAGAAGACCGTTCTTCCTAACAATAGGCAGATCTGATATTCGAGCTGATACCGCAATCTTTCAGATAAACCTTTTAATCCAATGTTTTCGGCTCTTACCAGCCATTCCATAGAGCTACTTGGCGGCAAAAGGCTTAAACTCTATTAAGTTACGTGAACTATGCCAATGATTAATACATGTGCCTAAATATTTCAGATTAGAACCGCGAGTACGTCTTATAAAATTCAAGGTATTGTAATGAACTAAATGTGTTTCTTATATTATCTTTTATGACTTTGTCCTTGTTTTAGTTATTTTGTGATTTAGTTCAAGAATAAAATATAATGTTAAATTTAAATCTCTTTTCAATCTATTTGCTGTCATAAAATGAATCAATTAGCCTTTTTCTGCAGTACTATTTTTGTTGCAATATGCTCGGTAACATACAATTCACTGCCTTTTGCACTTAGTCTTTCTCAGCCACTTCTTCAGATTATTGTATTTAAAATAGCGAGTAAAAAAGTATAGGTAATTATAATTAATTATCTACACTTTTTTATTACATTGGCATATTAAATTAAATAATGTGTATTTTGTATATCAATGTAATGTTTTAGGACCGTCACACACTAGTGAGTACCACTCTTTAATTATGGAATAGCGGGCAAACGAGCAGTCCTATCGCCTGATGGTAAGCGATTACCGCCGCCCATGGACACCCGCATCACCAGAGGCGTCACAAGTGCGTTGCCGGCCTTTTAAGAAGGAGTACGCTCTTTTCTTGAAGGTTTGAAGATCGTATTGGTCCGGGAATACCGCAGGTGACAGTTCATTCTACAGTTTTGTTGTGCGAGGCAGAAAGTTTCTTGAGAAGCGCACAGTAGTGGACTGCCAACCATCTACATGATGGGGATGAAAGTTAGTTAGTTATTTCCTTACTCTAAAAAAAAAACACAATCCTACTCACACTAAATGAAATTTAATTTTTAGGATTCCGTATGTGTTTTTCTTCGGTATTGGCGCTCATTTAGCCATGTTTTTATTTGAGATTGGGGTAAGGTAGTACACCTTACCCCAAGCTCAAATAAAAACATGGCTAAATATAAATATTTTAGGCGGCACCCACACAACAAACGTGATTTTTTTGCCGTTTTGATAGATAATGGTACGGAAACTTTCGTGCACGAGTCCGGCTCGCACTTGGCCAGTTTTTTTACTACGACAAGCATTTTTTCTTAATAGAAATTTTATTTGTCAATAAATCCAATCAGCAATAACCAATTTTTCCTAGTAAGTAGTAATCATGTGAAATGTATAAACTTATTTATTTATTTATTTATTTATTAACAACAAAAACAATACTGAGTTACATAATTGTCCCCCAAAACCTGGTTGATGGTTTAACTGGGGGATGGTTTAACTTGCCTACCCCTAACGTAATTGCCGCATCAGCATTGCCGTACCTATTACACATGCAGCAATTAATAAAACTGCACACGTATTAACATCGTTACCAAAAATCCCCCGTCAATTTCGCATACGAAACGCATTCGCAGATAATGAGTTGAAGGAAATTGTTAACGGTGGCTTTATTTGCGAATTTTCGGCTGTCTACCTTCAGCCCCTTTTGTTTTTGTGCGTATGTGTTTTGGGAGTCATTAATTTTTTAAGGTTCAGAGGAAATGAGAGGTTTACTTAAGTGATGTCAGTTTCGAGAATTTTATGTGTGGGTTTATTTAGGTGTTGTGCTACGAATTGATTTATCTTCAGTCTAAGACTGTATTTTGAGCTTTCACTAATGTTATTAAGAACACACAAAGATGTTTTAACGTTTAAACTATTGTGTTTCACAAAAAAGGTTAAACATGTGATTGTTTAATTATTTTTGTTTACCGAATTTTTTTTTTTGATTGTTGTATTTCTTGTTTTTAGGCACTTGAAGTTTACGTATGTGTAAAGCTTTTTGCGTCATATATATTTTAACAATATAATTTTTGAGATATAAATACCATAACTGCCTAATTTCTACCATGATAAGCTACGTGTTTTGCTTGCTGTTACTTAAATAAAACAAAACAAGGAGTCATGATAAGTACGCAAATCCATTTTTACATATCAAAAAGTAATTAAATCATGAAAAAACAGGTGTGTTTCATATTTATAATTCAAGTTGCAGTTTCCTGAGGAGAATGGGGGAAAGAGGTCCGCAATTAAAATTATAATTTTTGGCAAACTCTTCTACCCCTCAACGTATATTCTTATATATCTTTGGCTTGTCCTGTCGACAGAGTTGGTAGAGGCACACTGAGGACATGATATATATTTTACCAGTCAGTTTGATAGATATGTGTTCTTGGGTAAAGTAATGTATTTAGGTTATTAAATCTAAATAATAAAATCTTTACTAATCTTTTAAATACATTAATAATTTCAAATTATTGTCAATCACCTATCTCCTAGCTAAATTAGCTGTAGGACGTAATAACAAATGACAAAATCAAAACGGAACATTGGCAAATAGAAGGTACAGTATGAAATGAGTCACAAAAGAGAAAGATATCCAAAACATCTTCCATAGGTATACAGAAAGGATAAGCGTTAAACACAAGTTAACTGTGACATTTAGTGGTTTCTATCAAACAGTTTAGGTATAGTTTAAACGATAGCCGTCTGTTTTATCTATTTTTATCATATTTTAACCAATAACCTAGATAAAAGAATAAACCTTGAACGATGCGCCACATAGAGTTAATTGTCTTTACTTGTTATTTGATTTTAAAACGTTAATCAAAGGAAACTTCACCACAAAAAATGAATTCAACAGTTAGAAGCACAACTTATTTTTTTCTTCGCATTATAAAACAAAGAAAAACAAACAATAACACACTTGAAATCTAATCAACCGCAAAATACTTCTAAGAAGCCTACTAAGTCTTATTTAATAAGACACAATTAAGGATAAAATATAATATGAGCCCAAAATATCTCAGTGTAGACGGGACTTGAGAGCCAAAAATACGTATCTTTTTAGATTTGGCCCGCTCGTCATTGTGACGCGAGCCCTCCACAGATATTTAAATATTCATTTCTACTCTTTAATTATACTCTGTGCATGTGAGCCGAGCTTTGTTTTTTGTGTATTTTATTTTCTTTGTCTCAATTTAAAATGGATTACGGAATTGCGTTAACTCAAGGATCACTCTTCAAAATTTGTACTGAACAAGCTTCAATTTTTTGAATTAATATGATACTGTACTGAGTTTATAAAACAACATACGTATGATGAATACAATTATTAATAAAAACTCGTTACAATATACTATTTTTAGGTTCGCCCAATTAAAACAGTGTGGTATTTAAAAATGTAATTACAGTATAATCAACTATTCTTCAGGTTTTCATTTATAACAATTACAAATTATTAAACGCTACGAATTTTATATTTCACAAAATCTTAGATACACAAATATAATATTTATTCGTTCATCTCACTGTCACTTTATCACTGTTTCAATACTCTATAATAGTAAATTCTGTTGCATTAGAAAAATGACATATGATTTATATATTGGATACACGATCGTAAACATGTTCTACAATGTGAATACAAGTGAGGATAAACAAAAATAAAGATACCAAAAAAAAAATTTAAGCATCAACGGTTAGCAATTCACAATAAAAACTTAAGGAAATAAATACTTATGAAAAACTAATTTTTGACCGCGAATAGCAAATGTTGAACTGTTTACAACGATAGGTGACGGTTAACAAAACAACACATATTTTAACCTTTTTAGAGATCATCGAATCAGAAACAAATATATTATGTGAAAATGAAGTTATCAGGTCATGTTTTTTCAGTGATTCTTTGAAAAAACAAAGACAAATGTTGTCAAAAAAAGTGCGTATACGACTTTCTTCATTATAAACGTCTGTGTTGACCAAAATTTACGTTATTGATATACAATTGAACTTAAAATTTAACATATTATTACTCAGTGTTCCATTATAAACGTGAGCAAATTACATTTCGTTAAACGCCATCGTCACGAAGATATCTCATTTACCTCCAAGGTGCATATAAGTAGTCGCACTCATCGGCTAACAATTTTACTCGTAATCAATTTACACTGTTCCGCTTTGCCTCCACCTCCCCTTGCCTGGTCTCTTTCCGACGACAAACGTGGTTGGGCTGTGGGATTTTTTTACAGATTTTGTCTTAATAACGATTATTAAGATATTTTTATTTTTTTGATATTATTTTAGTGTTCAAAGTTGCTATGTATTTAATATAACTTGATGGATAATATATATACGTTTAACAATTATCAACAGTTATTACTACAAATATATTGAAGTAAAAAGTTCTATAACCGCGTTGAGAAATTTTCGCAGGAAAAAAAAAATAAGTTCGCGTCATAGACATGCTGACATGACATTTTTGAAGTGAAAAATTGTTGAAGCCTTTTAGTTCAGTTAAAAGTTAGAACAAATATTAAAGTTACCAGTTTTTTTTTGATATTTAAAATGTATTGCTGCTGAGTTGATGCTTTATTCTATATTTTTGCTTCAGAAATTAAAATGTTTCATGTGGTACAGTGTGTTACTTGACATAAATTGTAAATCAATAACCTCTTTTAGAAAAGCGCGATAGTTAAAAATAGTATAATAATATTTGAGTAGCTCAAATATTATTATAAAATCTAAATTAATTTGATTTGTAGTTAATGATACCCACAAAAAATATTGAGAAACAAAAAGTGAGCCATCACGGGACGCCCTGCAGATGTAAAACATTGAAATAATTTTGTATAAGTTATTTGTTCCATAAAATAAAATGACTGTTTATTACATTAGTATTAAACTTTATAATTTATTTAAAATCGCCACAAATCAATTATTTTCATCAGTGACTTCGGTAAGGCGAAGCGGTGAAGCGTCAACACGGCAAATCTCGCCACGTCAAAAATCAGATATACCCGCGCCCATAGATGTTTCACAAAAAAAATATTGAAAAGTAAAGCTTTAATCCATCTGAAGCAATGTTTCAGCCCACTGTGCAGTCGGTCGCCATCAAACAAAGTTACGTTGAACCGTGATTACTTTTCCTGCACTGCACCTCTTGCACTCTCTACTGTTTATTGCTTTCGCTTCAATACTTGGCGTTTTCGCTACATCTTTGAATTCACTCAGCTGGACTTACCTGAAAATTGTAGCAAAAAGTACAAATGTATTATTTTCTGTATTGCATTTTATAGTTGTAAAAGTTTTCTATATAAAATATTAATATAGTATCACTCTAATGCTTTTTTACTTAATATCATGAAGATATTCTCATTTATATTCCAAGTTGCGGTTAGATCCTCCATTTTTTTTTACATTGTCAATACAACTATGACTACGATTCTATTTTATATTATGGAAATATTGAGTTTATGTTATATGTTCATATTTTGTATCTTTTCGCAACTAATGTAATTTGGCAAAAAAATCAAATATTAGAACCAAAGAAAAGAATGACGTATCTCAATAAGCAAAGAATATTTAGAGAAAATAATTGGGAAAATCTTAATATGATATGGAATCCGTTTTCACATAAATATTTACAAAGTTTGAGAGTAAAACTCTGTAACAATGTCAATCATAAAAAGAAAAAATAGTACTAGCAGAACAAAAAGACTACCTAATACAAAACCTATTAGGGTTAGATTTATGTAATCTAAAAATATTTTTGCCACATGTATGTCCTTTATGTTATTTTGATTTTAAGTAATTATTATTTGAAGAAAATTTTAAATAGTTTGATTAATATCAGAATAATTAAAGTGGTAAACTTAACAAGTGTTAAAATAAAAAAAAAACTCTTAAAATAGGCTTTGTTTACAGAGTAGATCTCCATGTATTTGAATAAATCATTTTATTAACGTTTTTTTCTTATCTAAAAAGTATCACTCGATAAACTTTTATGGGAACTACACTATACAATGTGCAAGTCATAGTTCAAATAGTAGCACATCATATTAACATTACAATAAACCTTAAAATACTTTTAAAACATTTTTTAAAATTAAGAGCCATTAACTCACAATATACATTTTATCTTCGCTAATATCCACTGCAAAATCGTTAAATTTCTTACCTGCCTTAATAACCTGTTTATTCAGGCAACAATATTTGAATCCATAAAAGCTTATAACGACTCATAAAGGCTGATACACACGTAAACAAAAATCCATTATTATTCATCTACGAGCTGACGTGGCGAAGTCAATGTCTATCTTATTTCTTTTATAATTATTCAACGTGCCTCCTTGTGGGTGGTTTTACCCCACCTTCCTCACAGGGTGGTGCGATAGAGAGAACGTCTTCGGTTTTTGCGGGGTTTGTTTCAAGTTTTTTAGGGGGTAAACCCTTTCCTGAACATGACAGGAATTGGATCATTAAGCAGGCCTAGCTAAGCTTAAAACTGGCACCCTCGTGGTTTTCTTGTACAATCTTATGAATAATATATTTTAAGGGTTATAGTTATGTTTAAACGATGCGGTTCCGTTAAATTACATATAAAAATTAAAAACAAGTGTTTTTATGTCTAATTATCAATGAAATGTATTATTTAATAATTCCATAATATTTTAACTGTTTTTTTTTTATTTTTGTTATTGACAACAAGCGTTTAGCCTGCCCGCGATAACGAGATGTCGTACGCATAATGTATACATTTTATCAGAATTCAACTCAGTATCTAGTACCAGAATTACCTTCATCTTAATAAACTTTTTACTAAGTACTACTACTCTCTCGATACCTCATTGATTCTGTAAAAACTAACTTAGCAAAATGTATCTAACATTGCAAGGGTTCATAGTTTCCGACTGCCACACTCTGGTATATATATAGATTTTCTACTTAAATAAAAAAATATTGAAACCTAATAATCGATGATCCTGAACTATTGCTGAAACACTCTAGATCAACCGAAATTTCAAAAAGACGAAACTTAAATGTATGATTCTACTGACAGACCCATATATACTGATAGACAATATGTAAATACTCACATCATCTTCTCCTTTTTTTATGTTTGGCCCTGCGACACTGACTCTACTCTGCCTGATGGAAAGCGTAAGCAGAATCCAAGAGTCGTGGTCACCATACTGCGAATGCAGACAATGCAACAATGCAGCATGGTGACCCACACCATGGCGGGCTAGTGATGCTTCTGCATCATTAGGCTTCCGGTCTTGCACTCACAAACACGACAGCATGATCGCTGTCATTTCACGTTGATTTTCTGTGCGAGGGTAGTACCACCTCGGTCGAGCCGGCCCGTTCGTGTTGAAATCAGCATGGCTCTACTACCTACAAAATCTCAGGAATAAGCCTGTAGAAATTGTAATCAAGATTAAATAAAATGTTTAGCTACGGTAGATACTACACACTCCATAATAAATTCATCCAGACATAATAATAATAAATAATAAATAATAATAAATATTTCGGACACTTAACACACATCGTGGTATAGTTTGTCAAAACCCGCTTTTGAATGACCATGTCCAGCAGTGAACTATTAAAGACTGCTGATGTTAGGTACCATATGATGCAAAAGACAACAAAAAATTAAAACAAATTTAATAGAATGTTGATAAAATGTCTATTAGTGGCAATTTTGTCTCGTGAATGTTGTACATAAATGATAATGAGCCACTACCTACCATGGCAGCCAGATCCAACGAAGACCAGAAAACCACGCAAAAGATATTATAGTGCACAAGAGTGTGTGTAACCACAGGTGCACTCTCTGTTCCCTCACTCTCCGGTGCGAAGGCCATCCGACACGGCCATGGAGAGATGAGACACACACCACAACTTTCAGACTCCGGGCTGTTATTTTAAATAATTAAGGATTTCCTTAGAAAAATACATAAATAGTAAGATGTTAGTTAAGTGATTGGTCCATAGCAGTTCAATCCTAGACAAAGGCCTCTTTAATGTTCTACAGATCGTCGTTTGATCACTATTTATTTTAAATAAATAACAACGAAGTTACAAAAATTTTTTTAAACTAAAGATACTGAAATTATGGTAACAAATAACACATAATTCTTAGTCCGATAAGTGCGATTATATTATTCATAGACATTAGATGTAGTAGGCACATGTGTGAACATCGTTACCAACTAATGAGTATTTAAAAAAAACACATAACATATTACTAGTATCTTTCTATAAGGAAAATAGATTCGGATATAGATTTGGGCATTTTTTTGAGGGAGTCCAAACATTCCTCCGAAGACTATAAGGTTTTAATTTATTGGTCTAAACGATATCTAGCCCGCTGCATGTAGGCCTAAAGACGACTAATTCCTATTAAACAATGTAGTTGTGATAATTATTTTCCTTATCTTTCAAATTCCAATCTAATGCTAGCGAGTGTGTGAAACAATAATATACAGAAACAATATTTCTTTTTCCAAATATATTTTATTCTTCAGTGAAGCATGATCGGAAAATTCATATATAATTTTAACTCGAACAACGTTATTAGAAATTTTTATTACCTACATTTTCAATAAATACTTATATTTAAAGCTTTTCTTTTTCACAAAATACCGGAGCACCGAATGAACCAATTCACTGGTACAAAAAAAAACTAAAACATTTGAACTCCATTCACAACTCGATATGAACCGACCTAATCAATTCAAAAGGGAAAAATGGGGCAAAACGAACATACGCCTGCTGCTTATGAAATTATATCGTGGAAAATCTACGGTTGGAAATGTCGAAGAGTTATTCTTTTTTGGTGCAAGCAGTTCGTCTGAGGCTTAAATGGGTTAGAAAATTGAATGAGAATGTGCCCACAACCGAGTTACGTTTGAATAAGTGTGAGAGCGTATGCGGAGAGGGTACACATCTGGTTTTTATTGAGATGTTTGCCAATTCTGTTTTGTTTTCAAATTCCTTATTGTTTGTTTGCGTTCTTGAAACTTGTTTATATGGGTGTAAGAATTTCAATATCAGATGTTACTTATTTCTACATGCGAAATGGAAGGAAAGAAGTAAATGTTGTGTTAAATTCATTAAATACTTACATATTTACCGACCACATACAACCGAATTCGTTAAAATTGTCTGATACATAGACACAAACCTTAGAGTACTTAACGTTATAATGCAAGTTCGATTAAGAAATTATCAAAAAATAATTTTGGTACCCGACTACGGTAAAGCCAAAGGAGGGTTATGATTTTGACAGGATATGTATGTATGTATGTATGTTCATTTATTCCCTTATAGCTCCTTAACTACTTATTAGAACTGAACAATTGAGGTATCGTTAGAAGCATCTTCATCGTCCGCTGGTCATTAATACACGCGTTGTTAAAGTGTTATGGTACGTTTCTATGTAACGTGTTACTACGGCTTTTGAAACTTAAATATGTGTATCTCTGTACACTGACAATTGTGTACTATGAGTATCGCATCGTATATTTCTTCAGTAATTTTGTTTAATCCAGTGTCCTGAAAATCTTGTATCATACTTTTTCAGCGTCGTTTTTTGTCGTAGTTGGGTTTTAGTTTTTACTTTTTTTTATTTTGTGTTTACAGTTTGTTAAAGTTATGCAAATGATGTATGTAATTTAATAACGTATTTAATAAAACACAACTACCTATTGTCATAGTAAGATTGGTTGGTACAGCAAAATATTATAATCGAAGCTATTACCGAATACTCGCAAAAAGATAGAATGAAGTTTTTTGTTGGATCTGAATTTCATTTTCCCAACATTACTTAATTTAGGTTACCAATACAAGTTGGTATTTCTACTTTTCCATTTTAAAATAAAATGTCTCAACGAAATAATGATGTGGTACAATATTGAATGTACATTGAACTGTAATGCTCTTATCGCTCGCACCACTAACGACGTCTACATCAAAGATTTCCTTCCACATGTGCGGGGGAGACTAATGAAAGAGTCTGATCTGTCGATGTCGCGAAACGTAAAGATAGGAAAATTAAAATGTCTAGACAGCTTCGTTTGACGTTTTGTTTTGTTAAGACATCCTGTTCACCGTCCTTTAGTATGTCGCTGCTCACGATGTTATTTATGAGATGTGAATTATTTAAATTGAAACTCAGAAGGATTTCCTAGACGAATAAATTTCAATAACTGGTGTAGACATGTTAAAAATGTTTTTATTTGAAAGACGGTTTTCTTTTAAAAATGTCCATTTAAATTAAAAGCTAATTAAATAAATTAGTGGGGGCTAAGAACGCATGGTCTAAATAAAAAGCCTTTAGCGAGTAAAAAGGCAACCATCCAAGACGTTCTCTTCATTAGCGACAAGAAAAGTGATGTCATTCCGTTGTGACACAGCAGCATGCGGAGGGAGGTCTGGTCCCCCCGGCGGTCGCTCTGCGACTGACTTCTACGCGGTTTCCAGTCCTCCCTTACACCCATTCCTAGGCAGGGGGTGGACGGCTTTCTCTTTCATTTTTCCTTCGCTCCTCGGCTCATCCAGTTACATCGTTCTTATGTTTTATTTTTAATTAAAGCGTACGCAAGTCGGCGGCGTAGATCTTCCCCCCCGGCAGGGTGGCCGGTGGCGGGTACATACGCGGTGGGTGTTGATGATTTTTCAATGGGGAGAAAGAGTTCCCTCATTTTCTTAAGAGAAAATTGCGTTTTGTTTTCAAGTAGTCGAAGTCTGTAGTAATCGTTTTTGTTTTGTGGAAGTTCTTCGTCGTTTCTGTGCATGTGAACGTAAATTGTGTACTTTAAAGTTTTGAGTGGAATTGGGGAGACTACTCAAAGTAGTTAAGGTGTTATGCATGTTACTCTACAAGAGTAAGAAGTTGTAGAACTGTTTTTCGAAAAACAGTTTTAAAAACTGAAGTACTTCATTTTTTTATCATATAAATAAGTCTATATTTATATTACATTAGTATAAAATAATATTATTATAATTCAACTTATGGTGACGGAACAGGCAGCTAAAGGCATATTACTGTTTTGTGTATCGTAAGTTGTAAACTGAATACCAAACAAAAGCAAAGGTTTCATTACCCTCAAAAATTACACTCACACACTAACAACACATTATCCCCGTCTCAAAAGTTAATGTAATGAAAAACAAAAAGGGCCAAGAAAAGGGTGCGTTAAGTTCCACCGAAAAACGGGAATTTGTAAGAAGTCCACCCCGTCCTCCCTTTAGGGAGACACTGCCCCCTCGTGTGCGAAAATAAATTGCCAAGAATAATAATTATAATGAAAGCGAAAGAACGTATAAATTAGTGGGGACGCCTCGAGACTTAAAACTCTGTCGCTGTGTGCGTGTGTTTTGAATACAACCATGTCTATGTGTGTGACATACAAGACTAAAATAAATTCTCAATTTTGTTTTCTCTAAAACGACATTCTGTTTATTGGGTCACGTCTTACATAAGCCGAACTGCCTTTTGCTTAATCGCACTTATTGTCGATTCATAAGGTGTGAGTTTTAAAATCTATAATCTTTTTCATATAATTAACTAAATGCATTTTACTAATATTGAGTATATTTAATCATTACTTCTGAGGTAGGACGTTCATTAGAAAACCTATAGTATATATTTTTTTCCGATGTTATAATACATATCTGTCGATGAAAAACATTAAATAAAAATACACTACAAATAACATAATAATAATTTAATACAAATCCGTACTAATATTATAAAGGCAGTAGTTTGTTTGTTTGAATACGTTAATGTTAGAAACTTTCCTTTTACTTCGATTGAATAAATGTTCATTATTGACTAGCCCGTTTTTAAAGAGGGTTATAGGCTATTATATAACATCTACAATATACATCAGTCGAACATTAATGCAATATGTCGAAAATTTATTCCTATTGGAAGACGCAAACAAAGTGGCATGGGTCAGTTAGTAGTTTCTAACTAATTAAAGTTCACCTCTTTAACAAGTCTTTGTGCACAAAACCCTCAAACTTTATCTTTCGTCTTACCTATGATAACAACAAGTTGTTAGGATCTCTAAAATATGTTACATTCAAATAGTCTAGCCGATATATTTTTGGATTTTTAATTCTGAGAAACTACAATTACTATGATAATATAACTAATTAATGCTCCAATAAAATATAATATTCAAATAAAACTGCAAACAATATAGAAAGTTTCCACATTCATTATCTTCAACTAAACGTCTAATAATATTACAATACACTGATTTTATATTACACTAGAATTATCTGAACCTAGAAGCGGACGTGACGGAACGCTTATAGTCGCACCACAGACCTGATTTAGCTCATTCTCCCCTCATTATGACGACGACATTATGGGCGACTAATGGACATTCCACGACGTTTTTACTCTCTTGATTTTACACTGTTGATGGGGGAAAACGGATAATTTTAAATTGATTACAGGTCGACGTATCCCTGTATTTTGCAGTTTTATACATTAGCTTCCTTATTCAAAGTGGTCAAGCGTGAAATGCTTGTGACCCTTAAAGTGGTTGAGCTTGTTTACAGTCTCAGATGACCTTCACTTGAAGTCCTTTGGTCATATTATTTTAATATTTCATAATATCAGTAACAGAAGAAGTTAGATTTTACAACAGAAAAAAAACTGTGTGTAACAGTTACAGTCGTATTTAAACAGATATATATATATTTATTTATTATCAAAACATAAACACATATATAAAACTTGGATACATATTTCTTGCACGATCGCCGGGATGCGAAAAAGGGGGAATGAAAAAAAACTAATTAAAAAAGCAATCAAGGTTTTCTTGACGGCGCTCACGTTCGCCCATATCGTCTTACCCCCCATTTCCTGGGGTGACTTTCCCCCTTGCCTCTTACTCGCCAACACACCCTTTAGTGGGTGGCAGGGGGTGAATCGTACTAGATTTACGTAACACGTTTAAAGTGTGTTTTGATGAAGTAATCATCCCATTTCCAAGGACTGCGTTTAAGAATTTTGCGGCGCGGACTTACAGGGACATTTTACCTTTTTTTCCCTTCAACTCTTTAAGCCGGATTTCTTAACGAGCTGCTGTAATAATTTCTGTGAGTAATTCTTTGGATTGGTCGGCGAAAAATGTATTGGAACCTTTTCTCGCTGACAGCGGTCCTTTGTAGCAAAATAATTGCCTATTTAGAATTTTTAATTTCTTAAGCGATCATTTTTTTCTTCAGTTGTTAACTTACAGATGCTCATTTTATTTCTCATAAACAAGTAAAGAATCTGTCAGATATTAAACTCAGCCCACTGATTTTTTATCTAATTATGTCAAATTACGGTTTTCTTTTTACTGTACTAAGTTCACGTATAGTCAATAATATTAGAACTAAAACTTCAATGATATAAAAGGATGGTTTTGCAAAAAAACTTCAAAACTATCATAATCCTCTTAGTATTTAAACATTATATTAACATTTAGTTACATTTTATTATCATCAGCGTTAAAGTTATCTGCTGAGTTGTATTTGAAAGTTTCATTTACCTTAAAACGATAAATATTGAAAGCTTTTTTTTTAAAAGTATGTTTTCGTAATCGTGTCGTACGTAAAGTATATCGTCCTTTATCAAAATTTGAAGAACTTCCTCTGTTTGATTTGAAGTATCAACAAAACTGTGAAGAGGTTTTGAGTTCTCTCGTATAATGTTTTAACATGTTTTTGTAATAGATTCACTCGTAGGTCACAGGGTAAACAAATCATCGATTTTTGTTTTTTTTATGTGAAATTCAGATAACATTTTTCATAGTATATTTGGCAATTTAATCAACGAGTCCCGAGGGCCTTGCCTAGTGTAAATAATTTGTATATAATACATCTATAAAAATATTAATTCGTTGAACAAAAACTCTGGTTCCTCTTTATGAAAACTATGCGAACGGATGAGTATTGGAATTGGCACAGCTAAATTTTAGCTACATGGTGAAGGAGTGAGGAAGCAGCAATTTTTTTTTTCTATTTGAGCAGAAAACTAAAATAGAAAAAAATGTAAGTAAACTTATGGACGAATTTAATTTCCAAATATATCGACACTAAGCAGAACCAGTAAAGTTTGTTACGAAGTTTTCTCTTGAGTTTGGGCTTAGAGTTCGTATATTTTTATAACAATATGATTGAAACCCGTACAAAGTAAGAAAAATTTACATAACATATTCTTGGAGCCTGTGTGTCTCTGAATTAAGTATGGTTTAAAAAAAAACATTCGTTCATTTTCGATTCAGATCGATAATACCTTCAAGCGTACTGGGTTGCAGGCGATCATGGGTGGCGGGAGTCACTTTCTATCAAATGAACTGTGTTCGGACAAACGTGGTCATTTGCCTGTTGTGTATATAAATAAAAAAAATATCCATTTCCTATACGATTTCTGCAAAATAATTTCCTAATATGATAAAGTGCGAATTTACTCAAATATTGTCTTATAACTGATTTACATAATTTGAAATCTACGTAGTATGGTGTCCCCCACTGTTGAATTCTGCTCAAGCTTTCCATCAGGCTGAGCAGTCACTTGGGTAAACTGTCAAAAAAAAATTACAAAAATCTAAAAATTGTAGTAATAATAAAACTAATCAAATTCTAAAACAGACACATTAATTTTATTGACTGCATAACTGACTGATTACCTTCATACCTCTGAAATAAAAATACATTACAACATAATAAAGTAATTGAAATTCCTCGTGTCCTTAAGAATCGTCTTGTCCTAGATATAAGTGGGCAAGACATGATTTCCGTCGTCATTTGAAGTAAAATATACCCTAAATCTTTAGAATATAGTCGTCTTTAGCGTGGATGTGAAGTCGGTTTATTAAAATACTGTGGCCGTACAGGTATAGAGGTAGAAATAAAAACGAGCCAAAGCAGTTACTTTTATGAGGGCGCGAATAAGATGTTTCGGACTTGGTCTAAAGAATGAGAGGGCAGGAACGACGTATATAGAACTTGGTAACCGCCCGACGGCTGAGGCTAGAATTTTTCCAATAAGTTTCTTCAAGTATGTGTTACTATTCATATTTTAGAATAAAAGTTGAATTGTTCTTATATTTAGTGCTATCCAATAAATAAACATAGTAGTACTAGCAGACCCAATTCATCTGCGTTTCTCTTCAATCATGCTCGGCTTCTAAAGTCTAAGCTTTTATTCTATCTTTGACACGCCAACAAAACACACATTTATAAAAAACTTGATAATCAGTTAGTTTTAAAATTATATATAATGTATAAATGTACAGTATATAAATTACAACTAACATGGAAGAAAAACATTTCAAATGATTGACCATTTGGTTTGTGATTTTCTATAGGTAGTATTTACATATTATCCCAAACAAATTAATTCATAGCTTAAAATACTAAAAAGCACGATTACAAATAAATACACTGATAAAATGCCCATGACTTAGTAACAACTATTATTTTTAACGTTTTCCCTCCTGGAATGCTCAACTAATTATCATGATTTTTTTAACACTATTTACACTATTGTACATTGGTAGACTTAATGCAAGGAACATTTTTTTCTAGTCAACCATTTGATTAATTTATAGAAATGTAAGTTTGCACTGATCTTACATATCTACTCGTTCAATAAACGTTTAGATACATTCATCTTGGGTGTTTTCTATGTATAATATGTATGAATTTAAAAAAAAAGTATATAAGTGTTTATATCAGTTGTCTACCCATAATACAAGCTCTGCTTAGTTTGGGACTAGATGACGTTGTGTGTTAGGTGTTCGAAATATTATCTTTAAAAACTATAAGACCTGCCCGTCTCTAGCATGTTTATAAATTTATTGCATTTTGTCTATTTATTTGTAGCTTTCTCCAACAAGCAACAAAGCGCGTTTAAACCGCCAACTAAGCGTTCATCGCAGGAAAATAATAAAATGCCGTTCCACAGCCGTAACAAGCGTTGTTGGAACAAAGCGGGCGCTCGCTCAAATAATTTGTATCAATTTGTAAAAATGCAGCACCCACTTCTTAACGACTACACCCCTAGGGGGGTAACTCGGAACCCCAGTAACGGTATCTCGGAACGTTATAATTACTGACGACAGATCTTCATGTCATGCCTTCTCGGTTTCTTGAAAGACTAGCTAGGAAAGATTAAGGATTTCGTTAACAAGCCCTAGGACACTAGTTATATTTTGTATTTATGTATAAATAAAAGATATCGTGTTATGGCACTATTGCTACCTTGTTTTTTTTTAAATAACTGTATTTGTCTACTTTATAATATAATAAATATGCTACGTGAAATGTTCTATGTTTTATTACTAAACTAGCTGAGCCGGCGAACTTCTGTCTCAGCTTCCCACAGGCAGTGTACAGTCGCGGACAAAAAAGATTTTTCCCGTTATCTTCTATTTTTCTTGTACACAAACCTTGTTCTAACAAAAAAGAACACATTAAAAAAATATTATTAATTAATTTGGTGCAGCCGATCGGAAGTTGTGCGCGTACATACATTTAGGCGATTCTTTTTATATATATAGATATAGCATGCGTTGCATAAAGTTACTGATTTAGATACAAAGTATTTTTTAATTGTGATTTTAAGAACAAAATGGGCACTCTTAAAATGCTAACTTTCCTAGTTGTTTTACTTCATAAGGTGTATCGAAAGACTTAAATTTTTTATTCATGTACCTTTTTACACATTTCTTAAATATAGATTATCTTTACATATATGACAGAAATGGCTTAAATCAGTATTAAGATGTTAAAACCTTCAAAATTCAAAATTAAAATCGTGTAATAAGCCTAATAACTAACATTTGTCAAATTACGTATTGCAGTAAGCATTTTGTTTTAATTATTAAGTAAGCCTTTTAGTTTTTTACAGTTTAGGAAGCTTTAAGTTATTTCATATTATTATTTTGTACTATGTAGGGTTCAAACAAGCAAGCGTATCGCCTGACAGTAAGTGCCTACCGCCACCCTTATATACCCGTAGGTAACTTAAAGTTAGAATGTCATCCCATTTGTATCTTTTGAGTTGGACTATGTGCAATGGTGAACTGTGTGCTTCTCAAGAAACTTTCTGCCTCGCACAACAAAACTGTTCAATGAACTATCGCCTGCGGTATTTCCGGACCAATACGACCTTGAAACCTTCAAGAAAAGAGCGGTACTCCTTCTTAAAAGGCCGGCAACGCCTTTGTGACGAATCTGGTGTTGTTTGGTGTCCATGGGCGGCGGTAATCGCTTACCTTCAGGTGATACGTCTGCTCCTTTGATCCTTATTCAATACAAAAAACACAAGGTCAGTAGTCTGAACAACTGTACGTACTAGAAAAAAATACTTCGTAAGCAATTCCTTAATTTTTGTTGTTCATGGAAAGTTAGGTATTTCCAAACATCATATGAAGGTTAATTCTAATAAAATGTATCAAAAACTACTTCCGAAACGATTACCAGTATTACACAAAATTACTATAGAAATTACAAACACACACGCTACATGGTAATCATATAGCGATTGGAGGAGATATGCGGAGATCTTTAGTCGGATAAGTCTACACACACGGCAATATTATGTTAATACGTAGGGAAATACTTGAGCCATAGTTTTGTTCCATTTAATTTGGAAGGTTTGACCTTTCAACCCTATTATTATGTAAGGCCTTTGTTCGTTTTCTTCAAGAACTTAGAGTGTTGTACGTACGTTTATTTATAACATATTGTTGTATAATACACCACATCGGTAACATGGACTGGTAACATAGTTGTTGGTTGATTACTGCCGAATATAATTATTACTGTAATTTATCTTTGACTGCCTCGTTGGTCTCGCGGTTAGCGCGTACGACTGCTGATCATGGGGTCTCGGGTTCGATTCCCGGGTCGGACCAAATGTTTGTATGATCTACAAATGTCTGTTTCGGAGTTTGGGTGTTTTCTATGTATAATATGTATGTATTTACAAAAAAAAGTAAAGTATGTATTTTTATCAGTTGTCTAGTACCCATAACACAAGCTCTGCTTAGCTTGGGACTAGATGGCGTTGTGTGTTAGATGTCCGAAATATTAATTTATTTATTATTATTTATTATCTAAATTTTCTAGATTACATTTGGTAGAATTCAGACTAATGTACAACCACCATCAAGCAAACACAACATGCATAAAATATACAAGAATACAAAAGAGATACATGTGTAGTACCTATTTGTTTTTTTTATGTATGGCCTGCAAAAATGACTCTACTCTGCCTGATGGCAAACATAGGCAGAGTCCAGAGCTTAAAAATCAAAACTACTGAGTACCATATAGTGCTAACTCCCGCTCTTATAATTTGAAGGCATTCTTTCATGTAAATACTTATGTAAACATCATTATATATACCTATGATCTATACATACGAATAATTAAATTGGAGTGTCTGTTTGCAATATTAAAATAACCGCTTTTTACTAAATGCATATGTATCTATACACGGTACATATACAAAAAAAGCAGTTAAAAAAAATTTGTCTGTGTGTCTGTTTGTTCTGGAAGGGCTAGCCCGATTTCGACGGGACGTTCATTGGCTGATCATATAGGGAGTAACTTAGACTAATCTTTTTTAGACTAGTTTTTCCCCGCGGCTTCACCCGCGGTAAAACAATAAACGCGGGTAACACCGCGGAGTTCAGCTAGTTTACAATAAAGTTGATTGATTCTTTCAACAAAAAAAGAAAACTTTTTATCATAAATACAAAAAAATGTCTATTACGTTATTGGATTCTATCTTAAATTAGTCGTCAATGAGGGAGTTTATACATTTTCGGAAGTTACATAAATAAAATCATTGAACTGTAATTTTCGTTACTGTATCTGTAATGTATGTTTATCAGGTCCTTAATTCGACAGGGCAGCGAGAGCCTCTAAAGGTTTTAGTCACAATAATACGATATCATCTCGACTGTACAAATGGCGATGTGGTTTAAGTGTTCCCTCAGCTTATTACTGTTCTGAATTTTATCCATTGATCCATACATGTGACATCATTTTATGAATTACTGTCTTTTTAAAAAGAAAGACGAAAGGTTTATCCATTAAACGTAATGGTACTACGTGGTATAAGACTTAATTTTAAAGGTAATAGAGCTATGCTGAATTCAGTATAAATAGGTTACTTTTTTTTTAAGGTATTCAAGGTAAGGTATGTGCAAACGAGCAGACGTATCACCTGATGGTAAGCGATTACCGCCGCTCATGGTCACGCGTAACACCAGAGGCGTCACAAGTGCATTGCCGGTGTTTTGGGGGATGCGGAAAGGGATGTGGGAAGGGGTTGGGGTATGGGCTTCCGGTGTCCTCACTCACTCGGTGAAACACAACGCAAGCGCTATTTCACAAAGGTTTTCTGTGAGGCCGTGGTATCACTCCGGTCGAGCCGGCCCATTTATGCCGAAGCGTGGCTCTCCCAAAGTAAAAGCTTAGCTCGACCAGGACGGTACTTGTTGCATTGTCTGCATTCGCAATGAGTATGGTGACCACTACTCTTGGTTTCTGCTTATGCTTTCCACCAGGCAGAGTAGAGATACTTTGCCAGGCCCATACATAAAAAATAAACAATGTACTTAGAAATAATGTTCTCCTTAGACATTACTCAACCATTTAACAATCATCAGTAACAAGCCAATTCAAATCACATTAGATATGTCGATACGAGTGACCAACAGCCTCATATCACATACAGACTTGATTATGATTACTTTTTAATAGTAATAAAATCGTCTGCGAAGTCAGATCTCCAAAACAATAGAACAGAGATACTAACTTGGGAGAACTTCTTTTCCCCTCCGCATGTGTACTAAATAAGGTAATGGGAGATGCTTACATTGTAATACCAAAGGTCTAATTAAATTGGTGATATGTATGTTCGTCGCTTAAAGTGATTGAATATGGGAGAATATTGAAGCTTGAAGAAAATGGTTTTAAAGTGAACTTTAGTTGCTTTAACAATTATTATTATTGAGTATGTTCTGGTCTAAGTTTACTAAGGACACATCAGTAGCTGATAAATATGCATATATCCTATATTCCTAATACAAACTAAATATAATATTACCCACATACAAGTGAAAATGAATATCCTCGAATCGAATTCACGATCTATGACTCAGCGCTGAAAATCATCGAATGTTGGGTCGACATGATACCTACTCTAATATATTTTACGGAAAGATTATTTATAAAACTATCGTACATAATACCTTTACATTAATGTGTTTTGTTAGTAATTTTCCTGGTTTATGGTGTTGTATATACTATTCATTTTCTTCTTGATAATTTGGTAAATAGTCCACTAGTGATGACAAAACAATTATTGATAATAATATATAATCGACAGTTATTCAACTTAATGAATAACTATTTATATTATTTAAGTTTTCATATTGACCACATTTTGTGTATCTTAAAGATGCTTATTTTTTACAAACTTTATCAACAACATTGACAAACAAATGTCAAAAAGAAAATAAAGGAATGAATAGAGTTTAGTTCTGCTACTGCCCGCTATGGCGGTAGTGTGATATTCGTCGGTTTTTAATGAAATTGAAAATTTAATGCAATAATATTGATGTTATTACTTTACTTTTATTAAAACGTCTACAATAATATATAACACTTTGTGTTTTTCACAAAATAGATTACTAACAAAATACTATACAATTCATTTTAAACTTTAATATTATAGTCATATGGTCAATATTATATGACAACGTTAATGGACGGGATATAATTTAGAAAACTATTTAATTACATATTCCACTTTATATCAAATTAATTAAATAATTTTTTAATCTCTTTTTTTAAGTTTGACCCTGTCAAAATGACTCTGCCATACTCATTGCGAATGCACACAATGCATTTTAAAATCATAACCTTTGCTTATTTGTTATTTTCTTAAGTACGAGTATGACCAGTGGTGATCCACAATATGGTGGTGTTAGCATTCTGTATCACTGGGTCTCCAGTCTCGTATTCACCAACAAAACGACAGCAGAAACACGGTGATATTAAAGTTTTGTACACGTTTCAATTGCCTTCTCCAAATTATTGAAAACCACATATTTCTTACCTCTATGTACAAACTCATAATGATAATGATATACAGTATGGTTTCACATACATAACGTTTTGTTTATTATGTTTCATTACCGTACGTAATTGCAGTTACGGTTTGTTGATTTCTCATATTTTGTGTAATAGATTAGCTTGTTTAGATATTTACGATACTTGAAAAATATAATACGTATAATAGAGGTTACAGTTTATTTGTTGATACCATATTTAAAAACAAAACTACTCCCACATTACTACATAATACACAACACTACATCCTATGTTGAGACTTTAAGAACATAAATAAAATTGACAAAAAAGTACTCAATCTCAGAAAAACAATTTGTTGATCAAACAAAGTGTGGTGTCATGTGGGATATCAACCTACAATACTGGGTGGAATAGAAAGTGAGGTGACGCCCGCTTAAACCACTAGGCTAATTGCACAATCAATTTGTTTTTACCCGACTGCGACAGAAGGAGGGTTAAGTTTTTCTAGTGTTTGTATATATGTATGTATATTTCTTTGGTACGCCCTAGAGCCTAAACGGTTTATCGTATTTTTATGTGAGTGATGTTATAGACGTCTTAGTTGTGAGAGTGACACCTAAGTACATCAAAATAAAAAAAGGATTTTTGGCGCCAAAAAGTCATCTAGAAAAATGTTTTCAAAATACATTGAGTGTGGTATAAAAATAAAGTTTTTTAACGGTGATTACGAATATAACTATATTAAGCTTATACGTTTTTTTAATAAATATGACTTATATTGCTTCGGATATTGCTTACCATCAGGCGATACGTCTGCTCATTTGCCCCCTATACCATAAAAAAGTAGAAAAGGTAATCATCGTCTCAGTTGAAAGATGTGAACTGCTGGACAAAGGTCTCCCCCAAGGCTCTCCACAACAACCTGGGATGCCCTCATCCATCCTGTGGTATATCATCACAACTTATAAAAAAAACAATTTCATCTTTCCTTTACATTTACAATTTGTATTTCATTAAAAAAAAAACAATATGGAATCAAACTAGAAGTATACCCTAAAGAAAATGTAGTTTTCTAACTCAGTTCAAACATGACGAGCATGGTTCTTAAATAACAAACATAGAATTGAAAATTCAACAAAATTGAAAACCCTTTCCTTTTCTGAAGTGGTAATAAAGACATTTACATACCAATGCTATATTCGTGCCCCACCAATTAGACGTTAGCTCGAACCAATACTTAATCAATGATTAAACACAGACAACATTAAAAATTCTAGTTCCCAGAATTGTAATGTAAAATGGTTAATCTAATGGTTGTAGTGCGATTATCGAAATTGGTCCGTGGGCACGGCTATGTCACGTTCGAATATCAAACAGGCTTGGGCAATACCACTTACTGGCCAATGCGTGATGTGCCCACTACCACACTCAGTGTAATGGCATAAGTTGAAAATTACAATTTTTCGTTTCTTTTTTGTCATTGCTAAGACGCTATTATTTTTAATTCAATTCAGTGTATGTAAATTATCTTGTAACAAATATCTAACTAAATATTATAATTCACTCTAGTAACAAATAAATTGTTATGTTTTAGAATAAAAACCTTGAAAAAAAGACACTAGAATCTGTTAACTAGCTAATATAAGTTACTTATAATGTATTTGTAATGTGTGTCGTTATTTTTTATTTATCACTTTGCAATGGTTCTCTAGCCGATTGAAAAAAAATAATATCGCCCCACTTCTTTTTTAGAATTTTAAATTTAATTGTTTTATAAGTGTTGTTGAATTAATACCAGCGAGTGATTAATTCAACAATTCAGATTTATTATTTTCAAGGTTATATACACTTTTCTAAAAGGGTAACCTCGTTAGTTTGTTCTCTCAATCTGTCCTATTACTGGTACCTAGTTTATATTCTGCAAAATTATTTGCATAATTCTCTTATAATAAATTTACTACTGATACTAAGTATATTGACCTCAAATTCCCAACAGTTTCACCTTCGTTTATGGTCACTGCCTTTATTATCCCGCAATAAATCATTTTCGGAAACATTTGCAGACTAGATTGTTTTTTTTTTATGTATGGGCCAAAATAACTATACTCTGCCTGATGGAAAATATAAGCAGAATCCAAGAGTGGTGGTCACCATACTCACTGCAAATGCAGATAATGTAACAATGCAGCACGATAGCCTAGTGATGCCTCTGCATCATTGGGCCGACGGTCTCGCACTCACCAACGAAACACGACAGTATGATCGCTGTCATTTTATGTTGATCTTCTGCGCGAGGGTAGTAACACCTCGGTCCGGTCCGTTCATACTGAAATCAGCGTGGCTCTACTATCTTACCTTACTCTACCGTGGGAGAGCCACTTTTCGGCATGCATGGGCCGTCTCGACCGGCTTGATCTGACTTTTTACGGCTCCAACTACCCATAACGTATGACAATCGGGACCTACGGCTTAACAAACATTCCAAGGCACGGGAGGGGGTTAAAGTGTTAAGAACAGGTAACCTCAATGTCACAATAAATGTGCTATCCTGAACGAATATCACTTAGCTGTAGATTATAAGACACGTTGATTTTATTTAAACGAACTCATTAATATCATTGTTATAGCAAATGGGTCTTCCTCGTCATCACTGTATACAAAGAACCCTTTACTGCGCATCTATAGTTACCGAAATGAACACTCTGTAAAATAAACCGTATAAGACAGGCCCAGAGCATATTACAACTTTATAAATCGCCTATAATATGTCCAGTTCTACATAACATTGATGTCTAAACACACGATACGGTAAACCGCATCCAACAACAAAGTAAATACTTACAAAACGACTTACGCCTCCCCTTTTCCCATACGTCGGACAAGTTCAAACACCTTTAAACATGTTTGTTTTACCCTTTTTGCGGGCCATGAAGATGTAACTTCCACGTTGTTACTCATGTCAAAGGTTGATAAATATGCAATATCCATAGATCCAAGATCGATCAAACGTGTATTTTGAAGCCATACTACGAAGCCCCACCTCACCTTCCGCTTCAATGAATAAATAAGACGTAATCGGGGGAGAATCGATGTTTTTGGATAGGTCATTTTATTTTGGACATGTTCGAAGCATTGTTAGAAAATTACAGATGGCGCCTTAGGAGATGGTTCGCTGTTTACATTCCGTACTGATGTTGGCTATGGTTATTTAAGGGGTTACAGGTCGGGGAGTGATTATACGTCTGTCTTGTTTGTTTCTGATCAAATTGATTCCGGTTTACGTCTTGTTATTAAACACTAATTGGGCTTTTTTAATGGAGTTAGTTAGTGAGCCAGTGTGATCTAAAATTCTCTATCTCTTTCTTTCATAAAACTAAAAGGTATTAAATAGAAATGATAGGTGTAGTGTTTCTTGGTTCATTTTCAAGTAATTTACATAATTGCCTCAATGGTGTGTGCCGGAACTGATAGTGTTCTGTTTACAAAACGCAATACATTCTGGTAATGCGCAATGACTTACTTAGATCCTTATTCTGGAGAGTAAATGGTCGAAGGAAATGTTGGGTCAAATAGGTAGCTTTAACGCTTTAATCATTACAGTAAGTTATTTAAATATTATATGAAATATGAATTATTTGATAGTATTTGTTTTAAATTTTAATAATAATTTCTTTTTTTTTGATATCTGATCTTTATTTATATAGGATTTTCATTTAAATGTGTGTCACTGAAAACCTCCAAAAACGCTGCACCAACTGTTAGTACTTATGAGTGATCGTTCAGGGTAGCCCTGGATAATTTAGACTCTCATTAAAAATATTGCACTCTTATCGGTTATCATGGTAAAAAGAAACCTAAATGTGATTCCTCAAAAATCAAAGTATCGCCATACCAAATTTCATTAAAATTGGCGTAGTGGAAAGCGTAACAGATAGATAGTCAGACAGAGTTACTTATGTATGATATCATATGGGCGGTCAAGAAAACATTACTTTGAAATTTAAATAACAATTAAAGAGGTGATAGTGTAATGGTTAATACAATATAATTTACATTTAAGTAAAAATAAAATTACGACAGAGTTATCGCTGACAAACTTATCAATGACGTCACACACTAGTATTCCAGAATAATCCAACGCACATCTCAGGACCGTCGACCGAACGATCTTGATATGCCCATCCCACTCGTGATTTAGAGCAATGCTCAAGAAATAGAGGTCCATTTGCACGACGAGCCGGCTTCGTGATGCGGGCGTTTGCAGAAATGTAAGCTTGAGAAAATTGACCGTAATGATTGGACAAAGGATGTTGTTTTATATGACAATGCTTTTAGAATTATACGTCTCAATAAGGGGACGTTGTGATATCCGTATTTGTGAGTTGATGTGGTTTGAAGTTCTGAATTTAAATTATGTTTTTTTTTCTAATGTTTGTGTATGAAGCCTAATAAAAGCGTACTGTTCGACTATATTGATTAGGGCTTAACTTAAATTAATAAACACTTTGTTAAAATAATTATACAAAAACCTCTTTTTGGTAAACCTTTGTGGGTTATCAAACATGCCATTTACCTGATGGTTACTGATTAACTTCATATACGGAAACCAACCCCTCAATTCACTTTTTTATAGATTTTGTAAATACTTAATACCTACTTGAAATCAATAGAAATCGATATCTTTTTTAAAGAAATCTTACCAATTCATTACTCTTTTTAACTGACTTCAAAAAAAGGAGGAGGTTTCTCAATTCGACCGTATATATATATATATATATATTTTACTTTTTTTAAGTGTGTTCACGAATAACTTCGTCGTTTATGAACCGATTTTGATGATTCTTTTTTTAATAGAAAGGAGAGGTCCCAACGATGGTACCATGATAAGGACATTAATATCGGATGATGGCATCCAAGCATCCAAGAGAAATGGAGTCGTACCTTGAAGTCGGTTTTATTTTTGTTAAAATTGTACTTGTTACTATTATAACTAGGAGCAATATAGAAAATACCCTGTATCAACAACAAGAGTAAGCAACATAACTAAGTGCGGTAGATAATCGCAAAAGCTTTAATGCTAAACTGCATTCAAGCAAACACCTATTAGAGGAGCAACACAAATATTGTGAAATTCGTGCTCCGCACTGATCTGACATTGAACCACTTAAAATGGTTGGTTTCATAAAGTTGCTTGTCGGTATTCATAGTGCAGGCTTTAAACTTACCTGGTTTATAAAACCTAAAGTTATTACTATTTGTTTAAAAACAATTTTATAAAACATGAGTGTGAAATACCTTCAGCTTTCATAGTCCGAGCTGTTATTAGGAATTTCTTGTAAGAAAAATCCTATGACACTTATTGGTCCGACCCGGAAATCAAACCAGAGGCCTTTTGATTAAGAGTCACATATGCCAGCAGCTGGACCAACGAGCATTATGTATTCCGCATTGCATTTTAAGAATTACTTAGTTTTTAATTTTATTTAACTTGCGTTTACTATATACGGTTTAACCACAAAAAATATGAAATTTAATGTAAATAATGAAATGACAGAATTTTATGACCTCCTTTTAACAGTTTTGTAATGCGTTATGATAACTACATACTGATGAAAATGAGTGTCCTACTAGACTTACGTGCAAAAGCGATTGCCAAATTAAGATGATTTACATGTGACCCCTGAAAGTCAGTCATCAAATAATTATATTCATAAAACCGCTCAATGATGTAGAAGCATCTCAATCGGCCGCCATAGTGTGGTACACCATGCGTGCATTGTCTGCATTCGCATTGAGTATGGTGGCCACAGCTCTAGGATTCTGCTTATACTTTCATTCAAGCAGAGTAAAGTCACTTTAAAAGCCTCATGCATAAAAAATAACTGTAAGTATATTTCATACTTATTTTTTTTTAGTTGGTCTATAGATGAGGTCCGTTATGAGCAAGAAATCAGTTCAGTACACCCAGAGAGGTTTTACAATAGCGAAGTTTTAGTACCTTAGTAAATTATGAGAAATATCAAACTATTAATATAAACTGTTGTGACATTTCCTCTTAGAAAAAAAAAAGATTTAAAATCGTAAATCGTTTGTGGTGTAATTGATAATGAGTGTAGAAGAATTGGGAGAAATCAGATTTTTCATAAAATCATCAAAAATTATAAACAATATCTGTAAATGGAACTTCAAATTAAATTTTTAGATCGTACAATAGGTATGTCAAAAATTATGTAAGGACCACACATTTTGACCACGTGACAGGTTTGTTATTCTTTTTTTTTTAATTGACGAGGTGAAAAATCACTTCGGATCTCCAGCTTTTCGGAAACACAGGTGCCAGGAGTATGTGGTGTTTCCACTAAAAACAACACCCCGACGACGCTGGGAGGTCCAGGACCACGTTATTTCAGGTCCTCCCCAAATCGGCGGCATGCCTTATCAGGGCCCTGTCCCGGTGGAAATTATTTACCCCAGGTTTATTATTACTAGTACATGCATTTTTTTTTTGGAAAAAAAGGCAAGTACTCATATGTCAACTATACAATTTTTCTTCATTTAGGTAATGATAATATAAATGATAATGAATGACAATGCATATCCAACTAGTATTAAATTCGAAAGTAACTCTGTCTATTTGTTACGCTTTCATGACTAAATAGCTGAACCGATTTGGATGAATTTCCGTATAGAGGTAGATTGGACTTTAGAGAAGGACATAGGCTAATTTTGCTATCGACGGTACCGACGTATACGCGGGCTGAGCCGCGAGTAAAAGCTTGTATAATAAAAAAGACTGCTAAATATTAAACTTCTATAAATTTTCTCTTTAAAACAAACACTACAGTAAGAAGCACCGTATAATCTATGCTACATTAGTCAATAATCCTCAGGATCAATGATACAGATGATCGGTAACAAGCGATTGGCACCTGGACCGGGACTTCGCGAGTGAAAATCGTTAGAGGCCCACTGCAGTACGGCCCGGCTATCAGTCTTTCACAAATTGACTCGACATATAGACTTAACAACAATACTAGAATAGGACACGAAAGAAAATACATTTAGTTATGTGTATTTAGTTCTTTCTATACAGCGATGTATACCTCAATACCTACTTACATTATAAATTCGAAAGTATTTCTGACTGTTTATCATAGGTACAGTATTTAACTAGCTTATGTTGTACGTACATACTTAGTTAGGTACTCGTATTTATATGATTCAGACTTGGGTAGTAAAAAATATTCGGACTCTTACTGCAGATAAAACTACTTGTTGGGCGCTGTACCGCCATGTAAATGTACTTTCAATTTGTACTTTGCGATAAAAAAAGTAAGTTATTGTCTAATATGGCTGTTGAGAATATAACACATTTATATTGGCAACACTAAAATAAGAAAATAATGTATGAATTATTATCTGTGGTTACCAGTGAGAGCGATATTAACGTAAGATTAAAGTGTAAAATGAAAGGAAATAAATATAAATGAGAGGACAGTAATTTGTGCAGTTTAATTCGGTATATTAACAATGGTCATACTGGATAAAATACTTCAGAATTACCTAACCTTAAAACTTAGGAATAAATTGTATCATGATCATCAACAACATATTTTACAAGTGTGGTGTTCGACATAGGTTCGTAGAAAGGAGGTTTTGGCCTACTGTAGACGCTGACAAAAATACATACTCTTATTTAATAACTAATTTTTGTTGATCTATGAGTTTTAGACAACTGATACAGATACAGTTTTTTTTGTAAATACATGCATATTATACTTAGAAAACACTAAACTCCGAAACCAATATTTGCAGATCATACATACATTTGACCCGACCCGGGAATCGAACCCGAGACCTCAAGCACAGCAGTCAAGAAATGACTATTTAACTTTTATGTTATAGTATGGGGGCAAACGAGCAGACGTATCTCTTGATGGTAAGCGATTACCGCCGCCTATGCACACGTGTAACACCAGAGGCATCGCAAGTGCATTGCCGACCTTTGGGGGATGGGGAAAGGGATATGGGAAGGGGTTGGGGTATGGGCCTCCGGTATTTTCACTCACTCGATGAAACACAGCGCAAACGCAATTTCACACTGGTTTTCTGTGAAGCCGTGGTATCACTCCGGTCGAGCCGGCCCATTCATGCCGAAGCGTGGCTCTTCCGCGGGAAAAGTAACAAAAGAGATCCAAAAATTTAAATTGATAGAAAACTATTCGTATATCTAAATATTATTAACTCTATGTCTAACTTAAACGGTGTTAGTAAGAATCTCCAAACTGTAGTTAAGTGTACAAATTACTTAATTTAAGGTTAAGTTCGCGTCGATCAGTCAAGTGTCCTAAATGCTCTGTTCAAGTTTTAAGTACCTCAGTTGTGTGCAATGCGTTTGGGCGAATAACTTCTGCTTTCAACTTCACTTTAGGGATGACGTGTGCTCACACTTTCTATTGAACCTATACTAATAAAGAAAAGTTTAGTCTCTGATTGTGATGATAAATGCTATTAGTTATCATCAACAACACGTAACCTCCCAATGCTGGGCTCGGGTCTCCTCTCAGGAGAGTGTTAAGGCCATACGTCCCCACGCTGGCCAAGTGCGGGTTGGGGACTGGCAAGACAACGTTGTGGCTACGTTATCTTATCGTTGAATGTTTTTAAGCCGTCCAAAGGCCTCCATCTAAGCTTCACGACTGTTATCATACGATATCAACCGGGACCGACTGCTTAACGTAACCTCCGAACCACAGAGACGCTCATGGTAAGAAGCCACTATCGGTCACCCATCCAGGTACTGACCGCACCGTCGTTGCTTACCCCCGGTGATTGTTTCTAATCACCGAGTGCAACTGGGTTATGAGCGCCTCCTCATCGTCATAAACGGTCAAAACCTGGAGCTCACTTCCAGCGCACATGTTTCCTTCATACTATGATTGTGGGTCATTTAATAATAGTGTAGATCACCATGCTGCATCTTCCAGATTCGCATTGAGGGTAGTGCTTGCATGCTTTCCATAAGGCAGAGCAGAGGCATTTTGGCAGTTAAAACATAAAATAAAACTGTATATCCTTGTTAGTGACAATTTATAAAAAAAAAAAAAATAGCTTTTTGACTCCAGTTATCCAACTTAAATCGTGAATGTGATAAATTTTGAGGATTTATGGATATTTGTTACTCTTTTACGCAAAACTATGATACGTTCATTAGTTTTGGGTAAAAGAGTAATAAATGAATAATATTTATGTAATACTTATTGGAAATATAGCTTACACATCTTAATAAATTGGCTACCTTGGCCAAAACAAATACTTTGTAACAAACCCACGGTTTACAATTACATTATTTATTTCCTTACTTAGTTTTAATGCCATTAGTCAAGGTTATTTTCTCTGATTCAAGAAAAATAAATTTTAATCACAATTTCTGTTCAATCGAATTGAGCGAGTAACATAATTGAATTATATCATTTTCATTAACTATTCCGTCTTGCCAAATGATACGTAGAATTACAGAAACTGGGAATTAGCATATTATATAAATTAGCGAGAGCCCGGTCAGTTGGAATTTAATATCATACCATACACAGACGTTTGTAGCTACAATCGTATTCAACGGTCTTTGGTGGCCCGACGTATACAGGCTGTTCTAAAAACAACATGTAAGTTTTTGGGTGAGTTGTAATACATTTTTATGACATCTTAAAGCTACAAAAAGCAAATTACTCTTTAAATATCTTTTAAATATTGCCTATGAAAAAAGTTTTAACACAGTTGATATGTGCACTAATATATAAAGCTGAAGAGTTTGTTTTTGTTTGAATGCGCTTATCTCAGGAAGTACTGGTCTGATTGAAAAAAATCTTTCACAGTTAGATAGCACGTTTATCGAGAAAGGCTATGAGCTATATATCACTACACAAGACCATTAGGAGTGGAGCATCAATGAAGAATGTTACAAAAACGGGGGAAAGTTATGTGAAAATAAAAGTCTCTTTTGATTACAAAAATTTTAGTTTATGTTTTTATAAACTTTTATGGTGCGCAAGTGGTGAGACGATTATTATAACATTTTGGTAATGAAAAGAACATGGTGGATTGCTTTAAGTAATATATATACGTTTTTTTATTAAAGGGGTCTAAATTTAGTAGGTCAAAGCGATTTTCAATAATCTCCAAGAAAATACTATCTATAATTTCTAAACGAAACTATTCTGATGAATAATAAGTTTAGCTAAAGTAAACTTTTAATTTCACGAAAATTTGAAGTATATAACAAGATATATCTTATTTAATATTTGAAACATCTTAGCTAGAACTTATCTCAAATAACAGAAACCAAAGATCAACCAAGTTAATCATATTATTACTGTATCTATTAATTTGCTGATAAATCTTTGCAAAACAAATTGAACACCCTGTAGTGTGCCGACATTGCCAAGAAATTGCTTGACGGTCAAAATATCTTAGTTATGACCACTCCTGTCCGGCGCACGGCTTACGTTGGCCAAGTTTCATCCCCCTAGCCCCTAAGGCATAGTTGGGTGGCCTCCCCAACCCCCTCGGTTATTAATAAATCTATCTGTGTATTCGGAGTTAAAGACAGCGGTATTCAAATGGTGGCGGGCAGTTTTGGCTGATAACGGTTCCTTGTTGTATGGTGGACAAGTCGATGAATGGTTTTGCTTTAGTTGTTATCTCAAAACTGTCGATAAACTGGGATATGAACATATAGATTGTATGCTTAGTAAACAAAGTTTCACTTGTGCAAAATTATTGTT
The DNA here is from genome assembly GCA_905220595.1 of Spilosoma lubricipeda. Taxonomy (NCBI): domain Eukaryota; kingdom Metazoa; phylum Arthropoda; class Insecta; order Lepidoptera; family Erebidae; genus Spilosoma; species Spilosoma lubricipeda. The sequence goes on along the minus strand of HG992287.1, from coordinate 5,129,554 downwards.
CGTTTTTAAATTAAGGAAAACTAATACAAACTTTTTGAATGATTTCATTTAGGTATTGTAAAGTTCTTCATAATATATACATAGCAACATCTAAAGTCTATTGACAAGTCTATGCTATAGACACAAGGTATATGTTTGTCTTATTATTTTCTTTCTTTTTCTTCATTCTTGGAATAGGGGAGTAGGGAATTTTCGATTATTTCATATATTAGTTTTTTTTTTAAATTATCGCAGCTCCTCCTCCGGCGAAACTACTGTAGAAATCCATTGTCAATCTGAAAGACATGCGATTCGAGGAGAATTTAATCCTGTTACCTACGAATATATGTATCACTATTTTATCAACACATAAAGAAAATGGTGGTAATTGTCTTGGTGTCATCACTAAATTAAAATTCACTAAAATTTGTTACTGGATATACTCCAATCTCATCTGTATACAGTCCATTTTTCAATATCTCAAACCTCAGCTGTCACTGTGTTTAGTTCAGTACCAAATACACGTTAATTAGAAACATGCTTCTTTATTACTTGAAAAAGTAACATTTATTTTGGTATAACCAAAATTAGTTAAATTACTCTTCTTAAACTATAATTTTTCTTTTTGTTCTTGTGTTGAACGTTTAACGTGTGACATAAACTTGTCATATCGCGCTAAACTTAAGAGGTGGTCTAAAAACATGCCAACTAAATTACTTACGTAATTATTTCTTTTAATTATTAAATTTAGAGTGAAATAGCACTGAACTAAATATAGTGAAAGCTGAGATGAGCTATTGAAAAGAGATGAGATTAGAGTATATAATCCAATAACAAATTTTTGAGAATTTTTAGTTTCGTGGTGACACCAAGAGAATTAGCACCAATGTATGTTAATCACGAAGAGTTATTAAATTTTGTCAACAAGCATTTATCTCTGTTTCCAAAAATATTTTTCTCCGAATATTTACTATTAATATTGTTTTGAACAATTATTACATTTGTTTTGTAATGTGATAAAAAGGGCTTAAATCAATAAACAACAGTGCCTTGTATATTCTAAAAGTATTTTTTTAAACTCTTGATTAAAACTCACTTGTACTTATTCCACTATTTTATTTTATTTTACACCTGACCGGTTTCGCCTTATGGCATTCTCAAACCTTTGAGAATAGTGAAATAAGTACAAGTGAGTTTTAATCAAGAATGTATTACAACAAGTTCCATTAAGTGCCGACAATCGAGAGTATTAATTTTTTAAACTCATTTTCACGTAACCTAATTAATAATATTAAAATTGTCTAACTTGACATTGTAGAAAATTTTAACAACTCATGCAACCATTATTATTTTAATGGCTGCATGACATATTAAAACATATTTGAATCAAACAGAATAAGGAATCAGGACAGACAAATGCAAATATGAATCTAAATTCACCACACACTTGTATAACTCAATCATATGGGTTCAGGACAGACACCCTGGCCGGCCACTGTCCGTATTGGGGACAGGACATACGAAGCTTTGTACAATAGAGTTAAGATTTCAATTTGCATTATGTTGTAACTCTACAGTGTGTGTGTGGTTGTGTGTGGCGTGCAATGTGAGAGGCATTTGTCCAGCAGCGGACTGCAATGGGTCTGCCAAAATGACTCTAATCTGCCTGTTGGAAACTGCAAAATCCAAGAGTGGTGGTCACTATTCTCCTTGCGAATGCAACAATGCAGCATGGAGACCCACACTTTGGCCGCCTAGTGATGATTCTGCATCACTGGGCCTCAGGTCTGTCAAAATTTGGTCGGTGTTATCCTAAATAAGGTAAATATGAGACGAGGGCTGTTAACTCTACTCTATAGTCTTACAATTAGGTAATGGTTTGCGTTTATGTAACAACAACAAATTTAATGAGATGGAAATCGCTTAACGATGCATTTAACATTTCAGAATACTACTACTCAGCGTTGCTTTTCTCTGTATGTTCTTTTAATTACAAATTTAGTGACACGATAAATTAGACCCGGTTGAAATAAGATTTTAATTCGATTTGAATCTTCTCTTCTCTTCTTCTTCACAATTTGGAACAAAATATTTAATTAAAAACGTAATGAGTTTGTGTTTGACAGTTATATGAATACGACTTCATAAAGTTATGTAAAGTGTATATACTCATTCTAATCTGAATGAAATAATTAAATTAAGAGCTGTTAGTGTCAAATTATTGACAAATCAAATTATTTTTATAACAAAGTAATTTATATTCGAAAAATAACTTAAGTTGGTATCTCTATCTTATAACTTAATTTGTGAAAAATAATTAGTTTAACGTGCTTATTTAGAATGATCCTTTTACAATAAGGATGAGCAAAACGTATTAAACGCAAGTGAAATAAAATTTTGTTACCTGAATATCAAAAATACCATCTTTTAATTAGTGTTTTTGTCCGATTATATAGGTATGTTACTGAGAAAATTTTGTCAGTGACATTGCGAAAAATACCTTAAAATAGAACTAAATAGAAAATTCGCAGTGTTTAAATCACGTTCGACTCTATATTCTAAATGCTCTGACATTTTGTCAGTCTGTCACAGCTAAGCATTGTAAACAAATTCTTAGAAGTACCTGGCAGTTATTGAAGGCATTCGTAGCTAGGCAATCATCTAGTAAATTTAGAACATTCTCCTGCAGGACACCCATAGAAGGGGCTACTCGTAAATTCCAAGCGTCTTCAAATTCAACTATGTCCAACTATTGACCGGTCCCAGATGTAAAGTGACAAGAAATGAGTATGTTATAAAGTTTCAATATTTATTTTGTCTCTTTACTAGACTTGTTCAAAATTTTAGGCATTTAACTTCACTACAGTACTTAAAATATAGCTTGATTTTTGTGACAGAAGGATATGAAGTCGGCGAATTAATTTCAAACAAGTGATTTCATTTAGTATCACCTACCACTTCATTCTTTAAGTGCCAGTTTTTTACATTTACAAATTAAGTACAATACACTACAAATTCGGATTGATCCCTGCCGCCTCTTTCCGCCATCGTCCTACGCGACGACAAAATTTTCATACCCTTCATGTGGATTGTGGTTGGCAGTCCACAACGGTGCGCTTCTCAAGAAACTTTCTGCCTCGCACAACAAAACTGTGGAATGAACTGTCGCCTGCGGTATTCCCGGACCAATACGACCTTCGAACCTTCAAGAAACGAACGTACTCCTTCTTAAAAGACCGGCAACGCACCTGGGACGCCTCTGGTGTTGCCGGTGTCCATGGGCGGCGGTAATCGCTTCCCATCAGGTGATATGTCTGCTTGCCCCTATTTCAATAAAAAAGAAAAAATTAAAAAAAGTGTAAAATTCATTCCTCAAACGATGTACATCTTCTAAAATGATACTAGTAACAACTGTTTCAAAATCAAGCTATATTTTAATTACTATAACGGTTATGTAAATGACAGTATACTCTGTCTCTTAGTTCCTAAAGGTGATAGAAGTGTGGTTCTTGTGGGCTAGCTTTGATCACATTTTTGCCCGCTTAAACCGCGCTCACCACATTAAGGCAATGTTAAAAACAATTTGTGTGCCAACTAACGTTGGAATATTTATAATTTATATACAACTTATTACTCTTATTAAGTATAACTTTGTATCGCAAAATCCTTAGCTTTTAAATTTACGCCTACTTTAAAAGTATCATATCACTATTTTAAAATAATATTCAACAAGGCCCGTGCAATCTTGTCGAAACGTCATGCAATTTAAAGGTGTACTCGTTGCTCGCATTAATTCTTAGATTAATAATTATGTATTATAAAATGGGAATGTTTCAAAATTTATCAAATATACACTACATTTTAAAATAATTGGAATGCTTAAAACACATTGGATTTTTATGAACTTCTTTATAAATTTACAAAGCCTTTAACATACTTAACATTACTCATGCCTACAGGTATAAAAAAAACAATCGAAGTACTAGTATTTTTGACGTTATTATTATTTACTACGATTTTTTACGATATTTATTATTTGAAATATGTAGTTCATGATTCCTGATTGAATCACGCAAGTTTTTAATTGTAATTTTCGCTTTTTTTTATTAAAATAGTGTCTTTTGCATTTGTGAAAATAGTCTTGATTTTAAAAGAGACGGTGATTTCTGAATTTTTTTCGTTCTTTCTTCTCAGGGCTAGTCCAGTTAGGAAAGGCCGAACTCATCTGTTCAAAAAAAGTTTAACTTGCAAAAGTGTTTATGTAACCTAATTGCAGAATAAATGATTTCATTTCTGACTGTTTACTTCGCTTCTAGTAAAACATTGATCTTTGTGCATCAACTATGTCTTGCTTTTACACGGGCGCTACGTTATTATTGTGCCTCTGTCAACGGAATATGAAATGTATTGGAACTCGGGATGAGCTCTCCTTGACCAACCCCCTGTCCCCTCAACTACCACCCCTTGACCTCGGGTGGTCAGTGAAAGGGTTAGATAATAGGGGCGTAAGTGTACTATTTACTGATTTGTGTGTTTGAAGGAAAACTAAAATATTAAATAAATAAATAAATAAATAAATATTTCGGACATCTAAACACACAACGCCATCTAGTCCCAAGATAAGCAGAGCTTGTGTTATGGGGTACTAGACAACTGATACAAATACATATATACTTTTTTTTTGTAAATACATACATATTATAGATAGAACACACCCAAACTCCGAAACAAATATTTGTAGATTATACAAACATTTGGTCCGACCCGGGAATCGAACCCGAGACCTCAAGATCAGCAGTCACTCACGCCAACCGCGAGACCAACGAGGCAGTCATATTACTTATAGGTACCACTAACTTATAACACTTTTGGCTCAAGCAAAAGAAATCGATTTAGAAATATCTTCGATTGGCTTAATTCTTGCTTAATTTACAAGAGTTTGATCCTATGTTCTCTTTTTTCTTGGCTGTCAAGAGCTGGATGCAAGAAGCCGAGCCAATTGGAGAGACCTATGGCCAGCAGTGGACTGCTGATGATGATGATGAAAATATAAAGATACAGGCTTCTTAAACAATATGGTACCTACTCGTATACTATTTTAACAATATAAATTAAATCCTTATTATTTACATAGTGGTCACTGAAAATAACTTAAAGTATTGCATCACTTATTTTTTTTTTTGACTGGTTATTAATTACATCAAATATTACGAATCATATTTTAATTGTATTTTAACCATTTTTTTTTTTGTGAAATATTTTAATTAACTGTATTAGAAACAACCTCTAATACAACTATTTGTATAGGCAAGTAATATTAGAAAAGTAAGAAAATATTGTCTTCGATTAAGATTTGTACAGTAGTAAATTGTCAATAGCGCCTTTGTGAGTTGCGTGTGAGAATCGTCTTCAGCCGCGGTACCCCGAGGTGCGGGAGCTAAGATTTAAGGAACATGCCCTCTATATAGACCTCAGCATACATTAGACTGGTTCTTTGTTGCTGATTAATTGACATATTCATATATGGTACTATCATGGACCACTTGGCCGATAAATCATAATATGTAACCGTCACAACAATAAATAATTTCCTTCCTTTACAGTACACATTTTTTTTTAGTATTAGAAACTAAAAGGAAAATCTTTTATAAAAACAATTATTCTTCAGGAGAGAGGAGTGATTTGTGACTCATTGGTTACTGTTTGTAACTGTTGCTCATTGGAAGCAATCCTATTCAGGTAAGTCTATGATAAATAACTTTTCTTGACATTATTGAGACTCCTGTATGCCTTAATCCCAGTTGATATAAGAACGTACTTGGCAATCGTTACGGGCGTGTGGAGCCTTAAAACGAGCGACAACCGTCTATTCACAGAATTTCGGTGTCACCTAAGCCTAGGTTGTGATGGTCTAAGGGCTCCCACACATAACTGCGATGCAATGCGACGTGAAGGTCTTGCAGTACATTCCTGCGAGATCGCATATTTGTGATGTACGCACTTGTCTGGGAGCCCTAAGAGCTGTTGTTCCGTATAAATAATCACAAATTTACACCAAAATAAAGACTTCAAGAACTGGACCGGACCACACGGGAAGCACCGGTTTCCAACAAAAAAATAATCTTCAAAATCGGTTCACCCAGTCGAAAGTTATGAGGATAAGGACATAAAAAACAGTCAAATTTGATAACCTACTCCTTTTTTTAAGTCGGTTAAAATTTTTTAGTTCAACCGCAACGCAAAAGACCTATCTACCTAAAGCCAATTTTAATTTAATTTGATAAAACAAACTCGGCGCAAAAAAGAATATTCTACGCAAATTTTCTATTTTAGTTACATGTAGCAGTTTCTTTATACAACTAAATGTCTTTAAACTATTTTTCTTTTGTCAAATGCTAAAGAATACAATCAAAATAACATAAATTAGGTACTAAATTTCTAATTTGTATTGTCTTAATGCTATATAATTTATATTGCATCCAAGACAAGTGATATTTAATTCTATTACGTACCAAAAATTCAAAGATTCTAAAAAACGATGGGCCAACACTGCTGCATCAGTCTCCTCGTGACTGTGGCCAATGCTAACTCATTATGAAATAGCAGGTATTTCAATAATATATACCTAAAAATAATCTAATATATAAAATTCTCGTGTCACAGTTTTAGTTGCCAAACTCCTCCGAAACTGCTTGACCGATTCTCATGAAATTTTGTGAGCATATTATAGGTAGGTCTGAGAAACGAACAACATCCTTAAAAAAAATTTATGGCAAAACGACGTTTGCCGGGGCAGCTAGTAATATTTTAAAAATCTATATTTTGTTCGTATAAAAATAGTTCACATAGCTTTCACTCTATTCTACCCTTTCCTAGCCCAGCGGCCGGACACTCAACTTACCCATTTCAAATTGGAAAACACTGCCCTACGACTTATCCTTGTAACATTGTACCTCCACCTAGCTAGTCCTACTCACTATTTGAGTTGCCACCCGCTCCGTGCGAGTTCAACGATCTAAGTTATAAGTGGACGCGATTTTCTTACTGTGTCACTATAAAAATACAGGTTTTAAATGCCAAGACACGCAAGAAAAAAAAATATTAATACACCCAGATTTTGCACGGGTTTACTATTATATAGATTAATCCTGCAAAACTTAGATGATCAAATTATCATGATACAATATTAAATAGAATTATAATCTCAGTCTCACATAGATACAAAAACCAGAAGTAAATAGCAGAAGTAACATAAACCAAGATCATCTGTATAGTTTCTTTTTCAAGTGTAATTTTGAACAATTTTTTTTTTATGGTATTATGGTATTTTTATTATGTAAGCACCAGAAATATTTTAATTAAGATCGCTTGCTCATTATATCTTGGACCACACAATAAACTAGATTATCTTAACGTATTTATATGCGGTTGAAGCTAATTTTCGGACAATTACGGGGGTCCGTTTGCACACCATCTTACGTGGTCACTGAGGTGATTTATGTACACTACAAAGATAAACCGTTGTGGTGCAAAGTAAACACTCCAAGTCATGTTTGTTCTGAATTTCAGGAGGCCTCATTTGAAACAGTTGATAGATAATATTTGACGCTGATATTATGATGAGTTGTGCTTTTAATTAAATATTTGTTTAACCTTGATTACAATAAATAAATACAAAACTAGCTGACCCAGCGAACTTCGTACCGCCATATTTACATATCGGCCTCAGCTTCTCACAGGCTTTCCGTTATCTTTTAAATTTTCTTGTACACGAACCTTGTCCCAACAATAACAAACACAAAAAAAAAAATTATTAAATTTGTTGCAGCCAATCGGAAGTTATGTGCGTACATACATTTCGGCGATTCATTTTTATATTGTATATAGATAGGAGTTTTGGTACTTAAAACTACAAAGGACTGTTAGCTACAAAAATTAAAAACGGTTCCAATAGAAATCTGTTGTGTCCTGTTCTTAAAAAGGTAGGTGAAAAAGAAACTAAATTAGTAAATCAATAATACTTTTTTTTATTTTAAGTAACTCGTTTAAAGCAAACCAATCGATATAAACCATTGGAAAAACCAAGTATAATGTTTTTAAATTGCAACAGTTCAACTACAGATACAATCATAACTTTACTGACATACAGCATGATGAAACATTCAGTTACCTATAGATTTCTCTTACATAATCATAATGTTTTAAAAATAATAATATATAATGGCAGTATCAGGCAATTTCCATCCCAGGTCCCAAAAGTATACAAACGTCATGTCTTTTGAATTGCATCTGCCTCTTGGCATCGATAATCATTCACATCGATAACATCGGGTGACTCATCCAGTCGTTTCCGTGAAAAAGGTAAGAAACTAGGACTTTGAAATATTTCAGTTGTAAGTTCTAAAATTTAGTTTTTTTTAAATGTGTAGACGTCTGCATACATTGCCTTCAAATAATTGTTGAGTACCACGGGCACTTGATTAATAAAGTAAGTCAAACAGGTCCGTTTATTACTCATATCCATCACATTTAACTCACCTAAACTAGCAGGGCGAACCCTTTAAGACAGTGAAAAATACACAAGACATACAACTCGGCTAATTTAAGGAGCCTACCTTATCTCTGTGTAACTTCGACATCGGGTGTCATTTGTCTTCGTCAGTGTTGCCCGGTGATCATTTATGCTACAGCACACCCTACCCTTTCGATGGAAATATACGAGAAAATATTTTAACAAGCAGAACAAACGGTAAAAAACTTGATAAACCCATAACACAAGTTCTGTTTAGCTTGGGACTAGATGACGTAGTGTGTTAGATGTCCGAAATAAAATAAAACAGATTACTGGATTCCTGTTTGTGTTTCGTACTTCGTACTAAAATTGTTGTTTAGTGAATAATCTTTCGTATTACTGAGTAAAGTTTAACCAAAACAATAGTAAATGAAAACTTCTTTAGCGGCGTTATGCACTTTTAGAAAATGTATAGGGATGGTTTAAAATCGTTAAACTCGCGTCAGGATACCTGACGCATTAGAACACGTGACGAGACCTGAGACAGCGCGTGGCGCTTGCACGAGCACGACGGACTCCTTGACGAGGAGAAAAACCATGGTTGCCTAGCGAAGACGTAAATTAGATAATAATAAATCCGTTTTGTATGTTCAATATATTTATAAAATTAATAAGCCTTTAAAATATGAAAATTTAACAAAGTGCATCTATTAATGAAAAAAGTGACAAAGAAATAGTGAAAGAAAATGAATAAGTACTTTATAAAAATACTAGATGAAAACTTGGCTTCGCTCGTGTAATATGTTTATACTGTATAGCATTAACCTATATTGTTATAACATCACAATAAGCATTTCTGTGGTTATCGGTTCTCAAGGAATATTTTACTTCTTTTTATCGCGCATTTTATTTAAAGAGCAAAGAGGTTCATTTTAGGTGAGCTTAAACAACTGTTTGTTTATAGTTTTGAGTTTTTTGTCGGTAGTTCTCATGACTGCTTTGTGTTTTTTTTTCTTTAAACTTAAGGCATCGCATTCGCTTGAAGATATCGACAAAAACTGTTAAAGAAAGACACGGTGCGAAAAACTAATGACTTGAGGATAATGGTTAGCAACGTCTGAATGTGAAATGCCTAAGACTGAGATAGTAGGCGCTCCTTTAGTGAACGCCTTCGTTTAGCATTGATGATGATAACCCAATGAGCTCGGCACAATAATTTTCCGTGTAATTCCACCACAACTATTTCTCGTTTTCATCCGTATTTTCACCTCTGTAGGTTCTAATTTGCTGTGACATATGTGGTGAAGGGATGACTTGAGTTTTCCTAAGGAAATTGCCGCCACTCATTTGTGGATGTACAATGACATCGCGTTTTTACGAGTCAACGAGTGGGGGTAGATTTGACTGTTGTTTTTTTCATGTCTCGAGTTGTTCTTGAAAATAATTATTAAGAATGTGTGTTTATTACGCAGTAAGCATCTTTTTATTATAGTTGTTTATCAGTATACAACTTCTTAAGTAAAATAAGTAAAATTTTAACAAAAATAAAACCGACTTCAGGGTTTGACTCGATTTCTCTTGGATTCCATCATCAGATCTTAGTGTCCTTATCATGGTACCACCGTTGGGATATCTCCTTTCCATTAAAGAAATAATCATCAAAATCGGTTCGTAAACAACGAAGTTATCCGCGAACACACATAAAAAAAAAAATACGGGCGAATTGAGAAACCTCCTCCTTTTTTTGAAGTCGGTTAATAAGTAATATGGTGTTCTTTGAAAATCTTTATAAATTCTAATGAGTTGTATTCTTTATTACTCAATTGTCTAGCAGTAGAGGTGATACTTTTTATCCGGCTGCAAAAGAAGGAGGGTTATGTTTTTCGAGAATATTTATTTGGTACACCCAAATTTTTTACAAAATTTATATGTCCATATGAATTTTAGACAATGTCATATACAAAATCAACTTCATTGCTAAATATACTCACTTATAAATGGCCTAAGTATGAATCAAAATGTTTCGAAAAACTGTATCTTGTTTTTTTGGTGGCGAGAAGGTTGAATCTGCGAGTCCTACGGGCTTCTTAGCTTCTGCGTCCCCGTGCAGAGTACGTATTGTTTCCACTAAGAACACCCTGATGGCTGGTCTCAGGTACCCTACTCTGGAGAAAACCAGATCCATGTGATTTTAGATCCCAGGAGCTACGCCGCACCTAACTGGGCCCTATTTCGTTAGAAGCTAGAGCTAGTTGAGTTTTTTTAATATACTTATTTTTTTTTAATGTTTAGATAATTCAAGTTAAATATTAATCTTAAACAGTCTAAAATGTCTGTTTGCTTAGATCTTCCAAACTACACATCCTTAATTACTAACAAATCCAAATCTTACTCGTAATTTCTTACGAGCTTCTCATATCTCATGAGAATCTCCTAAGAAACACGAGACAATAGATTTCTCCAACTTAATGATTAGTTCACCGTTATTATTTGCATACGTCCGAACGTTTGTTTTTCAAATTTAGAACAGTCGAGCCGACCCAAGCATTGTCCGAACAATAACTCGGCCAAGATGTTCCAAGCAGTTAATTTAGTTTGCTTTGATAAGGGTCACCCTTCAAAGTAGGTACTCTCAGGTAACTGGTCAGTACCAGCAAATATTGAAACTATTGAGTTTGTATAAGTAGGTTGCTTAGGAAATTATTAATTATGTCTGTGTATTTATGACATGAAAAAGGCACAATGTTGCTTGTTTAAAATTATTTTCTTACATCATTTTTTTTTCGAATAAAGTGATCATGAAATCTTTGAAAGACTGCAATTATTATTTAATATATTTCTTTGTCTTTTTTCTCGTTGCTTGAAAAAATCTCGAAATTAAGAGTATGAGATTCTACTAAATAGAGTTGTAAGATCGTGTTAGTACATCAAATTAATCGGACTGTTTAGTGACCGTATAATTTCTGCTCCCCACGATGTCTTCAAAACAAATACTATATCATCATTATCTTCTTAGCCTTTATTATTCCCAAGATTTGGGGTTGGCTACTAGTTCAACCGGTTTTACCTGACAACTAGACTTCCGCAACCCGGGTGAGAGTGAACTGAATTATATATATTATATTGAAATTTATAAAGAAGTTCATAAAAATCTTTTTTTATGAACTTCTTTATAATAGCTTTTTAATAGCTTTAGTTTTAAGCATACCAATTATATTAAAATGTAGTGTATATTTGATAAATTTGGAAACATTCCCATTTTATTATACATAATTACTAGCTGTACCGGCAAACGTCGTTTTGCCATAACTACTAATAAATTAAAAATTAATTAACAAAACATTGTCCAGCGGACAAAATTGTGAATCTAAACCATTCCCAGATCCCCTTGAACACACACAAAAAATCTCATCAAAATCGGTCCAGTCGTTTGAGAGTAGTTCAGTGACATACACACTCACAGAAGAATTATATATATAAAGATATACTTATGATCCTGTAAACCGCGACTCCGCCCGCGTGTTTATCTGTTTTCGCACCAATTTTTTTTTAAGTAGCCTATATGTTATTCCAGGATGTCAGCTTCCTGCATACCAAATTTACCACAAATTGGTACAGCTGTTTACGCGTGAAGAAGTAACAAACATATATTCTCACAAACTTTCGCCTTTATATGTTAGTGTGATATACTTATGATCCGGTAAATTTAATTACATATCATCATGATTAGTTCACCACTGTGCATATGTCGCTCCTTCGAAAGGTTCATAATAAAAAAATAAGGCTTAAAATTAAAATACTTGATACATTAGGATTTGCACTAAGACATCAAACCAATAACCTTCAATGTTGATCCATGAATGAAGCATGACTGGATTGTATTATACTAATTTTAACCTTCTATCTTTACGCTTATTTCCGTTTGTCGTTTACCCAGCAAATGCTGTAATTCACTTCACTATTACAAATTTTATTATTTATATTTAATTAATTATGTTGTAATTATGAAAGTAAGATATACCAAAACATATTTATTAATAAAAAATAAACAAGGCCAATTGGGAATGCAACATTAATTAATTATATTTTTAACATTAATGCAATTCCAGAAACTATCTTTATTATTTATTTTTATTATGTTATTTTTAATGATTTATTATATAATTTGAACCGTAATTAATAGCAAAAAGTAAAGGCTAACATGATAAATTTTACACACGGCTGTCCCGTTCCAAACTGCCCACAAGTGATTGTTGCTTATGATTTATTTATATCTGGCCCTGCCAAAGTGACTATCTTCTACTTGATAGTCGGCATGAGCAGAATCCAAGAATAGTGGTCACCATACTTATTACGAATGCCGAAAATATAACAATGCAGTAGGGTGAGCCACTCTATGGCGGCCTATTGAGATGGTTCTGCATCATATTATCAACGCATTCAAAAAGCTGTACGAAAAAGTGATCATAGGAGTACTTAGGGGTTCAATCAATAAGTACTCTGATCACTTTACTTATTCGGTTGCTTATCGTAAACAAACTACTGAACGGAACTACTAAGCAACATAGCTTAACAAAACTGATATACTGGCGATTTGTATAGTAGATTTTGAAAATATTATACAGAATTATGGGTTTCTGTATCTAAACATGTATTCCTATTTATTAAACATGCTTTTCACGTGTTAGTTTAGCTTTTCGAAAGACTAATGTTACAAATTTCCGGTTCCGGTGTTCTAACGGTGATGACGCTTATCAGTGCTCTCCGAAAGAAATAATTGTAAACTCGGTGCAAACGAAACAAAAACAAACAAACAGTGAATTAAACTAACCAAGAATACATTACAAGCAAGATAAGTTATAAAATTGTCAGAGACTTTGTGATTACAACCAGAAATAGTGAAATACTCAGCAAACATAACATTCGCTAACTACCTTCCATTCGCTAATAGTGACATATCTGTAAGGCAGCCAACATAACAACAAAAACGCGTTTATTTATTGCTCAAAGTAAAAATAGCACCAAGATGGCAAAAGAAATGTCAATATCCACACTTTATAATATGATGAAACTAGAAATGGAGAAACAAGCTACCCTAATAAAGGATAATACAGAAAAAATTATGGTGACCATAGATGATAAAATCAAACCATTAATACAAGAAAACAAATCCTTAAAATTGGAAATTGAAGTATTAAATGGGAAAATAAATTCCCTAGAAAATGCAACTAAAAGGAACAACATCATAATTCATGGATTTAACGAGACAGAAACAAATTACACCGAACTATTTAACAACATTGTAAGACTGTTTGAAAATTTGGGAATAAATATTGATAATTATGACATAAACAAGTTGCATAGAATTGGAAGACAAACGAGTGGAAAAACAAGGCCAGTGTTAATTACCCTCACAACATACAACAAAAAAATCGAGATTCTAAAAAATAAAAATAAAATGTCAAAACCAACGTACATTACTGAAGACTATTCTAAAGAAACCTTACAGAAACGCAAAGAATTGCAACAAGTACTCCACCGAGAGAAGGAAAAGGGAAATGATGTGTACATTAAAAACAACAAAATTGTAATAAAACCAAAAGGAAACGAAAAAAGAAAAAGGGAGACATCTTTATCACCTACACAGCAAAATCAACGTGTGTTAGGCGATAACAACAAAACCATAGTAGCCCCTGCAAAACTTCACAGGACGGATCCATTCGCATACATGAGGTCCAGATCCCATTCTGTGACTGAAACAACTAAACAAAAAGCATAGGAATTCCGAGACATTGGTAACCGAAAAAACACAAAGATAACAACCACAAGCAAAGATCATTTGGAAAGGAAAAATCGCCCCAACCCGGTTGGTCACCGTGGAGCAAGAGACCAAAACCCCCTAGGATCGCCCCCCAGAAAGCATAATACATACGGAGAAGACACTATACATGGAAACAATAAAAAAGAAAATAGTGCTACAAAAGATAAAAGAAATAGTATTTACATATCAACACTCAACACTAGGACCCTAAGAACAGATGAATCCCTACAAGAACTGGAATATGCCTTAGGTTTTATAAATTGGGACATTATTGGACTAAGTGAAGTAAGGAGAATGGGTGAAAAGATTGAACAGCATGAAGACTACGTTTTCTATCATATAGGCAACACTCCAGGCTTATACGGTGTCGGCTTCCTTATCAAAAAAAGCTATAGCGAGTATATACAGTCTTTTATTGGAATATCAGAACGAATTGCACAACTAAATATCAACTTGCCTGGGTATGAAACTATATCTATTATCCAAATATATGCACCTACAGAGATGGCACCAAAGGATTTAAAGGACAATTTCTATGAAGACTTGGACATGACTCTTGCAGGTGCACACAAAGCAGTTGTCCTGATGGGAGATTTCAACGGCCAGATTGGTGAAAGACTAACAAATGAAGATAGCATACTAGGTAAATTCAGCACAGGAAAAAGAAATGATAATGGACAAAGACTAGTACATCTGGCACAGACATATAATCTTAAGATCCTAAATAGTTTTTACAAGAAAAATAAAAATAAAAAATGGACCTGGATGTCTCCTAACGGGAATGTGAAGAATGAGATAGATTTTATACTATCTAATAAACCCCAATTTTTCAAAGATATTAACATTATTAATAAGTTCAACTTCAACACAAATCACCGAATGGTAAGAGGAGCAATCCACCTAACTGAGATAAAGAAGAGAAGACAGTACACCGAGAAGGGAACTACACCAGACCAAATCCCACTGCCTGTCCCAGAAAACTTTTTGACAACATTGAAAGATAATTTACTAAATATAAACAAGAGAAAAAATATTCAAGAAAAATATAATATACTGGAGGAAGCTCTTCAAGAAATATCTAGAAAATTATATACCTCAAAAAACAAGAGAGATAAAATTGGAGACGAAGCCAGACATCTTATTGAAACCAGGAAATCTTTATTGGGTAATAAGAAACAAAATAGAACACAAATAACGCATCTAAGCAAACAAATAAATGAAAAAATTAGGACACATAGGAAACAAATTAGAAATAGAACTATTCAAAACTACATTGAAAAATCAGGAGGCATAAAAAAAGCACTAAAAGAACTGAGAGAGAATACCTGCTGGATTCCATCAATAAAAAACAAGACATCTAATAGGAAAGTAACAAAACGATCCGAAATTATAGATATAGCAACAACTTTTTATAGCAAATTATACGATGACGTAGACAACATGGATACTCAACACCTATGGGAAGACGATGAAGAGGATATTCTTCCAATATTAGAAACCGAAGTCAGAACAGCAATACTGTCCCAGAAAAACTTTAAAGCCCCTGGAGATGATGGAATAACAAACGAAATTCTAAAAGGATGCATAGACTACATAGTAAATGCTATTACAAGTATATACAATGACATTCTAACCAAAGAAATAATACCACATCAATGGACATCGTCGACCATTA
Organism: Spilosoma lubricipeda; assembly: GCA_905220595.1. Taxonomy (NCBI): domain Eukaryota; kingdom Metazoa; phylum Arthropoda; class Insecta; order Lepidoptera; family Erebidae; genus Spilosoma; species Spilosoma lubricipeda. The sequence continues at coordinate 5,113,567 of HG992287.1, read as the reverse complement.
TATTGCTCCATAAGAAAGGTGACAAGGCAGAAATAAATAACTATAGACCGATCAGCCTGATCTCCAATCTATATAAGGTATTTGCGAAGGTAATATTAAACAGAATTAGCTCAGTATTAGATGAAAATCAACCGAGAGAACAGGCTGGATTCCGGAGCGACTTTTCAACAATGGATCATATTCATGTCGTAAAACAAATAATCCAAAAGAGCAATGAGTACTGTAAAACATACTACTTGGCATTTGTAGATTACAGTAAGGCCTTTGACTCTCTGAAACATGTACACATTTGGGACGCTCTACACTCACAGGGAGTACATCTAAAATATATCAGGATAATAAAAAATATATACAAAGAATCAACTGCAAAAATCCAGACGGAAAGGAAAGGGATGGCCTTCAAAATAAAAAAAGGAGTCAAGCAAGGTGACCCCCTTTCACCGAAACTATTCTCGGCTGTACTAGAACATATATTTAGAAAAAATAATTGGGATGCATTTGGAATAAATATAAATGGCGAACAGCTTAACCACCTCAGATTTGCAGACGACCTAATCTTGCTTAACGAAAACCAAGAAGGCTTAAAAACAATGCTTATTCAATTAGATAGAGAAAGCAAAAGTGTGGGTCTGAATATGAATCTAGACAAAACAAAACTAATGACAAATCATACAAAAACACCAATTTTGTTAGACTCTAATCAAATAGAATATGTCGATGAATACACATACTTAGGGCAAATCATTGCACCAGAAAATCAAATGCAGAAAGAAATAAACATCAGAATAAATAAAGCTTGGAAAAGATTCTGGTCCCTAAAGGAAGTCATGAAGAACCCATACATACCCCTAAAAGACAAGACTACAGTGTTCAACTCATGCATATTACCATGTCTAACCTATGGAGCACAAACCTGGGCCCTTACTTACAGACAGAGTGGAGCACTCAGAGTGTGTCAAAACAAAATGGAGAGGAGTATTCTAAACCTTAAGTTAAAAGACAAAATTAGACTTAAAAACATAAGGAATAAGACAAAAGTCATAGATGTCACTTACACAGTGAAAAAGCTTAAATGGAACTGGGCAGGCCATATGATAAGAAGCAAAAAGGGAAAATGGACAAAAGACGTTACTGAATGGTACCCTCGAGACGGGAAAAGAAGGAAAGGGCGGCAAAGAATTAGATGGGAGGATGATATTAGAAAGGTAGCGGGAACAACATGGCAAAGAAAAGCCGCTAACAGAGAGACGTGGAAAAGCCTAGGGGAGGCCTATGCCAAATGGCAAACTGATAATTCTGTTGCCAATGTCGAATATTAGAAATGTTATTAACAATAGAAATGCATGAAATTTTGTTGTATTCTAATAAGTATGAATCGAATTGTTTAATATTGTATTGAATTGTATAATTATATATTGAACAAGTTGAAATGTAATTAATATTTATCAGTAATAAAGGCTATTTGATTTGATTGAATGTTACAAATTTAAATTAGAATAGTCTTAATAGTTAGTAGTACATTAACTTTCTTTAATTATTTTATGTTAAATGTATACTAAAGGCAAACGTAGTGTAGGGCGCCCTGCGGCACGGTGGACTGACGACTTAAAGAAGGTGGCTGGCAGCGGATGTATGCGGACTGCCCAAGACCAGGATGGTTGGCGCTCCTTGGGGGAGACCTACGTTCAGCAGTGGACGGCGATTGGTTGAGGAGAGAGAGAGAGTATACTAAGCTGACCTAGCTGAATATTTTTATACCATTTTTGCAAAAAAAAAAATGCTTTACCTTGCTCGCTTTACGATTGCCCGTATCATGATGTTATTATACATAGGCTTTATAGGTAAATAACCTATTTAACACTAAAATTATTCTAAAGTTCTTGGGGTTAACACATTCAATTAAATAAACAATTTATTGAACTTTACAACATTAGGTTAAATGTCAATTTTTCCCATTTTTTTATTTGATCAATCTGGGGATATTCTTCAATTTCCTTAAATTGGATACTGAAATTTTCATGATTAATATAATCCCCATCATGACGAATCTTATATTCAAAACGTATTCGTTATAATTTAAATTGGAATATATATTATTAATTGTAGAAAACCCCGTGGTTCATAATTTCACTGGCACCAAGAGAGAAGTTGTGAACTCGCACTTACTAAGCTACCTATTAAGTATCAGCTATAGTCACCAGTGTTCTTGATTTGTCATCAAATCAGTACATTGAATTATTTTGATGACACAAAAGAAGTTTTGACATCATTGACTTATTGCTTTTGTTACTGCTACTATATTAATCTTTCTTAAAGTTTGAAGTTCTAAACAAAAGTTCACACTGACTAGGCGGATTGGTATAGAGTTTGTTTTAACTTTTTCTTATCTTTGTGGTGCAGTTTGCTCTTACGACACCCAAGGGATGTCGAATAGACCCCTATTTACCCTCTATGACACTCTGAATCTTAATCCGCTATAATACAGATAGTTGAATAAATCGATGTAAATAAAAAAGTTCAAATATGTTTGTAGTTATTTATTTATTACAAGTAATATTAAATTGACTATTTGATGGATTACCATCTGTTGTTGTAGGCACCATAGCCGTATCCTCCATAGGCACCAAGACGGTTGTAGCCATAGCCCAGGTTGTTGTAACCAAGTCCGTTATAACCATTCCAGGCACCGTTGTTACCGTTCCAGGCGCCGTTGTTACCGTTCCAGGCACCGTTGTTACCATTCCAGGCACCGTTGTTACCGTTCCAGGCACCGTTGTTACCGTTCCAGGCACCGTTGTTACCGTTCCAGGCACCGTTGTAACCGTTCCAGGCACCGTTGTAACCGTTCCAGGCACCGTTGTATGCTCCGCGGTAGCCATTGTTGTCTACTCTAGAGACGTAAGAGACGGCGGGAGCGTGGGCGTATCCCTTTGCATATCCGCCATATCCACCTGCGTATCCGCCGTAGCCAATGTTGTCTACTCTATTGACGTAGGAGGTGGCACCATGTCCAACACCATACCCAGCACCATAGCCGCCGTAGTTAGCGACGCCGGTAGAGATAGCACCAGCATGGGCTAGGCCAAAGAGGCAGGCAGCGATGGCGAAAATCTGTTGAAAAAAAAAACATTAAAAAAGTGAAGAGTAGCTATATTCGGCCAGGCATGATAATCTTTATAACTAATTATTGTTGGATCACGGAAAAACTTTGAACTTTTAGATGTATGGTAGTGAGAAATAAATAGTGTAGATTTGATTATTTACAAATTAAAAATATCATAATTACTTACTTTAGTAAACATTTTGTATGTATATTTCTTCAAATGCTGAAGAGTTGTATGTCTTTGCTTGGATTGTTGTACGCTTTTATATTAAAACCGTAGGCGCTATTTATTTTTCAAGGCTCTCGTATATTTGAGGTGCAATAGCGTAAATCGGAGCGTGACTAATTTTAACAGTCATAACAACAGCTTCATTAACAATCTTATAACTTATCTTATTACTACTTAGTACTGTTAAGATATGTTTTGTGATTATGTTTATTATATCGGACGGACGGATTAAATCATAGTTTTTCACTTCTATGGGCAATCCTTATGACTGCCAATGTTTTTTGTTAACGGGCTTGATTTTCATTGTTGTCTTTTACCCATTGTAGAGGAGCAAAAGGGTCTCTCGGGCTCTTACCGACTAAAAACCAACCTATTTCTATTACTATCACTATTAGCATCGTCGGTACAGTTGGCTGCCAAAGAGTGGGGACTCCTGTAGTGGCAGATTAATGATATTAATGTGATTGATGGTTAAAAACTGATATTTATTTTAGATACGGTGATACGTCTGCTCGTTTGCCCCCTATTTAAATGAAAAAAAAAATATCTTTTACTAACCACTCTAGTATGTATATCTTGAAGAAAACTATCGGTTTAAGGTAAACCGATAGTTTTCTTCAAGATTTTTAAATTTTATTGTTAAGGATACAAAAATACAAACTGACTTCAAGAAATGTACTAAATTAAAATGGGAAGACTAAGAATACACGGGAAGCACAAGCATTCAAATAAAAAAAGAATCATCAAAATCGGTACACCCAGTGGAAAGTCCTGAGGCAACAGACATAAAAAAATGAAATACAGTCGAATTGAGAACCTTCTCCTTTTTTGAAGTCGGTTTAAAAATCATGGTCGACTTGGAACGTTTTGGAGATTTCCTTATGGGTAGAATTTAGACTTCTGTATTTAAACTTATAAACAGTCTATGATGTTTGTAACTAAGGCTGGCTAGATGGGTCAGCCTAGATCCTTCCAATAGTGCAGAAGCCATCTGGAGCGTTCACAGGATCCTATGAGCGGTCTTTGTATAAGGAGTAGCAATTCAATACCTGCCCAATGAATTACTATTCCTTGGCATTCCAGGGTAGCGCATTAAAGAACTATGTATTGATTTGCTAAAATTTCTTCAAATAGGTCTTCGGGTATGTGTCGGTCCGATGTTGATGTCATGGTGAAGTTTATTAATGTTTTTCGCATAGTATGTCTGCAGTGTCATTTTTCAAATTTTTTTAGTTTACTATTAATTAATTTTATTGTTTTCACTTATAAAAATAAATAAATAGAATACAAAATATTGTACACATATCTAGTAACTTATAATGTGTCGGTATTTGTGTGAAACTGAATGTATAGATTAAGATTAGCCGATTGGTGTCATTAAGCTTTTAGTTGAAGACAAGAATTATAAAAATGAGAGTGCTCTTCGTTTCAATAATGTTCTTGTTTCATTTAAAAAGTTTGAGCCTAACCTTTTTCTGTTTTCTTTTATATCTTCTATCGTATCGTATTTTCCCTGGACTAGATTAGCTTGGATTTGGAGATTCTTAGATTGAATTTGGTAGAGGTAGTGTAATTCTAAATCGTTTTGTATTTTTATAATTTTTACTTGATTTTATTAAATTAACTTAGCAACCTCAAGTAACGTGCCAATACCTGTGTGAATAATCAGTCAAATTATTAAACATGTTTAGAACTTCCATGTCAGAAAACTAATTATTTTTATTCGTTTTTCAAGGTAATAGAGACACGCTGATTTCGACACTAACAGGCCGGCTTGTCCGAGGTAGTACTACACTCTCAATGGTAGATCAACTTGAAATAAGAGCATTCATGTTGTCTTGCTTAGTTGGTGAGTTTAAGACCGAAAGCCTAATGATGCAGAAGCATCTCAATAGACCGCCATATTAGGAGTCACCATGCTGCAATGTTGAATTGTCTGTATTAGCAATGATTATGATGATTCTACTGAATCTGATGACTGCCTCGGTGGCGCAGTGGTAGCGTACGCGACTGCTGTTCTTGAGGTCTCGGGTTCGATTCCCGGGTCCGATCAAATGTTTGTATGATCTGCAAATATTTGTTTCGGAGTTTGGGTGTTTTCTATGTATAATATGTAGGCATTTACAAAAAAAATAAATAAATAAGTATTAATATCAGTTGTCTAGTACCCATAATACAAGCTCTGCTTAGTTTGGGACTAGATGGCGTTGTGTGTTAGATGTCCGAAATATTTATAATTTATTTATTTATTTACTCATACTCTCCACAGGCAGAACCACGCTGTCACCTTTGGCAGGCTCAAAAAAAACACATTATTACAAGATAAATCACAATTATGTCATTTTTTATTTCACTACTAAGAGATTACTACCTTCACTTTCTTTTAGGTTTAGGTTTTACAATACATTTTATTATTGTAAACGAGCTCTGAACCATGTACCTTCTTTTTTAATTATGTTTATTTCTTATGTTAAATGATTGGTAATCTTTGAGAAATAAATAATTCTAACCTTATTATTGCTGCGGTGTTTTGTTAGAGCGTAAATTTTGTCACCTAAAGAATTGCTGTACCTTTTGACATTTTATCAGAGCTCACATTATTGTATTGGAATGTAACTTCCCCTTAAATTTGTACTGTTGGATGACTCTTGTTATATGTCAGAGAACTAATCAACGGATTGTTAAATGTTTTATAGCATGAATATAAATGCTACTATATTTACTTTACTTATTTTTAAGAACGCATTTGTTAACTTTTTGCTGTAGGTATTCCAGTTATAATTGCTTAGAAATATTGTAGTTCATAATTGATTTCTTCTGTGTGTGATAAAAGAGAAAAACAATTTTACTCATCCACTTAGTTCTAACTACGAGCCTGCCTCGTTGGTTTAGTGGTTAGCGTAAGCGTCTGCATATCAAGAAGTCTCGAGTTCAAATCCGGGGTCGGACTGCGGTTGGGTTTTTCTTACAAAAAATTCTTAGTGGCAGCCCGTGGTATGGAAAATGGCGGTATTTCCCGCCCGTGCCTCGGAGAGCACGTTAGGCCGTAGGTCCCGGTTGTCAGGAACATTTATGGCAATCGTTATAGGGAACTGTATCGTATAGCTGTGAACAGTCGGCTCATCATGTACTCTGGGAGTGTGGTATTTGGTACAATGAACGTAACACAATGCTAAATAGCTTACAAATAACATCTGGGGCTGTATACTATGGGGATCTTCTGTCAACTGCGGTGAATATCCGTGCGTTTAGGCGATTCTGCCATACATACTATAGTAATCAAATATAGCTCACTTAGGACCCCTAATACTTTATCCGTGTTGCTTCCCGGTTTGAAAAAGGTGTCTGCCTATTTTGACTTCATTTTGTCTCCCACTTTGCTAAGGAGGGAAGTGGACTTATCATATTTCCAACTCCTCCTAGTTTTTTCATCTGATTAATTTCGTTGCGGGTTCCAAGACAGTTAATTTTTATTCCTGGGACTGCCCGAGTGTCATAACTCGGTATGTTCGTGGGTCACTGCTCTTGATCCTGGTGTACAGGAGTTACAGCGGTGGGAATGTGGGCGGGATTAGTCCCATTAAAAAAAATCGTTATAGGGAAGTCAGTGCCCTTAAATATACTGACAACTAGTTCAACCTTCGAATTCAGTTCACCCTCAGGGTTGCGGAGCTCCGTGTAAAAACTGATATTCAGGTAAAACTGGTTGAACTAGGAGCCGACCCCAAACCGTGTGGTTTTAGTCAGTTCGATTCCGACACACTGCCCCGCCGCAAACCCGAGGGGGCTTCCACAGGTTAAAAAAAAAAAAAAAAGGAGTCGACCCCAAATCTTGGGAATAACTAACCTCAAATTAAACGTTAATTTGTTTTTATCAAAATGTTAATGGCAATTGTTTTCTTTCCGACTACCATAAAATTTATCTTTAGTAAACAGTATTTCGTCTAACTTGGATAATGTTATGAAATCAATAAATTTAATAGGTTCTCGCAGTTGTTTATTGCATATAATTTTAAATTGTCAAGACATTAAATAGATTACCATCCACCGTAGGCACGGACTCCGTTCCAGGCACCGTTGTTCCAGGCACCCTTGTTCCAGGCACCGTTGTTCCAGGCACCGTTGTTCCAGGCACCGTTCCAGGCACCGTTGTTCCAGGCGCCGTTCCAGGCACCGTTGTTCCAGGCACCGTTCCAGGCACCGTTGTTCCAGGCACCGTTCCAGGCGCCGTTGTAACCATTCCAGGCACCGTTATTGTCTACTCTAGCGACATAGGAGGTAGCAGGAGCGTAGGCTCCGTAGTTTGCGACTCCGGCGTAGAGGCCTCCAGCTGAAGCTAGGCCGAAGAGGCAGACGGTGATGGCGAAAATCTGATGAAACAAAAGAATCATGAAATAATAAAAGTGAAGAGTTCAGTATTCCTTATTTATGTTGCAATTTACTATGCAATTTTATCAACTAATAATAATATTAATGTTAAATTTTTATTTAAATTTGTTTACTTACTTTGGCGAACATTTTGTTGGTATTTCTTCGAATTTTGAAGAGTTATATGTTTATGCATACATTGGTCTGCGTTTTTATATTAAAACTGTGGGAAATATTTTAATTATTCAAGGCTTTTGTTTATTTTGATTGTAATATTGTGGATCAGAGCGTGACGATTCGAAATTATAATTTTAATAACTTTTAATAAAAAACTTTCAATTTACTCTTTATCTTTTACTACTTAATAATTTATTGTTAACGAAAGTAAATGTCAATAAATAATACTGTTCATATTAGTTCCTAGTTTTCTGATATCTAGTTTGAGCTTCTCCAAATATTCTCCACAAGCATTAGAATCTTTCACCTCTCTACCATTATATTAATTCAGTTCTGTCACCATTCCTTCTTCTTAATAACTTTTTCTTAGGATCTTCCATCCTAAATACTGTCGGTTCTTTCTTCTTTCTTATATTAAACTAGCTGAACCCCGCGGTGTTGCCCGCGGTTATTTTTGTACCGCGAGTAACTTTTCGGGGCAAAGTTAGTCTAAAAAAAGTAGCCTAAGTTACTCCCTGGATCATCAGCTACCTGCCAGTGAAAGTCCCGTCAAAATCCGTCCAGCCGTTCTAGAGATTACCTGGAACAAACAGACAAACAGACAGACAAAAATTTTTTTGACTGCATTTTTGGTATATGTGCCGTGCATAGTATGCATTAAATAAAAAGCAGTTATTTTAATATTACAAACAGACACTCCAATTATATTTATTTGTATAGATGATTCACTCCGCAATTTTTAGAACTACTTTTTTGTCCTCCTTCTAATTAAATATCCTAGCCTTGAATTTAGGTGCTACATTCATTATTTTACATTCACAATATAAGTACTTCCTAATTGATTTTATCGCAATTTAATCTTATATTATTTATGCTTCCTTCCACATTCGTATTGAAAGTTTTAGGCAGTTAATATTTTTCTTAAACTCCATGTCTGACGGTTGTAGGTTAAGCATAATAGAATATTTGCTATTTTTTCTTTGCCATCTATTTGGACAAGTATGTAAGTTCAGTTTCAGTAACTTAGTATTAGAATAATTTGTCATCAGTATTCTTTTCCTAATATTCATCATTCATCGTCATTCATGTTTAAGGTACCAGTTCCTTAATAAAATAAGCAATATTTTAAAGTTAGAGCACCCTGCAGCCTGCCCGTGCTGATACTAACAGTCCACAATTCAGCCGACTACGGACTACTATCACTACTAAGGAAGTGTAGACGAGAGAAGAACCTCTCATCTGCGTTTCCTTTACTTTTAGTATTAATTTTGCAATGTGCTTGTAATAGACATATCTTTTGAATTTGTGGAACTTAAATTATAAATATGGTCATTTTTGGTACACCTTACATGTTGTTTGTTAATAGGTGTGACTATGTATGTATCTATTATGTATACTGTAAGCCTAATATAAAAACTTTGTACATATCCAATGTACTAGATTTGAGTGTTACGGTAATTTAAGAGCACTTAACATAAAATAAACAAGATGTAAGTTCTTAAATAATTATACAATCAGAACCAAGTTTTAGTTATATCTTACCAACAAATTACAATTCTTAAACCTCATTGTCAAGTAAGGTCAATATTTTAATTTAGTGATCTGCCTGATCTAGGTAAGACCTGTGTGTTATGGTTCAACAGAACTTCAATTATCAAAACATAAGTTCTAGATTAGGTAAAAAATCTTTGGAATTATCTTTTATCAAAAAGGTCTTCTCGTTAACTAACTCGTCTTCTAATGAGTATATTTTCTTTTAAATTTATTTAAATAACTTTTTGTTTTATGTGTGTGGCCCTGCCAAAATGATTCTACTCTGCCTGATGGAAAGCATAAACAGAATCCAAGAGTGATGGTCACCATACTGCGAATGCAGACAATGCAGCATGGTGACCCACACCATGGTGGGCTAGTGATGCTTCTGCATCATTGGGCCTCCGGTCTCGCACTCACCAATGAAATACGACAGCAAGATCGCTGTCATTTTACGTTGATTTTCTGTGCGAGGGTAGTAACGCCCTGGTTGAGCCGGCCCGTTCATGCTGAAATCAGTGTGACTCTACTACCTTATAAATTGCCCTGGTCCCTAGTGAAAAAGAGTTTTCCATACTTTCTTACGATTAAGAGAGTCCAATGCTTTATGTAATTTATAAATGATAAATAACTAATTTAACAATAACCTTTAATAGTTCACCGCTAGACATAGGTCTCTACCTAGACAGAAGGTTTTGATCTACTGTACGTCGCTCTCGAGAGGGTTTCCTATAAAGTTGTGTCATGCTTTCTTTACAGTGCTTTTGTTTTAGGTAGTTTCCTCATTCAGTCGGCTTTTACGACACCTACGGGATGGAAAAGGGTAGACATACACCGAATTAATCTGTCACCACACGAATTATCAATTAATCGTGTTGGAGAGAGCTTTCCCGTGGGAGAGCCACGCTTCGGCATAAATGAGCCGGTTTGACCGGAGTTATACCATGGTCTCACAGAAAACCGGTATGAAATAGTGCTTGCACTGTGTCTCACCGAGTGAGTGAGGATACCGGAGACACATAACCCAAACCCTCTCCCCCTATCTCCCTTCCCTATCCCCCAAAGATCGGTAACGCACTTATAACGCCTCTGGTGTTGCAGGTGTACATGGGCGGCGGTAATCGCTTACCATCAGGCGATAACTCTGCTCGTTTGCCCACATATTCCATAAAAAGAAAAAAAAGTTCAATGTTTTATATTTTTTATGTGATAAGACACTGTTTACTTCGAATTCATTGCATATTTGGACAATATAATTTGTATGATGATTTTTATATTCAAAGGGTATGTCATAATAACCCTGTCGCAGTCCACTAAAGAATAAGAAGTATATAAATAAAGATGTATGTAAATATTTTTTGTTAGTCGCACTAGTACTTTCTTAAAAAATATTAGGTACTTTATTATCAAATTTTTATCTTTACTTAGTTAATTCAGGTTTTGTTTTTATTTCTTCCTTATTTTAAGCGAGGGTGTTCTTTGTTCCATAAATTATCTTGCATCTTCATTAATACATCATAATCTACCCATATATTGTCTTTCCCTTGTTTAACTACTAATTTTCATTTTCTTTCATGGTAGTGTACGAATATTCTAACAGGACTCGATTAGCTTATTTTTACAGATCATGAGAAATCCGTGTGTTTTTAATAATATTTATTTTTTCTTAGAAATTTTGCAATATGCGGCTGTATTATTTGATTTTACTGTATTTTAGTTAAATCCAAGGAGCACTTATATGTATCTATTGAAACCTAAACAATATTAAAATGTTAAATTTACATATTCATATACCTTACATGCCTTAAGGAAAACATTCACTCTTCTTTCTAGTATTATGCAATAAAAATTAATCAATATACAGACCTTATTCAAAAAATTGGATATAATTTGATAGAAATAATAAATGTGTTAAATTTTCGTAATATGTTTTATTTTATATACACATAACTTCTAATTAAATGTTTTATATTCGTGGATTACCACCTGTTGTAAGCGCCATATCCGTATCCACCGTAGGCACCGAGACGGTTGTATCCATTCCAGGCACCGTTGTTGCCGTTCCAGGCACCATTCCAGGCACCGTTGTTGCCGTTCCAGGCACCGTTGTTGCCGTTCCAGGCACCATTCCAGGCACCGTTCCAGGCACCATTCCAGGCGCCATTCCAAGCACCGTTGTAGCCGTTCCAAGCCCCGTTGTTGTCTACTCTAGCGACATAGGAGGTAGCAGGAGCGTAGCCAGCACCATAGGCTCCGTAGTTCGCAACTCCGGCGTAGAGAGCCCCAGCTGAAGCAAGCCCAAAGAGGCAGACGGCGATGGCGAAAATCTGATGGAAAAAAATATCTTATTTTTGCTGAACATGATAGCGTTATTTTGTAAACATAATTATTAATTAATCATTTATAATGCACATATTTTTTTAACTTACTTTAGCGAACATGTTGCGTGTGTTTCTTCGAATGTTGAAGAATTGTATGATAAGCATGCATCGTTTTGCGTTTATATATTAATATCGTGGGAATTGTATCTATTTCTCAATGACACATTTTGAACGTAGCAACATAAACCGAGCATGTCGAATTAAAATTATAATTTTTTACCTTTTACTAGCCAAATTCTAACTTACACTTTGACTTGTACTACTACTACTTAGCATTATAAAGGTTTTTTATATTTCGATAATAAATTCCATTAATAAGAAAGCTATTGTGAAAGTAAATGCTTTTAATAATCAGGCTAAGCCTGGCCACTAGAGTTTAGGCCCACAAATTGTTTCCTCAAGTATTTGGCGCTTGCTGCTCTCGTACTCCTGCCTCTTTTTTGCTTTCGTCTTTCATCATCAATAGCTTTAAACAGTCTAATGTTGAACAAAGACATCCTCTGGCAAAGGAAGATTTGGTTACATTTCTAGGCTACCGCAGGCTGCCAGAGAGTTTCTGGTGGCAGATTAATTATTGCGGTTGAGATGGCAGCCTAATTGCATAAAAGTGCAATCAGGATTGAGTAGGGAATCATTTTCCCCGGGACAGGGCCTAATAAGGCATGATGAAGATTTGTGGAGGATCTGAAATAGCATGATTCAGGTCCTGCCAGAGGAAACCACCCATACTAAGGCTCCTACGTCGCCATGACGCCGGAGATCGGAAGGGATATTTCTCAACGCCAACAAAAAAAAATATGTCTAGGTTACCATTTCGCAAAGTTTTGTCCTTTTCATTCAGTTTTATTACTTTTAAAATTGGCTACTTTCTATTAAGCTCATGTATTCTACTAAATTCAATGTTCAATTAAATCCTTTTATTTCTATTTTGACATCTAAAATTTCATTGGTTTTATTATCATGTTAGAATACAACCAGATAAAGCAAATTCAGTAATACTTCAAAGAGATTTTTGTAACAAAGTTCCTTCTGGGGCATTGAGGGAGGGATACCCTAGCCGGCAAAAAGCATTCGTAACGTAAGATTATTGCCTCGGTGTCACAATGGTAGCGTGTGCGAATGCTGTATTTGATCTCAGATGGTCCCAGGTTCGAATCAAATGTTTGTATAATCTGCAAATATTTGTTTTTTCGGAGTTTTGATGTTTTACATGTATAATAATATATATAATAATATATATATATATAATATATAGGCATTTACAAAAAACAATAATAATCAACGTTTTCTTCATCCTTTTTAATTTGATTTTAATTATTTCGTGTACGAATAATTTAGTAAAGCGCCATCTGTAAGTCGTGTGTAATAAGTAGGAAGTAACTCTAGACAGAACTTATTTCAGTAGAGATTACTAGGTGGCAGCATAAGTGACCAGTTTTGTTTATTTTTTTTATTTGTAATGATACACAACACAAGTTAAGTTTAAGTAGTCAAGTCAAGTTAAGTATTAACACAAGTTAAACCTGAATAGTTATTTTCTTTATACCTCGCATTTAACTTTTTTATTTTAATTAGTAGATAATAAATAAATAAATATTTCGGACATCTAACACACAACGCCATAATTAAGTTAAGACAAGAATTCGCCATTATCATCATTCATCAGAAATCACTGTTGGACATAAGCCTCTCCAATTACATGCCACTTGGTTTGATCCGCGAGAAAAACTGTCACATAATAATTTTGTAAATAAGTCATAACTTAAAAACGCTTATAGCTGGATTATTAACAAAAATAAGTTTATATTCATCTGTATTAAAAATATTATGAAGAATCAATAAATTATAGTTACTAAGCAAACCTGTGCTTTAATTTTTGAGAAAAATTCACACATATTCGATAAAAAAAAATATTCAGTTTATTTTTCGCCGTTTAGTGTTCCTAAGTAGGGAATTTTCGTTAGATATTTTTTTATAAGTTAGTTTAGTTTTTACTGGCATCGTATTCTGTGGTATCGTTTAGTTTAGTTTGAGGTGTCTCACGCTAGTGAGTCGGAGAACACGTAAGCTGTCAATCCCAGTTGTCATGAACACCTATAGTAATCGTTATTTGAAAGTCAGTGTCCTCAAATATACTGACAACTACTTCAAATTTTAAATTTAGTTCGCCCTCTGAATGCGGAAGTCCGATGCCAGTCGCTCCATTGAAAACCTGATATTTTGGTTAAACCAGTTGAACTAGTAGCCAATCCTAGATAACCTTTTAATTTATAAAGGCTAGAGAGAAAAGATTGGTATCGTAATCTCATTAGACTGGATTCACTTAAGATTTAGAGTTCCCAAAAAATGATTTGGGGGAAAAAGTGTAATTATTCGTTTGGCATTTTTTCTTTCCTATACATTAAATTCTGTAAATGTCATGGGTCTCAGTATTGTTTCGACTTACAAAAAATGATTAGTAAATTAAAAGAAATGATAACTAATTCCATTGAACTAATCTTCTTTAACAAAGACAATGTCTCTGGATGAGTTGTGTTGCAATGTCGTTAAACTAAATTATTTTACTTCTTCTTCTAAGCAGACTGAGCATTTTTTTAAATATTGTCTTTATAACCGACTTCAAAAAAGAAGGAGGTTATCAATTCGACTGTATTTTTTATGTTTGTTGCCTCATAACTTTCGACTGGGTGAACTGATTGTAATAATTTTTTTTAAGTGAAAATTTCTTGAGCGGCGTTGTGCACTTTGTTGGAATGGGTAAAAAAAAATAAACTCGCGTCGGGACACGTAATCTGATCGGTGGCGCTTGCGCAAGTGTTTGTACAACAGCGGCTTGACTGTCTAATATGACATGACTGGTAATAATATGTTTATACTATAAAGCATTAACCTATATTTTTATAACATCAGACTAAGCATTTATTTACTTCTTTTTCTCGCGCATTTTATTTAAAGAGCAAAGAGGTTCATTTCAGGTGAGCTTAAACAACATAGTTTTGAGTTTTCACTTTTGTCGACAGTCCTCATGACTACTTTGTGTTTTTTTTATTTGAAATCTAGTACTTTCCTTGTGATCCCGTTTCAATTTGGTCCAGTTCTTGAAGTCGGTTTTTTCTTGTTAAAATTAGTTGTACACCAATATCTCAATTATATTTGCTTTTGGTTCGATATTTCACTGTACTTAAGCCCTATGACTACTTCACATTAACATGTTTTAACAGTTTCATACTGGGCAGAGGCCTCTTCTTAGAAAGAAGCTTGGACCCTGCTGCTATACGTTGTGTTAAAATAATGTTTCTATATTTTCAGAAGTTTCAGTAAAAAATATTAGGCTGAATATACTTATGGAACTAAGCTAAATCAATTTACAGACCACATTATAAAATGTGAACATAATTTGTTGTAAATAATAAATGTGATTAATTTTCGAAATGTTTTATGTATTAGATTCACATAACTTTAAATTAACAGTTTTATACTCGTAGATTACCATCTGTTGTAGGCACCGTATCCACCGTAGCCGCCAAGACGGTTGTAACCGTTCCAGGCACCATTGTTCCAGGCGCCGTTGTTGCCGTTCCAGGCGCCGTTCCAGGCACCGTTCCAGGCACCGTTCCAAGCTCCGTTCCAGGCACCATTCCAAGCACCGTTCCAGGCGCCGTTGTAACCATTCCAGGCACCATTGTTGTCTACTCTAGCGACATAGGAGGTAGCAGGAGCATAGGCTCCGTAGTTTGCGACTCCGGCGTAGAGGGCTCCAGCTGAAGCTAGGCCGAAGAGGCATACGGCGATGGCGAAAATCTGATCGAAGAAAAATTAATTATATCTTACTTTTGTTGCATATGATAACATTTAATAAACAAAATATTTTATTGTATTTCTTTAACTTACTTTGGTGAACATGTTGTATGCGTTTCTTCGAATGTTGAAGAGTTGTATATTATACAGGCATCGTTTCACGTTTTTATATGAATAACGTGGGAATTGTTTTTTTTTTTCAATGACACATGCTTGTTTTGAACGTAGCAACGTAAACGGAGCGTGTCGAATTAAAATTGAAATATTAAGAACCTTTTACTCGCTAATTTCTAACTTACACTTTGACTTGTACTACTAGAACTAAACTAAACTAAAGGGTTTTTTTTTAGATTTCAAACACATCCACAACTATTACAACAACAAACACCCCATACTTCTGGCTTCTGCGTCCTCAAGGAGCCGGAGATCCAAAGGGATTTTTCACACCGTCAAAAAAAAAATGTTATCTCCATTTCGTCAATTTTTGACCTATTTATTCTGTTTTAGTACTTTTTAAATTTATTGACTGTCTTCTACAAAGCTCGTTTATTCCTAACCATATTCATTTTAATTCTTTAATTTCTATGTTTACATCTATCATCTATCATTCTGTTTATTATCAAGTAAAAATACACCCAGACAGAGCAAATGATACTGCTCATCACACGAGATTCTAATATTTTTCCTGACTGGGGATGAAACAAAGGCTGATGAATAGAAGGATGATAAAAAAAAGGCAGGGTCATTAACCACTAGATCAATAGGCCGGTGGATAAATCCACCCGTATTATATTTTATTTACCCGTATTATTTTTTATTATAGTGCAAGAGCTGATAACGAATTTTGAGAAGGTTCTTTAGGCAAGCTAAAATTGTGAAAAATTATAATTTCGTCAGTTGGTAAATCCAGTCCTAGAAGTCTTTTAGCGAGTGTGTTTTGCTACTGCGCAGAATATTGTATAACATTTTGCAAAAAAAAATGTAGGCAACTTGATTTTCTTTTTATCTTTTACTTAATATATTTTTTCCAGAATTAACATGAAAAGACGTTTTTGTCGGTTATTAAGTACTGCCAGACGACTTCAATTTTTTTTTAAATCCCATAAAATATTCTTTAGGCAATATGTAATATATAATTACAGATTTCCTAAAGAATTTTTTATTTACATATTTATTATGTACTTTCAATAATACTTGCAATTCGCCAGACGATTTTGCCGCTTATAAACAATTCCCAGACGTTAATAAAGTTTGTGAATAAGTGAGATAAAAAAGTCTGAAATTTCAATTTCATAATTTACGCAGCAAACGAAATAATAAAAAAACCCTTCTCAAAATTTGCCATCAGCTCTCCGACTTTAAGATATATCCGTTATGTGTTAAGTGTCCGAAATATTTATATCTTTTTTTATTTATTTATCCCTTTCCTACTTATTTATTTTTAATTTCATTTGGCTTTCCTTTCAGTATACTCATAATATTCTTATCCTAAGTACTTGGTTGTAGTTGGCTCGCCCTTTATTATGTTCATTTGATAAAATTCTAAATGTGGATATTTTTGGTACATTTTTGCTTACTTATGTATAAATATACTGCTTGTGGATAGGCATGAGTGTGTATGTATTTTGTATGTTTTATGGTCTCTGGATTTCGTTACATTATAATGTTGTCATCGACAAATCTATATTCTAATTTCATCTGTACATATATATAAAATTGTAGGGTCTGTTTGTAATGGGACTTTCACCATCAGATAACTGATGATAGAAGAAGTGACTTAAGCTATTTCTTTAGACTAACTTTGCCACGCGTCTTTACCAGTGGGTAACGCCACGGTGCTCGGCTAGTATCTTAAAAAATTACTAAACCCATTTTAACTATTTTCGAGAGAACTACATTTTCATAACGATTTATGGTCGACGATCTAAAATCTTAAATCGGTTAAAGTAATAGGTAATCTGGTAATGGGATTCATCAATACAGAGGAAATCTTTCTCACACACGCTTCGTTCTCTTAATCGCTCAGTGTTTTGGGTTTTGGAATATGTATTATTCTTTTAATTTTTGACTTGGCACCTGTCTCAAAGATATTTTATGTACCTAGCACATTTTTCTTATGTTTGGTCCTTCCAAAATGAGTCTACCCTGCCTGATGGAAAGTATAAACAGAATCTAAGAGTTGTGATCACCATACTCATTTCGAATACAGACAATGCAACAATGCAGCACGGTGACCCACACCATGGCGGTCTAGTGATGCTTCTGAATTATTGCACCTATGGTCTCGCACTCACCATCGAAACACGACAGCACGAACACTATCATTTAACGTTGATCTTCTGTGCAAGGGTAGTACCGCCCCGGTCGAGCTGGCCCGTTCCTGTTGAAATCAGCGTGGCTCTACTACCTTGAGCACATTTTATTTTAATTGTTAAGTAATAAGGTTAAGACAAAAATTCACTTTCATCATAATCTATCTATATATTATTCTGTATATAGATATTTTGTTCTATTTTTATTCTTTTATTGACATTGTTATTAATCATGATAGTAAAATTATTATTGTATTTTTGCATGCCGAATTCAGTAGGCGAAATATGAAGAACTAAAAAAACTAGCCCTAAGTACTCTAAATTGTATCATATTTCTAGCAAACAAAGATGGTTTTTTTATCATAGTCCAATGCTGGTAATTGCCACTCCAATAACACACCACTTGGTTCCGCGACAAAAATTGACACATAGTAACACATAAAACTGGATTATTACGTAAAATAATTTTATATTCACGAGTATTTAGATGTTTGCAGTAGCAAAATTGTGCTTTAATTTTTTTTTTAAAGTCATACGGTTTATAGTTTGTAGGCAATTCACGTTCGATTTTTTTTTAAGTTAGTGTAGTTTCAATATTTTCTTTGTACTGGTATCGTATTTTTTATAAAAGACAACTCACGCCTTAGGAATATACATCGAAACGGACACAAGGAACACCCCGGCTCACGAGTGTTATCCCATGTAGGATTTGAACTTACAATACTTGGTGCAGTAGAAAACGGCGTGGCGGCCATTAAAACCACTAAGGCTGGTTAGCCATATTCTATGGTTGAGGTTCCTCGTTGGTCCAGTGGTTAGCATATTCGACTGCCGATCAAGAGATTTCGAGTTTAGGTCAAGCCAGTGTTCGGTTTTATTAATATAATTTCTAAATAGCAAGTGATTCTCTTGATTCTCTTGAAAACGATCTTTTGAATAATAAAGGCTAGAAAGAAGATACTGGTATCGTACTTTTATTAGACTGGCTTTACTTAGGTTTTAGAGTTTCCAAAACATAATTTGGGGATAAAAGTGTTTCTTACCATCTACTATTACTTTCTTAATATCTATTCTATTCTGTAAACGTTCAGACGTATAATTTAAACGATACTTATACACACATAAATATCGTTAAAAGAAAGGAAAACTAATTCCATTGAAATCATCTTCTTTAACAAAAAAAAGTCACCAGATGAACTAATAAAGAGACTAAGTGATATGCCTCAATATTCTCTTTTTATACGTGTAGTTAAGCCCCAGGAGTACTTCACATTAACATGCTTTAACAGTCCAATGCTGGACAGAGGCTTCTCCTTAGAAAGGAGCTTCTGTCCTCCATACCTGGTATTATTTTCAGACATTTAAGGGAAAAATATTAGTCTGCTTATATTTATGGAACTAAGCTAACTCAATTTACAGATTTGTTTCCAAAATGTGAACATAATTTGTAGTAAATAATAAATATGATTAATTTTCGAAATATTTTATGTATTTGATTCACATAACTTTAAATTAATAGTTTTATATTTGTAGATTACCATTTGTTGTAGGCACCATATCCGTATCCACCGTAGGCACCAAGACGGTTGTAACCGTTCCAGGCACCGTTGTTCCAGGCGCCGTTGTTGCCGTTCCAGGCTCCGTTCCAGGCACCGTTCCAGGCACCGTTCCAGGCACCGTTCCAGGCTCCGTTCCAGGCACCATTCCAGGCACCGTTCCAGGCGCCATTGTAACCATTCCAGGCACCATTGTTGTCTACTCTAGAGACATAGGAAGTGGCAGGAGCATAAGCTCCGTAGTTCGCGACTCCGGCGTAGAGAGCTCCAGCTGAAGCTAGGCCGAAGAGGCATACGGCGATGGCGAAAATCTGATCGAAGAAAAATAAATTATATCTTTTGTTGCATATGATAACATTTCATAAACAAAATATTTTTATTTTATTTTTAACTTACTTTAGCGAACATGTTGTAGGCGTTACTTCAAATGAAGAGCTGTATAATATGCATGCATTGTTTTACGTTTTTATATGAATACCGTGGGAATTGATTTTTTTTTCAATGACTCTTGCTTGTTTTTAGCGTAGCAACATAAACGGAGCGTGTCGAATTAAAATAAAAATATTAGCTAGTTGTTGCCGCCGTTCCTTCGTCTGCGTGTTTATCGGTTATCGCGGCAAATATTAGCCTATGTGTTATTCTGATGCATGAGCTATATTACTCTAAAGTTTCATCCAAATCCGTTTAGTATTTTTTGCGAGAAAGAAAAAAAAACATCCATTTACACTCACAAACTTTCGCGTTTATAGGTAGGAAATAGAATAAGCTTCTACTAGCCAATTTCTAACTTACTCTTTAACTTATACTGCTAGTACACTATAAAGATTTTTTTTTATTTTTAAAATGATTTGCGTTGTTAATTAGCATAAACTTAGCCAGAGTTTGAGCTCCCGAAATGTATTTGACCCTTGCCGTTTTCATACTCCTGTCCACTTACTTGCTTTTGTCTTCCCGGGTTTGATTCTATCTAGAATTACGTGTCTACTCTATTCAGTAGTTATTGAGGGTTCATACCCTCAATAACTACTGAATAGAGTAGACTCATGTAAAAACTCCTTACCGTGGATGGCTCAATTGCATTTTCTTAGCGTGCCAGTCAATTGGTATCAGTAGTGGAAGTTGGCAGTTCGTTAGTGTGTGAATCTGTCGAGTGGTACCCCTTAACATTTAGTGTCCTATACATTCGTGTCTTAGGTTAAGAATCTCGGCCGAGCCCTTCATCTCTTGGAATATTTGGGTATTCATGTTGTAACATTCGCGTGTACTGTTCTCGCTTCCTGTTGCTGTGAGTGTAAGATATAAAACCTACCGATTATGAAGATTGGGCAAGAAATTTACTGTACAAATAGTAACACTCATATTCACCTACACTGTATATTATTCGTCAACCTATGCCAAGAGTACTGTTCTTGGTAAGTGAAATACCCTAAGACTTAATATCTAGATTCATCGTCATCATCAACACACACATCCCTTTAATAGTCAAATGCTGACAAAGGCTTCCTGCTGACAAAATAAGACTTAGTTACTTTTCTAAGTTACCTTAAAGTTACCATTTGGAGAGTGAATCAGACCCACGATCTCGGACTTAACAGGCAAGGTCATTTACCACTAGACTAAGTTATATCCTTTTTCTACCTCTGCTTTTTTATCCCATATAGCTTTTTTTTAGTATACTCTTAATTTTCTAAGCCCTGAAGTTCCTGGTTGTAATAAGGTTACGCTCTATTAAGTTAGTGTAACAAAAGTTATAAATTCGTTTTCGTGTACAAAACACGAATTTATAACTTTTGCTGACCTTATGATCTACTTGCGTATAGGCATGAGTGTGTATGTACTATACATATATGCTGTCTTTTTATTTTGATATATTATTAGAATCAGATTATTGGCGTATTTCAAATATTTCAACAACACCGTTTCAACATATATATACCCCGTAAACAATATTCATAAAATTCGATTTGTTAAAATAAAAGTTTCAACGTTGCCAAAACAACTCTGCAATCACAGTTTATGAAAAGGGTTTTCCTGATCTAATGGGCTAATAAGAAAATTTTATTCTACGACGCTTTTGTGGGTACATTTGCTTTCACATTCTTGAATATTATCTAGACAGGCGGTAGCGTGTCAAGCAAAGTTCAAGCTAACAGAACTGGCGAGCAGCACCGTTAGGAGCTACTTTGGATATCCTCATAACTCGAAAACTGTTTCACATAGACATTTCGGATATTTGGCTTATATATTTATACTTGCAAGATACATATGTTTTCTAAATTTCATAAACACACCTCAAACGGCTATTTCAAAATATTACCGTCCAAACATCGTAATTTTTTTCACTGACACACCTATAGATCAAAATTCTAACCCAGTTCCAGATGACTTAAACAGTTAAAATTTGGCAACCAGATAGGTAGTTGGGTGAATACATAGGAATAAATTAGAAACTATTTTGTTTTTTAAATTTTAAAATAATTTTTCAATTAATTGATTTTATTAGGAACACCAATAAACTTGTAATGTGAGAATCAGCAATCAAAATTGATTACACCCAGTCTGTTCAATACCGATCGTAATAATAAATATAAGATTGTAATGGCAACACTAGTTGTCACAATTGTGAAAATCTAACCTGACTATTGGGCGCTCGGTTGAGATTGGCGTTCGGTGCTGGTACAATTATTGAAATTAATTGAAAAAGCTTAGCTCCCCATGAGGATTCGGGTTTGGCCATCGAGTTTTGACGGGCTAACAATTCATTATTGAAGCTCCGGTTGATATGGTTTGCCCGTTTGTGGTAGCTGAAATAATATGGTAGGAAGGTAGGTATGTGAAATTATTCGGACACCGCCAATAGATAAGCTTTAATCATTGTTAAATTACTGGGTTGTAATCGCGTCGTAATTGTATTTCTCGATAACCGGGCGTTTTGGTACGGACTCGGAAATCTGCCCCCGGTCTTCGAACGTGTTTGAATTGTGATTGAAAGAAGCAGCTATCATCGAAAGGGGGACCCCCTCCGTACAAAAATTGAGTCAAGTAAAATTATAAATTTATGTTGTTAAAATGGTGTTAGTGCCCTAAGGTGAAATCGTTTTACCAGTGGAATGGTCTGTTGGTCTGTGGTTGTCTAGCTTATGTCTGATGGGCCCGTATAGCCACTCCAGTTCCACGGAGAACGCACCACTGGTGAATGGATTAAACACTGTCTTTATTTGGATTTCAGGTCTTCATGTGAATGTATATAACGAGTAGAAAACCATCCTTCATTTATGAGTTTTAGTATCGCAGTAGCTCGCGTAAATTGCGTTGATTCCCGTAAAGATAATTGTTAATATATAATGGAACGTGAAAGTTTAAAACTATTAAAATCCTCTTCACTAATAAACAGTAAACATTCAGTTATAGACTATATCAGCAATTTCTTTTAATATTGTCTGTTTGCACATCGTATTCTCAATAATATTTATTTTTGGTTGGAAGTTTTACTGGAATTCAACCCCAGGAACACTTCACATTGACATGCTTTGGCAGTCCAATGCTAATACAGGCAACATTCATTGCTATGGGGACGACAGCATGGTTAATGGACGATACTTCGGTCACCCCACAGCAAAGTCAGACTTAATCAATGTATATTCTTCATTCTAAAATGAATATGTCAGTATGTCAATAAATGGATATAATCAGGTTGTAAATAAAAATGTGATAAATTTTCGTAATGTTTATGTATGAAATACACAATAACTTAAAATTGACAGTTTATATTCGTGGATTACCATCTATTGTAAGCGCCATTTCCGTATCCGCCGTAGGCACCGAGACGGTTGTAACCGTTCCAGGCGCCGTTCCAGGCACCGTTCCAGGCACCGTTGTTGCCGTTCCAGGCACCGTTCCAGGCACCATTCCAAGCCCCATTCCAGGCTCCATTGTAGCCGTTCCAGGCGCCGTTGTAACCATTCCAGGCACCATTGTTGTCAACTCTAGCGACATAGGAGGTAGCAGGAGCATAGGCTCCGTAGTTCGCGACTCCGGCGTAGAGAGCTCCAGCTGAAGCTAAGCCGAATAGGCAGACGGCGATGGCAAAAATCTGATCAAAGAAAAATAGATTAAATCTTACTTTTTTTTGCATATATTAACGTAATTTTGTTAACCAAATAAATATTTTTTATTTACTTACTTTAGCGAACATGTTGTATGCGTTTCTTCGAATGTTGAAGACTTGTATGTTATGCATGCATCGTTTTATGTATTTATACCAATACCGTGGGAACCGTTTTTTTTTTCAATGACACCTGCTTGTTTTCAGCGTAGCAACTAAACGGAGCGTGTCGAACTGAAATTATACTAATAATAACATTTTTCTCTCAAATTTCTAACTTACACTTGAACTTTTACTACTAATTAGCTCTATAATTTTTATTTTATTACAAAAGTCAATTAAATTATTAAGTAGCCTAAACTTAGCCGGAGTTTGAGCACTCCAAATTATCTCCTCAAGTATTTGACACTTGCTGCTCTCATACTCCTGTCCACTCTCTACGAAAGAAATTTACGTTACAAACAGTTAAACTCACATTGACGCACACTGTACATATTCGTAGATCTATGCCAGGACTGCTGTTCTAGGTAAGTGACATACCCTAGTAGTTTCAATATCTATATTCATCGTCATCGTCGTCAATAGTCTTTGACAATCTACTGCTAACAGAGGCTTCCGCTGATCTAAGATTTGGTTACTAGGTTATAAAGTTACCATTTCGTAAATTTTTTGACCACATTTTTCGGTTTAACGTTTTTTGATTTATCATTGTATTTATTGGCAGTCTTCTATTTAACTCTCATTACTGTGTTTACATCTATAATATTGATTTATTATCACGTAAAATTACACCCAGACAAGGTAAACAATCCTGTCAAACACACAATATTATAATATTTTTCTTGAGTGGGAATAAAAAACCCGCTACCATGTCATTTGTAAGTTAGTTAGCATTTTGTTAAGTATGTACGTTAGCTTTTGGAGCATTTCAATAAAATAAAATTCAGGTGTCAACTGTTTACATAATGTTTACCTTTCATAATTATAATACTAACACTCTAACAGTACCTAAATACTTGACTTTCAAAAAGAGTAGCCATGAGTTTCATTGCTTGTATTCTTCTCATAAGGCCCTTGTGAACTGAAAGTTATGGATCGGCACTGACAGGCAGTAGATTTTGGTGTTTTCATCTAATTTACCGTCACAATCCAGTACATGATGTGGCCTCTGTTTGTGTCGATCTGTGATTTTTAACTGTAGATTTCACTTAACATTCATTAAAATTATTTTAAAAAGCGTCTCATGTATCCGTTGAACTCGGATCAGCTGAAACTAGTTTTAAGTTCAAACCAAATCTCAAGCGTCGCTCTTATTATAGAATGTGTATTAAGTGCTACTCAGCTGAAACTAGTCTCAGTATCTAATCTCAGCTTACAGTCTGTTCTCAATTACGTTTCTGCATTATCGAAATTATTGTTTCGCATCACGCATTAAATTAATTTAAACAAAATATGTATATCAAACATAATTTATAAAATGGTTATTAGTTTGTATATAATACATTATTGGTAAGTGTATCAATATAAACATAATAATAACAAGCAACTCGCCCTAAATTAAATATTATGAATATTAAAATAAAAATGGCTAGATATTACCTGTAGTAGAACGCTCAAATTGTTATCAATACTTGTCATGTTAAGTGTCAAACTATGTTTTGGTATTGGAACGAAATTCTAGGGGCTAGACGGAAAAAGTGTAACAACACTTTTTGCTGGATGTATTTGTAATTTTTTGTTTTATTTCAATAGTGAATCAACTAAAGCATTGACTACTGAGGTACAAACTATGACTTCAATCCATCCGGGTATCCCTTGACACCTCAAGATTTTTTTTATATAAACATTTAAATTACATTTTTGTCATAAACAAAAAGGATGTGTGTGATATTAATTGAAACAAATGGTTAAATGTGTATTTTAAGTGTATTGAACATCAGTATGTTAATTAAAGTAAATTAAAGTGTGTATGATAAGTAAAGAAAATTTCTCGTTGTTATTCAGCAATATCACCATAAAATACATATATTTCGCCTAAAATGTCTTAGAAATTACCACTTGAGATTGAGCTTGTCTCGGGTGAACAGAAATCACATCTGTCAAAATCTATTCTTGAGAGGCGATTTTGACATAAACGTCGCTCTAAAATAAGCTTTAAACAGATATTCATTGATATTTACTCATTTGATTAACGATTAGTGAATTTTGTCTCAAGAGACTTTCAATAGTAAAATCTCTTCTTAAAACTAGTTTTAAAACTAGATTTACGACTGAGACGCCTTTTAAAATACGTGTCTTAGTGTCTTAATTGAATTAATGATTTTGAATTTAAGTTACGTTCATTGAAGTAAAGACTACATTCCCAGAGGGTACAATGAGCGGACTGTTCACAGCTAGAATCAGATGTTGAACATTGACGCAATAGTGAATCGACTATTTTAAATGAGTACAGTATACTCTTAAATTACCGTGGCCTGTAAGAAATTTAATGACACACTAATCTACCTTGAGCCATGTCCTCGACAACTACAACAACAACAAAAAAAAAGTGGTGGAGGTGGCGACACGTCCATGTGGATGATTTATCCGACAGAACAAATCATCCACATGGAAGTTGCATGCAGACATTGGACTGCTGTTAAACAATCATATGATTTTATTGCGGTTTCGTTCACCCGAAAAATCCCATTTCATGTTTTTTAGTGCCTACTACTAGTCTACTCTGCCTTCCTCCCTCCGATCTCGCATTAATTGCGCTGTCATTTTTGGTTGGCCTTCTGAATACCGCCCCGATCGAGCTTGCCCGTTCCATTGCAATCACTTTCCTTAATAAGAAACAGTCCTTCGATACACTAATATACAGACCATGTTAGCAATTTCACTCAATGTTGTCTTTTTGCACATCGTTCGTATTCTCAATAATGATTATCTTTGATTGGATGTTTTACTGTGTTTTTTTTTTTTTTCTTTGAATAGAATAGAGGAAAATATTTTTATTCTTGTTATTATGCTAAAAAACTAAGTCAATGTTTAAAGTTAAGTCTAAAATGTGGATGTATTTAGGTAGTAAATAATAAATGTGATAAATTATCGTAATGTTTTATGTATTAAATACACCATAAATTTGCATTGACAGTTTTAAATTCGTGGATTACCATTTGTTGTAAGCGCCGTAGGCACCGTTCCAGGCACCGTTCCAGGCACCGTTGTTGCCGTTCCAGGCGCCGTTCCAGGCACCGTTCCAGGCACCGTTGTTGCCGTTCCAGGCGCCGTTCCAGGCACCGTTGTTGCCGTTCCAGGCGCCATTCCAGGCACCGTTCCAGGCACCATTCCAGGCACCGTTGTAACCATTCCAGGCACCGTTGTTGTCTACTCTAGCGACATAGGAGGTAGCAGGAGCGTAGGCTCCGTAGTTTGCGACTCCGGCGTAGAGAGCTCCAGCTGAAGCAAGGCCGAAGAGGCAGGCGGCGATGGCGAAAATCTGATAGACGAAAAAATAATTTAAAATCTTCGTTTTAATACAAATAAAGCAGCAGTTTAGCGAAGAAGAAACGGTTATATTTAATAAATATAAAAAAATAGTTTTCACTTACTTTAGCGAACATTTTGTTTGTTTTTCTTCGAATGTTGAAGAATTGTATGTTTATGCATGCGTCGCTCTACGTATTTATATAAAAAGCGTGGGAAATATATTTGTTTTCGCAAGGTTCTCATCTATTTTTTAAACGTAGTATCATAAACGGAGCGTGACAAATAGAAATTATAATGTTAACAATCTTTTTGTAGAAAATTAGTAAATTGTATTTATCTTTTCACTATTTGCTACTATAAAACATTATTTAATGGCATTATTATTGAAAGTTAGAAGGAAACTAGTATGTAATATGGTTAGGCAATATTTTCTTTAAGACTGTTTAAGCCTCTATAAGTTTTCTTCACCAGCATTTGAACTTTGCCGCTCTCTACCAACCTGTTCCTATCCAAATTTTTTATATCTCATCTTCAACTCTGTCTACGTGTTTCTTTTTTTTAATAGTACCATTCCGTTAAACCATGATCAATGTTTGTGTCTTAGTTCTTATTAAGCTGTTTTATTTTCAATTTTGTTGATTGTATTTAAGATCTATATTATTTATTTGTTAATTAATGTTTTTTGGTTTAGTTTATATTTTATTTTTATCAGTTTTAATGATGTCGGTAATCATTTTCTTATTGCAGTCTGTTCGATACCAAATCGCCTATCTAGTATAAACGATAATATTGTAAAAGCAACATTAGGATTTGTTACATTCGTGTTTGATAGTTGATATGTCATGTCACTCGGTTCATAGAATTCTCTGGAAAGCTGTACGGTTCGGAGCCGAGTTAAAAATTGTGGTAATATCCTCCCAGAGCTTCGGGGAATGGAATGATTTGCTTTGGGAGTATGTCGGTTGAGTGTTGGCTTAGTGCCTACAGGGGTGCCTCAACATAATGAAAGTAAAAAGTTTTAATCTTGAAATGTAATCTCGGACGGTCCTGTAGCGCCAGTATAATCAAGTAGTAGAGTCACGCTGATTTCAGCAAGAACGGGCCGGCTCAATCGGGGCGGTACCCTAGCACAGAAAATCAACGTAAAATGACAGCGATCATGCTGTTGTGTTTAGTTGGTGAATGCGAGACCGGAGGCCCAATGATACAGAAGCATCACTAGCCCGCTATGGTGTGGGTCACCATGCTGCATTGTTGCATTGTCTGCATTCGCATTTTGGTGACCACCACTCTTGGCTTGGATTCTGCTTATGCTTGCCATCAGGCAGAGTAGAGTCCTTTAGGCAGGGCCAAACATAAATAAAAAAAATAACCGGGTCACCATGCTGCATTGTTGCATTGTCTGTACGAGCAATGAGTATGGTGACCATCACTCTTGGACTCTGCTAATGCTTTCCGTGAGGCAGATTAGAGTAATTTTGGCAGGTCATACGTAAAAAAATAAAAAATATTGATTGTGAATTGAAGTGCGAATACTTTCGGCCATTAGTTTGATAAGCTGTAATTGTATAAAGTTAATGTTATTGTCGTGCGGCTCCTCACAAAGTGATTAATCGGGTTGTTGAGGAAAGATTCAAGAATCTTCCCCGGCCTTCATAGGAGTGTTTTGAATTGCAAAACGGTGTGAATTGCATACGTAGTGATATGATCTGCGTGTTGATCGCAACGGGGCGCCCCATCTCCGCAAACAAGCGTAAGAAGAACCCACCACAAAGAAGGTCAGTTATTGAACTATAAGTTTTTAAACGAGGTGTAACGCCTCTAGTTGACCTCCGTTTATCAGTGATCGAGTCTACGAGTGTTTAGCTTTCAAGGTTTCTTTCCGCTCCAAAGAAACGTAGCACTGGTGGAAGGACTAAACAGAGTCTATGTCTGACTTTTCTGCATTCTACTAAGCTTATTCCATTTTAGGTTTAGTATTACATGCCATTCGAATATTTTCTTTTCATTATTGGTAAATATGAGTTTTCATTGCATATTTTAGAGCCCCATAACTCTTTTAGTATATGTAGTATATTCTTAATTGAACTTTTCCTTATAAAATCTGCAAGAGATATTAATGTGTACTCCTTAACATACCTTAGTTTTAGTAACGCAATCTCATAGTAACTTATCATCTTTTATATATTTTACCGATATTCAGAGTTGGTCTATTTGTTATTTTATATATGCATATACATTATGCATATTTTATAAATAAACGTATAAATGATGTGTGAAACCGTGACTACGCGTTTGAGCTGAGTTTTTTTAGGGCTGAGTTTACTTACACTTTTTAATTCAACGGCGTAAACCCTTACCCACGTCCTTACCCATCTATGTATGTGTTTTTCTCTTATCTACTTTAGCTTTTAGTTTAGTCTTAATTTTCTTACGGGACTTAGCTTAATTTAAGCAAAATGCACACTCAGCGGTTATAAGATTGCCACTTTGATTAATTAAGATTAAGTAAGTGTGACTAAAATTGTTAATGACGACATTTTTGGTACACCTCTGCTTAGCTTATCTACTCTTTGCTTATAGGAATGTTTCTATGTTTTATGTATGCGGTAGGATCTTTGGGACCTAACTTGTTATTTTGTAAACCATCGGTAAATTTCGGATGGTTCAACAGTACTTCATAAACTATCATCATACTCATCGAATTGGAATCGTCAAATTACAAATTCTGGTGATTGCCAAAAAAACTTTGGAATCATAATTGATTACGAGGATTCCTTGCGCCCTGGAAAAATTATTGTATTATTACCCGCGGGTAACGCCGTCTAACGGGACAAAGCTAGTCTAAAAAAAGTAGCCTAAATTACTCCTTAGATCATCAAGTATTTCCGAGTAAAAGTCCCATCCAAATCGATCCGACCCTTCCGTTGATTACCCGTAACAAACACACAGACAGATCTATATTTTTACTTTCAGGTTTCAGTAAATACCTCGTTGGTGTCGTGGTAAGCGTAAGCGACTGTAAATAAAGAGGTTTCGGGTTCGATTCCCGGGTCAGACTGCTATTGAGTTTTTCTTACAAGAATTTCTGAGTAGCAGCCCGGAGTATGGAAGATGGCGGTGCCGTCGGATCCGGTTGTCATTTATTTATTTATTTATTTATTTATTTAGTAGTCACGCGTTGTTGAAATACATACATACATAACCTGTCAAAACCATAAACCTCCATTGCCTTTGCCGTAGTCGTAGTCGGGTAAAAGGAATGAAACCTTTGAACAATTCATCCTGTCAGCAAGGTATAGTATTTCAAAACCTTCGTACTAAGAAAAGGCCTATGTCCAGCAGTGGCCTGTTAAACTTGGAATTAAAGGTAGTAGAGCCACGCTGATTTCAGGACAAACGTTCGGCTCAACCGGAGCGGAACTACCTTCGCACAGAAGATCAACCTAAAATGACAGCATTTGTGGTTTCGGTTTCGTAAGTGAACGCGAGAACGGAGGCCCAACGATGCAGTAGTATCACAAAGCCGCCATAGTGTTCGTCACCTTGTTATATTGTTGCATTACCTTCATTCGCAATGAGTATGATGACCATCACTATTAGATTCTGCATATGCTTTCTATCAGACAGAGTAGAGGCACTTTGGTGACTTGACTAGATAATAAAAGTATATTTGGACATTTAGAAAATACTTCTTATTTTATTTAGATATAAGTGCAAGTGTCATCTAAGTGCTATGTAATGATTAAAATTGTTAAGCATGTGGAGGACAGGCAACACAAAGGGAGGATCCTACGACCAGGCGAGGTGATCATGCCTGGCGGGCCACTGCCCCTCGGTTGATGTTGGGATGTTGTATATATGATTATCGGCGCAAGCACTTCTATTGCGCGATGCAGGATTGGTAGTTACTTCGCATTGTATGTTACTCCGTAGTTCAGTGTATCATCGGTAGATGGCGCTGTCATATGTTTTTCTTGATGCGCTGTATGTGGAAGTCGCCACACTGCAAGCACTTCAAAGTTTGATAAAAGCTTTGTATTTTTCCTTATATAGTCGTCACGGCGTATATTTTAGTTGAGTTTTTCTTTTATATATATCAGTAATTGGTTACAAAAATTTCTTGAGATAAAAATTGCTTTAATCCTATTGCTTGTTCCTGCATATTACAAAAAATGAAAGTGATGTTATTGAAAAGAGTGATATTAAAAAAATGTTAAGTAAATTATTAATAAACTTATACAATTATAAAAACAAAACACAAAGGGCCCAGTTACGGATTTCTTGCAATATTATCTTTCTAGTTATAAGTTAGTATTATTTCTTTAGACTATTCGTAATACTGTGGCTACTTGATTTCAATGTGACTTCTACTAAAAATCATGTAACAATGTAAAATACTTTTACGCAGTAATTTTTTCAACAATATTAATAACTTTTGTGATGTTTTTTATTTTATGTTTTGAATTATACATATATATACATAAATGAACATATATATCTTAATTTTCTGTATCTTTTTCTATTATAATAATATATAACATTTGTTAAAATGTAGAACTTAGCTTAAAAGGTGGGTAATTGGTTGTAAATAATAAATGTAATAGGTTATCGCAGTTGTTTATATATTACACAATTTAGATTTGACACAGCATTCGTTAGATTACCATTTGTTGTAAGCGCCGTAGGCACCGTTCCAGGCACCGTTGTTCCAGGCACCGTTCCAGGCACCGTTGTTCCAGGCGCCGTTCCAGGCACCGTTGTTCCAGGCACCGTTCCAGGCACCATTCCAAGCACCATTCCAGGCGCCGTTGTAACCATTCCAGGCACCGTTGTTGTCTACTCTAGCGACATAGGAGGTGGCAGGAGCAAGGGCGTAGCCAGCACCATAGGCTCCGTAGTTCGCGACTCCGGCGTAGAGAGCTCCAGCTGAAGCTAAACCGAAGAGGCAGACGGCGATGGCGAAAATCTGATTAAAGAAGATATATCGTCAGTAAATAATAAAAAGCAAGATTTAATTTTTTGGCTTGGATATGATAATTCCAATCCCTATTCCATATTTTTATGTATTTCATGGTAAAATGTAGTACCAAAAAAAAATCTAAAAATTCTATTTTATAAAATTTGTGTTACTTACTTTAGCGAACATTTTGATGTATATTTCTTCGAATGTTGAAGAGTTATATGTTTATGCATGTATCGTTCTACGCTTTTATACCAAAATTACGGGAAGTATTTTTTTTGCAAGGCAATATTTTGAACGTTAAACGGAGCGTGACGAATTCAAATAAAATAAAATTATAATATTAATAGACTATTACTATTGAACTCCAAATTTTGTTCCCATTTATTACTAGGTAAATGTATTTGTTTATTAAAATAAATGTGAATAATAATATTCATATTTCATACCGGTTTCTCGATTGATTAGCTTTTCAACGTAAACTTGTCCAAGTGTCACCATAACGATTTAAACCATTCTTCTGCCATCGAACATGTTCCTGACGGTCACCTTTTTGATATCACTGATTATCATTCATCTTATCTTGGATTTTCTTTTCTCTTTTTTCCTATAGAAGTATTTTTTTCCTTTATCAGAATGTATCGTTTTTCGTCTTTCTATAGACGGAATGCAAATTACTAACAGTTCGACAACTGTTTATCCTAAATATGATCTTAAAACAGCACAGAGAGCTTCTGTACAACCCAACAACAACAGATAAAAGATGAAAAAACTTGGTCTGTGAAATCACACAAACAAGACATGCATGTAGATATATTTTATTTATTTTTAGATCCGTTTCCATATAATAAACTAAATAAATTATAATAATTCAGTACTTAATAAAAGGATATCAAGGTAGTAGAGCCACGCTGATTTCAGCACGAACGGGCCGGCTCGACCGGGGCGGTACTACCCTCGCACAGAAAATCAACGTAAAATGACAGCGATCATGCTGTCGTGTTTCGTTGGTGAGTGCGAGACCGGAGGCCCAATGATGCGGAAGCATCACTAGCCCGCCATGGTGTGGGTCACCATGCTGCATTGTTGCATTGTCTGCATTCGTAGTATGGTGACCACCACTCTTGGATTCTACTCATGCTTTCCATCAGGCAGAGTAGAGTCATTTTGGCAGGGTCAAACATAAAAAAAAAAAAAAAAAAAATCAGAATATTTAGGTACACGAAACGATTCAGACACTGAAAACATATTGTAGTAGTATATAGTAAGTAGTAAATAGTATTGTTACATGTACAGTTTGTTTTATCCAACGGTTTAAGATTTTTTTAGTAAGAAACTTATTGTAGAACAGTAACTGCCTGAAATACAGATCTTACCTAGATCAGGCAGGTCACTAAATTAAAATCTTGACCGTATTTACCAAGGAGTATAAGAATTGTATTTTATGGTAAGATATATCTAAAACTTGATTTTAATTGTATAATTATTTGAGAATTTGCAGTTTGTTTATTTTTGTTGTTATTAAATTTTTTTTTATTCGTCGACATTTACTGCCCAGCCTAGCCGAATTCTTCTATCGGCCTCCCGATCGAAGGTGCCCCTCCGAGTTGGATAGTTTGTCCAATATTGATGTATTCTTATGCAACCTCGACGTTAATGCCATTAACGGCCACGTGACCTGCCAATGTTCATCCAGAGCCTCACTCATCTTGAAGAATCGTCTAAAGTGTTGATCATTTCTTCGAGATCATGCAGAGACTCTGGTAGGATCACTGTATCGTCTGCAAATTGCAAGTATGAGATATATTGATCGTTAACATTGCTTCCCCGTTCATTCCAATCGAGTGTCTTGAAGACATCTACCAGTGCATTGGCAAACAATTTCGGAGAAATAATGTCTTGTCTAACCCCGATGCAATGGAATTGGTATTGTGCTCTGTCGACGGTCATCGTTGCGGCTGCGTATCGGCTTGTTTTCGTTTAAATTTCTTTATTGTTAGTATTGTGTTAGCCTCCGTGTGAAATTTCATTATCACAATTTATTTTGGTACAATAATGTTGTCGAGTTTGTCAGGAATCTTGGTGAACTTTATGAATCTTTTTATGATTCTGGTGTTAAGCCATTATCCTACTTTATGGCTTGCGTATCAATCCACGCAAGGATCAATATCCTAGAATCTCCAAACATTATAATGAGTTTATATTTGTTTTAGATGCCTCAGTAATACTTTGCTAACATTATTACGATTGGTGGCCCAGTGGTAGCGTAAGCGACTGCTGTGCTTGAGGTCTCAGGTTCGATTCCCGGGTTGGATCAAATGTTTGTATGACCAGAAAATATTTGTTTGGGAGTTTGGATGTTTTCTATGTATAATATGTATGTATTTACAAAAAAAAAGTATATATGAATTTGTATCAGTTGTCTAGTACCCATAACACAAGCTCTGCTTAGCTTGGGACTAGATGGCGTTGTGTGATAGATGTCCGAAATATTTATTTATTTATTTTTTGATAAAAAAAATTGTTTTTTTTTTTTTATTGTATGCTTTTCTGTTGCTCAACTAGACATTCCTACAACAGCTACATCGTCATTTTCTGAGAAAGGATCATAGATCGAGGCACCAATAGGCACAAAGAGCGATCGAACTGTATGGTCAAAACATATGTTTAAAGTGTAATATAAACATATATTTTAACCTGAACCATATCAAAATATTTGTATTCTTACCTGACTTCGAATGAAGTTATGTTTTTTGAGTGTATGTATGTATGTATGTTTGTGTAATTCTTTGGCACGCTCTAGAGTAGTTCTATTACTAACCGCTCTAACATTATACTAGACTGCCTCGTTGGTCTAGCGGTTGGCGTGTGCGACTGCTGATCGTGAGGTTTCGGGTTCGATTCCCGGGTCGGACCAAATGTTTGTATGATCTACAAATATTTGTTTCGGAGTTTGGGTGTTTTCTTTGTATAATATGTATGTATTTACAAAAAAAAAAGTATATATGTATTTGTATCAGTTGTCTTAGTACCCATAAAACAAGCTCTGCTTAGCTTGGGACTAGATGGCGTTGTGTGATAGATGATCGAAATATTTATTTATTATTATTATTTATTATCTTGGAGAAACTACACTTCTTGGAGAAAATTCATCTACATCTAACGTGATTGGTTTTGTACTTAAAAAATCATCTGTTTTTATTTATTTATAACTTTATGCACTATTGTACATCGACGGACTTAATGCCTAAGGCAGTCTCCACCAGTCAACCTTTGGGTGGTATAGAAGTCTGGTGAGGTAGGCGCACATGAAGTACATGCTTAAAAAGCTAAAAATGCATTACAAAGCATTACATACATAAGTCCTTATATAAATACAACAAATACATAAACTCTATATACAAATATGTAAGCACTATAACTATATTATATTAATAAATAATAAAATAAATAAAATATTTACTACAGATTCTTTTTTTTGTGAAGTAAAGTTATAGCGGCTAATCGATAATTTTATAAATCAGATATGATCAGACGCAAATCAGATATAATTACAATAACCTCGATATTAAATGACTGCCTCGTTGGTCTAGTGGTTAGCGTAAGTGACTGCAGATCAAGAGATCTCGGGTTCGATTCCAGAGTCGGTCTGCTGCTTTTGGGTTTTTCTTACAAGAAATTCTTAATTGCAACCCGGAGTATGGAAGATGGCAGTGTTTTTCCAACCGTGCCTCGGAGAGTACGTTAAGCCGTTGATCCCTGTTGTCATAAACATCTGTGGCAATCGTTATTGGCATGTCAGTGCCCTCAAATATACTGACAACTAGTTCAATGTTCGAATTCAGTTCACCCTCAGGGTTTGCGGAGGTCCGATGGCAGTCGCTCTATGTACAAACTAATATTCAGATAAAACCAGTTGAACTAGTAGCCGACCCCATACCTTGGGAATAGTAAAGGCTAGGAAGAAGAAGAAGATAAACCTTAATATTAAATGTTTTATTTACATCAGTAGGTACAGTCAGGTACAGGTACAATAAAAGCAATCTGTGTTTCAAAAATTACCTTTTACAAGATTAAGTAGGTAACTAAAAAAAAATATGAAATAAATAATAAATTTTACAAATTTTCTTTACCACTTATGTCACGTATGTAATATACATAAATGATTTTCAACATCTTTGGTGGATTACCATCCGTTGTTGTATCCGTATCCACCGTAACCACCGTTGTTGTATGCGCCATAGCCATAACCACCGTAGGCACCGAGACCGTTGTAGCCATAACCGAGGTTGTTGTAGCCAAGTCCGTTCCAGGCACCTCCGTAGCCATTGTTGTCTACTCTAGAGACGTATGAGGTAGCGGGGGCGTGTGCGTATCCAGTATATCCCCTTGCATATCCGCCATATCCCCCTGCGTATCCGCCGCCGTAGCCAATGTTGTCTACTCTATTGACGTAGGAGGTGGCACCGTGTCCGACACCATACCCAGCACCATAGCCGCCGTAGTTCGCTACTCCGGTGTAGACGGCACTAGCATGGGCTAAGCCGAAAAGGCAGACGGCGACAGCAAGAATCTGTTGAAAGAATAAATACATCAATAAATATTTTCAGACAACAATGCAGAGTTTGTATTATGGATACTAGACAACTGCCATCAATCCAAATATAAGATAATAATAATATACTTTTTTTATAAATATAAGAAAACATCCAAACTCCAAAACAAATATTTTTAGATCATAATTATTATGAATAAATAACTTCATAAAAATAAATTGATGACCCTTCACACATTATTCTTGTTGCATTTGCTAGTCTATTAAATGAGAAAGTTATAAGCTGTATAGATACTATAATTTATGCTTTAAGAAACAAACAAATATACTAGTAAAATGTACCTAGGTTTTAAAGTTAAAATTGAGATTTCTTGAAATAGCTTATGTCTTAATCGAAAGGTTAAAAATATTTGTAAACAAATTTTTAAATCATTTATTAACAACTAGCTGAACCAAGCGATGTTACCGGCGGTTATTGTGGTATCGCGGGAGACGCCGCGGGGCAAAGCTAGTCTAAAAAAAGAAGCCCAAGTGATAGGTAGCTGATGATGTAGGGAGTCTACATCATTAGCTACCTATCAGTGACAGTCCCGTCGAAATCGGTAGAGCCGCTCCAGAGATTACACGAAGCAAATAGACAGACAAAAACAAAAAATAAAATTTTGGTACTTGTTTCGTGTAAACATACATATGCATTTATTAAAAAGCGTTTATTTAAACATTACAGACAGACACCCCTTTTTTTTTATTTGTATCGATGTAAACAAGAATCATTTAAAACATCTTTTACTTACTTTGGCGAACATTTTGTTTGTATTCCTTCGAGTGTTGAAGAATTCTATGTTTTTGTATGTATTGTTCAACTCTTTTATATAAAACCGTAGGAAATAATCATTTTTTCAAGGTTCTCGTATATTTTAAGAAAATCGGAGCGTAACGCATTTTAGTTGAAATTATTATAAAAGGCTCTGTTGAATAAAGAACTTTATTGCAATTACATAAAAGCGATATTATTATACGGCAGTTTCATAGTATGTTGTGATTTTTATCTATGATTTATAGTACAGTTGAAGACTCTTGTACATGGATTAGTATTAATGTGTACTACAAATAATGAAATAATTAAACGCATTGACGAGTAATTCTTTGTTTTTATGAATTAATTGGATTGACTAGATGTTACGCAAAGATATCTATACAAATAAATAATATTGGAGTATCAGTTTGGAATATTAAAATAACCGCTTTTTAATAAATGCATATCTATACACGGTACATGTACCAAAATAACATTTATTACAATTTTTCTCTGTCTATCGGTCTGACTGTCTGTTTGTTCCGGGTAATCTCTAGAACGGCGGTACCGATTTTGAGGGGACTTTCACTGGCAGATAGCTGATGATCTAAAGAGTGACTTAGGCTCCTTTTTATTAGACTAGCTGTATCCCGCGGTGTGATAACAGCCGCGGGTAACACCGCGGGGTTCAGCTAGTTATAGTTTTTAATACGTAACATCAAGCGAAAACATAATGTCCTCTATTTTTTTCGCTAGTTGCGAATGATGAATGCACAATGCTGACACTGGATTTTAATGTGTTAATTGTCCTACTAATATTTTAAATGCGAAAGTTTGTAAGGATGTGTTTGTGCGTGTGTTTGTTATTCTTTCACACAAAAACTACTTTTTTTATGTTTGACCCTGCCAAAATGACTGATGGAAAGCAGAATCCAAGAGTGGTGGTCACCATACTACAAATATGCAGACAATGCAATAATACAGCATGGCGACCCACACCATGGCGGGCTAGTGATACTTCTGCTTCATCGGGACTCCGGTCTCGCACTCACCGACGAAACACCACAGCACGATCGCTGTCATTTTACGTTGATTTTCTGTGCGAGGGTAGTACCGCCCAGTCGAGCCAGCCCGTTCGTGCTGAGATCAGCGTGGCTCTACTACCTTGATGGTACTACTACTGAACGGATTTGGATGAAACTTTACAGTAATATAGCTCATAGATCAGAATAAGATATAGGCTACTAATTGCCGCGATAACTGATATACACACAGGTGAAGCCGCGGGCAACAGCTAGTATTCATGTACAATTACTAAGATCATAAGAAAATCTGCAAATATAAATTTATGTACATTCAATTTATTTAGACAAGTTATTCATGATTATTGTTGTTCATTTATAAAATGTATGTAAAGTACTAACACGTAAAATTTGTAACCTTGTTCTTTTTGAGAATATAACCGCTATATTTTTTCCGCTACTGTCAATTAATTAATTAATCCGTACCAATAATATAAATAGAAAAGTAACTCTGTCTGTCTATTACGCTTTCACGGTTAAACCGCTAAATTTAGCTAAGCGAAAAGCATATAAATTTAATTTGCTGAGAGTTATGACTAAATCTCTACCCTATGTCTTTTCTCGTGCCTTGCTGACTAGACACGACATTTGACTTGTAGCTAAGTTTACCATCATATCAGTGGTATGTTGACTGCCTCGTTGGTCTAGCGGATGGCGTGTGCGACTGCTGATCGTGAGGTCTCGGGTTCGATTCCCGGGTCGGACCAAATGTTGTATTTGTATCAGTTATCTAGTACCCATAACACAAGCTCTGCTTAGCTTGGGACTAGATGGCGTTGTGTGTTAGATGTCCGAAATATTTATTTATTTATTTATGTAAGTGAAGAAGCCTATGTTCAGCAGTGGCCTGCAATATGCTATTGATGATGGTGAAACAAGACTGTTGTGGTGATTGAACTGAAAGCTCGTTAAGACAGAACGGAAAAATTCGTGACAATCTCCTACTTTTCCTTTACAAACAATACAAGTAAATCAGAGTAAATCTAAATAAAACAGGGCCTAGTATAATTATAAATTCCGCGTCACTCGGCAACGGTGGAACAATGAAGTTAATCCATCAGGCAAGTCCTCGGGCGTGGGTAGAGATAAGAAGAGGGTCGAAGCCCGCACCCCGACTGTCTTGGGCACCTACCCCGAGCTTAGAATAAATAATCACAGCAGAAAGGTGATTGAATATCGTTTATACCTATTATTTAATGAACATGCTTTAGTTTTGCATAGAAAAATGTTATAACTTAATGAGACATCAAGTTGTTAATTAATCCCTCAGGTACTAACAATGCTAATAAGATCATAATGTTTTAAACACCATGACTTAGAACAACAATTTGTTGTTCTATGTGGTGTTTGAAGCCATAACAGTAGCGCAGTGGAAAAAAGCGAGGTTAGCGCTTAAGCCACTACGTCATTCGTACAGTCAAGGTTTACCCAAACTTAATATTTTACCTCGTGATCCATATCATTCATCAATCAATATGATCATACAATTAAGTGCTTTAGGTACATTTTAGTAACGGTCGCTTAATACATGTTTATCATCGTCACATCAACAGCCTTGAACAGTCCTTAGCTGGAGGCTTGCTTGGCCTCTCCCTAGAAAGGAGGATTTGGCTTACTATAACATACCAGGGCTTGTTTCAGGTTTTCCTTCTCTTAGCAGCTATATTGTGCTGCGTAGTTTCCTGCCTCCCTTCTTACGACACCCATGGAATGAGTAAAGGTGGTAGCACTTCGTATTCTTAATCCATAACCACACGGACTAGTTCTTGACCACATAAATTTATCAATGCTTAAAAACAAATGCAAAACTAACCTCTTAAAATTTGTAACCTGTTAGGCATAAAACTAACCTGCAAATGTACCCTCTCTAAAATCATCTCTAAACATTGACCAGTCCTTAAGGCCACCCTTCTCAGCTAGTGACGTCCACCTGGGCCTGTCATATGAATATTAATTCGACCATATCTTGACCCCTGTCCGACAGTAAGAAACCTTGACGTATGAATATCTTAAGAAATAGATAAGGTAATGTTTTTGCTTGATGATTAATTGGGCATCTGATTGTGCAGTGTTTATGGCTGAATTCTAAATTTCTAAATAGCTGACTTTTTTCTTTTGTACTGAAGTTTGCAATTTAAGTGATCAACTGGACAATTGTCCAGTTATAAACCACTTGACCAAGGATCTGAACTTAAGCCAGTTTGCCTATTCCTATGCCAAATTTCAACGTCTGAATCCAAATCCTTAAAAAAGATTTGGAAAGTAGCTCTGTTTGTCTTTTTGTCTCTATCATACTTTCACAGCTAAACCGTTGCACCGACTTAAATGAAATTTTAGCATGAAGACACTTTGATTCATGAGGAAACACATAGGCACTTAAACGGAGGCGCACGCAAGTCTAGTACTAAATAATTAGTCCAACAATAACTCCTGCATACCTGCCAAAAACGTAAATAAAAATTAATTAGAAATATTGTTACGTAATAATTTGAATACCAAGCCCCTGTTTCTGTATAAGGCTTAAGAAACAGATATATTATCCGAAGCGACTCCCTAAAATCGTCGGCAGCACAAATATTGTTTTAATTGATCAGCCCCTTGTTAGGGACGGTGGTCAAGATTTAGATATTGAAGGGTGTTTTCTTAGGATGATCCGTATAGGAGCGTCGAAAATTTATAACTTACAAAATATTAAAAAATATACTTTATTCAATGTTGTTTTGATATCTAAGCTTTGGATATACTACATTTCTTCTTATGCAATATGCAAAAAGGTAATTAACTCAATAATTCAATTTTTTTTTTTGTTGAAAACAGGAAAAGTTATCATTAGGTATTTTACAAAATACATAATGCTGTAAACTGTTGATTTGGTCACTTGTAAAAGTAATTAAACCGTTTGAACGTTATTGTTTACATAGATGGCTATCTTGGAATAAAACTATAAATAAGTATAGTATTCATATAAATAGCAATATAATTGTAAATCAGAGATACATACATGACTGAAGAGAGCCATCCAGCTTAGTTTGAGAGACAGTATTAACATCTAAAACGCAATTCATTTACTTGCATCCAATTTTATTAGACACCCTGTAACTGCCAAACTTCGCAAACATATTATTATTATTAACTACTTGTTGCCTGCGGCTCCGCCCGCACGTATGTCGGTTATCACTGCAAATATTAGCTTATGTGTTATTCTTATGTATAAACTATATTAATGTAAAGTTTCATCCAAATCCGTTCAGTAGTTTTTGCGTGAAAGAGTAACAAACATCCATCCATCCATCCGTCCGTCCATCCTTACAAACTTTCGCATTTATAATATTAGTAGAAACACAAAATAAATATGACCAACAAAATACAAATTGAAAATACAAAAAAATTACATTAATCAAAAATAATATTCATACAAGTCATAAACAATTTAAATACAAATGATCACCCTACAAAATGAAACTATCCTAAATTAACCGCAGGCATATCGTAAATGCAAGTACGTTCCTAAGTAATTCCTAACCGCTCTCGGTCAAGAACGCTTTAATTAGTAGGATATCTTAATTGGCAGTGCCGGTCTCGAACGGACTTCGATAGTCAAGTGTGATTTTATATTAATTTGAAATGAGTTTTCGTACCATAATTCCATAAAACAACGATTTCGTCTCCATGGAATGAGCATTCCCGCATATTAAAGTAGTCCTCTGATCTAACGAGTTATACAATTAATAGAAACGACTAAGAAAGTTCTAGATTTCCTTTTATATTCATACCATTTGATTTAATTAATTCATCATCTACCTAGCCTTTATTATTCCCAAGATTTGGGGTCGGCTACTAGTTCAACCGGTTTTACCTGAATATCAGTTTTTACACGGAGCGACTGGCAACCCTGAGAGTGAACTGAATACGAAAGTTGAATTAGTTGTCAGAATATTTGAGGGCACTGACTTCACAATAACGATTGCCACAGATGTTCGTTCATGACCACCGGGACCGACGACCGGCGGGCTTAACGTGCTCACCGAGGCACGGGCGGGAAACACCGCCATCTTCCATACTCCGGAGTGCTACTAAGAATTTCTTATAAGAAAAACCCAACAGCAGTCCGACCCGGGAATTGAACCCGAGACCCCTTGATCAGCAATCGCTTACCCTAACCACTAGACCAACGAGGCATTTAATTTAAATAATTATATGTAAATTTGATTAATATATGTAGTAGATAGATATATGTAGTAGATATATGAATGTAATTATAGTAACACGTGCGTTTGAAATATTAACATATATTTGATTTTAAACTTTTACGCTCAAATATTCAACTTCTATATTTCGTCATAAAAAAATCGGATATCTGTCACACAACGCCATTTAGCCTCAAACTAAGCACTTACATAATGAACTATGGACATAAGCACTTACATACTAGACAACTGATATAAATACATGCATACTTTTTTTGTAAATACGTACATATTATGCATAGAAAATATCCAACCTCCGAAACAAGTGTTTGCAGATCAAACAAACATTTAATTTCCGGCCTGGGAACAGAACCCAAGACCTCATGCACAGCAATCAGGTGCGCAATCACTGCACCAACGAGGCAGTCATCATCATCAACAGAATTTAATAAACACACTGATATAAAAAGCACTGGACCGTCACACAGGACTCAAAAAAGACTTAGATAAGTTCATCTCTTATTGAAAATATAAACCGTTTATAAAAATGTATTCTTAAGAAGCATATACTAATGAAGCAATATAGCTTGGACAAGTAATTTCATATATGGCAGCGTTTATGGTTCTTGCACAATGTTCGATTATTATATATGAATTTTGAGAACAATCTTTGTAAATAATCTTAGATTATAATTTTGGATATCAATTGACTTATCTATTCCCATACATATGTTTAATTTCTACAGGAGAACAGGCAAAAAACTTAAACGTATTTAAATCCTTTTATTATTGAGAGATTTAACCGTATAAATCTCACAAATGGACATACACTAGTTCAAACATACGCATGTCAGTTAATGCTCACCCCGAATGCTTGCATTCAAATCACGAGCTATGCCAACTAATACCGGCTCTCAACAATAGCTATTCGAAATTCGAAATGTATGTCGCAATACCATCTAGTTCCGGTCGAGTTTGAATATCCGTCCAAGTTGGACATCCGGCGGAAACGGCCGCACCCAACATGGCGGACGTCTTTATCTGAAGAATTAACTTGTGATAGTTATTCAAATGCGTTTGGTCAAGGAAAGGGTGGGTTGTGATAAGGTGACCTACCTCGCCTGTTTGAATAGTAATTTTGGGTTTATACCTTGTGTATTATGTGTTAATCTGTAATGGCCAAGCTTTAGTTGTGTCCGACAAAAATTTTGTTAGAGAAACATTAAGTTTGTGAATATATTATTTCATTTTCAGTTTATTTATTCTTTATTGGACAGCCTAGTGTTATAGGCCAAAATCTACTGGCTGAGGAGAGACATATGTCCAGATTAATCAGCAGTGGACAGTAATAACTGATGTTCATATACGGAATTCGATTTAAAGAGTCCAACTGATTTAACTTATCAACGACTTTGTACAAACTTATCGTTTCCTAATATATTATGTTTCTTATAGGTACATAACATAATAATAAGGT
This sequence comes from Spilosoma lubricipeda, assembly GCA_905220595.1. Lineage (NCBI taxonomy): Eukaryota > Metazoa > Arthropoda > Insecta > Lepidoptera > Erebidae > Spilosoma > Spilosoma lubricipeda. The sequence continues at coordinate 5,069,474 of HG992287.1, read as the reverse complement.
ATCAATACTAACTGAAGATGAAAGGCAGGAAAGGTAGTAGAAAAGACGATTATACTCAAAGCAGGTCTTGGTAAGAACTGGTGATGTACTGCTAGGACTCGTAAGTGTTACCTTTCTATGAATACAGATACCAGCCTAATATTTACTATTGTTATTTTTAAAAAAAGGAATCAAATGAACAAACGTATCACCTGTTCGTGAAATAATTACATAACATAAAAATAAATAAGGTATTAAACAATGTAGGTTAAATTAACTAATCCTTCTAAACATACAAAATTGCCAGAAATTGTGCATTTGTTAGGATTTATTAACTGTTGTCACAATTAATAATTTCTCAACCTATTTAAAAAAAAATATTATGACGTTTATTTTGTAATTAGAATGTATCATATTCAATTTATTTAAGTATTTTTGTTGTTGGTAATACAGTATTACACGATACTTCAAGTTTTTATGAGTTTTTTGTAGATATAAAGCATTCGTTGTTCTATTTAAAAATAACAATAAACAAAAATGTTACAATAAATACGTTAATTAGTATGTTCTATATTTACCAAATGTTACTAGTATTTTATTTTTATTTTGGTAATTTTTAGTGCAATATTAAACCGATATTTCATCAGCCAATCTGTAATTGCAACTAGTAAATTAAATTGTATTGCATATAATATTATGATTATGAAAACAGATAAGTCCCGACACATATTTTTCGTCAGCTTTTATTTATAACTAGCTGAACCCCGCGGTGTTACCTGCGGTTATTGTTGTACCGCGAGTAACGCCGCGCGACAAAGTTAGTCTAAAAAAAGTAGCCTAAGTTACTCCCCGGATCATCAGCTACCTGCCAGTGAAAGTCCCGTCAAAATCCGTCCAGCCGTTCCAGAGATTACCCGGAACAAACAGACAGACAAAAAATTTTTTAACTACATTTTTGGAATATGTATCGTGTATACATACATATGCATTGACTAGCCGACCCACGCAACCTCGTTTGCGTCTTTTATCGCCCGTAGCGTGATAATTTTCCCCCGTTTTCGAAACATTTTTCATTGGTGCTCCGCTCCTATTGGTCCTAGCGTGATGATATATAGCCTATAGCCTTCCTCGATAAATGGGCTATCTAACACTGAAAGAATTTTTCAAATCGGACCAGCGGTTCCTGAGATTAGCGTGTTCAAACAAACAAACAAACAAACAAACAAACTCTTCAGCTTTATATATTAGTATAGATTAAAAAGCTGTTATTTTAATATTACAAACAGACACTCCAATTTTATTTATTTGTATAGATTACTTTTAATACTATATGCACTTGGGGAGTGTTACGAGGAATTGTTTGGACTTATTCCTGCCGCCTCTTTACGCCATCGTCCTACGCGACATGAGTTTCAGCAAAAACTTTCTAACAGGTACAGTAAGCCCTTTTACAGTTATTTTCTTTAAGTCAACTTAGGAATAAATACTGTGCGAGGACTTTTCAAACATACGTGAAGCGGAAATAAAAAAATCAAGACTTAGAACAACAATTCGTGAATCATACAAAGTATTGTCCTATGTAGATTTGAACTCACAACACTTAGCTATTTAGAGAACGACGTGGTGATCACTTGAACCACTTTGCTATTAGTGTATATCCATATCTCAGATTCCCCATATATTTAAACATTAATATTAAACAAGTTGACTGTCCAACACTTTCTCGTTCAAATCCAACAGATATTTCAAACGTAAGTTTACGCAAGGTGAACTGAGGGTTGTATATAATTGTGAAGGGTGGCAGGGGGTGGTCAGTGTTTGTGATTTGTAAATGGGCCTTTAGCCCTTTCTAGAGACGAGGATATATCACGTAGGCGGCGATAACTTTGTTTAAGGATTTATATAGAGAGGATAATTGTTCTACTTCTACACACTTATATATTTTCTTACTAGCCGAGTCATTTGTTGTACCTTTACAACCGGGGGTAAAACCGCGGGACATAGCAAGTCTCAAAAAAAGTAGCCTAAGTTACTCCTTATTACATCAGCTATCTGCCAGTGAAATTCCCGTCAAAATTGTTCGAGCCGTTCCAGAGATTAGCAGAAACAAAGAGACAGACAGACAGAAAACAATTGTAAAAAATGTGTTTTTATATGTACCGTGTATCTATACGTATGCATTTTGTAAAAAGCGGTTATTTTAATGTTACAAACAGACACTCTAATTTTATATATTTATATATATAGATGAATAATAAATATATATGAAATATGTAATGTGACATAACATTAAAATATAAGTTAAGTTAATAGAACCACGCTGATCTCAGCACGAACGAAAATCAACGTAAAATGACGTGTGGGTCGCCATGCTGCATTGACTGCATTCGCAATGGGTATAGTGACCACCACTCTTGGATTCTGCTTATGCTTTCCATCAGTTAGAGTAGAGTCATTTTGGTAGGGCATACATAAAAAAAAGTATCTCATAATTCATTATCGCTCTCTTTTGTCATACAAAAATAATACCAGTACAGTTCCATCAGCTCTTGGTATATCAAACCCCCGTACAATTGTCTGTGGAGATATCTTAAGGGCACAAAGGTTCCCGCAAATTGCCGAAGTAAGTGTAACGTCCGAACTGAAATACATTATCTGGACTGGATGGGCTGCGATCGGTAGATTTATTGTTTCGGACTGTACTCCTTGTCCTATTTCCTTCGGATATAAACGATTGTTTTGCCCTTAATTTTCCTCTGGATTGGAAAGGTGCCAATAGTGGGTGGTGGTAAGTAAATAGAGTGACAAGCCAAATTATGAAACTATCCGAAGTCAAGTATAATTATTGTATATAGTACATTAAATATGTTAAATATAAGTAGGTTTTTGAAGAATTTGTTTTCATGAATTACAATAAAATCGGGAACTTCCAATGCATATTAAACAATAAATCAATTTCGAATTAAGTAAAACTTGGTATTTATGTCTATTTTATAGCGTTTTAGGAAAATTATTAAGGTGTTCGAAAACCTGTATGTAACAATTACTAGAGTATAAAAAACAAACGAGGATAACCAAAGTTTGATACCATGTCACCATCAATGTCCTCATACCAGAACACCAAACAGTTTCATCAAGTTATCAGCAATACTAACGTGTCCTGATGCTTCACCGCTTATAGTAAGGTAGAATTATTCCATGAAATAGTAAACATACTTTACATGGCAAGAACAATACAGCTCTCTCCATTTTTGCATAATTTCAAACAATAAAACCAACCCTTATTTTTCTAAGAGTACACTTTTTAAACGTTTCTCTAATATCAGTTAAATGTTAAACACACTTGTATTGTTTCTCACAGGCGCCCGTGTCGGACGTTTAGCATTAAATATATGTTTTACCACCTTATAAAGATTGCGTCTGAGATCTGCGCCCGGGGCATGCCGCACGAAGCACTTGTATCGCCTACGACAGTCCTTACCACCTACCTAGTCTGAGAGTCTGGTATTTATTTTATCTTAGCCGTGAAAACTTTACTAATTAAATAAAAATACGATAAATAATTGAGTTTTGTGTAAGGAACTTACATGTCAGATCGTTTTGCTATTACTGCCATTAACAAATCAAGAAATAAATTTTGTAAATTGATGTTACAATTAAATGAAATCATTTATTTTGCAGTTAGATTGCGTAAACACTTTTGCATGCTTAACCTTTTTGAGCAGGTGAGTTCGGAGAAGGGCTAACTTAATGTGAAGCAAATATTTGTGTTTATATTAAGACTTTTAACTATAATCATAAAAGTCTAGCACGTGGCACGTTACTTGTGAGCTTAGTATTTTATATTAAACTTAGACCAGTTCTAAAGAATCCAGTACAACTGCGTTTTTTACAACCTACAAATCTCCAAAGAAGCTTCTTCAATATTTCCATTACCAAAATACTAAAACCTAAATGAGTACAATATATATATTAATGTTTAGAACTATTGAGGTAGTGTATCAATCGTTTTATATATATTTTCTGATAGGTACTCTGATAGATTGTCAAATTTGTCTCTTTATATGTATTTGACTGTTGATCCTGGTATACAATTCTAGTAATAGAAATTCAGTTTCTTAAGAATCTCACACCGTGGTCATTAAAAAAAGATGGCTAATACTTGGTCATCTCCCGCACTATAAACTTAGATACACACACGCTGCAATGTGTCGGTGTGCGCTGGCCCGCGGCCCCCATGTGTGCCATGACGGAGCGGCGTGACTCGCGCCAGGAATGTTTATTGGTGCATCTAGGGCTTGCAGGACAGTATTATATATTGATGATAATAAGACCTCTATTATATCTTAGAAATACTTCTCGAATTGCACTAAATAAATACAGAGAAAAGTTCAATATCTCAAGTGATAAATATTTTTGGCTTGTTACAATTTTTCATTATTTTTCTGTTTCCATGACATAATTTTGTAGTTCTGGATTGCAGACTTGCTTACGTATAAATTATTTGTCTACAGCAGGATGAAAATATTATAAAACTTAATCTATACTAATATTATAAAGCTGAAGAGTTAGTTTGTTTGAACGCACTAATCTCAGGAACTACTAGTCCGACTTAAAAAAATCTTTATTGGTATATAGCCCATTTATCGAGAAAGGCTATAGGCTATATATCATCACGCTAAACCTACAGAAGCAGGAGCATCAAGGAAGAATATGACAAAAACGAGGGAAAATTATCACGCTGGCAATAAGAGACGCAAACGAAGTTGCGTGGGTCGGCTAGTCACTTATAAAACAACTTTAGGTATCCTTTCATAGAATAAAAATACCTTTAAAAAAGAGATTTTAATAACCGCTGAACAAATTTAGATGAAATTGACATCCGAAATCCTTCGATTTTCGAAGTAGGTCGTAGGCTACTCTGTACAGCGATAACCACATACACGCGGGCAGAGCCGCGGACAAAAACTAGTGTACAATACAATTGAATACTTATTGAACTGTTTCTTAACAAGGCCACTTAGAAATACTTAAAATTGTTTTTGTCGCTGAGTTACCAAATATAGGGATACATTAGTGGCAGCTATAAGGTTAATATCGCCGGACATAGACAACTCAACATGTCTTATGTGCAATACCGGACTTTTGAGTGTCCTCGTCAGAATTTCTCTCGGCGTCCGGTAACCTTACTCATATGCGTCGACGCATGGCGCTCTCACGGTCATTTTAAATGCGTTCGAATATTATATCCATTAAAAAATCTCCGTGTGGTAGCGGATTCAGAATATACAGTGTTACCACCCTTGTTTATCTAGCACTAAGGAACAAACTGTAGAGGGTTATCCTCTTCCCATCACTGCAAAGAGAAGAAAATCTTGAAATTAACCCTTTTTTTTTTTTTTTAACGTGTGGAAACCCCCTCGGGCCGTCACCCCGCCGGGGTTTGCGGCGGGGCGGTGTGTCGGAATCGAACCGACTAAAACCACACGGTGTGCCACTCTGCGCCTGAGACGGGAGGGATCCGGGAACTGCTGTTATTAACACATCCGGAGGGTTGTCCTCTTCCTATCGCTGCAAACTGCAAAGAGAAGAAAATCATGAAATTAAACCTATACCAACCCTTTTGGCCAGCATTGTATAGTAGACCAAAACCTCGTCCCTAAGAAGAAACCTATGTCCAGAAGTAGGTTGTTAAAGCTGTTGACGATTATGATGACATTAAAAAAATATAACGTCGTGCATACTATTTTTAACGTAGTTACGCATAGTTTACCGTGGGAGAGCTACGCTTCGGCATGAATGGGCCGGCTCCACCGGAGTGATACCACAGCTTCACATAAAACCGGTGTGAAATAGCACCTACAAACAGGTTTTAGTGTTTTGACGTGATACTTGATTAAAGAAGACGTACATTTAAATTGGGATAAAAATTGTGTTTACATTTAGAAAACAAAATATTTTTCATCTAATTATTTTTCTTAAGTCCTTACATCCCTGAAGTTTAACACTTTAATGCCCAGTACACACAATCAGATATTTGTTTTAAATTATGGTAATAAAATGTCGGTGAAAGTCACGAGCGCTTGAGTTGAATGCGCGTGCGCAGGAAGACGGGGATGAGCGAATTGGATCGGTATCCCCATCAGGATAGGCATTAAACGTGATTCAAATTTGTTAGGTAGAGGTCAAATAAATATTGTGGTGTTTTAGCTAAAACTTGGGTTCTTTGTTGTTCGTATGATATTATAAATCTGGTTTTCATTGCAGCAATTGTGAACCTTATATTTTTAAAGATAAGGACCGTATTCAGTATATTAGTTTTATGTTATGAATAAGAAGACATTATGATTAATACTATTTTTTTCGAATATTTGATACACAGCGCCATCTAGTTTAAAACAAAGTAGATCTTGTACTATAAAGATTAGAATGACTGACTGATATAATATGCACATTAATATTTTTAAAAAACCTGCAAACTGCCATTAAAAAATAAAAATTTGAAGATCATACAAAGATTTGGTTGAACCCAGTACTCGAACCGAAGACTTCAAGCACAACAGTCACATACGCTACCATTGCACTGGAACAATTGTAGTGTTCCATAAAATTAGTAATAATATTACAAACTGCAATATTACTTGCAGTTTGTAAAATAATACTTTTTCACAAACGAAAGTAAATAACGTTGAATATTATTAGCAGCTATTTATATAAATGTTTTATCGTGTCCGGTGTCAGAAGGCCTTTCCGGCAATAGCTAATTCTAGACAAATATGCAACCTTGAACTGCTCAAGCTATTACTTACAATCACCTGTCTATCATTATCAATGATACCCTCTTCCCTAACTACCTTTCTGTTCCAATATTCTCTGAATATTCCTGTTCTTAAACCTAAAAGAGGTCAGAATTGGTTTGTCCTAGGACAATTTTCTACTCATTAGCTATGTCTAGCTCTTCACGTCTCTATGGATCTGAATGATCCTACATTCTTACAGAAGACCAACTTAAAATGAAAGCATTCGTTAGTAGGTTTCGGATGTAGAATTATTTCAATAGGCTGCCTATTGAGATAATTCTACATCCTAATATTACCTATACTATGGTCACCAAGCATTCGCAATGAGTGTAGTGACCACTACTCTTGAATTCTGCTCATGCTATCGATCAGGCAGAGAAGAGTTACTTTGGGAGGCTCATATAATAATAATCGTACAGGTTTGATGAGTATTTGTGAGTATGTATAACTTTCAAGGTTAGTTTTTGCCTAAATAAAGTTAATAAAAATAATATTGAAATAATTTTGTAATTTTAAGCCACCTAATCGATTGAAAGGAATAAAATCAAGTAAATTATTGCCCAAGTTAAGTTAAAACTTGACTGAGTCTGAGACGATGATCCTTGTGTTTGTTTCATCCTTTCTTCTCAGGGCTAGTCAGGTTAAAAAAGGTCGATCTCATATGCTCAAAAAAGTTTAAATTGCTAAAGTTTTCATGTAACTTAATTACACAGTTAAAAGTTAATTTCATTTCATTTCTTAATAAACATAACACATTTGTTTGTTTTTTAGTAACCGATATAAACGTATTATAGCTTTTAAATCAGGAAAAGAGATACTCCTAACAATAGAAAATGTAGAAACGTCAGTTCTTAGATACAAAACACTACACCTGTGTTCAAACTAACTAGTTTTTTTGTTTATCAGTTTGTCAGACACAGTCTATTTAGATATTAATATTTAAAAACGTTAATTTGAAACAAATCAAATTAAAATCACATGAAAGTCCTCACACTAATAACACATAAACAGATATTAAGATGAGATACAATGCAGTGTACGCCGACGCATACTTGGCGCGGTCTGAGCGGGAAATGCGCAGTGAGAGATAAGCCGATCCAAACGGACTTTGTGATGTCTACTGTCCGCGCGTCTCCGTTGTGAGGCGGATTTGTGTGGACATGACGCTAAGTAAACGTTTTCTGAATATTGTCTGTAAATAAAGTCTTTGTTATTATGGTTTGACCGACTGATAGCTTAATTTTATTGTCTATTATTTTAGTGACAACATGCCTAATAGTAAACAAAATGTGTATTGGTTTTGAAAATTAGTGTTAAACTTGTGCATAAATGTAACACTTTGTTCATACATTACTTCACATTATTTGTGTCCAAAAACTATTGTTCTGATTGATCTGATTGGTATTCCTTTATTAATTTCAAAATGTTTGTAAAGTCCCTACTACCGACACTACTTTATTACACTACCGTTAATATCCCACATTTCAAATATATTAAATTGCTAGTTATATAATCTTTCAACCACCATACGATATCTCTTTTTAACAACTCCTTAAGTAATATTATTCAGTTATAACAAACCATTGATATTAACTTATTAAAATATCACCAACAGAAAATTAGAGAACCGAACAATTATGAAACTCCATATCCACACTAATCGAACGTCCACCTACAAGCGAATCAGAGCAGCCCAGAGCCGCATTGTTGCACTGATTTAGAACGGCAGACATCTCCAAACTAAGTCGGCTCTCACGTATTAATATATTCTATTCGATTCGATAATTTGCTAGACACCTACCCGTGTATCGATTAGTGGGCGATTACCGAGTTTCCGATGTATCTCTCGAACTGGATTTAGTTTTGTTGTCGATGCGTGAGTTTTGTAGTTTAGAATTTGTAGTGCTTAGAATTGTTGTGCATTAAACACAAATACTTGCATGAAGTTTTCAATGACTTGGATACCAGTAGGTACTCTTACTAATAGTATTATAGAAAATTGGGTTTCCAAACCGTGTCTTACAATATTAAAAAAAAACAGGGTGAAATTCAAAGGGATGCGTTAAAAGTAATAGGTATATTTTTTCAGGGCTTTTCAACATCACGTGAAACGCGCTTTTAGACAACAGAATACTGACATAGGTACTTGTATGTATATTTATTTAAGAGTTACATTGATCGACGCTATGAGAGTTATGAAGAAGGTAACTGTACCAGGAAGACGTCTGTTAGTGATTTGGGGAAAACGCTAGTAGATATTATTTTGCGTGGAATTGGAAACTATAAAAGAGATCGAACATTACATTTCTGTTACAAAGACAATGCGTGTTTAGATATAATATAAAATAATAGGCCATAAACAATTATAATGCATTATAAATTGCACGCAAAGACGCCTATCTCAGCATACTGCTGAAGCCGGAAGAAATGCAGCGCTTGTATTACGTATCTACCTGATATGAGAACAGGTTTCTTTAATTTTGAAAGTAGTCGATGTAATGTATATTAATAAAAAAAATATCAGGATATTCTGTACATGATATGGACGGATGATGATAATTATACTCACAAGAGTATAATCAAAATACGCATTATCAGTTTAAAATAAGTAGAGTATTATTCATTTAATGCATCAAGGTTATAAATAAATCGTGCTTTCTATTCTACACGTGGAATATAAAAAAATAACATTACGCAAATAAGAAATCCTTGCAACGTTATGTAGGTATAATCTAGTTGAACGGTCTTAATTAAAGCAAAACATTAAGCGAACGATAGCAAACTCACACTCTTTAACGGCCCATTTACTTAATTGATAGTTAATTAAAATAGGTTATAATTCTAAACCAGTCTACCATAAAGGTTTAAATAGAATTTATTTTAGACTTAGAAAGGAAAAAGTTTTAAACTTCAGCTACTTGTTGCTTTTTTGAAGTAAAACTACATTGGACTAAGTGGTTTTTGACAAATTTGCTTACAATAGATAGTACTCATCTGTGAAGTCTTTTAAATGGCTAATATCATTAATAATATTCCGAACATAAATATAATTAGTAATATTTAGAATGATATTTGTACGAGTGTTCTTCAATGCATTTTTTAAGGCTATTTTTGAAGCATTTTTTTATAATAGTCCATGTTTTCTATATATGTATAAATAGCCTCTGTCCATGTTTTATGTGTATGTTTAAATAGCCTCATGAATTTGGAATGGTCGCGAGCCGTATGTCAGGATCTTGATCTTTTAAAGTCTCTAATACCTCGGTATATTAATTCAATATAATATATGTTAAAGGTATTTCAAACTGTCAGCGAAAAAATTCAGTCCGTGTTTAATTTTCAGTAGCCTGCAAATAGTTGTAAAGCCATACGGGTGATTTTGCCTGCAATCACAATTTTGTGCCCGCGTTGCCGGCCTTTTTAGAAGGAATACGCTCTTTTCTTAAAAGCTTGAAGGTCGTACTGGTTCGGAAATAACGACTCCATAGAGCGACTGGTAGTGCAGGGAAAGGTTAAATGACCAGACAGCGAGCCAGGGCACCCAAGCGCAAGATCGACCAGGTGAAATTTACAATCCGAAGCCACGTGACTGGATCCGACAGGGAGAGATGGCGGGAAATTGTACTTGAGGGGAGATGACTTTGTCCGCCCTACCAACAATGTCGGCATATCTGCGTGACCACGACCGCTCTGGCAAGGGCGATACCAGAGAGAGTTGAGAGTTAAAATAAGAAGTGAATACTATGCAGATAGTCTTCGTAGAATGTTACTAGAAGAGTTGTTATGACTTATTATACCCAATCAGTGTATATTCACTTGTATTGGCCTTCTTTGTTTTTGTATTGTCCACGAGTTACTGTAGCTTGGATACTACGCATAAAAATTCATTTTTATAAAAAAACTTTGGGTTTTTTGTAAGGTCAAACTTTCAAGTTGAATTGTAAATTGTTGGAATTTAAAAGGCCATATTACGATCGACGCAAAATTAAATTTAAATAGTTGTTTACATTTTTAAATAATAAAGTGGGCAAAGTACGACTTATTAAAATGTGGCCGTGCCAAAATGACGCTGCTTTGCCTGATGGAAAGCATAAGCAGAATCCAAGAGTGGTGGTCACCATACTCGTTGCGAATACAGACAATGCAACAATGAAGTAGCTGCAATATTGGGCCTCTGGTCTCGCACTCACCAACGAAACACGACAGTACCAACGCTGTCATGTTACGTTGATCTCCTGTGCGAGGGTAATACCGCACTGGTCGAGTTGGCCCGTTCGTGTTGAAATCAGCGTGGCTCTGTTATCTGCGAAAAAAGGTCTTCCTTTGAGTTCAGAATTAGTACCTCCAAAATAAAGAGTTTATCAGTAGCCCTGGATGAAAATGAAATGCACAGCATGACTTTCAAACACTACACATCATTAAAATAATATATTTAAAGAAAACATTGCAAAAGTTGCCAAAGGGACATCAATAAAATCGAACTAGATCCATACAAAGTAGGTAGGTTTTGAAGCAAACAGTATCAAAATGCATTTGTCCCCGATAGTCTTCATATAAATCAGTTACACAACATATTATTTGTTGTATCGACATTTCTTAGGGAGACCATTTTGCATACAATATACCATGTTATTTTTTATAATCAAATTGAACTGTATTCTGTGAGAAAGAAGATCGATATTTCAATTTTGAAGTTGAATAGTTTAACGTGGTTTTATATACAGAATATTTTATCTAAATCGGTCAGCCGTCGTGTGGGGGCCGGGGCAGTTATAAATCATTGCATGTATCGGTTACTGACAATAATAACTATAGGACATTTCGCAAAACTACTAGGCGATGTCAGCTGTGTTTTTATTTAGTTTATTCTCGTTTAAAGTTAGAAAAACCTGTATACGTACTGTAGTGTCTATAAAATTTCGTTAATAATTGTCAAGAGTCAAGATGTCAAGGATTGAAACAAGGGGCGCGGCAGGCAATTAGAGAAACTTATGTTCAGTAATGGAATTCAACAGGGTGATGATGATGATAACTCAAGGTTAATAGAGGTTTTTTATGTATGGGCCTGACAAAATAACTCTACTCTGCCTTATGGAAATCATAAGCAGAATCTAAGAGTGATGGTCACCATACTCATTGCGAATGCAGACAATGCAGCATGGTGCCCCACACTATGGCGGCCTAGTGTTGTTTCTCGATCTTGTGAGGATTCGCAGAATCTCTTGTCTTACAATTAGTAGTAGATTTAAACAAAAATAATTAAATGATTAAATGTCTCATTGTTTATATTTCTTTATATTTAAAATGCACTTAAGCCTAATCAGGACAGTTGACCATAGACCCTAGCTAAGGCGTTATTAGACAACTAATGGAATGTGTGGCAATGACGTTATTTAAACATTAAGTCATGAATTAAAACAAAGTATAGAATAGAATAGAGTTGTTATCAATTAAAGGAGAAGAAATTTAACTTTTACATTAGCTTTAAGAAAATTTATGTTATTTTCTGTACACCTGCAACATATCACGACTCGACTTAATCGTAAAGGGCCGATAACCCATACCTAGTCATTGACCACGCCCCCTCAATGACAATAATTAAACACACACAACATACACTCATATGTATGAGAGAATGTAACACACATCGATAAAGTCAAATGCCAATGTAAACTGACCCTTAAATCTGCTCACATCTAATAGTAATTATTTGAAAGTTTATCAGGTGCTATAGTCCTAGATAAAATTGTTGCTTGGTGGTGTATTAATTTATTTCAAATAGTATGTTTCTTTGATATTTCGATAAGGAGTGGGCATGGAATATTCAATGAAGTTGGTATATATGAGTTTATCAATTTATATGTTCTACTCACGATCTTATCGACAAGAATAATCGAACTGTTTTTGAATGCAAATTTTGAACTTATTCGACTAATAGTTCATAAATTTATATAGTTCATACTTATACATATTGTAAATTCAAAAGTAGCTTTGTCTGTCTTATTGCCTTTCTGTCTGTCTGTAACGCTTGCGCGTCTAAACCGCTGCACCGATTTCAATACCATAGGCTAAGATTTCCAGAACATAGGGTACACTTTTCACGAGTGTAACCATGAACTAAAGAACCTTATGAATAATTTGCATTCGAAATTGAGAAATGAGGGAACCTTATTATAGTGAAACATCTAACAGCTCAACTGTCAAACGGTTTTCAGGTGGGTAACTGACAACCAACTCTAGCTAGAGCCACGCCAGCTAGGAGAGCCACGCTTCTGCATGAATGGGCTGGCTCGAGCGGAGTGATACCACGGCTATACAGAAAACCGGTGTGAAATAGCGCTACCGCTATGTTTCACCGAGTGAGTGAGGATACCGGAGGCAATTCCCCTCCCCATCTCCTTTCCCATCCCCCTCCCCATCTCCCAAAGGCCGGCAACGCACTTGTGACGCCTCTGGTGTTGAGGGTGTCCATGGGCGGTGGTAATCGCTTATCATCAGGTGATACGTCTGCTCGTTTGCCCCTTATTCTATAAAAAAATACTAATTCAAAAATAATTCTGAATGTTTGTCTGTTACGCTTTTACGGCTATAACGCTTCCCGATTATAATGAAATCTGACATGGAGATACTTTGATTCTTGAGGACATAGGCTACTTATTACCGCGATAACCGACATACATGTGAACGAAATCACTGACAAAAGCTAGTGTATATACAATTTTATCTTCAATTTTCCGACGCATCACTTGCGATTGGTCAATTTTCTTTATAATCTATCTTCAATCCAGATTTAACTTTACGAAAATAATGATCATTGTAAGTAAGACAGTTGTACCGCAATAAGCAGATGTCTCATTTAGAGGTCACAGATCAGGAGCGTGACGGCAATGAGCTACTGCAATACACTAGCACCGGTACTGATTCTGATAGTATCAGGGGTAGTCAACATTTTCGTAAAGTATCTTTCTATTTCTGGATCGCGATATTGAAATTTGTCTTCTAATCTTCCTTGAATACTTCTTAATTTATGTTGGCTTGAATCGATTTACTATGAAGGACTTAAAGTAAGTTGCTCATTTAATTTTATGCGATTTAGAATTGTTCTCATACTAATAAACAGTTATATCTTCGAAACAAAGTATAGATAATATTATAAAGATAAAAGTAAAGTATCTGCCTATCTGTATGTCTATTACGCTTTTACGGCAAAACTCTGCAATGATTTCAATGAAATTTGGTTTGGATTCTTGAGGAAGAACATAGGCTACTAATTACCGTAATAAACGACTTACACGCTGACAAAGCCGTAGGTAGAGACTAGTATGTAGGTATATAAATATATTTCAAAATCAGCTAGTATAGATGCGCAGAAAGTCGTTTTTAGATACCTTTGGTTAATAGAGGGATGGGGGGATTGTAGTAGCACCGTTCCGAGCAAGCAATTGGAGAGTAGTTGACTACACTTCGATTTCGTTTGTTTTTATTTATTCCGCTAAGTGTTACTATGCGCAAACTTACCCACACTACGCCGAAATCTGGCCAAGTTACGTGCCGGTGCCTATACAGTTAATAAAGTTTTTTATACCTATATATTTCATTGTAACCAAAACTAATAATATTTGTCCAATAACAATGTTACGAACCCCTGGAATTAGAATTGATCTAAAAATGTAATTATACACACGGATGCGCATGATTCACGAAATATTTGAATACTGTATCGTTTACTAGCCATGCTGAAACCAACTCAACTGCTATTTTGCACACAAATAAAAACCTACTTTCTGCGACTAATCTTAAAGTTTAATTTAAAAAAACAGAAACAAGAAAATTTTAATTTAAAAATAAACACAGTTATGTTTAACGTGTATTTTATAAGCATTTATAATAAACGAAATTAAACTTTATGGTCTTAGCTTTAAAGTATATTTTGTATTGATACAAATTTGAACGTTAGTTGAAGAAGAGTGATGTGGGAACGCCGTGGGAACGATTCAGTTTGGGTAATGTTTTGCTTGAACGAGAGCTGAAGCTCGCGATTGGTCTTAAGATAGCACTCACACCGTGCTATTTACTTATATTGGAACGTAATAAATACTATCGAACATTTTTATGAGAACAAGGCTTTGTTAGAACTGAATTTTGCTAGCTTGAATATTTATTATTCGTGGAGAAATAAACTGTAGTTGTGTATCACTTTAAAGGAGTTCATTATTTTTATTTGTTAGTAAGTAATTTCGAGGATTTAACCAGCAGTAAGCTTTTTTGGCCTTAAGTATGGCCTTTACACTCTCCTGAGAAGAGACCCAAGCCCAGCAGTGGGATATTATGGGTTGTTGATGATGATTGAGTGATTGATGAAGCTTTTTTTTACTATAAATATGGTCCTGCCAAAGTGACGCTACTTCGCCTGATGGAAAGCTTGAGCAGAAACCAAGAGTAATGGTCTTCATACTCATTGCTAATAAAGACAATGCAGCATGGTGACACACACTATGAAACACAAACAGTACTTTTATCCGAACTCATGTCGTCGTATAAATTTATCTACGTAATAAAACCCAAATATTTTTCATTAATAATACTTACTTCACTACCCTTCCTACGCATACGCAGGTGGTATCTTCAGACTGACCCCGCAATCACCAATCCACCGTAATCGTTAATCCTTTCGGTAATCGATTCGCACGCACGCGACCTTACTAAATTAAATTTACCGTTAGTTTATAAGGAACTAATACAATTTCAACCTTAACACATTTGAAATAAGAATCAGACAGTAGTCTGTCAATAATTTTGTTTATAAGATGCATGTGCGTTCGCCGCGACGGCCACATCCTGCCCATTATTCGATTTTAAATCGAGAACTCGTTCGTGAATCGATAGTTTTTGCTGACGAGCAACGTGTCTTTCCACGTGTAAGTTTTTGTGTAGTGTTCAGATGAGTGACTTAACTTTTTTAACTGTTTTTTATTTTAAGTTAATTTTTGATTTGGAGTAAAATAAATTTTGATTTATAACGATTTAAAGATAAGGAGTAATTCTACATGTATGCATATGCTGCCTGTCACTGTTGCTTTATTTTCTTCCCTATAATTGAATATAAGTTAAAAGAATTCATTAAAAAAACAAAATAAAAAAGATATTTTTGACTAATTGATTAACTTATGAATTAATCAATCAATGATACATACTCAACTGCAACATTACAACCAAAAACCTTTCATAATTATTTTTTATTGAGGGGTGGGCAATGATATGTATAAGACAAGTTATGATAAGTATAATGGGAATAAGTGAATGCTTTGTAACCGGTTTTAGAAAAATTATGCGAACGGAGAAGTATGAAATTTGCCACAGTTAAAGCTTATAAGTTTGAAAAAAAATGAGTGAGGATACCGGAGGCCTATACCCCAACCCCCTCCCTACATCCCTTTCCCCACCCCCCAAAGGACGGCAACGCACCTGTGACGCCTCTGGTATTGCGGGTGTCCATGGGCGACAGTAATCGCTTACCATCAGGTTTTTGGTCTGCTTGTTTGCCCCCTATACCATGAAAAAGGTAATTAACAGCCGTCAAATGAATGGTAGGATAAATATTCGTATTTGTATGATTTTCAAATAGATATATCTATTTCGTACGTGTGGTGACGGGTAAAGAATACAGAGTGTTGTGTGCACTGCCTCTGCTCTGTGTCGTAAGGGAGCAACCTACGCAGGACAATATTACTATGAAAGACAACTTAAAACAAAACTTATACCTCCCTATATAAACAAAATATATAAACCCCTTTGACGAACGAGGTACAGTAGGCCAAAACCTCCTTGCTAAGACGAGGCCTTTATCCACAAGTGGACTTTTAAAGTCTGTGGTGATTAAATAAATAAATAAATATTTCGGACATCTAACACAATGCCATCTAGTCCCAAGCTAAGCAGAGCTTGTGTTATGGGTACTAGACAACTGATATAAATACATTTATGCTTTTCTTTTTTGTAAATACAAACATATTATACATAGAAAATACCCAAACTCCGAAACAAATATTTGTAGATCATACAAACATTTGGTCCGACCCGGGAATCGAACCCGAGACCTCATGAATCAACAGTCGCACACGCCAACCGCTAGACCAACGAGGCAGTGATATCCATTTCATGACATTGACATATTTTTTGATATATCACTGTATCATATAGCCTACGCTATCATGACTATACCTATACATATTTCTGTAGATTTTTCTGGAACTTTCGCGATTCCAAATTACACGTTTCGCTTTATGTCAAACTCGCTTACAAACAAACAACCGCTGCAATAATAATACAGTACCAATCTATTTCCGAACGGCTAACCCAATCAGTTAAATACATGATACGCTGTTTTAACATCCTGATCATCACGATACGTTCAGAAACCGATAACTCCAATGAGTAATCACAATATCGCATATCAACCTTTAATAAGACGTCAAGTTAGTATTGTCTTTCTATTGTTCTTTTTAATCTGTGGATCTTGACTTGTTAATTGGACATATCTCATTTGAGTTCCTTTTTTAAATTTTGTTTGTTCAAATGAGGTTTGTTGTTTAACGTGATTAAGTTGTCTATTGAGTTAAGACTGGTCTGGAAAAGATCATTCTTGAAATAATTTAAGGACGTAGCTCTCAAAAAAAAGGATTGTAGCTATAGATACTTCTAAACTAACACGCTGTTATAAATAATTAAAAAACAATTAGGTCAAAAAAAAAAAATAGGGCTCTGTGGCGGTCTGTCCTTTATTATATTCATAAACTATCTGAACCCCGCGGAGTTGCTCGCGGTCATTGTTGTATCGCGTTAAGTTAGTCTAAAAAAAGTAGCCAAAGTTACTCCCTGAATCATCAGCGACCTGCCATTGAAAGTCCCGTCAAAATCGGTCCAGCCGTTCCAGAGATTACCCGGAACAAACAGACAGACAGACAAAAAATTTTTAACTAAATTTTTGGTATAGGTACCATGTATACATACCTATGCATTTAGTAAAAAGCGGTTATTTTAATATTACAAACAGACACTCCAATTTTATTTATAGTTAATTTAGTTGATCCTTGATAAAACTTCAAAAACTAATGCAAACAGAATGAATGTTAGGTACTCTTAGAGACTGTATGCAATTATTGGAGGGATTTTCGATTTTGGTTTTGGTTATCAGTAGTTATGAACCTCTCATTATATATACTACTAGCTGAACCCCGCGGTGTTACCCGCGGTTATTGTTGTACCGCGAGTAACGCCGCGGGACAAAGTTACTCTAAAAAAAGTAGCCTAAAATAGTCTCTGGATCAAAAATCCGTCCAGTCATTCCAGAGATTACCAGGAACAAACAAACAAACAGACAGACAGACAGACATTTTTTTTATCTACATTTTTGTATATGTATCGTGTATACATACATATGCATTGATTAAAAAGCTGTTATTTTAATATTACAAACAGACACTCCAATTGTATTTATATGTATAGATACTCACGTATCGAACTCAAAATACATAACATAAATCAATACACTGCGGTAAAGAAATAAAACAATGAGATAGTATCAATGGAACTTTGGTACCGACGGTTAATTCTTATTTGTGTTATGTGTATCAGTGCTCTTTGAGATTAGGTATATACTTTGTTTTAAAGATGAATCCCCATTTAGGAATATGCTTTTTTTTTTGTTTCCTTCCCACTATAATCCCGGGTCCTTTAAGCGGGGCGTGAGAAAGCATCTCATAAGGCCGCCATAGTGCGGGTCACCATGCTGCGTTGTTCTTATTCGAAATGAGGATGGTAACCACCACTCTTGGATTTTGCTCATGCTTTCTATTAAGCAGGGCAGAGTCATTTTGGCGGCTGACTACAAAAAAAAACGTTACGTGTCGCGTGGGACTTTACAAACATACATGAGACGGAGACAATGAACACCCAGCCTCAGAACATCAGTTTGTTGAACACACAAAGTGTTGTCCCATGTGGGATTTGAACCAAGCTCATATCCTGAAGTAGACTATTTTTTCATATATATATATAGGGACTTTATGCAACTCAAAAACCGTTAATTTTAAAAAGAAAACAAAGTAACATTCGAATTAAAAAAGAATTGTGGAACAAATGACTGTCGACTCAGTCAGAATTCTTAACATAATTTGAAATCCAAAGTCACAAAGGATTTATCAGAGGATTTATTCTACAGTCGCCTCTAATGTGACCAAAAAGTGATAAAATGGAATCTTTCGTTACTTTAAACCATGTGCCAAGTCGTCTTCGATCTGAAACTACAAAGTTAAGAAAGTATAAGATCTCCGTTGTAGCAAGCGTTCAAAAAAAACTGAGAGAGAAATAGAGAGAGAAGTTTTGTAGTAAAAACGCTTTATCTGGTTTCACTTGTTTTCGGTTTAAATTAAGAATTCCAATGATTTAAGTAATAAAAGCAATTTTCTAATAGGCAGTCACAAAAAAAACAATCATTAAAACCAACTTAAAGTTTGTTTTAATCATCCTTCATACTTTAAATTAGTTCATGATATTCTAAAAGTGCAATACTCAATGTTTTATTCGTATATTTGTTTCTTCCGACAGATGTAGATTTAACAAAGAAACTGGATTCTAGCGCCATCTATTATCGAGTAGCAAAACCTCATTCAACAAAGTGTGTGGATCCGATTTCTCTAAAGTGATTTTATAATAAAATAGTTTAAACTTAATGATTTCATTTATTTTTTCAGTCAATCCATTCGTATTAATTAGTTAAATTTGTATTGTATTAGCGTATTGTTATCAATCAGAATCAGACTAACTAATAAAATAGGTAGATATTAATTCTAAGTATGCAACATATTTAAATTAATTACGCTTTTGATGTGAAGCATCTATAGGCGCGGGGAAACCTGATTTTCGGTGTGGCGAGATTTGTCGTGGCGACGGTTCGCCGCTTCGCCTTCCCGAAGTCACCAATGTCGCGATTTCAAATAAATTTAAAAATTTAGATATTATGTGTAAATGAATTTTAATGTAACAAACAGTGATTTTATTTTATGGAACAAATAAAATGAATGAAAACCTATACAAAACAATTTCGAAGTTTCATATCTGCTGGGGGTCCCGTGACTAGAAATGGATTTATGGCTTATGCCCGGACAAATTGGACATATTGAATAAGCAACCAACAAATGCCCGTATATGCCGGATAAATAAATTTTTGATTACATGGAGATATCTATACAAATAAATAAAATTGGAGTGTCTGTTTGTAATATTAAAATAACCATATTTTAATAAATGCATAGGTATACTCGATACGGATACGATACGGTAATATTTTTTTTTACAATTATTGTCTGTCTGTCTTTATTAATTATTATTATTATATATTAATAATTGTAATTAATCTCTGGAACGGCTGGTACGATTTTGACGGGTATTCACTGGCAGATAGCTGATGGTCTAAGGAGTAACCTTTTTTAACTAACTTCGCCCTGCGGCGTTTCCCGCGGTATGACAATAACCGCGGATGACACCGCGGGGTTCAGCTAGTATATTATATAATATATCAAGATCATTATATACATACATTTATATTATAAAATTAACACAAAAATAATATGGATTCTAAGCAAACACATTGACTTTCTCAGCATAAGATTTTTTTTCTTCGAAAATCTCAGTCTCTCGGCCAAAAGCAACTAAAGCCGTTTAAAAATATAAGATCAATATTCATACTATTCAACTTTAGGTAATTTATAGTTAATAGGTAGGTATACCTACTCCTTGAAATTTAGGCTCAATAGCCTACACCATAATAATCTACCTTTCTCTGAAAATAGTAACTCATTCTGATGATAGTAATGCTTTTCTCTAAAAATAGTAGCGAAAGCAATAACCACAACATTTATTAGATGAGAAGACTCTTTGAGACTTGTAAACCGCATTACCGAGTTTCAAGAGAGTACATAGATGAATAATAGTCCGCGGGAGAGCCACGCTTCGGCATGAATGTCCTGGCTCGACCGGAGTGATACCGAAACCACAGAAAACCGGTGTGAAATAGCGCTTGCTCTATGTTTCACCGAGTGAGTGAGGATACCGGAGGCCCATACCCCAACTCCTCCCCACATCCCTTTCCCCATCCCCCAAAGGTCGACAACGCACTTGTAACCCCTCTGGTGTTGCGGGTGTCCATGGACGGCGGTAATCGCTTACCATCAGGTATATGACTGCTCGTTGGCCCCCATTACCATAAAAAGAAAAAAATAAACAAATGGGTAGCCTCTTTGCCAAACGCAATCTCTTCTAGGCAACCTTAGGGTGGATCAAAATGTTCGGATAGACAGTAGGTAGTAGTTGATCCAGCACTAAGTTTTGAAGAATTTCCCAAGCAAGGTTATAATATGTAATTATATCCTTGCGTCTATATTGTATATAATACACAAATATATGTAGCATATACTTAAACACATTTTATTGTAAGTAAATATATCTGCATCCCAAATACGTCTAATGTTATTTTTTGTCTTAACAGTATTTTTGTTTACTTCTACTTGATACTAGATGGCGCTGTCTTATTCCACTGGCGTCAATTATTTCAAAGTAGTCCATTGTTACGAACTCTGGTAATCTTCTCAACGTAACATATTCAACATGCTCTTATAAGGGTATCTGTTTATTTCATTCTCAGTTTTAAATAGTTTCTATTGGTGAAAGTACTAATAAACAAGTAGGTAAAATTATAAAAATACGACAAGTTGTTCAGGCTCAGGGGCGTGCCAAATAAATATACATACATGCATACATAGATACACTCGAAAAACATAACCGTACTTATTTTATGGACTACACGGACAAACAAGCAGATGTATCGCCTGATGGTAAGTGATTACTGCCGCCCATGGACACACGCAATACCAGAGGCGTCACAAGTGCGTTGCCCGCCTTTGAGGGATGGGGAGGAGGCCGGGGGGGAGGAGTTGGGGTATGGGCCTCCGGTATCCTCACTCACTCGGTGAAATACTGCGCAAGCGCAATTTCACTCCGGTTTTCTGTGAGGCCGTGGTATCACTCCGGTCAAGCCAGCCCATTCATGCCAAAGCGTGGCTCTCCCACGGAATCCTTCTTTCGCGATCGGGTAAAAATGATAAAAGAACCGCTAAAATAGTAATCAATGCACTAATGGTTAAGTGATTAACGGAAAGAAATCTCTATCCATTGCCGGATAATCTATACAAATAAATAAAATTGGAGTGTCTGTTTGTAATATTAAAATAACCGCTTTTTACTAAATGCATATGTATGGATACACGGTACATCTACCAAAAAATGTTGTTAAAAAATGTCTGTCTGTCTGTTTGTTCCGGGTAATCTCTGGAACGGCTGGACGGATTTTGACGGGACTTTTACTGGCACGTAACTTAGGCTACTTTTTTTTGACTAAGTTTGTTCCGCGGCGTTACTCGCGATACAACAATGACCGCGGGTAACACCGCGGGGTTCATCTAGTTCATCTATAGAAATAAATTAAATTGGCACTGTACTGTTTGTAATATTCAAATAACCGCTTTTTACTTAATGCATATGTATATATGTATATACACGGTAGATATACCAAAAATGTAGTTAAAAATTTTTTGTCTGTCTGTCTGTTTGTTCCGAGTAATCTCTGGAACAACTACACCGATTTTGACGGGACTTTCACTGACAGGTAGTTGATGATACAGGGAGTAACTTAGGCTACTTTTATTAAAACTAGCTTCGCCCCTAGGCTTCACCCGCGGTACGACAATAAGCGCGGGTAACACCGCGGGGTTCAGCTAGTTCGTAAATAAAACTTGACAATCCTTGAAAAATCATACATTGTGTTGAAATTTATCTATACTTGGCGAATGTATGTATGAGTATGCAAAGTAGGAACAATTTTGTTTATCTGTTTGTGAATGAATTGAGAGCACCCTACAGGCCCGTGTTTTCTTAGCATTACCGCGAGACGCCTCGGCGCATTTAAATCTTTCTCTACGTATGCTAGGGCTGTCAAAACTTTATATTAATTTGTGACCATCATAAAACACTTAATTTACTATAAGTATGTGACACTTATTATATTTACAACTCCTCCAGTTTCGAAATTAGTTCCAATACTTCCCCCAAGTTCTCCAAGGTATAACTTTATCAAGAATAGTCTTTCAAAGCAATATATGGCATAGTATTTTACCATCATGTTCATATTTTGAAAGTATTTTAAGATAAACTGTTTTATATTTCAGACGAAATCCTAAACAGTATAAGTATTTAAAGATTGTGCAGAAAATCGTTATGTGTTTATTTCTTTAACGAAATGTACATAAGGTTCATATTTGAGTGAAGCATGATATTCAATATCAGTGTTTTTTTTTCGCAGCCACTAAGTTAACTATTTCTCTAGTATTAATATAAACCTAATACCTAAACAATCAATCACCTTTATAAGATTACTAGCTGTCCCGGCAAACGTCGTTTTGCCATAGCTACTAATAAATTAAAAAAACATTGTCCAGCGGACAAAATTGTGAATCTAAACCATTCCCAGATCCCCTTGAACACACACAAAAAAATTCATCTAAATCGGTCCAGTCGTTTGAGAGTAGTTCAGTGACATACACACTCACAGAAGAATTATATATATAAAGATATTCGAGGGTTTATTTTATAATAAAGCATTGATTACAAAAAACTGATAATAAAATTCATAAGTATTTCTATCACCAAAAAATTATAAAATATTTAAGTGCCAACCCTAAACAAATCCAGCACTTATTCCGCGTCGCCTCTCACAATACACTGTATGTTATAATTTTTGTCTACCCTCAAATATATCAGAACAAAAGGGCCTAATGAATGTATTGCCAAATTCGCGAAACCATTATTAAGCATTGTTGCCGAGTCTCGCAGGGTGGGGTTGGTTTTGTTTACTGCTGCTACTTTCAAAATATACTTTTAGTCTAGATTTAGCACTAAGGATTTTCGCTCGAGTGATAAAAGATGAACGCAAGCTTAAATACTTTCCTAAACCTACATAATGGACTTAGAAAGAAACGAGGGTTAACTAATTCTAACCCTTATAAGTTCTGTTGAAATAATCAGTTCACTGAAGTTTATTATAATTAACTCGCTGACCCACGCAACCTCGTTTACGTCTCCTATTGCACGTAGCGTAATGTAAAACGAAAATTGTTAGTTTAAAGGTAATGCGTGGCGATTTTATTGGTAATTTAATTAGTAGTCATTTGTATCAGTATCTCGACTATGGTTTGTCATGCTCACTAAAATGTCATTGCTTGCGGTGTCGTCGTGGAGCGGGTCGTTTCTTTCCCTCTGATATGGCGAAGGAAATGATGGCTGGTCCATGCGTCATACTCGTGAACGGGTGCTGCTTGGGGTGATTGGTCGGCCTAGTCAGCGATGCTTTAGACATACTATTATTTTGGTTCGTTCAACTGCAACTGTAGCCTTTTAATCTAGTCACGAATTATTTTCAACAGCAGATTTTGCAACTTATTGTAAGTAGATGTGCACCTTGAATGATTTCTATGTTTAATAGACTAAAACCTTTAACGTTATCAATGAGTGATTTTTTTTTGTTTGTGCGTTAGATTTTGGAACATTTTGATAAAAGGAAATTCAGGTGGCAACAGCTTGCATACTGTTTACCTTACATGTAATACTAACACTATTGTACCTGAAAATCTGACTTTGAAACGAATGGCCATGAGTTTCTTTGCCAGTATTCTTCTCATGAGGCTGTACGCATTTTGGAAACTGGAAGTTATGGATCGACACAGGTAATACACGCTATGATTTTTAACTGCAGCTTCAATTTAACGTTCATAAATGTCACTTAGTGTCTGAATTGAACAAATGATTTTGAATTGAATTGAATTGAATTAAATATTCCAAATTTCATTCATAATTTCATAAATCTTTAGAATAACCTTCAAGTCATACTCAGAACAGACAATTCTTCAGACAATTTGAAACAGTGTCTGTAGAAAACAAAAGAAATTGAGTATGAGTGTGTTATCATTAACAACCACCCTCGACGGGGAGTTGGGAGAATCTCCTTTCTTTCCACAAATTCTATACAAAAGTTTGAGTAAGAGTAATACACGTCTTGTTGTCTTAAATGTAGTGGGACCATGTTAACTAAAAATTTGAGGATAGATTAGTTCAAAATTATATTTAGGAATATCAACACGAAATGTCATACTGACCCGTGATATAGTGATCGATACTAGAGCCTATAATAATCATACGCAAATATAATACAATGAACAACAAAACAGCATTTTATATAAGTTTAAAAATAAACAGTTATTTTTAACTGTATAGAGTTTAAGATTTTTTGTGTTTACTTATTCTATAAAATGAAGAATAATGTAATGATAGTATTATAGTTATTTTATTTTATCGTGTGAATATGCCAGTCGAGTTTATCAATAACTCTCAGGAGACCACGATTGAGTTTTTTTCTGTACTGAGTATTAAAAAATAATGGACATCATTAAAGTATCCTCAACTTCATATTATTTATTTCCTCACTTATTATTTATTGGTATTATTCTTCAATATTGAAACCAAACGGGAAGTATATAAATAAAAAGAACCTGCCATTGTGGTTGTAAAGTGAAATTTTGTCGATAAAATCGCTTTTTTACATAATCACAACAAAATATTCAGTGGAAAAGTTTTTCTTTTGCTATCTTAGTTTAAATCACATACACAACACATGTCATGGTCACCGTACTCTCAAGTATGAAGCCAATTGTTCTCAAGATTGGTTTAAGCCTCGTGTGATCTTAATTAATGAATACGAACGAATGACTAAGCTGATTCTGTTAATTTATTTATTAAGTAAGGGCGCCATACAATGTGTTGCTTGTGTGGTGAATTCATTTGGAATTGAATCTGATTTTCTCTTAAATATGTTGGAAGGTACGGAAATATTTCTCGGGTAAACTGATTTTGCAGAAAGGGTTAATGGAGAAGATCTCTCTTTAATAAGAGCAAGTGTAAATATTTATACAAAACTGTACTAAAAAAATTATAGTTCGACTATTCCCGCCCACACACTCACCGCTGTAACTCCTGTACACCAGGATCAACAGCAGTGACCTATGAACATCCCAGTTATGACACTCGGGAGGTCCCAGAAAAAACTAAACTGTCTTGGAACTCGCAACGAAATTAATCAGAAGAAAAACTGGACGAGTTGGAAATATAATATGTCTGATTCCCTACTTAGCAAAACGGCAAACAAAATGAAGTCAAAATAGGTAGACACCTTTTCAAAGCGGGACGCACCACGAATAAAATATTATGGGTGCTAAAAGCAGAATCGCCTAAACGCATGGAAATTCACCGCAGTTGACACAAGATCCCTATAGTATACCGCCTCAGATGTCATTTGTAAGCTATTTAGCATTGTGTTACGTTCATTGTACCAAATATTACATTGGATGTGATGAAACGACTGTTCACAGCTAGAATCAGGTGTTGAGCATTGACACAATGGTGAATCGACTTATTAAAATAAGTGAAGTTTGCTCTTAAGATTAGCGTGGCATGTAAGAAATTGACTGACACAGTGATCTACCTGCATTAAAAAATATAGACCTTTCTTTCCTTTTCTTGATTCTTGAACTTTTGGATCATCATCGGTCTATCGCAGTTCACTGCTGATTTATTTTGTTTACAATTGCGTTTGGTTTCGAACAAGGCCTCTCCTTTGTTACATGCCTCAAAACTTTGAGATGTTTTTTACAAATATAATGCTGTCTATGCAAATGTTTATTAGAAATGTATAATTATTTTTACCATGGAAAAGTTTTTGTAAATTGGTTGACTAATCAGAGTGACACCTAGTGGTACGCACCGTTCTATGAGGTCGTCTTTAGAGAAAAACAGTGGTAAGAAATTTTTTTGTTGCCTCGCACCGAGTGAAATAGACGAACACATGGGCAGTTTTGACTAGAGGCTTAGGCTGTAGCCAAGCCGTTTTATGTAGGTTCGTAAATCCCCCGAACACAGAAATGTGTAATCCTAATGAGGGAGTTGTCTTTAAAAAAACAGGTTTGGTGTAAAAAAAATTAAAAGAAAAATAAAACATTTCTAACGAGTTTTATGAGGAGACAGTCCTCATATAACTCTTTAGAATACATTCACTTATCTGCACAGACACTGAGTATCATCCCACACTTATAATATTTCTACCAATACCTACAATATAAACTCTTAGTACTAATCTACATACATTTCTAATATCAGAATTCCTGCCATTACCGAACAATATAGTCCAACAAAATCAAATTGCCTTATAAATATACCCACGTTTGAATGTTATCATGACTTTGCAAATTGGCCACGTAAGGCCAAGTGAAATGGTATGATAAAAGCTCTATTGAACATTAATGCTTTCTAGTTAACATATGAATATTTCAAATGTACCCGATGCACCGATAATGTGAACGAATATTTGTTTTTTGGACCATCAGCAAAAAAGTCACTCCGAACTACTTTCTTAATTTAAGTATAAACTTCTCCCGTAGTAAGTAAATTTTGCTTACCTAGGAGTTTTAAGTTAGAAATTCCTAAAGGTTATTTTTATTAGAAAAATAAAATATTTATATAATTAAACATAATACATTAAATTATTATATTACAACATTGATCATGAACTGTCATGGCCAATAAATATTTCTATGTTCAAAAAGTGGAAAATTTTGGAACCTTTATTGTTTTGGAGAAAGAAAATTAAAACAATAATAAAATGCTACTTTTTTTGCTGTCGCTCCCATTCGCAGACTGCATGTCTCCAAACGATAAGCGGTGCACACATAATACCGTCTTAGATCTCGAGTGCAGTCGGTGAACCTCCCTGTTGAAAGGTCACGTCGCCTAGCGGTTCCGGTGGAAGAAATGCTAATGAATTGGAAATTAAATTTTAGCATATAATTTTTGTTTTCTCTTTAAGAAGTTCTGTGGAGTATGGAATTTATTAAAAATATATTTTTAATGATTGTAGGGTTTCGATTATAAAAAACAATACTTACGTTCGTATATACGTTATATTTATTTGTGTCAAGTACCTTCTGTCTAGAGTGATGTTATTCTTTGTAGTTTGCATCCTTAGTTGTAAACCTCCTTTTACGAAGAGGCCTATGTACAAGCAGGGGACTGTTAAAAGCTATTGATGATAGGAGGGATAAAGAAACAGGTTATACGATAACTCACTGTTACAAACGCAAAGATGTCATAAATGTGTTCAAAAACGCAATAATGGGCCTGTAACGCAATAATTCTTTTTTTGTTTTTTCTTTTTATTTTACGCACTCCGCCTTTATACAAACATTAACTGTGCAAAAATTCTAGTCCTTAGTTAGTACAGTACAGTACAGCAGTTCGTAAAAAGGGGTACAAAGTTTTTACTTCACAAGGACTAGCCAAGCCGTAATGCACTTATGATTCAAGTTCCCTTATGCACTGTCACTTAAAACTGAAAGTATAATAAATCTCAACCCATATTACAAGATGATTTGTACTGAACTTGCTTAAGCACAGCCTTATAACACATTATAAAAACATTTTATTCTAATACTGAAAACTGGAATACCCAATACTGAACTGAACAGATCTAATGAGATAGACAGCACAAAATCACATATCCTGCGGGATTCTCCCTTCCAGTACTGAGTCTTCTTATATGTGACGACACGAGTGCGACACGTTATGAATACATTATTTTACGAAAAATCTAAACAAGTAAATAAAACTATTACTGACAGATAGCTGTTGATATAAGGCGTAACTTAGGCCACTTTTTTTAGACTAGCTTCACACCGCGGTGTTCCCCGCGGTTGTTGCGATAGCGCAGGTAACACTGCGTGCGAAGCCAGTCTAAAAAAGTAGCCTAAGTTACTTCTTATATCATTAGCTACCTATCAGTGATGATCCCGTCAAAATCGGTTCAGCCGAATACATTACTACCTGGAAGTTAAATGTTTCATTTTCCTTCGTCGTGATTGCCTCACCTATTTACTTTCTTTTTAATTTTGCATAGTTGAAAACCTCTTGTGTTTTAATTTACAAATCTCATACAAAATTTTTAAATGAAAACTATGTTAATATAAGATTCGGCTAGTACCTATCAGAGACGGCAATTTGAGTTTTTGACATACGTTGGTGTATATATATATTAAAAAATGGATTGTTTTGTTGTTTTAGGCCTCCGGTATTTCATACCGGTTTCAGATTTCAATCTGATTTTTCTGTAATAAAATTCCAGTTTTGAACCGTATGCTCAAAGAACAAATCAATCATTATTTTGGTCGTCTCTAACAGAAATATCTAATCGTCGCATTTAAAAAGCGCAGACTTCCTTGCGTCATTTCATACCATTACGTTTAATTTCTCATAGCGTATGTCTCAGTGAATTTTTATCTGAAGACTTTATTAGATTTTGTTCAGTCTACGAATTTATTCATCGTCTGCGGTCTATGGGTTTGTGTTATATTGATTTAGAGGTAATCGAGGGTCTTATGTATGCATGTACTTGAATTAGTGTTATAAAATAAATAAATAAATAAATATTTCGGACATCTAAACACACAACGCCATCTAGTCCCAAGATAAGCAGAGCTTGTGTTATGGGGTACTAGACATCTGATACAAATACATATATACTTTTTTTTTTGTAAATACATACATATTATAGATAAAACACACCCAAAATGTAAATTTATAGATGGACTTTTTCCTCAGACTCATAATATGTGCTAATAATTTTGGGGTTCAGTAATTTAAACACAGGTCTATGGTACTTTAGAAACCATCTCTGTCCATCTGTTCGTCTACAGAGACTTTTTAGAAAATGCAGAACGACTGATAACTCTCAAATCCGAGTTGATTTTTTTCTCATCTATCCTATAAAATAGTATAGTCAATTCTTGAGTAAGATCCAAAAACTAGGAAAATTATTGTTTAATGCGGTCGTTCTTTCGTTTAATTAAAATGTTTTGTTAGATTTAAGTGACCTTTCAAACCAGCTAAACTTTCAAGAAATGTAAAAAAAAGGTGCGTGGTATGTGACTGACACATAAGAAAATATGACAGTCTAGACAGTGACGTTAGTTCAAGACGCTAACTTAAAAAAAAAACTCATGTTGACAATTTTCATATTAAATATAACTTTATCTCCTGTAAATATTACTTTCCAGGTACGATCCACAAGACTTGTGATAAGATACACACTCAAGTTTTTCTTCTATTTTTGAGTTCCACCTCCTTTCCTTGTTGGTATCATCTTCCTAATAAATACACACAAAGATAATTTACTTATTTTTTAATCTCAATTATCATGTAGTAAAATAATAATAATAAACCAATCTCGAAATGCACAATTAAGTTAATGCCATCATGTGGCACAATTATGAGCTTAAACAATGATTATGTCTCAACACTCGCAAGTAGTAGGCATCTATCTACATGTCCTCACGATTTCTATTACATGATAAATTGCCTTTTATTCAAGAACCTTAATCTCAACAGTATAAGGGCTCTTTTTAAATAAACATTGTACAAAAGATTAAAATGTGTGTGCCAACCTCATTCGTACGAAATTGTTGTCGACAGTTGCGGTTTTTGTCGCAGACTTATTCTGAATGGTTTTTATTTAAGTTTATTGTCTCTGATATATGTAGGATAAACATGCTATTTAGCATTCGAAGTATTTGTAACCTTACCTACACGATCAGAAGTGACAAATTATTTTGAGTGATTAGATTCGATACTAACTCTAGATTTCACATCCAATCTTTTACAGATAGATTCCTTTAATTTTAAAAAAACCTCATGATAGTTAAACAAATACCTCCATAGTAGACTCTATTCTAAAATAATTTTGAAAAGAGAAAAGTTTGTATAAAAAGTGTAATTGGCGTGCTTGTTTTGGTTTTTTTACTTTTAAAGTAAGTCATCAAGTTCACATTGAACTAACCATATGATTTACATTTCTACCTTGATTATAGAGACTAAATTTTATTAATTCTATTTTTTTTTTCTTTTATGATGTAGGAGGGCAAACGAGCAGACATTTCACCTGATGGTAAGTGATTACCGCCGCCCATAGACACCTGCAACACCAGATGCGTCACAAGTGAGTTGCCGACCTTTGGGGGATGGGGAACCTCACTCACTGGGTGAAACACAGCGCAGGCGCTATTTCGCACCGGTTGTATGTGAGGCCGTGGTATCACTATGAAATACCATGTTCATTTTTGTGACGTTTGTTAATCTCGTTTATCCAGGGATTGGTTAAACGTAACCGTAAAACTTTTGGGACTGGAATATGATGAAATCCTTGAGTAGGAACAAGGATTTTAAAGACCTGAAATCTGATTTTAAACTTTATCATAGATTGATATAAAATGTATTATAGAACTTGTAAGAAAACAACCAGGTATTAGAAGCAAGGTAATTATATTTTTCAAGTAATATTTGAAATGAGATATTGACAAATAGAGAGACAGCATTCGGTGATAGGTTACAACTGTATTTCAAGAGTCACAAAATCCTTCCTAAGAAGTGTAAGTACCTACACATTTTTGAGACCACATGTTAAAAACTAAGTAATTGAATTCAACTAAAAATTATGTTCGAAATTAAAATAAATTTCATTAAAAATATTTTTATAAACAAGCTTTTATTGGAATGCACTCATAAAGTACTCGCCGACGACGTAAACAAATCAAACGAGTCCATACTTGATGGTGTTGCGATGTTTCTTTACAGAGTTCCTACATGCATATTACATACATACATACATCCTACATACATACACGTTCCAGCTCCAGCATGAAATCACCTCCTTGTCATCATAATATTGCATTGTCACGCTGTATACATGTGCTTGCAAAATTTCAGCAAAATCGGATGAAGTTATCAGCTTCAAAATTGAGTTGCAAGATTTCACCCAAACATACATACATACATTACAACTTAAAAAAAGCTTGAAATTAATGGTATAGTTTGACCAGTTGAAAGATGAAAGACTAGACCAGATTAAAAAGTGATTGCAAAATTATATAGTAATAGCTGAAAGAAAGGTTTTTAGAATAAACCATAAGTTAACAATCGAACAGCAAACAAGCCAAAGGTTAGTGGATTATGGCTTGACTCGCTGTGACATGAGCATGACCGTGTAAGTCCATTATATTGTCTCCAGAAGCGATTGTGCTTGCTTAAGTATCATGAAAGTAGGTGCAGACGACGTGGTTTTCATCATTAAAGACTACAACTTAAGACTTCAAAACAGTGAAATGCGTTTAGAACAATATATACATTTTACTTATATTTTCTAATTATACCAGCACATTGGAATGAATGATTTACATGCATGTGTTACCTTAGCTTTTATACGAAAGACTCCACGACAAAGATCAATTTATTCTGGGTTAAATTATATTACCAATATAAGTCATAGAACTTATTTCACATTTTATTTGGGCATATTAATGACCAAAGTCATAGTAGTAATCTTAATTATATTATAAAAAGTAATTATCATAATATCACCGTGGGAGAGCCACGCTTCGGCATGAATGGGCCGGCTCGACCGGAGTGATACCACGGCCTCACAGAAAACCGGTGTGAAATAGTGTTTGCGCTGTGTTTCACCGAGTGAGTGAGGATACTGAAAGCCCATAACCCAAACCCCTCTCCCCCTATCTCCCCTCCCTATCTCCCAAAGGCCGGCAACGCACTTGTGTCGCCTCTGGTGTTTGCAGGTGTCCATGGGCGACGTTAATCGCTTACCATCAGGCGATACGTCTGCACATTTGCCAACCTACTGCAATAATAAAAAAAAAAAACAACGCATATGCTTGTAAACTTTCTTTAAAGATGAAGATCTGTAAACTTATTGAGACAACTCAAAGGGTAAGTTCTAGCACTTATTAATAGAGTCCCTAATAGACTGTCTGCCAAATAAACTACAGATTTCGGTTTCACAAGTCTTGGCTACATCTAAATGTATGTTGACATGTAAAAAAATTATGTAAAAATAAGATATTGTATATGTAGATATACAATATCTTATTTTTACATACATTTTTATTATAAGTATTATAGAGAAATAAAATTGTAGTGTCTGTTTGTAATATTAAATAACCGCTTTTTACTAAATGCATATGTATGTATATGTACATATACCAAAAATGTTTTTTTTTTTAATTTTGTCTGTCCGTCTATCTGTCTGTCTGTTTGTTCCGGCTAATCCTTGGAACGACTGCACCGATTTCTATGGGACTTTCACTGATAGGTAGCCGATGATATAAGAAGTAATTTTTTTAGATATATTAATGAATACCTGAAACTTCATCACGCACTGGTAAAACTCGCCTTAAACAATCTTAAGAAAACCTATATTCAGAATGTAATTTTACAGATTTTAGTCAATTTTCTTTCTTTTCAAATATAAAGGAATGTTTTCTTTGAGCGAAATTTTCTACCTACAGTATTAAGAGTACTTTTCCTTCAGGTGGCATTACAAAACCCCATCCTGTTTAGTCACTTACTATTTGGCAACTGTCAAACAAAGACTTACAGTACCAGCGTAGTTATCGTCTGGTGTTCATATTTCCAGAGATTTTATAACTCATTACCTCCTGTTGTGTTAACTTTCTGTGTGCATCACAATTGTGGTCGTATTAACATGGCGACGTAAATTATAGACGGGACGTTGTGTTTTCTTCACAGTTGTGGTGTAGACGTGTAAGTATTGGCAGATGTAATTACTGAAATAGGATGGTGGGTGAATGAGAATAAAACGATGTCTCTTAGCGTGAGGTAAGTTTTAAATTACTTTACTAGTTTTGAAATTACATTTCATTGCTTCTTTTTTGACGGACAAATGACATTATTGTGACATGTGTTGCTGTTGTTATTTGTATATTGACAACTCTGTGCAAGTTGGATCGTTTTTTGTTTTTTTTTGAATGACGGTCTCCATTTCATCTCATCTATATTTCATATAT
The DNA here is from genome assembly GCA_905220595.1 of Spilosoma lubricipeda. Classification (NCBI taxonomy): domain Eukaryota; kingdom Metazoa; phylum Arthropoda; class Insecta; order Lepidoptera; family Erebidae; genus Spilosoma; species Spilosoma lubricipeda. Next base: position 5,035,615 of record HG992287.1, on the reverse strand, counting down.
TTTTTAACATAATCTTAACACGACGAAGACTTGAAGACTTATGATTTGAAGACTATAATACTTGACAATGGTAGAAATAGCTGGACGGAGAGATCCGGCTGGTTGCCATCATCAAAGAAGAAAAACTCTGTGCTAATTAAAAGTACTTTTAAGCCTGATTGACTGATTCATCATCGAGGTACCTAAATCGTTGAAACTACCAAGTTGTAATTATGGTATCTTATGCTTCTTTCGTTGTAAGTACACACCAAAAAGGATTATAGAAAAATTGCGCCTCTAAGGGTATGGGTAGGGTAAATAAAGAATGCCCCGCCCACCCTATAGATATAGTTCATCATGTTCAAAGTTAAAAGCGCAAAATAAATTGTACAAAGGCTGTTTTGCAATCTATGGCACTTTTTACAGATTTTGTTATATATACTCAATAGTTTAACAACCAAATAAATGTTGGTGTTAACATTTTATAAAGAACTAGCTGACCCACGCAACGTCGTTTGCGCCTTATATTGCCCGTAGCGTGAAAATTTTCCCCCATTTTTGAAACATTCTTCATTGTTGCTCCGCTCCTATTAGTAGTAGCGTGATGATATATACCCTATAGCCTTCCTCGATAAATGGACTATCCAACACCGAAATAATTTTTCAAATCGGACCAGCGGTTCTTCAGATTAGCGTGTTTAAACAAACAAACAAACAAACAAACTTTTCAGCTTTAAATATTAGTATAGATAGTTTTGGTATAGAGATTTGTTTAAAAAAAAGGGATTTTAGTGATTTTACCTACGTCACGTTCCTAATGACACAGAAAGCAAAGCTAACGTAGATGACAAAATACCAAAAGATATTATTTACCAATCTTACACACGTATCTATCATTAAGTTTTTTCTCGTATAAAATTATCCCTATAAAGATAAAGCGAACATTAATGACATTTGCACCTATCTCGGTGATCTCAATGCCACACATCAAAATCGCATTTTCAAAATTCCATGTGAATTTTTAAAACAATGAATATTTTGTGACTGTATTAAAATACACTTACCGAATAAATCGGTCATGAGAGGGCAAGCTTGCGTGTGAATATGCTCCATTATAACTGGCTTTTGATCACGTTTGATGTTAGATCGCATCTTAAGTAAGTTTAGGTACATATATATATTTTTAGTCAAAGAAATTCTTTAGGATAATAAATATTGTGGGACGCGATGAGAAGAATGTGGTGAGGAAAATGTTAGGTATGGGAGTTCAAGGTTACCAGAGTTCAGAGTTCAAGGTTACTGTTTTAGAGAGGACATGGTAGGAAGGAAGTAAACAGTGAAATGACGAATAATAGAGTTGAATGGAAAAATCAAACATAGGTACTGCGCCTATCTAGCATAAATAATTTTCGTTCGCACAGTTGCTTACAATGAACTTCGTAACTATATAAACGCTTTCCACGTTTTTTTAATGTGTATTTTGCTGGTGTGCCTCAGATAGGATGGTTAACATCACGCTTAGAGCAATAGGGCTGAGCGTGAGTTTCATATAAACTGAGATAAAGGTAGGCAGATGATAATAAATATCCTGTGAGAGTCACGCAGGAGAGCCACGTTTCATGGTGTATGAGCCGGATCAACAAATTATATAAATAGAACCTAAAACAAATAAAACTGAACAAAGAAATGTAACACGTTTTCTACAAGTCAACATTTAACATACAACGCCATCTAGTTCAAACTAAGTAGAACATGCGTTATGGGTACTAGATAACTAACTAAATCTATACTACGAGTATTATTTAAAGAGGTAAAGTTTGTGCGTTTGGGAGTCTATGACGTTGTGACGTTGTAGGGGGTAATCTTTGGATCTATTGAACCGATTTTGAAAATTCTTTTACCAATAGAAGGCTACGTCATTTGTGAGTGTCATAGACTATATAATAACCCGAAAAGTTGAAAGATTTTTCGTGCTAGCTGAATTTGCAAAGTAAGTCTGAGAAAAAAATGTTTACCGCCCAACGAAGTGGGCACGGGTCACCTAGTCTTTACATAGTCGACGCTCGTCTATATTGAATACTATTCTCCCCACACATCAATATAGGTCATGATTAGTGTACGAGGGCAACTGCAAATCCACGTCCATACTAATATTATAAATTCGAACCTAGCTTTGTCTGTCGATCTGTTACGGTACGAATTTCAGTATAACGATAGATTGGACTTTATGCTTTCCTTAAATACCGTATCTTTTGATTGCGTCGCCTTAGTAGTTTACCACAGAATTACAGACCTGAGTATTTAATATTAATTTTAACTTGAGACCGCCACACGTTCCTGGGAAAAAGAGTTTTAACAGACAAATAAACACACAGGGCATATAGGGGTCTGGCGGTCAAGACGCAGTATTCCCATGGCCTCGCAGATGTTAACCAACATTTTCGTTGCTTTTCTCCGAGTTATTCAGATTATGAACTGGAATACTGGAATCCTCATCAACCGCCACTATGTTTGAAAAGTTTAATATTACTATACAAATAAATAAAATTGGAGTGTCTGTTCGTAATACTAAAATAACCGCTTTTTACTAAATACATAATGTATATATACACGGTACATAATTATGACAAAAAGGTATTTTAAAAGAAATTTGCCTTTCTGTCTGTCTGTTTGTTTCGAGTATTCTCTGGAATGGCTGGACCGATTTTGACGGGACTTTCACTGGCAGCCAGATGATAATCCAGGGAGTAACTTGGCTACTTTTTCTAGACTAACTTTGTCCCGCAGCGTTACACGCGGTACGACGACAACCGCCGGTAACACCGCGAGGTTCAGCTAGTCTATTATATGTTGTGTATCATCGTCAGATAAGTTAATTTATCAGCGTTGATATTAATCATTTTCAAATTTCAATGTTTGCTCAATAAGTTTTCTGGTATTTCAATTCTAAAAATAATGTTCACAGCACCACCTAGTTACATGTGTAAGAACTTAAACAAGCGAGCGCAGTAGGGAACTTGGAGATCAACACATTGAATCTAGTTCATCTACGTAGCGATAGATGTCACTATTAAATAAAACTTAAGTATACCATAGAATGATGTTATAACTAAAAATGGAAGAATATAAATAAAAAGATAATAACCTCATTTTACACATAATTACATTACTGTGTCAAATTCAGGAATAAATTGCTATTTTTTTGTCCTTTTTAGTAAGGTCTACATATAACCTGGATATTATCTTTTTAAAATTATGGCTTCTTGACTTGAATTATATGGTCACGATACACTCTCCTAAACTGCATCATAAGCAAAAACTACAGGAACATTTCTTAAGTGTATGGACCGATAAATTAGATTACAGATTCATTCCAAATAAACACGGATGTTAGAACTGTAATGCTTCTGCAACGTTGGACTTATGTGAAAATCTATTGCTCTAATCATGAAAAAGAAATGAAAGCAGTAATTCAAAACTGGTTGCCCAAAGAAGAAAAAAAAAGACCCCGGAGGTAGAGCAAATTGTGGTTGAGTAAATCTTTCATGAAAATGCATGAAAGAAAAATTTACCAGTATCACAGACGAGTTTATAATATTTTGTATCGCATTTGTATTTCCCTGTGTTCACATATTGATATAACAACACGACACGCTATTATCCGGTAGCCTGATAACAATTCAATCGATGAACAAAATTATTTCCCCCGCCTTGTTGCAAGCCTCATTTGTGAGCTATCAATCATCTTCTAGATAAAAAAGCTTTCATGCCAATGGACTACCTAAAACCACTGTTATCTGAAGTGTTTTTATCGACTCTCCTCATTCAGTGCATGGATATTGGAGATTGCTGTGTATTGATAGGTAGAAAATGTTCGTTCAAGATATTTTTTCTTTGGTGTCTCTTTCCTAAATTTTAGTGCTTCGGCTGACTCCATGTTTGAAATTTGAGAAAAATTGTGAAAGTTTTTCTGTTGCCCTGTGTGTGATAGTGTGCGTATGATATTCATCAGTCCTTTTTGTACCAGATGTTTTGATTTTGTGATGTTTATGTGTAAATATTATTACTTTTGTGGTCTGTTCTTTAATTTGCTTATTATTTTGAAGTGTATTATTTCTATTTTAACATTATTTGTTTTTTGTTTCAGTGAACATTATTAACCTTTAACATTCTGTGTTACTTTTTGTCTATCATTTTGCAGTGCGTCGTAAGTTATTTGATGTTGTTTACTATGTTGTTTTTATCAATATTATTTTGCCTTACAGCAGCAAGCTGTTAAGTATTAAGTTCTGCTAACCAAAGTCATGAAGTGATTATTTGTGTGGTCATGGATTACACAGCCCAAAATGGAACACAAGTAATAACTGCTAGAACCGAGACGTTGAATGATTTTGATGATGTGAGTACCCTTATTGAATATTTTGTACTAGCAAACTAGGAATTTACACTGTGTGAGCACCGGCCAGCTAATTGCAAAATTGTGGTCCCACAGAATAGCAATCTTTTTGTTGATTTGTGAGTGACGTTGACCGTGATCATAACTCAAAACTAAGTTGACTGCATATTGTTTAATCAAACAAACTTAATTATACATTTCTCGTCGTGTTAAAACTTGTTTATTAATATATATTTTTTACAGTGGGACTTATCAGAGCATAAATTTCCGAACACACTATGGCATGTAAGATCAACCACAGAAATGGCCATCAAATCTACGCTTATGGTCGCCATAGCAGTTATGGGAATATTTCTGAACTCCATAATACTGATAATCTTATTTAAGAATAAATGGCTTCGATCTCCAAGTAACTATTTGATAGGCAACTTGGCTTTCACTGATTTGTTGATGCTAGTTCTGTCGCCTTGGTTCATGCTCATTAGAGATTTCTACCAAAAGTTCATCCTGCAGAACTTTGGGTGTCGATTTGAAGGATTTATGCAAGGTATGTAAAATTTTATTTTAAGGATTCTTTATACTTTCAAATTTGATTTAAAATAATGGTAATAACGTTTTCGTTGGTGTTAAATAAGAATAATAAGTTGAAACAAAAACTATTTAAAACGTATTTACCAAACTTTTGACATCTTAGAACGAAGTAGTATGAATTAGTAATGGTATATTATCCTACTTTTTCTACACACATCACGCGTTGACGCAACCATAATAAAAAACGACGTTGAAAATGTATAATATAAGTCTGTAAAAAGCCGCAGTCACACGTTACTTTAACGTATCATAACACTTTAACAACGCGTCAATACGGCTTTTTAAACTTGTTTCATACTTTACTGCGTCTTTTTTTATCGTAGTTGGGTTTTAGTATTTTCCTTTTTTATTTAAAATGTTTTGGTGCCATTATTATATTAATTTAATTGCAAAGTATATTTCAATGTGATAGAATTATAGGAATTTTTTACCCGACTACGGCAAAGTCAAAGGGGGGTTATGATGAATAAATACAGTTAAAGTCACGAGCAAAAGCTAGTAATATATTTATATTTCTGAAATGTACAACTTACGCCTTTTCCAATGACACCAAACACGGCACATTTATCTTATTTTTTTAACACTGTAGTTTATGACCGCTAAAGGGCCCGATATCAAATTCAGTCACTAACGTCAAATAGCCTATAACCTGCGGACGATCAGAACGCTTCTAACGATACCCCATTTGTCCAGTTCTAATAAGTATTTGAGGAGTTATGAAAAAACAGATCAACCATCATAATTCCCCTTTGGCTTTGCCGTAGACGGGTAAAAATCACGCAAACATGGAACTGTTTCAGCATAAATGTTACCATTTAAAAACTATTCCTAATTACTCTGACTGTCTCTCATACATACGAGGTCACCTAGATGATTTAATAAGTACTGATTCAGATGCAGAAATCAGCACTGTCAATGTCTAATTTTAGCTAATTAGGTGAATGATGTTTAATGAAGATATTCGAATTGGATTTCAGTAATAGTTTTCATTATATATCTGTCCTTGCAGCTACATTTTTACTAGCAAGTGTAAGCGCAGTCCTGTTGGTATCCTACGATCGCTTGGCTGCAGCCGCTTTAACCACAGAAGCCAAAATTACCATGAAAGTGGCTCCGAAACTTGTGATAGCGTCGTGGCTCTTATCAATGATTTTATCGATACCTTGGATTGTTAAGAGAACTTATGTAGTAAGTTCAGATATATTTTTAAAATTAAATTATGATTGTAGTCGTCTGACCTTAGAGAGAAAGCATGACCGCCCTGCAATGGCACTTTGTTAGAACTGTGGGTCAAAACGCCAAAGTCGTGGGTGGATAATTTCGATTCAGTTAGCAACCTCAACTAAAATCAGTGTTGTCTTGATACCTCCTAACTTGGTGTTCTATTTATGCTCTCTAAATATATTTATCTACAGGAACGTCAATGGTTGGACTATCTAGAAACATTTTGCGCAGAAGATGTTCAAGTGTTAGGTATTTATTGGCACTTTTTACTTACTCTGCTGGTATGGATCCCACTTGCTGCTATGGTTGTTACTGTAAGTGATTTTTCATATAAATTCTAAGAGGATACTTGAACTTTAAATCTAATAACTATTAGAAAATGTTATGTGATGTGTTTCTCTCTTAAGACAAGTTATTTGTTCATCATATTATTATTAAAGTGAAGTAGGCTTATTAAATAGAATAACAAAACTGCCATTATTTACAAGGCTAACCTTCCATACGTATGGCCTTGGCAAAAGGCCTAATGACGGAATATTGTATGGTTCTAATCGGTTCAAGAGCTCAATAGTAAGCTGAAAAACCTTACCAATGGGTCGTACGCCTCAGCCAAGTGACAAGTGCTTCGCATCAATTCTCTTTCTGCAGTCACTAAAGTCTCTATTCTCTTGCACTTGGCTTATAGTTGAGAGACGTCGTTCCGTCAGTTTTATGAACGTTTACATTTGTAGAATGCAGGTTGGTTAGAGAGCCTGGTGAGCCTGAGTTTGACAAGTGAGGTCATCTGTCACCCTAGTAGATGCATTCCCGGGTGGCGTCGCGAACGCTGCGGAGGGCGCGCGCCCCTCATTGGGGACAGTAACGAGAACATCAGGGTTCCCAAACAGAAGGGGGTCACCTACAAGCCGTAGGTGGCTTGACGTACGTTGGGGTTCCAGGGTTTTCCTTTGTAGGGTGCACCTGGTTCCTCTGTTTCTAGTACCCGAGACGACGTGCGCTTTTAGTCGGTTTAAGTACAACATGCCACCAAGAGGTGGTATTTGAGGGGGATTTCCGCACAGAAAAAAGGGTGTCTGATGATATAAATAAATAAATAATGATTATCACACAAGAAAACTTAATATAATAGTTTCTTCTATTATACAGTATGGTGCAATAATGTGGCAATTAGAACGGAGTAGTCGCGAGCTGTCCTCTCGTGGTGGAGGTCGAGCTATTGCCAAAGCCAGGAGTCGAGCGATGAGAATTACCGCGTTTATTCTGTTGGCGGCTGTTGTATGTCGAGTGCCATACACAATTCTAATCTACTGGAAAAATAATTTGGATCCTGAAATCAATTCGGTAAGTACGTACGTTACAACATATTGGTATTGAAGTTAAGAGCTAATGGCAATGTTCAAAAACACTCTGAATGATATTTATCATTATTCTTTTTTGTAATAATAATAGAGTTCTTGATTCACGCTATCTCATTTGCGTCTCCTGTTGCCCGTAGCTTGATTATATAACAATTTACAATATACAAAGCGTTTCCCACAAAAAGGTTTTAATGAGCTAACCTTAAAAGATTGACATATGCTGTCATGGTCTTTATTTTAGGGTTTTTAAAGGAGCACATTGTTTTTGTGAAACTTTAATCGTTTACGCAGCTCAACATTTAAATTTTTTTTCCGGTTTGTTTTATTGATACTGTGCTCCTTTCTTTTAGCCATGTGATGATATGTAGCCTATAGACTGCCTCGATAAATGATGGGCTATCAAAAACTAAAAGAGTTTTTAAAATTGAAACTGTTTTACTGAGATTACCGCTTCAATGCATTTGACCAAACAAACAAATTCTAACTTTACAAATTTGGAATTTTTTTTTTGGAAAAGCTAAGCGAGAAAAATTGTTTTTAATGGGTGGAATGTTATTCAATAAGATGGAATTGAATTCATATTGTAGACTATTTATTTATTATATCTACTTAAATAATCTAGTAATGAAATCAATAAATTACTTTTTTTTTAATTTACATTCTTTTTACAGGTAGATGGTAGCTTCAACATAATGTGGTTTGTGGCAAATTACATGATGTATTTAAACAGTGCTATAAATCCACTTATTTATGGATTTACCAACTTGAGGTTCAAGAAAGCAATGGACAGAACTCGCGGAGTTGCCTGGTTTCGGTTTGGAAGTTGGTGCTGCGTGCGTCCAGTGGTTGGTTTACAGATTTTCTCAAAAATTTCATAAATATTTCTTATAAAATGTTTTTGTCACTTATTGTAGGAATAATTATAATCATAGTAATATACATATGTGAGGGTCTTATTAGTCGAGTTTTATGAACAGTACTTTATTCTTCTAGCAGCTCCTGTTATTAAATTAGTATGGGGTCATTAATCAGAGGTTTGATTAGGAAAATTATTGCTGTATTACTTAGTTATACAATTTCAATTAAAATATAACCTGTTGATAACACAGAGCATTCCTATTAACATACAAACCAGACCTTAAGAGCAAAAATGGTTTCAATTAAACAGCTCGTGAATAGAGAAATTTAAATATTTCCATATTTTTAGTTGACGATGACATCGATTGTATCATATTTTTGAAACATTTATGTTTCTTTCAGTGTACTAGAAGAAAAAAAGAAGTATTTGACAAGAATACAGACAAAATCTTCGTCATAGAGAACTCACCACGTGCAAACAGGAAACTTTCACGTGTTATCAAGAATATTTTACACATCAACATGGATTCTGTAGAGTTCACCATCAAAGCTGATGACGTTACTGCTAAGCCTACTAAAGTGACTCCTTTTAAAACCGACCATATCTGAATATATTCATAGAGGCCATATACTTTAGCATTTTAGGCAACCTCTTGTTTTACCTATAGATTTAATATAAGATTGAGTAATTATACTGTCATTTGCAGATTTTAGAAAAGCATGCTATCGATTAATAGATTATTACCAGGGCTATGTTCAGATGGCAAGAAGAGGCAAGGTTCAGAATTTTCGAGTTTTTAGGACGAATTTTTGGGTTTTATGAAAGGTTTTTCCAGTTTCAATTTGAATGAGTTCATTTGATTTTTATGTCGCGCACGTTATTTGTGTATAAAATAAGAAGAAAACAATTGATTAAAAAAAATGATTTTTCCCATACTATTCTTAGAATACTTAGCCGCTATCCAGTTCGAGACCGTCCGCGTGCGGAGCGTCCATCGTGGATGAATTCGTCATTCAGTGCTGCGCGGACAGTGAAATGACGTCCGCGCGCGGAGCTGTCCGCGTCGCAGATAGTTCCGCGTAGCATTGAACGCGCTGTATAGGCTTCATACATTGTACCATCCATCGCGGACATCCGCGTTGGTCATCCGCGTCGCACTGAAAAGTGCCTTAGGATTTCAATGCGCGACAATCGTCCATTACCAGATCTAGTACATATTCAATTACGTTTTGTTTCAATAATCTAGAAAATAATTTGCTGAAACTAAAAGTAATTTAATTGTAAATAAAATAATAATCGAATATATGTAACATTAAGATTATACGTAATAAACTTGTAATAAATAACAAAACATATTTATGTTGTTTTTTTAATGACAGTTGAGACACCTTTACAGTACTGTATTTTTTTTAGACATTATGTAAGTATACTATATTGTACAACTACCAAACTTATCGTTCAAACATATTTGTAGTATTTTTAAGTCATAGGTTATTAAGATACTTTTAGACTCTTTAAATTCGGGTTCAATGTTAAACAGTTAGTATTGCAAAATAAAATTACAATAAAGCAAACAGATGAAATAGATTTCAATGATTTCATATTGTCTTTAATCTTCAACAACAATGTTGATAATATTAATGGTCACATTAAAGATTATAATTTAAAAACAGTTCGGTAGCATCGGCGACAAGTGAAAATAAATTTCTAGTTTACATTGAATAAACAAGCTTAGATAAATCTACATTGCAGAGTTAAACCCTTCGTCGTATCGTTTTTATATTTTGATTTAGCGTCATTTATTAACATTTAGAATATATGTTAATTATAATATTTATGTTAATTTTCCTTCTGATTCCGTTGCGTCTAAAAGACTGGTCAGCTCTTGTATTTTAACTTCCAACATATCTTTCATGTGTGGCTCCACTCTCAGTATATTTGTTGCTTCTTGTAACAGTACCAAACTTTCCATCAGTTCATCCTAGAACAACATTAAAATAATAATAATATATAACAATTAAATCCGATAAAATTTTGTATAATATAAGTGATCGATTTGAATAAATTACAATTCTACCTGTGTATTCCTGCGATTGACACTGTAACGTTACAGTGTCAATATAGACAAAGTAGAGTTACTTTTAGCAAGCTCTGATTAGGAACTATAAAAAAAGTCGCAAGTTCTAGGAATCATTTCGAATTGTGTTTCCTAGGGCTTGCTAGAACTTTAAAAATTGACATTGTAAGTTACATAAGTTACTATGTCAATTTTGTGTGTTCTTATGTATTTCCGTAACTCTACTCTGTCTGATTTACTGTATGAGTGGAAACCAAGAGTAGAGGACACCATACTCATTGCGAATGCAGACAATGCAACAATGCAGAATGGTGACCCATACTATGCCGGCCTATTTAGATGCTTCTGCATCATAAGCAAACCAGTGCCAGACATTAGGTATTTATATTTTACCCATTCCAAAATAAAAAAGACAAAAACGTAAACACAATTTTTATTGTTTAAGAAATTATAAAATTTCTATAAATATAAATAAACATAGATGCTAATTTGTTCAGCACCCGTATTAAATAGGTCTTAGTATAGCACAGAAACTAAGAATATTGGCAGATTTCCAATTAACGTACAATGTAATGAGAGATAAAAAATACTTAACTGTTGAGATACAGATGAAATTTCTATTAATGTGCCACAATGGGGAAGAGTATTTAGGATTTGTGAAGAATTTGTTGAACAATAAAACCTACGTCAATTTTAACCATACTATGGGTTCTGTAACTAGATTGAAAATATCTCTTCAAAAATGATGCTTCTAAGGTGGCAAAAAGAGGAGGAGAGGTATTCATACAGGATTGAAAACAATTGCTGGACTATTTTTTTCCATTCTTCGTTCGTCAAATATGTACTAGGCCGTTTTGTGTCTATTACTCATTTGCAACCAACATTAGCCGACGACCCGATTGTCGGTTTTTCAAAGTAATTACGTGTGAACAAGTACCAGAAAAATCTGCCTAGCACACTCGCCGAGCGCGTGGGTCCAACGATTACTGGGACTGAAAATTGGATGAGCTATAATGTCTATAAGTGATTCCATCTTACTACTCCTACTAATATTATAAATGCGAAAGTTTGTAAGGATGGATGGATGTTTGTTACTCTTTCACGCAAAAACTACTGAACGGATTTGGATGAAACTTTACAGTAATATAGCTTATACATCAGAATAACACATAAGCTACTATTTGCCGCGATAACCGACATACACGCGGGTGGAGCCGCGGGCAACAACTAGTTAGACTATATATTCGAAAATAAATTCGAAGGTTATTTTGTAATATGAATACTAAAAAATATGTCAATGCTATCGAAGGTAGTTGATATTTATTGGTTGGGATGTAGACTTGAATTGGGTCATGATAGTATTTTAATAATGTCTGTTATTCACAACCTTATTAAGTCAAACAATAAAGTCATTGTTTACAGAACACTGATAGCTACCTGCCATAAAATAGATATGGTGTTGCACACGTTTGACTTTTTGTTACTTATTTACGCGTTAGAAAATGTTGCTGATATAAGAGAGAATGCCGTGAAAAAATCTGAGCAATTCATTATTCGAATTAGACCACGTGTTAATTTGAGATAATAATGAATTAGGTTAACTGTTGGTGACTTCATGTTTTTCTATTAAGACTCTCGATCATACACTATGTGATTTATGACAAATCTTATCCCAAAACGCATTTTTAAAGAACTAGAAAGAATTTAATCTTACCTGTGCCCCAGCTTTTGTGATATTTCCTGCTTCAAACTCTCTCTTTGTTTGTATCGTCATTGCGGCTTGAAGATTAAGTAACAACTCGCCTCTGAATTTTGACATACCTGGTTCTAACCTATCAGCTATCTCTAGTAGTTCATGGCAGAGATCAATTTTTCTTTTCAGAAGATTCTCAGGCAGTTCTAAAAGATTTATATAATTTGTAAACGTATATTAAATATATCTAGCTAGCTAATTTTAGTGATAGTTTTCAAATTAATATGGAACTGATGAACCAGTTTTTTTTTGACAAAATGCTGTTGCCCTCTACCCGATATGTTAACTCACTCACACACTCGAACAATAATTCAGTAAATAATTTAGTTAAACGTAGTTACTAAAAAAAACAGTTTTGAATCCAAGAAATTTGATTTGATGAAAGATTACAATTTTTTTTTAAATAAAGTAAATATTTTAATAACTATGATATTTGCTGAATTTAAATTTGATTTAATGACTTTAATGATCTTTCATAAGTTATAAATGTTAGGAAAAAATGATCTCATATTATTTTATTCAAACAATTTAGATAAATGGAAAATTATTTGAGTAAGTTACAAATATAATGTTTACCATTTCCCAAAGCAATTGAGGCTATAATCACAACAATTTTATAACAAGAACTGTACCTGTCAAATTATATCCTTTCTTATTCCCATAAATTTGAACCAACACCAATTTTGCCTGTACAACTAAATGGTTGCTAGGGTGTAATGTTTGACTATATTTGTTAATAAAATTCTCATAATCTTTTGGATTACTCTTGTCAAGCTTATAAAGATCTTGTTTTAACGCATTATTACCCCAAACCATTTGCTTGGCTAATATGCTATGTTCACATTTCTCACATTTCCAAGGTGCATTTTCATCCAATGGATCTGTTGAATGTAGCATTGCGCCACGCCATTGACTTATTTGATTATTACATACAGAACAATAGATGTTGCCGAGATTTGTGCCAAGTTCTGTTGGATCTTTGCACCTGTCGCATTCGCATGCAAAAAATTTACTCGTCATCAAATGCTTTCGCCTGTCCAATGTTCCCCAAAGTGATTGACAATATGTTGCTGTAATGAGTTCCCCTTTAGTTATTGGAACTGTTGCTATCAGAGCTAAGTGGTAATTATCACCCAAATACACATGTTTTGTGTTAGGTTTGCAATTGTGGTCGATCATAGAAGCTGTTAAATATATAGCTCGTAATCTTTTTGTTCCATCTGGTGAACGCACATCAAATGAGTTTGTATCAAATATAGATGCAACCTTCAATATACTTTCTTCGTCAAATGGTAATCCAAGAACTTGAACTACAAAGGTCACTAAATTTGCTTTCAAAACCATATACAGGGGAGTATTTACTCGATCCTCCAAATGAGATTCAAGATTCATAATATTTTCATATTGAAGGGGGTTTGAAAAGCGCATTAATAAAACCCTCAGGGGAGATATTACACAGTAAGCAGCTTGCACTTTATTGGAACCAGTATATTTTATATCACATTTATATTTCCTATCAGTCATAGCCTTACACTCCGGCTTGTGAACCTCAGAATTTTCACATTCTGGTCCGCACATTGGCCAGTTGCACTTAGAACATTTATAATAATCAAAATTATCTTGATATTCATTCGGATCCAAGTATTTACCACATGATAAACAGACAGTCGTGCACGCAATCCTTGGACCTATAACAGCTGGCTTTTCTTTTAGAATCATTTCGCCTTGTTTAATATCTCTTGTGGCGATCATATGACGTCCTAAAGTGTCTGAGTATTCGATTTTGAAGGCACAGCATTTGAATTTGTGCCCTTCACGCCATCCTAGTTTCTGGTGAGGCCTGGAGCAGTAGTAAACAAGTTTGCAGCCACCACAGATTTGGTTAGCGGGCTGTTGGCACACGTCACAAGTAGGCATTTTGTGCCTGGATTGTTGCTTATTGCAGCTCCGCGTATTAGGTTGCGAAGCACACCCGCTCAGGCTCGGTGCAAACACAATACTCGTTCTAAATAGATATGGATAATTATCAAGACATTAAAGATCAGCGGGAACAGAGCCAAGAAAATGAAGTACTAATATTACTTGCAAATGTTATGCTCTTTTGTTCAGCAAATGAGTACAGCCGTCGTCAATTATTTCGGTTTAATGTTAACAGTTTTATTACATGGCTTAGAAGTATAAAATATGGATGATGTTGTAACATTCTTTTTATCGAGCTTTAATAATGACAATAGAACTATTATTAGTATAGGAGTATAAAGGGTTTGAACTCGGAATGAGAGATAGTCGGCTGTAAACTTGTTCATATCTTTATTTTGACACCCTAAAGCTTGTCTCAAAACCTACCTATCGCAGGGTGACCGCGTCTGCAGATATTCCAAGGTCAAAGGTCAAAAAATCTATTTTAACACATTTATTACAAGTATCTCGTTTTCTATGGGCTTTATGCTATTTGTATGTTAGTGAATATTGTAGAGGATAAAATTTTCTACAATTTTCGTTAAACTTTTTTTTTATAGTATGATCGAATTTCAAGATATAGGGTAAAGCGCGCGCAATGTTACTTAAACCATTTAGAGTATCATTTGAGGTCAAACTGTAGTCCTGATAATTCAAAATAATTTGCATTTTTTATTAACTATTACATTATAATTAATTATAATTTTTAATAATTAAATATAATATATTGCCTACACACTGGTCAGAGTTCTATGCAATTTTTACCTTTATTATCATTGCAGTAGATACCTAATATATTCGGTAAAACTAGAACCCATGCTCTTTGTAATTAACTATCATCATCAGCCTATCGCAGTCCACTGCTGGACATAGGCCATAGCCATAGTAATTAACTATAACTCAGAACAAATGTTTTTTTAAGGCTAGGGTATACGCGAAATATCTTACACATAACTGTACAGATACCAAAGTCGTTACTATGCATATTTACCGACCTAATTATATTTAAATGTTTGTAAGAAACTCAGCTTATTTTGGGTCATGATTAAATTTGTCGATAGTCCTTATTTATAGATTTCACAGATAAGCTTCTGTTAAACTTTTCGTAAACGACCTGAAAAATGAAAAGCAGACGCAGTTATACCTACGGGAAAATATTTATTTCACTATAACTATAACGGCTACACTAATTACATTAAAATAAAAACAAATTGAAATAGAGACAAATACCTACAAATCTTTGCTTCTGTTACTCTGTTGTAACAACAAATGGACCCAACTTCACTGATTGCGGCGAAAGTCATTGGGTACAAAAATCTGTTCTACTCAACATGGATGTCCGATTGTGCGATGTATCAAACTTTTCCTCTAAAAATTTTACTCCCAATTGCAAGCTGATGCATCTCCTAATGGATTGTAGTCTAGACATTCGAGAGGAAATTTGTGTTTTTATTTAAATAGGGGGTAAACGAGCAGACTTATCACCTGATGGTAAGCGACTACCGCCGCCCATGGATGCCCGGAACAACAGAGGCGTCACAAGTGCGTTGCCGGCCTTTTAAGAAACAGTACGCTCTTTTCTTGAAGGTTTGAAGGTCGTATACATTTTATGAATATGTGAACCGTAAGAGTAAAAGAAAACTATTTATTACCACATTGATATCACGATTATTACTATGTATGTGTAAATCCAAAAAGATTTTTTATACTGAACATTTTCCTTTCAATACGTCCAGAGCAATGTTTTTTTAGTTCATTCATAATATCCGCATGTTACGCAACCTGCGGCTAAACTCAGTCCTTCACAGTGAGAACGGGAGCTGAGCGCGCGGACGCTCTGACGTTTGTATATAAAAACTATACCTAATTGTTACCTATAAGTGATTATCTTCAACCTCTGAGGCTTTTGTGAAGTGTCTTTTGGAAGCTAAAAATAATATTTAAACATTACAGTAAGTTTATTTGTGTAATACTCTACATATTTTCTTGATAGACTTTTGTTATTTCCGTTGTTTTGTTGTAATTTTATACTTTAGAAGAAAACTTTTACGCTCTGAAAATGATCTAGTGCATAATTAGATATTTAAATTATGTTACTCGTATACATTTATAAGCTTTAGATTCGCGACTACGAATGCTCGATTTACTGCCAAAGTGACGTCACGAAACCCAATTAAGGCAGCCCTCTTTATTGTAATGTGCCTGAAATAGAAACAAATTATATATATCCAGGTTAAGTGCAATTGGCTTTATAAATTAAAGTGTGTGCAATTTGAAATTTCTTTACTAACTGTGTAGGTCAGTAGGTATGTATTTCAATGTGGGACTAACATTGCGGTATCAACATCTAATTACCTATGAACGAGCAATTCCTGTACATGTAGGTAATCTGAATATCTGAATTTCGGAAACGACACCAACGATTTCCATGAAAGTTTCGTATTCAGGGGTATCAGGATGATAAATCGTTCTAGCTATTAGTCTATTAATGGTTAGTAACATAATGTGTGAGTGAGTGAGTTAATTTATGCATATTAAATAGTTTAAAGCGACCCGCTGCTACCTAGAGAGACCCTGCGAGGTCTTCGTGGTGCAGTTTTCATCACTGTATCTGTAAATATATATGTATTGGAAATAAAAAAAAAAAAAAGCAAAGATTATTTTTAGAAAATTATCAAAAAAAATACTTATTTTACCATTGAAGGCGTTGAGCAAAAATCCAGCTAACGATGAAATTGTCAATGTCATCGATTTGCAAACCGTTGAATTATTTAGGATCTATAACCGTATGCTACCAATATTTATATGAGTCAAAGACCCGATTACTATATTTTCAATTTCGTTTCATATTTTCGATTGTATAATCACTTGGCCGTAGACCCTGGTTAGGGTCTCGGGGTAACTTTTCCAGGCTATGGCCTGTTTAAGTAGCCTGCTGCCTGCTGCTGCCCACTGGGTTTGGCCAGATGGGCCTTTTGGTAGTACAAGGATGTTAGTCCCGGTTTGGACGGACCCGCTAATAACGGGGCTTATCCAGTGTGGTGACCTGTGCTTAGTGAGGTCGAGCTCCTAGAGGTGTAGACCCAAAGAAGCGCCCGTCAGCCACAACTGTCCATTTGTTAAATTTATAAACTCAAATGTATCCTAGTTACATTTGTTAAAACTTTTACCACACCTACTTGATTTTGAAATTTTCAGGCACTTTTCTTATTGTAGTAATAAAATAATAATATACTGCTTTATTATATTTACATCAGATTAATTACAATGATGTCTCAAAACTAGGTGGTACAAGTGGGTAGGTGCAGCCTTATCGCTCGAAGGCAATCTCTTACAGGCAACTCTGGGTGGAAAGAAAAACATGAAATGAAAAGGGTAGGGTAGAACCTGATCAGTTTACAGTAAAGGAGCGAAAGTAAGAGACGCTCCCCAAAACTATGACAAATGATTTTCATTCTCTGATATATTTTATCATGGACCAGTAATAAAATCCACGAAATTAAAAACTTGTTGTAAATTGCATAAAAATACATGAATTTCTAATTTATAAGAATTTTATTAAAAAAATAGTTTTTACTTTCTGAATATGGCCAAATATTTACATGTCATATCAAGAACCTAAGAAGCTAATTTTGATAGGTTATCTATAATACGAGTATATTGTTCAACTAAACTTATGCCCAAAACATAATTAATAAGATCGTTGAATTAAATATTAAATAGTTAGACATTCTAATAGCAAGGAGGCAAAAAAATCATACGAGAACCTACAAAATCAGTACAATAATTTTTCTGCACATTTATTCTAATGCTTATTACAAATAGAAATTAAAGAATGATCTTTGAAGCTCAACTTTTTTGCTGTCGATAACCGAAATAGACTAGCGTAACCTACTTTCATAAGTTTCGTGGTAAACTGCGGTGATTGCCAAATGTAATATGTGTATAGTCAGACGAAATATACAAAGATGTCGGACTTTATTAAAATATTGGTACTTAAATATGTTTAAATAGGTAAATTTCTAAACAAAGGTTGCTAAATTAAATATAACATACACGTACGTACAACAATGGTCACAAGTTTAATAAATTGAAGGAATCTTAGTTATCAGTTTTAATTTATTTATTTTCTTTACAATGGGTTACAGCCTGGGGAGAAATATTTCCAGTTCTACAATTTATTGTCAGAGACCTAAGACGATTTATAAAAGATTTTCTAATATAGACAAAAGAACACAAATTACAAACTTTGAACAAAAATAGTAGCGTCTACGAAGTGTAATAGTATTGAAATAAAAAAAATTAATAGGTAAAAACTAATTTAATATTCCACTGGCACACCTTTCTGGTAAAGGTCTCCTTCAAAGATTTCCATTTCTCTCTTGGTATTTTACGCCATTGTGTGCCAGCAATTGTTTTGATATCATCTTCCGATCTGTTATATGATCTTTCCCTACATCGTTTGCTCAATAGGAAAGGATAAAGTAACTGTTTTTGACCATTTTAAAATGACTAAGTAAATTAGAAAATAGTTACATACTCAATTAACTTGTATAAGAAATCTTTAAAGAGAACTTGAATAATCTAGAATTTATGTCTATTATTTTATGAAGCATCTCAAAATTGAAAACATATTTGGTGAGTTGAATTTTTTTTTCCGAATACTTTTTCATTTTCAAACTGTTCTCAGTATTAATAACAATTTTCAGCTCTATGCCTTGAAGGTGAAGGAAATGAAGTAAAATCCACGTCTGACATATGACAGCTAGCATTAAATGAGCTAAAATCCAATGGTTCAAATCAAATAAATTCTTGATTTGAACAATTGGATTCATGTAACACATTTCCGTCACCCTCAAAAGAAACTAGAGGAAAATGCTGCAAATCCATAAAATACAGATTTCTGTCAGTTTTAAGATCTTTTTTTTTAATCGTTATTGATTTATATATTTAATGTAGATGCTTTTTATCAAATGATTATGCCAGCCTAAATGTATCTTATAGTAACTACTAACAGACAAAAGGTTTCAAAAAATTTTTTATTAACACTTAATAGCTTATAATAAGGACTCAATCAAGACACATAATTTGGTCAGAGAGGTCTCGTTTTCTTTAAATTATGATTAAATTTATAAATTTTGATGGCGTCCTCACTGCATGCAGGGCTTAGAAAAGATGTACTAGAAGTTAGTTAGATACTGTTTTTTGAACTGGACAGTAATTATTCCCTTTCTTTTCTATACCGGACGCATTCTACTAACAAGTGATAGATATCTTCAACGATTCCAAATCGTTCACAATTAGGACTACTAACTGTCTGTATTAGAAAGCTTAACTTGTTAAGCGGAACGTGTCTAGATCTTAACCTATGTACAATAACTATACAATATATACAAGTATGTGTCTCTTACTAATATTTCTATTCGGAAACCATGTGTTACGAGGAGGTTCACACTGCATCGCTTTATACCATATTCCATTTTCCCGTGACAATTTATTAAGAGATTCCTTCCGAATTCCATAACAATCGGCACTAAATTTAGGTTTTAGGACAACTGTTTAGAACCTTTCCCGCAGGTAAAGCGATTGTTGCTCAAGTAGAGAAAATGACTATCCTCACACTTTACATTAATGTTTCAAAGTAACTTTTCTATCTATTAAAATGTGTGTTGTAATTGAAGCTAATGGGCCAAAATATTCAATTCAAGGCAACGATCGATACTAAAGAGGGCAACATGTTATAATATGTTAAGCTATCACTAACAATTTTGAGAGGATAGTTAGTAGTATTGTAGTAAACCAAAGTCCTTTTCATTTCTGTTCAAGACGATATTAATAAATAATACAAAACTTTAACAAAATAAAACCGACTTCAAGAACTTGACCAAACTGAAATGTGTCGCAGCTTTAACATAAAAAAAATAATCGTCGAAATCGGTTAGCGTGATATTGAGTTATTCGTCAATTTGTCGCACACATACTTAATGCAAATTGAAGACTTATGTGGTTTTCTCATGGATGACATTGTCAGAACTGGACTGAATTGAAATAGGAATATATTTGAAATACCAGCTTTTAAATAAAAAAAAGAATTGTCAAAATCGGTTCACCTAGTGAAAAGTTCTGAGGTAACAAACATTAAAAAAAATACAGTCGCATTGATAACCTCCTCCTTTTTTTTAAGTCGGTAAGAAAACAAATAATTCCAGACTATTTTACTAATAAAATTAGTATCACAATAAGTGTACCTACTATGTTCATAGGAGTGTTACTGTTGTGCCGACTTGATAAATGTGCAACATTTGGTACAGTGCCAATATATATACAGAATACATTGTGTAACGTTGCGAGATGGAAATTGTCAGTGATATTTGTTTTTATTTAAACATGTCAAAGTATTTAGTGGATAGTTCAGTAAATATTAGATCATCTTAACCAAAAGATCGTTCGTTGTAACAACCTATATTTTGCTGCAACACTTATTAGTTATCTATGACTTATTTCCACTAAATATTTTTTATCTTTAAATATATACACCAGGAGTATTCTTATACTTACATTAACTTGCAAAAGCTTCTAATCTAATATACTAGCTGATCCACGCAACCTCGTTTGCGCCCTATATTGCCCGTAGCGTGAAAATTTCCCCCGTTTTTGAAACATTCTTTATTGTTGCTCCGATCTTATTAGTAGTAGCGTGATGATATATACCCTATAGCCTTCCTCGATAAATGGACTATCCAACACCGAAAGAATTTTTTAAATCGGACCAGCGGTTCCTGAGATTAGCGTGTTCAAACAAACAAACAAACAAACTCTTCAGCTTAAATATTAGTATAGATGTAAAATCTGAATCTCGGAAACAGCTCCCACGATTTTTATGAAATTAAGTATGCAGGGAGTTCCATGCGATAAGTCGATCTAGCTAGGATTTATTTTTAGACATTACCTACCAAAAAATACCGAGCTAAGCTCAGTCATCCAGAGACGCGCAATTAAAGTTGATACAACAGAGTAAAAAGAAAAATTCAAGCTATACTGCCGTGGTAATCGAGAGGGCAATAAGTCAGTCAGGGCTTATTTGGAATGTGCGTAAAATGAGCATCTAGGTTCCAGATGTTTACCTAAATTAGGAGTGCATTTCCAAGACAGCAGTTAGTACGATAAGGAAAAATCTGTGTTCATTTTTCGAAACCGCCTATTGTGATTATTGGCGCAGAGGATTATGAAACACGTCTTCGTGTGTGCTGTTCAACAGGTCAGTTTTATGAAGTACTAGCTGACCCACGCAACTTCGTTTACGTCTCTTATTGCCCGTAGCGTAATAATTTTCTCCCGTTTTCGCAACATTCTTCACTGGTGCTCCGCTCCTATTGATCTTAGTGTGATGATATATAGCCTATAGCCTTCCTCGATAAATAGGCTATCTAACACTGAAATAATTTTTCAAGTCGGACCAGTAGTTCCTGAGATTAGCGCGTTCAAACAAACAAACTCTTCAGCTTTATATATTAGAAAAAAATTATAAAGAACTGTTAATCAGTTTCATTTCAATATACACTCAACGGCCTAGTGGGCACTCACTGGGCCGTTGTACACATATTTAGTAATTTATTGAGATTTGGGTTCTATGTTACAATCTACACCGCCTATTCTTACTTACTGTCCTCTGGATTACCACGGCTGTGTAGTTATATGGTCCGGTATATATTTGTCATGTACAATAGTCTTTAGCTAAATAGTATCCACTTGATACTATCGTGAATCGCAACACAAGTAATATTTCATTGATACCTTGACATCGATCATTGACCGCTCTTGGCAAAAGGTACCAAGTCTGTGATTAATTTGTAGCGATCTTAAAATGTTACGAGATTTATTTAATTAATCTTCATATAAATATGTTTGTGCAATGGCGGAGGCCTATGTCCAGCATTGGACTTTTGGATATAGCACTCCAAAGGCCTCCAACTAAGCTTCGCCATATCCTATGAAAATAACCGGGACCGACTGCTTAACGTAACCTCCGAATCAAATCAAATCAAATCATATTTATTTATTTCTCTCATAAAGGTACACAATCTTAATACTATACATAATAGCAGCCAAGTTAAAACCTTCATGAGAGCTGGAGTCCGCACTAGGTTCTAGACCTGTATGACGGATCTCCAGGCTCTCATCCTCTGACGGTATACAAACTTATCTAAGCTTAACGAGTACGTACTGTTTCTGAAATAAGAGAATCACGGAGCCGCTCACGGTATAATGCCACCAGCCATCTAGGTACCGACCGCGCCATCGTTACTTACCCTCGGTGATTGTTTCTGATCACCAAGTGCAACCGGGCTATGAGCGAGCAGAATTATGAGACGTAATAATTAACGTATTCTCTAAAGTTCGAAAATAGTAATAGAAGAAGGAGTATATACTATGGTAACAGGACTTTGCTGATAAACATACTTTTTCTTCTTCATCATCTTCCTAGCCTTTATTATTCCCAAGATTTGGGGTCGGCT
The DNA here is from genome assembly GCA_905220595.1 of Spilosoma lubricipeda. Lineage (NCBI taxonomy): Eukaryota > Metazoa > Arthropoda > Insecta > Lepidoptera > Erebidae > Spilosoma > Spilosoma lubricipeda. The sequence goes on along the minus strand of HG992287.1, from coordinate 5,012,903 downwards.
ATTAGTTCAACCGGGTTTACCTGAATATCAGTTTTTCCACTGAGCGACTGGCATCGGACTGAGGGTGAACTGAATTCGAAGGTGACCTAGTTGTCAGTATATGTATTTGAGGGCACTGACTTCCCAATAACAATTGCCATAGATGTTCATGACAACCGGGACCGACGGCTTAACGTGCTCTCCGAGCGGGAAACACCGCCATCTTTCATACTCCGGGCTGTTTATTATTTTATATTTATATTATTAAGAATTTCTTGTAAGAAAGAGCAGTACGACCCGGGAATCGAACCCGAGACCTCTAGATCTGTAGTCGCTTACGCTAACTACTAGACCAACGAGGCAGATATACTCGTAGTTCGAAATATATATAATTTAGCTTTTGACCGCGGCTCCGCCCACGTGTATGCCGATTATGGCGACAAAAAGAGCCTATGCTCTTCTGCAAGGTCTAATCTATCTTCATACTAAAATTCATCCAAAACGGCGACAGAGTTACTTTTCAATTTGCAATATTGGTATGGATGATAGATAAATACACCTAGACACAGAAGAAGCACTATTACAGTGCTCTTACGACAATTATTTGTACTGGGTGTGAATCAAAACCACGTTCCACGACGCCCAAGGTAGATGACACCTTAGTCAAATTAATAACTTTTTATCATCTGTCAAAACGATAACTTTGTATTTCAAATTTTCAAATGTTCTAAATACAAACTTGTGACGTCACTGTTTTAGACTACTCAATTGAGCAATATATTTTAATGTTTATTTCATTAAAAATTGTAATAGGAATGAAAAGCTGTAATTATTGTTATTTTTTATTGTAATTAAGTTAATTTTTAGAGATTTTTATAATATTCATTTTAATGAAGGAGACCTCAGTACTTATTTACGATACTGTCATCTACCCATCTTACATCTGTCTCTCGTCTAGACTAAACTGTAATAACACGATTAAGAAATAAAATTTAAAGGTTGGTACAAAACTATAGACAGAATGTGCGATTCAGTCGTCCCTCTTTTGAAAACTCTTATATTTATTTATGTTATGGAATCTTATTTTTAAATAATTTTGTTTTTCAGAATCATGGGCGATCAAGAAAACGGCGCAAACCAATTAGCATACGAAGTAAGTGCATTCTTTTAAATAAACATTTTAATTTCTTTCTTAAATTTTACACTTTAAATTGAATACCTACCTAAATAAAACAAGAGGATTTGTTTCTACTGTTACTGTCAAAGTGAACGATGCAAATAAATAATATATTTTTAAATTAATTTGAATGCGATTCGTTTCATTTCTATAAAACGAATGTTTTTGCTCCATCCATTTATTGGAATAATTTCTTATCACGCCATCTGTTGCCGCTTTGACGTATTTAAACGTAGTTACGTGGTTAAGACACTACAGTGACGTTAGTTGCGTATGATTGTTACTAGAGGTCATTGTATTTAGTTATTCTTTTCATAGCTAGATGGCGGTTCTTGTTTCACGAAATGCTTAATTTTTAATATGGTTATGGTGTAGTTTTCTTAGATTTTTATAAATTCAATTTTTTTTTCTTGAACACTCACGTCATGACCTGAGTATAACTTATTTTTACAGCTTAAAAATGGCTCCTTAGACTACTTTACTCGCAAATACAAATTTCTTTTTGTTTTTTGTTGTATGTTGTACTTTTAAATAACTTTGACTGAGGATGTAAAACAATTTTTGTCTGTCTTTCTGTCTGTCTGTTTGTTCCGGGTAATCTCTGGAACGGCTGGACGGATTTTGACGGGACTTTCACTGGCAGGTAGCTGATGATCCGGGGAGTAACTTAGGCTACTTTTTTTGACTAACTTTGTCGCGCGGCGTTACTCGTGGTACAACAATAGCCGCGGGTAACACCGCGGGGTTCAACTAGTTTAAAATATTAGAATGATAATTAAGTATCTATTTTCTTATTTTAAGGTAAAATCGTCTGAAGATCTCGGTAAATACCTAGTTGCTGCTCGTGACCTCAATGCTGGCGATTTAGTATTGACTGAGCGCCCTTTGGTGTTTGGACCCAAAGCCATGCCGGACCCAGAGTCGGTTATGCCTTGTGTAGGATGTTACAAACCTATCCTGACTGACGCTGGAGAGAGATGTGCGAAGTAAGATGTTATTTTTTACGAAATATGAATTTCACTGGTAATAATTTTGAAGTCGTTTTTTGACTTTAAGTAACGGTTCTGAGTTATTTTAAACTTTAAACTCATACACAAAGGTTTTTGTACCTACTTTGGAACTTATTCACGATAATTCGTTTGTAACGCCGGGAACTAGAAGGCATAGAATCGCGAAAAAGCTATGTGTATGTGTAAAAGTTGCGAAACTTAAATCAGTTATTAAAACAGGGTTAAAGTCAAAAAATGTTCAATGGTTTAAAAACAACTTCAAAATTAGCAGGAACCTATTATTTTTATAAATCACGTATAAATAAAGGATGTTAATGTCAAAATATTAGGTATTGGATAAATTCACTTATTGTAAACTGTAGTTTTTTTTTAACCGACTTCAAAAGAGGAAGTGTTATCAATTCGACTGTACTTTTTTTATGTAAGACCTCATAACTTCTGATTGGGTAAACCGATTTTGATGATTCTTTTTTTATTTGAAAGCTGGTGCTTCCATTTTAATTTGGTCTAAGTCTTGAAGACGTTTTTTTTCTAAATATTGTGAATTCTTCTTATTTGTCTTTCTGTGTGTTTTGCGAGGAATATAAGATCATACAAACGATTTTATTCTTCCAGGTGTGGTTGGCCAGTCTGTTCGGGCAACTGTCCCGGACTAAAAGATCCGAGACATCACGCAGCAGAATGTGAGGTGCTTAGCGTAAGACCAGATTGTGTACTAAACGATATGGCGGATTACTACAGGTAACTTGACTGAATAATAAATACACTATTATCTATACAAATAAATAAAATTGGAGTGTCTATTTGTAATATTAAAATAACAGCTTTTTAATCAATGCATATGTATGTATACACGATACATATACCAAAAATGTAGTTAAAAAAAATTTTGTCTATCTATCTGTTTGTTCCGGGTAATCTCTGGAACGGCTGCACCGATTTTGACGGGACTGACGGGTAGCTGATGATCCAGGGAGTAACTTAGATTAACTTACTTTTTTTAAACTAACTTTGTCCCGAGGCGTTCAGCTAGTCGTCAATAAAATGGGCAGGCAATAAAACTAACACCATACATTGCAAATTCGAAATGGTACTAGGACTTCACGAATTGGGGATGATGTAGTATGTACGACCTTTTTTTTTGTCACTCTCACTCATGCATGTGTCGTAATTTCTAATAAGATGCTATACGTTCACACGTTTTTATTTTTTCCCGCTTTCGATGGCAGAATTCTGCTTTTTTCGCTATAAAGTCTCAAAATCCTGATGTAACTAAAACATTAAGTTTAATTAATATTTAAATTTTGTAAATGTAGAAAATAAGATTGTAAAAAGTAACGCAAGTTTTAAATAAAATATTAAATAAATTTTAAACATGACATTTAAACAGTCGTGAAGCTTAGTTCGAGCGAGGCCTTTGAGCGGCTTAAAAACATCCAACGGCAAGATTTACGTAGCCACAACCTTGTCTTACCAGTCCTCAATACGCACTATGTCAGCGTGCGGACGAAAGTCTAGCAGTGGGACATTATGGATTGTTGATGAGACATGATTTGCCTTTCTTGTTTTAGACACGACGCTCTGCTTCCTCTAAGATGTGTTCTTCTACAAAAGACAGATCCTGAAAGTTGGAAGACTCTACTCGAGATGCAGTCACATATGGAATGTAGGACCCCAGGCACAGAAGCTTATGAGTGAGTCTTACGATTATTTACACCATATATTAAACAAATGTAACGAAACCTCTTAAATTTAATTCGCGTATCATGTTGTTGCCAGTCCACTGATGGACATAGGCCTCTCCAATGACACGCCACTTTTTAAAATATAAGTTTTGCTAAGTATCCTTGCTAATGATCGTCTCCGTGATTCGGAGGTCACGTTAACGTAAGGTACGTTAATTTATTGATCGCTGCTATCCGTTAATTTTAAGCAAGCAAGACACATAATTAGGTACACCCTTGACAGGCTTAATTTTCATGTAATGTAATTACGTTTATACTTTGTTAACAATTCTTTTTACGAGAATTAACGCGATCATTTATTAAAAGGTATTATATGTCAGCCTGTGACCACGGCCAGTGCAACCTGGTCGAAACGTCAGGCAAATCAGAGGTATGTAATACCTGTTAATAACTGATCGCGTTAATTCCCATAAAAATAATTGTTAATATATCATGGAACGCGAAAGTTTAAAAGTTAGTATATACTTTGTGATGTAAATTGGTAGTTTGTTTATTTTACTACATATTGTGGATCTCCACCTTTTTAACTGTTTATTTAAACTGAACGATGTCCAACATAATTTTGTTTTCTTTTCCAGTGAGGCAAATGAATTCATTGTTGAATATCTAATCAATAACTTTGTTAATAAACTGGAAAATAAATTAAGGATTTCATATAAAATTACGCCTGAAATACTTCACCGAATCTGTGGTATTATCGATACAAACGCCTTGGAAATACGTCTGGTACAAGGGACAGAACTCAACGCGTTATACGGTGAAACTTACAAGATGGAACACAGCTGCACACCGAATACCAAACACACATTTATCCTTTCTCCAAAAGATAGAAAAGATTTGTACAAAATTTCAATAAAAGCTGTCGTGCCAATAGTAAAAGATCATCATATATCCACAATGTACAGTCATGCTTTATGGGGTACTCAAGCCAGAAGACAGCATTTAAAAGACACAAAATACTTTTCATGTAAATGTCAAAGATGTAGCGACCCTACAGAGCTGGGCACGTACTTAAGTGCTATGAAATGCTTAGGCGATGGAACGAAACCTTGTGATGGATTACACTTACCCGAAAATCCATTAGATGATGAAACTGATTGGGTGTGCAGCAAATGTTCAGTGAAAATCAGTAATTCACAGGTGAACATGGTCATTTCACAAATGGGTGAAGAAGTTGAGAACGTCTTAATGATGGGAGGATCTGTGACCACCCTGGAAAATCTACTATGTAGACTTTCAACATTTTTACACCCTAATCATTATCACTTGTATTCTATCAAACATTCTTTGGTACAGTTGTATGGAAGGCAACCAGGGTACACATCTCATGAAATTTTAAGCAAAAAGATAAAAATGTGCAGAGATCTTATAGCTATAACTAAAGCTTTGGATCCTGGAAATGCTAGACTCAGTTTGTACCACAGTATTTTGCAACACGAGCTACATTCTGCTTTAGTAACGAAATGTAAAACTCCTAACGAAGATTGCACTGTCAAAAAAGTTGAAGACTTAAAAGTATATGTTTCAGAAGCAAAATTAGCAATAAATGAAGCTTTGGCTTCGTTGAAAGATGACATGGAAGAAATATCAGGTAAAAAACTACAAGATGTAATATTGAATAGCAAGAAAGATTTCGAAAGGTATTGTAAAGAAAAGAAAATAAATGTTTAAAAATGTATTGTTAACAAAAAATATAACAAGCTAATAATTAGTAAAGTTATCTTATTTGGTAATATCACAGAAACGTCTTTGATTTAGTAACATTTTAAGCACCCTAAAGTATAGTATTAATTAAAAACACAGATATTTTTGATAATCTTTAGCTACAGATTGGAATACTATTTTAACAGTTTATAGACTTTATCTATAAAGACGTGATTCTATCCTGACATATGTCAGCTATTACAGGATGAATAACATAAATACACAAATGTTAAACGTATTACGAGCCTATATTGTATGTATAATGTGATTCATGGATTCATTATGATGATGAGAAATGAACCTATAACATTATATTTACAATCATAAAATTACATTTATGGTATCGGTACCTTCGTTTTTTTATTTTATATTCCTATGTAATCAGGAATAGTTTTACAAAGAAGGACTTTGAAAAGGTCTAGAAGCTCCTCCCTTTATTGATTAGGGGATAATTTAACTATTTTCTGTTTATTATAAACACCCACAACATGGATCCATAATATATTTTCACTGATAATTAACAAGTCCTTTTTTTTAAAATTATCATAGCAATGTGAAATACATTATAATATAAATATCTTAGTCAATAAACCAAAAGATATAAAGAAAATGTAATCAAATGTAATTTTACCAACTATTTTTATATTAGAAAATCATCTCCAATATACATAATATGTTTTCCATCGGACACAGTAGTCATTTTTGGCAGGTAATTTTTTTTTTAAAAGTAATTATTTAGACTACTCTTTTTACTATTCTCATATTACCGTTTAAGATCTCAAAGAACGGATTCTACTAAAGTCTCATTTTATCACTAAGATACTATTATTCTAACGCTAACACAACCATCTTCATTACCAACATTTCAGTCATTCTAATCTATAAATTCCAAAATATCTTTACCCAAAAAAGTTACTGAAACCTGAAAACCAGTTGAGACCTCCGAAACCACTTCTGGCTTTATCACTGTTAATACTATTAGAGATCCAGTCAGTGTATCTAGATATTCTGGTGTAGACTCCTGGCATTCTAGGTCTTGCACACCCGCTGCCTGTGGATACTACACCAACAACCATGACGTGGCGTTTGTCTTCTCTGACCATGAGAGGACCACCGCTGTCAGCCTGCAGAGCATATTTGTAAATTATTTTCTCAATTTTCAAAATCATTATTTCTGAATTATATATTTTTCGTAATTTGTGGTACATATTTTGAAATCAGAGGAAAGCTAAAATGATACTTATCGAATAAGATTGTTGCTATTTTTCACTAACAAAATAATTTAGTTAATCATTTTCATTTTAGTACATACTTACGAAGGTACATATAAGTAATAATTTTTATTGTTTTTGAGTATATCTAATCTTAAAAAACTGCAACACCATAGTCCCAAATAAAGAAAGTATGATTTTACTTATAAAAAAATATCTTTTGAAATCAGTTGGATTAAGAGTAACCTTAGGAGAAGAGTGATGTCCAAGAATTCAGACCAAACCTGCGTACGGTTAATCGAACAAAAGTAAGTACCTTTTTACTACCGATACTTATATACTCACCCAACAAGAATCACGTCCTCCAACTTCATGGCCAGCGCACATCTGACTAGGAATGACTTTGATCTTGCTGCCTTGAGATCTGTACCAGCTGTTGCATTCATCGTTGGTCACAACGGTTACTTCAGTCTTTTGCAGCATATTTGGTCTTGAACCTGTTGGAGAAAATATGCTTCAATTAAAGTATTTGGTATATATATTTGTAAAAAATAAAAATCGAAGTTCAGCGGTATCCTATTTTCTTTTTGATTAATCTTTCAAGTAATTCCAATTTCGACAGATTCAAAAAAAAAAAGAAATCAAATAAATTATACTGGTTTTGTTTTCATGGACCAATACTTTGGCAACATAATTTTTACAGCAAAGGAATGCATTTGCCTTCATCAAATAAATGTCTGCTGGTGTGAATAAGTTAATTTCAACTATTAAAACAAGATATATCTGATGAAAATTTTATAGCCGATTGGGTGTCGACTCAAATCATTAACACAACACAGTAATATTGTTTCGATTGCCAAAATCTTGTCATTTGCACTTCGGTTAAATGTCAAAAGTGCTATATTATTAAGTGTACATATATGTTTGAAGATGATAGCATATTATACATGTAGGATAATAAGAATGTAAAAATAAATCAAGAACGTCTTACAAATTTTTGTGAAAGTTCGTGAATTACTTTTATTGTTAAATTGAATGGTTCTATTCATACCCACCTTTCTCTCTATTCTCATTAGTGAAACCCCAACCAGCAACAGTAGCGAGGATCCCACTGAAGTCATGGGTAGGTGAGTTCGGTAGGCAAGCCGGCTGCAATTCAGATGACCACCTCAATTGTCTCACAGTCTTTAGGAGAGCAACATCATTTGATTTTTTACTGCATCTGTTGGGTAAAGATATTCCATTAAATACTTATCTCTGACCATTTACTATTCAAAATATGTTGTATACCATCTTTAATCTTTTTTTTTAACTTTTTTCCATTTTGATCCCCAAAGGAACTTATTTAGAAGTTTTTGTAATACAATGTCTAATAAGATTCGTTGCCTAGCTTTAAACTTACGTGGACGAAACCCACTGATCCATCAAATGAAATATTTTTAGGCAAGACTCATAGAGATATCAAAATAAGAACAGTTTAGTCTGCAAAAATAGACGATAAAAGTGAATTTATTTCCAATTTGCACATCATACTCTTTAAAAAAGATAACATTAACATAATGACTATAATATTCAAAAGATAAAGTGTCATTGCAAAACACTTGACGAAAGATATAACGCAAAGATATCGGTATACAAAAGTATGTTGACTAAAGAACTATTGACGATAAAGTCCAGACAATTTATTTGATGTTAATGCTTATATCAACGACATATAAAAGCCGTAAGTTAGATATTAAAAATTCCAAGACAGTGGTTTTGGGAATTGAAGTATTTTTTCTTCTTCCTTCAAAGATGTTTGTGAAGTAATAGATTGGCTAAAGCAAACATAAATAGATCAATCATGCAATGTGTGTTTTATTTTAAATCTAGATGTTCTAATTTAAATTATGAAAAAAAAAATGAAGGCAGGAACAATGTTACAAGAACGAAAGCAATTTCTTAACTAGCGGTTGTATCCATCGATGGACTTACTTATAATCAGGATGAGGAAGAATTTGGGAAATTGGTTCATTTTCCTCTTTGTTCGAGATATCCGTGTAACCAACTACTACTGACAGTTGTTTTGATCTGTAGAACTCGTCAAATACGCTGGAAAATAAAAGAACTTTGTCAAAACAATTTTGTTCGAAATATTTATATCATTTTGCATTTGTGGCAGATCAATAGAATCAGTTTCGTTTAAAATATGTATCTGAAACAGACATTACTATATTTATCCAGTTGACGATGTTTCACCCACGTGCTAGGACTCAAATTACTTCACGTGCTTGCCCACATAATGTCTTTTTAGGATTGGTTGACGTTTTCTGTTCCTGAGGCACATAATTGTCTTTAATTTTCCTTATATTAAACTGTTAGATATAAGATCGTCGACTTCCAATGTCTTTGTCCTTTTAATTTAATGGTAGTACACATTTAAACTTAACCTTTGTTCATTCATACTCGAGTAATAGTTTTAGAGTATGAACGAACTTTGGAGAGTCGTATAACGAACGCCGTTAATGATATACCATACTAACAACTTAAAAAAACATTATATAATTAATGTATGATAGTAGAATCAACTGCTAAAAACTAAACCTTCTTAATAAAAGTTAAAGGAAGAAATCCATTGAAATCTGTTTATGGCCAGAATGAAGAAAAATTTTATCATTAAAGTTTTTTAATACTTTTATTTGACGTACTTACCTGCAAACGCAGTGGCCTGCTGTTAAAAGCCATCTATCACTGAGAACTGTAGCACCACACTGATGAGCCCCTTGTCTCCAAATGCTTGCTGTCCATGGAAACTCTGCAGGAAGACTATCTACCCCTCCAACTATACGACCTCTACGAGCTATGTTCAAACCACACTCAATGTCAGCCACTGAAATAGAAAGATATATTAAGACAATGATAGCCAGAGCTATAAATTCAAATTTATTAAAAAGAAAGAAGCATATTGATCCGAATTACGAATCAGACTACTGGATTATGTTAACTGGCATAGATATTGTTAGAATGAATCTGTTCAGATATTATACGTGTTGAAAACTTGTACATTTGGAAATTCAATTTAATTGATCAAGTGAGATTATTCTTAGTGAATTAACTAAAGTAAATAAAACCAGTCATTTTAAATACTATATATACTATACGCCCGCGTATATGTCGGTTATAGTGGCAAATATTAGCCTATGTGTTATTCTGATGTATATAGCTATGTAACTGTAAAGTTTCATCCAAATCCGTAAAGTAGTTTTTGCGTGAAAGAGTAACAAACATCCACCCATCCATCCATCCATACTTACAAACTTTCGCGTTTATAATATTAGTATAGATGATACGAATGAGTTTATGAATTAAATTCAATTGTTTTATTAGAAAAAATGTATAGATATTCTCAGTTTACTTTGTCTAGTTTAATAATCGTGAACGTGTCTATTTAGCATCCAAAATTGACAAATATATTGTTAGTCGATATACATATGAATTTATCCAAGGCTGGAAGAGGCCTATTGAAACTGCACTTATGAGAAAAATATTTTGTAATTTTGTAGTCTAAAGTGTGTCTCAGTGGACGGCCAAAGAGACACGGTATTTTTGGGATATTTTCAACTCATGATATGGATTCAATTGAGCTCAAGGTACTTCATATATTCTGTGGGGTATGTATAAGCACATACTTCACAATGGCATTGCCATAACCCTTAACATTTCGATGAACACTTATACTCAACATTCGATCAGTTGTAAGAGGTCTTATCCCAATTGAAATCAGTGCAATTTTGAAACCAATGTGTGGCGAAAATATAGAAACAGTTACTGTTAACCCTGAAATACAACAACAAGTAAATCGCACTTTCGAAAATAAAATTAAACAAAAATTAAATTATCCAAAAATAAATTTATCCGAAAATAAATTTATCCAAAAATAGAATGCTGATATCGATACGTTTCATTCACAATTTTATTGTTATTTTCGTATATGGGCGATTATACCATAATGGTGTACATAATTTATGAGGCTATATTTAGAGTCTGGGTCTGTGGGTCAGGTTCGGTCACGGACAACCGTTTGTTTTGTTTTATGTCAGTCAAGGTTAAAAACACGCGTTCGATATTGATTAATTAGACGGAAGGATTTTTTCATTATTTTTTTAGCTTTTGTTTTAAGTTGTTTCCTTAATCGGTATTAGGTTTTGTATGAATAAATGGAGAAACGTATAACGGTCGAGTAATTTGCATTATCTATCCAAATAATTATAAAGTTTTAGAGGTGGTAGGGTGTAATTTCAGAAAGTACTGGTGCGATTTTAAAAATTGTTTCAGTGTTAGATAGTGCAGTTATCTTTGAAGGCTATGTGTTATATACTATCACACTGCGACCAAAGGAGCGGAATATCAGTACAAGTTTCTCAAAAACAATTTAAGAAAGAATAATTATAAATAAATAATCTCCTTTAAAAGTTCTAAAAATAGGTCTGGTACAGCATATCTATCTATCTTATTCTATCTTTGAAGGTATTATATTTTTTTATAATAAACAAAATTATTTACGCTATTGTCACCCTACAATCTATAGGCGCGGCAGACGAAGTTGCATGGGTCAGCTAGTTCATTGTATAAGTATTATCTAACATAACATACAATATGTTTGAAAAAGAGTTTCAGTTCGAGTTTTTAGCTCGGATTGATACCGGACTTCCACCCTGCCATTTTCAAGGAAAAATAGATTCAGTTCCCTTAGAAGTTATAAAAAGGGTATCCCTAAAACGTTTGCTGATTATTATCGATGTGTGTATGGCTGCCTTGTTTCGCATTATGTGTGTATTTATGTTAGCGTTGAGTTTATCTATCATATGTATCTGTGTATGCTTTTCTCAAATATTCCTAATGATCCTGCTACTATGGGTATGGTCTCAGTGTTGATGTTCTAGAGTTTGGTTATTTCTACTTTGATAGGGCGGTATTTATTGAGTTTAAAAATTTAGCATAGTATAATATAACAGAGAACATGCCATAGTATTATTTTTTTATTATAATACTATAATTTAAATATTATTATTGCTTTGAAAAAAAAACCTAATTAAATTATGCTCAATTAAAATAAACAAGTAAATTTTTATTTATTTTTATTAGATCTTTATTAAAAATAATTGTCTTATTCTAAAAAAAGAGTAAGAAGATTACTATTAGAAAAGAGGATAACCCTAATATAATCCACTTTTAATATTTTGTAGAAATATAATTTAATGAGGTTCATACTATAAATACTGTCTTTGATGTATTTATTTAACAATTATTTGCCAGTATAAAACCTTTTCTAAAAAATATTATAGGTAAACATAAGTATGTTTTGATTTAATATTCAAATTAAAAAAAAGGATGTATATCAAAATAAAATAAATAATATTAATATTCATAAATTATTTTATTTAAATTAATTTAATTCTGATCATACTCACGATTCATATAACACAATCCATAACCTACACACAAAATTAAAAACAAAAATATTACACGACACATTTCGTCAAAATGTTACAACAATCTGAAGTGTACAAGATAACACTGTCGTATATATCTCTCAAATATAGGTCTAGGATAAACTTCATATATATAAAATAATTTACATGTGTAAAATAAATATGTCGACACGTGTCAAAGTGCGTGCACTCACTACATGGTATACGATTAACATAAGGATATTTAAGTGCTCTATGATTTGTATCAGCCCTTCTTTGAATGTGCGAAGGCCTGACCCCTATATTGGTTTAGTGATGTGATGGAAATTATCGATAACTTTATTTTTGGCAAGAGCAGTTACACTTTTCTGTTCATACAAGGTAAGTGTATTTACATCACGTGAAGGATATTATTTAACAGCTGCTGAGTCCCACGGTGTTACTCGTGGTTATTATCGTACTGCGGGTAACGCGTCGGGGTGAAGCTAGGCTATAAAAAGTAGCCTAAGTTACTCCTTATATCATCAGCTACCTATAATTGAAAGTCCCGTCAAAATCGCAGTCGTTCCAGAGAGCCGGAACAAACAGACAGACAGACAAAAATCGTTAAAAATATTATTTTGGTAT